>CM064349.1:15715470-16340470 GCA_032595735.1 Pelochelys cantorii | reverse complement strand
GCCAGAGCTATTAGCAGAACATTAAACCTATGAAAGAGCCATTAATTAAGTGGTAATGAACCTGTGAAAGAGCCATTAAGTGGAGTTGCCTACCCCAGGTATATCCTCTCCGTTTCTGAGTTTACTGTGTTAGTTGACAGGATCTGAGTTTAAAATTTGCTTTAAAAATATTTCATTATTCTTTTACTGACAATTATAAAATCATACCCCCCCCCAGGCTGCCCTCAGACATAGGGCACCCGTTTAATAGTACTGCATAAGGCTCCATAAACCCTAAGGACAACCTGCACACCACACCAGCATACAGAATAATAGTAAGCAGGCAAACTGAGGTACACACAGTGCTTATAAAACCAATACAGCTATCACCCTCATTTTCCACACATGGCAAAGCTGGTCTCTCGCTCTCCATCTCCTTAGATATCAGGCTGGACCCATCCCAGCAGCTGGTGGGGTGCTGGGCCTCCATTAACTTGGTCTCCAGTGTCACCACCTCCCAGCTGCCCCCCCAGGAAAGCATGGAGTCATCCCAAGAGGATATTGCAGAAGCCAGGCCAACTGCCACCAGCCTGGAGCAGATCCTGCCCCCGGAAGTGCCTTCAGCCGAAACCTTTAGCTGCGACTCAGCACCCTGCCCTCAGCCATCCCTCGAGCACCAGGCAAGCCAGCTGGGGATGCGCTCTGGGGAGTACCTGCAGATGTGTTTAAGCAGCATGGAAGAGCCACCTTTGCATAGCAACCTGGCCCCTGCCTTGCTACCTGCAGTACCTACCTCAGATGTTCCTTTGCCACCAGCCAGTGAGCCCCCATCTCCTGGGGCCTCCTGCATGGGTGAGTCATATCATGCCAGTTTGGACATCCTAGGCTCTGCTTCCCATACAATCAGCCCCACCTTGCAGAGCAAGAAGCCTAACTCTTGGTTAGGGTTAATCCTGAAGGCTGCTGTCTGAGGCTGCAGATAGCCTGAAGCACTAGCTGTAGGGGAGATGGGAACTGCTCCCATAATATGCCGTTAACTCTGAAACCTACTGATCAACGCCTTACACATTGTCCTTGGTAGCTGTTCCACTGCTGATGGTTTCAGCAGGAAGAGCCAAGCTAGCAGGCCTAGTGGGAGGAACCTGACTACAGCACAACCACTCTTCCTCTCCCTCCTGACAGTGTTAGAGGGAGACAATGTAGCTGGAACTCAACAGAGCTATGTTCTGTTCCCCACTTTTCTACTGATGACCTAGGTGATCATTAATGCCTGTTTCACAGATGGGGTTAATGAGCCTGACTCTCTTCCAGCCACAGGGCTGGAAAATGCGTGATAGAAGCAGCGGATGGTTACTAACCACACCGGCTTGCATTTCTTTCAGAAACCAATACAGAAGTGGATCCCGAGACTGGAGAGTGGGCACTGGCCTAACCCCATCCAGCCCACCCCCTTTTCCGAGGACTGATCTTTTCCCATGGCTGGCCACACCTCAAACCCACTTCTCTCCTCCCCGCTGCCACGTTCTTACGAGCTGGAATCTCCCAGTGATACACCTTACCATGATCGAGGACATTAACTGCATTGCCATTAGCAGGCTCCAGGGGGCAGCATTTAGAATGGGGAAGAATAAACCCAACACCAAAAAAACACAAGGCCAAGGGGTACCTAGCTAGAGTCCCTTAGGCCCCAAATGCTTTGGGGGGAAGCCTGGCTGCAAATATTTGAAGCTCAGGCCCATGTTGTGTTTTAAAAAGGAACACAAGATCATCCTGCAACCCTCCAGATTCACGCCTAAGCCCTTTTTGCCTTCCAAGCGGCTGGCTACTGGCTCATCCTCCATTCTAGCAAAATCAACAGCTGCTTTGCCACCTGCTTTAGATAGGAGCTGGCTCTGGTGTCTTGTAGCGCACCAGTGAAATGCGGCCACCTCTGGGCCGGAACTCAGCAGTGCCGCGGAACCTGTTATAGTCCGTGTGCCTCACACAGGAGCAAGTTAAAGACCGTTGGTTTGGCCAGAAGCAGGGGAGAATTCAGGTTAATTTTTTTTAAATTGTGATTTTGCGTGTTTGACGCTCCTCAGGCCCCTCCCCCCCATGAGAAAAGTTCAAGTAGCCCCCTCTGAGAATGGAGCCCCTTTCAAGGGGGCTCAGACTGGGTGCTATTCTTTAGGATCTCTGCTTCCACTATGCCCATCTTCCCCTTTGCCTTTCCCTCCCTGCAGCAGCTTCTGCTGCTCATGGTCTTGTGGGCTTCACCCTCCCATGTATCCCTTCATCATGCCCAGGCCTGTAGCCTCCCTGCAGATCAAGCACTGTTCAGTCTCTCACTAGGATCTTAAGATTGGCTAGCTTGTTCATTCTACGTCTGTCAACGGTGATCACCACATGCAGCAAAGCTTCTGGCACCCGCATGATTGCTGCTCGACAGAAGCCTCTTCTAAGTGTTACCCTCAGCACCATTAGTGATCCTCTCCACTGGTGCCAGGCTACAGCTATGTCCACATCCCATGGAAATGGGAACCCAGGCAGTGTGGCTGCCTTGCTCCTCATCACACCTGCTTGTATGAGCACCCAGCAACCCCCCCTCTCCCCCATACCCCAAGTCCCTGTTCACTTTTGCAAAGCTCAGGCTTTACTGTCTACCCTCGGTAGATGGATCTGGCTGCCAGCCAATGGTGGGAGGTGCTAGAGAAAAGCCTACAGCGGATAGAAGGCACCTGCTGCAGCCTTAAAGCATGGAAAGAAAATTTTAGTGCAACAATCATGCCAACTTTTTTTTTTTTTTTTTAAAGGCTGGTTTTAACCTGTGCTGGTCTTGTAAAAAGAGCTTCTGATTTTTTTAATATACACTTGAAAGAGATGTCAGTGCTTGTCCTTTAAAACACTGCTCTCAGCACCTGCCCGGTAAAAGTTAGGGGCCAAAATCCAGTTCCATGTAGTTCCTTGCTTGCAAGCATGTTCAGAAAGCCCCAGGATGATCGGGTAGCCCAGGCTTACAGGCTGGCAAGCCGGTGTTACGTACAAAGAGTTACCCCTCTTCAAAAGCTATTTCATGGCTAGAAGAGAGAATGGGCACCTACCATGGCAGTCGAGGGTGGAGTTTTTTGCCATTAGACCCTACCATGACTTTTTTTCTTGTTCATGCATTGCTTGCAACAGCTGCCACATTCTTGTCAAGGGTGAATGGTTCTCCCCAAGGAGCTGGTAATGATGGAAGTGGGTCAATCCAACACCCAGTACCATCAACAAAAGAGTTCCTCCGGACTGCAGAAGGCTTTGGATGGAGGCCTGAGAGAAAGCAAGCCGGGAGGGAGTGCTGTTGTATTTTGTCAGTGGGGGGGGAAAAAAAAAAAACAATAAAGTGTCTTGTACTTTTGTAAGTGGCAGAGCTTTGTTCAATTACTGTGGACCACCTGAAACACGAGACAGAACTATGTAGCACTTTAAAGACTAACAAGATGGTTTCCAGGACCACCTGGAAGTTCATGAATAAAAAGGAACAGAATGGATTTAAATACAATAACCAGGCTTTCTAGCCTGCAAGAAAGTCCAGTTTCATATTTAGTGCCAGGCCAAATTGGGGGAAAAACCTCAGTCTCAAAACTTGACATGACCATAAAAATGGCCGGTCTCGGTCAGACCAATGGATCCTGTCTGAAGACTTCTAATTCTTCTGGGTTGATAGCAAGCTTTCTGCCAGCCTGAGAGGTTGCACCGAGTGAGGGGAGGTGTAGCTCTGGAGCTCCTATGGGTTTTGTTCACTGCTCGACTACATTTCCCCATGAAGCACTGTAGTCTCATGCTGCTCAGAGCATCATGAGAGATGTAGTCCAGGCTTGGACTCCTTAGAACACGGAAGGGGCACCACATAGCTCAGGTAGACATAACTGGTGTTTAAATTGGCCTGCTGAGACTGGTGGTTTTGGAAACTCCCCCTTTCCTGACAGGAAAAATGTTTCTTCCCACCCATCTTCCAAACACCCTGAAAATTTTTTTCCAAACTGCATCATGCTCCTGGTCCGACCTGCAGAAAAACAGCCAGAAGAGGCAGATGAACCCATGACCAGCAGGGAGTTTCTACCCATCTCCTTCAAGCTTCCAGCCCTGAAGCAGGAGGTTGGGGTTGCTTTAGCCTAGAGTTGTAGATACAGAAGTGTGACAAGTTCAGCTCCCAAGCCCTTTCTACTTAAGGAGGAACAATCAGTTTCATACCTACAAAATGGGAAGTGACTGCCTAGGAAGGAGTCCTGCAGAAAGGGACCTGGGGGTTATAGTGGACCTCAAGCTAAGCGAGTCAACAATGTGACCCTTCCCCCCCCCCCCAAACAGTATAGTGTTTTGTAAGGAAGACTAAAGTAATTCTTCCACTCTACTCTGCACTGACTAGTAGAGCCCTGGGGGATACAAAAATTGTATCCATATACATGAGTCGCTAGGGTTGCCAGATACTTTCACAAAAAATACCAAACATGGCAGGGAAAAATTGGTTGAGCAAAAAAAAAAAAAAAAAAAAAAAAAAAAAAACCATCACTGTGCCTTTAAATCCCCACACTCCCCCACCCCATGCCGCAGGGGAAGAGTGTCCCAAGCAGCCTTCCAGAGAAAAACAGAAAATACTGGATTGTTTGTTTGTTTTTTTAACTGGACAGAAGCCACAAATACTGCACATGTGCCAACCCTATGAGTTGTGGATATAAAGTGGAGTTGCAGGGCTCTACTGATTAGGCCTCAATTGGAGTACTGGGTTCAGTGCTTGTTGTCACATTCAGGAAAGATGTGGACAAATTGGAAAAGGTGCAGAGAGCAGCAACAAAAATAAAGGTCTAGAAAAAATTACCTGAAAGAATTGGTTTGTTTAGGAAGAGAAGACTGAGAGGGGACATGATAGCAGCTTTCAAATACCTCAAAGGGGGTTACAGAGAGAAGGGAGAACAATTTCTCTCACCACCCTCTAAGGACAGGACAAGAAGCAATGGGCTGAAGTTGCAGCAAGGGAGGTTTTAGGTTGGACATTAGGAAAAAATTCCTAACAGCCAAGGTGGTTAAGCACTCGCATAGCTTGCCTGGGGAAGTTGTGGAATCTCCCTCATTGTAGATATTTTAAGATCAGGGATGGTCTAGATGG
Organism: Pelochelys cantorii; assembly: GCA_032595735.1. Taxonomy (NCBI): domain Eukaryota; kingdom Metazoa; phylum Chordata; order Testudines; family Trionychidae; genus Pelochelys; species Pelochelys cantorii. Next base: position 16,335,366 of record CM064349.1, on the reverse strand, counting down.
TGCTTGGTCCTGCTGTGAGGGCAAGGGACTGGACTTGATGACCTCTGGAGGTTCCTTCCAGTTCTAGAATTCTATGATTAACCCTCAGTACAAGTGTGTGGAATCATCCTACTGGAGTTCTGGAGCAGAACGTCCCACAGGCTGGCCCCTCCCTGTCTATAGGGCGGTGCAAGCCCACCCAGGCTTCCTCTGTGAAAGCCTGGCTCCTGGGAGTAGCCAGAAGGCAGGATTTCATCAGTAGAGTACATCTGCACCTCATTGTCCCAGCCATGCTTGAGGCCTGCTAGGTGACCGTGAGCAAATCCTCCCCCGTGCCTCAGTTTCCCCTATCAGTAAGGGGAGAATAATGATACTGACTTTTTGGATGAAAAGTGCTATGTAGCACTTGAAGTTATTACTGTTATTCAGAGACAGAACAGCCACTTGTCCCATTAAAGACCTTAATTAGCTTTTGAGGAAGGGAGAGATGCAAATTCTTCCCAGACAGAGGCACTGACTCTAGAGCCATCTCTGCTCCCCTTTACGCTCCTAGATCTGTAATATATCACAGGCAGTCACCTGCCAGAGACAAGCTAGGGGCAGGGAGCCAAAACTGATCCCTTGTCATAAAGGCAAGAACAGTTGAGATTAGAAGTTGGGCTGAAGCAGAAACTCCCTTTCAACCACCCAAGAGCAATGAAGAGTTTGGATTCAAACATGGGGGCTCCATTTCTACTGTAGGACCTTGCCTAAGCAGACAGCTAACTCACCTGTTTCTCCAAGGTAAACAACATTACAGAACAGCTAGCAAACCCATGCTTTGTATGGGATCCAGAAGTCATCTGCATCATCAGGTGAAACTCCAGTTCCCACAGGCTCAGAGCCAGCTTCTAGGTCAGGCTTTGGTTGAGTATCTGATCTCCAGCATCCTGCTGTCACTTGAGAGGACGCAGGCTTGGATGTTGTGCTGTTAGCAACACCCATGTTATCAGACCATGATGCACGCCGATTGAACCCAGACAGAAAAATCAGAATCCTAGAACCGGAAGGGACCTCGAGAGGTCCTCAAGTCCAATCCCAGGTCCTCACGGCAGGACCAAGCACCATCTACATCATCCCTGATAGATGTCTAACCAACCTGTTCTTAAATATCTCCAGTGTTGATGATGCTACTCAACTACCTTGCACCTTAAGCTATTTGGCAGCCATTAAAAGTTGATCTCCAAAACCTTGGCAGGACTCATAGGAATTATGTCTTCAGCTGGGGAAATGCAGCCAGTTCAAGGCAAAGGGGTGGGACGGGGACACGGTAGCACAGAAACAGGAAAGCATCATCCAAAATGAAGAGCAACATCTGGTTGCAGGGAGAAATGCAAGTTCCAGATTTGGAATTTATCTGGCACACTAACTTTAAACCGCCACCTTGGACGTATTCCCCCCCTCCCCCCCAAAAAAAAAACCCCAAACCCCCCACACACTACAAAACCATGAGCAATTCATTTCACCTCTGCTTCTCCAGCACCACACTGGGACATCATCAAGTTGATCACAGCTGTTCTCTGTAGATCTGCCATGTAGGCATCATGGCAGGTTTGCCTGGGAGATCTCCTAGGCTTAGCTTTTAACTGATCCAGAAGCGCTCACTGGTAGAACTCGTTGAACAGTTAGAACTAGCCACAGATGGTAGTTTACCAGGTGTCTGGCATTGACCCAGACAGTCTGATATGTTCGCCTCCTGGCTGGTAAAAAAATTCAGAAGATACCAGACACCTAAAATGTTCAGTATTTCCTGATTTTCTCTCCAGCCAGGAGGCAAAAATACCAGGTGCTTACCTGGTTCTGCAGGGGAGCTGTCTGGCCTGGAGCAGCAAGACAAGATGGCGGATGGCTGCCCACAGCCTGTTGGGGCCAAAAAGCCTCAAAAGTATTTCTTAAAGGAGCTATGCTTAACTCTCGGGCTCCTTTTTTTTTTTTTTTCCCCCCAACAACTTTGGTCCCCCCCAACAGAATGTTTTCCCTGGTGGGGTTTTTTTCTTGGGGGGGGGGGGAGAAAAAGAGGGTGTTCAGTATTGGTTAAACCCTAGCCACAGAGCTGAGGCCTAATCCAGCAGTAGAGAAAAGAAACTAGGATTGTATTTCCCAGCCAACAGTCAAATTAGCAAAGACTTATTCCCTTTCACTATGCTCCCCATTATCCCAGGTGGAGATTCCTACAATGAAGCTAGAACCCCTTTTGACCACCATGTCTTGCTGCCCAAAATGGTCCGTTTTGACTAAGCAGGACACAAGAGCACTTATTTCCATCTGTGGAGCAGGGACAGTCTACTTCTGTGTTCACCCAGCAGCTAGCCCAGACCCACTCAAATGTTCAAGTTCACTCCCAGCCTGGCCCTATGTACATACAAAGCCACCCAGAGGCACTGAAGTCTTAAAAATAGACTTTAATTGGTCCAAAAGGCAGATCAAAGATGAAAGCATCTCAAGAAAAACGTGTGATGGCCCCACAAACACTGAGTTGAATACAGCCCAGCAAAGGGGCTTGGGAGATTTCAAGTAACATAGAGACCGGGCTCCTCAGAGCAAACTTGGCAGCGTGAGAGTATGGGTGCAGCAGCAATGGGACCTGGACCTTGCAAATGGAGGGAAGCCCCTAAGCAATCAGAATTAGACTTTTCAGGCCAAGATTTTCCCAAAAGGGACTGATCATTTTTAAAGTGCCCAACATAAGGCATCCTTAAAAAAAAAAAAGGGGGGGGGGCTCTGTTTTGCAGGCAGGGCCGAGCACTGACCAAAATAAAGATCTGAGTCCCCTTACAAGGGGCTGTGTTGGACCCCTAACATTGAGCTGTGACATTGGAAAGGGGGTATAGCATTTAGAAAAACGTGTGCGGTAGGAGAAAAGGGAATGTAAGCCATCCCAGGGAATTCACAGGCAGATCACCTCCCCCATGAGCATGCAGCTGCCCGTCAATCATGTGACACCATCTTTCCCCTTGAAGGAATAGGTGATTTTACCACCACTCAAGTGGTCTGTGTGTGTAGAGTGAGGAGGGGGTATGTAATCAGCTCACTGCCTCATGATTTATACTGCAAAGGCACGTGACCCACCCTTTTGTGACCCCATCCTTTGTGGGGGAAGAGGACTCGTGGTTTCTCCTTTTTAGAAGGCTGAAGATCGTGACTCCCCCTGGTGAACGCCTCCGGCCCCTTCTTCCGCCACCATCCCTCCCCAGCTGGTTTAAAAACCAAGCAAAGGGATTAAAACCAGATGCTGGGGAGCACCTTGGAAAGTGTCCTATGGGAAGGCTCTGCATTTGTGAACGCTGGGCCAGGCGTGCTGATGAGGGGAGCAAAGGGCGAGCCAGACACTGGCCTAATGCTTTTACTGTCCCCCGCCCCCTTCCACTTAAGGGACACAGTTGACTGGCTATATCCCAGCCCTGGAATGTACTTGAGTGCCCTCGTGGAGAACCTCCGTGCCAGATACTGCTTCTAAAAGACTTCCAGTGGGATGGGGGAGGGAGGAGAAGAAGGGGTGGATCAGTCCATCCGCAGGGAATCAGCTGGACCGTTATGAACACAGGACAGGTCTCCTTCCCACGCCACGCAGCCAAGCTCCTAAGGGCCAGGATCAAGGGTACAGAGGTAGCACTGCAGATCATTGCACGATGCCCCTGTGAGCCTGGAGCAATGCAGGGTCAGGGCCACTGAGAAAAGAGGACACGTAACTGTAGCTCTTCATAAATAAGCTCCCAGGAGCCTCGGGGGAGTCCAGCATGAGAACTGTGATGGCATCAGCTGTTTGAGTCCTGCCCACATCGGTCAGTTGATGGGCTCGTACTCGGAATAACGCTTCCTCCGTGCGAAAAGCAGCACCAGGACCCCAGCCAGCAGCAGCACCACAGGGGTGCCCAAGGCCACAGCCATGATGGCGATCACCAGGGGAGAGAAGGTGTCTTCCGGGGGTGTGCCGAAGCCGAGCAAGGCAGACCTGGGGGATGCAAGTAGTAAACGAATCATAATCCTAGAACTGGAAGGGACCTCAAGAGGTCAAGTCCAATCCCTTGCACTCACAGTAGGACCAAGCACTGCCTAGATCATCCCTGACTAGTTTCTGTCTAACCTGCTCTTAAATATCTCCAGTGATGGATGTTCCACAACCTCCCTAAGCAATTTATTCCAGTGTTTAACCAGCCTGACAGTTAGGAAGTTTTTCCTAATAGCCAACCTCAAACTCCCTTGCTGCAATTTAAGCCCATTGCTTCTTGTCCTATCCTCAGAAGCCAAAGAGAATCATTTTTCTCCCTCTTCCTTGTAACACCCTTTTAGATACTTGAAAACTGCTATCATATCCCCTCTGTCTTTTCTTTTCTAAACTAAAACAGCCCAATTCTTTCAGTCTTCCCTCATGCTCATGTTTTCTAGACCTTTAATCATTTTTGTTGCTCTTCTCTGAACTTTCTCCAATTTCTCCCACATCTTTCTTGAAATGTGGTGCCCAGAACTGGACACAATCCAGTTGAGGCTTAATCAGTGCAGAGAAGAGCAGAAGAATGATGTCTTGCTCACAACACTCCTGTTAATTCATCACAGAATCATGCTTGCTTACTTTGCAACAGTGTCACACCGATGATTCATGTTTAACTTGTGGTCAACTATGACCCCTAGATCCCTTTCTGTAGTATTCCTTTCTAGATAATCGCTTCCCATTCTGTATGTGTGAAACTGATTGTTCCTTCCTAAGTGGAGTATGGTTGCATTTGTCTTTATTCATCCTGTTTACCTCAGACCATTTCTCTAATTTGTCCTGATTTTTGAATTTTGACCCTATCCTCCAAAGCAATTGCAACCCTTCCCAGCCTGGTATCATCTGCAACTTAATAATCGTACTCTATGCCATCTAAATCATTGATGAAGATATTTAACAGAACTGGTCCCAAAACAGATGCTGAAGAACCCCACTTGTTATGCCCTTCCAGCATAACTGAACGGTTAACTGTTCACTACTCTGGGAATGGTTATCCAGCCAGTTATGCACCCACCTTATAGTAGGCCCATCTAGGTTGCATTTCCCTAGTTTATTGATAAGAAGGTCATGCAAGACTGTCAAATGCCTTATTAGAGTCTAGGTATATCATGTCCATCGCTTCTTCCTTATCCACAAGGCTTCAAGAGGCTAGCCACCAACATGCAAACAGGCAATCCCATGGCCTCCTTCCTCCCCACAATGGGGACAGAGGGTAACTTTGGGGCTGGAGCACTGAACTTGGGAGACCTGAGTTCAAATCCTGACTCTGCCCTGCAGGCCAGTCACTTTCCCTCTGTGCAGAGATGGGCAGGGGATAGGGTTTGAAGTAAGCCATGACAGAGTTCCCAGGAAGGACTAGCAGGCCAAGGAGAGATGGGGCTTGGTGACTAGCACCTTGCACATTATGGGGTAGTGGGCAGAAGATGGCACTGATGGGCATGTTCCCTGTAAGTTGAGCACTTGGGTGGCCAACCAGGAGAGCTTCAAATACTGCCCAGCTGATTGGTAGAGCACCCACAGTCGGCAGCATGAGTTTCTACTGGTGGTGCACATGCCTCATGCACATAAAATGTATTCCACACATGGATGGAAAACAAACAGAGGGAATACTGCTGATGATGGCAGGGAAGGGGGAGAAGACTCCATTCAGACAGGCAGGGGGAGTAGAAGGAAGATACCACTCACCAGCTCAGGTAGCCCTTCTCCATGTAGACCTCCCCGTCCTCACCCCCGAAGGAAATATTGATGGCGGCGATGCTGTGGCTGTGCTCCAGCTCCTCTCCGAAGTAGGCATGTGCTATGCTGGGCCCAGCCAGCGTCCGGTTGGCCGTCTGTAGGGGCTGGTAGTGGCAGCGGATGGCGGTCTCCCGGCTCGCATCCCTGGAACCATATGCTGTCGTCTTCCACTGGAAGAAGCTGGAGCCGATGCTGTCGTTGTGGGGCTCAGACACCAGCTGGGCCATCTGCCCCCCATCAAGAGAGAAAGCAACACGTTCAGAGGGCAGGCAAAGCCAGGGCATGACAACCAACTGCTCTCCCATTGGAGCTTTCCAGGGCAGAGGAGCCAGGAGGTGATTAGGAGGAGGGGTTAAAAAAATTGCTCTCATCAGGCGTTAAAGAGAACAACGGGCTTATATCATAGCAAGGGAGGTTGAGGTTGAACATTAGGAAAAACTTCCTACCTGTCAGGGTGGTTAAACACTGGAATCAATTGCCTAGGGAGGCTGTGGAATCTCCATCACTGGAGGTATTTAAGAACAGGTTAGACAGACACCTGTCAGGGATGGTCTGGTGCTTGGTCCCATCAGGGGACTGGATGGGAGGACTACTGGGGTCTATCCTCAGCCCTGGGAGGGAGCTGTATCTAGTGGTTAGAACAGGGGGCAGAGAGCCAGGGTTCCTTCCAGTGCCACTGGAGAACTACAGAGAGCATGTTCAGCTAGTTCAGGGCCAGGACTCCTGGGTTCCTTTCCCAGATCTGGCACAGACTTGCAAGCAAGTGACTTCACTTTCTTTTGACTGGATTTACCCCACACAAGCAGGTGCTTAAGGGGAGTTTCAGGACAGCACAGAGACAGGCTGTAGGAGCCACAAACACACACCATGGGAACGAACGCTAGGCAAAAGGCCCTTCACCAACCCTCATATTTGAAGCTTAAGATTTAGAGCCATCTGGAAAGTCTCCTTGGAAGACAAAATCCCAACACAAAACAAGCAACATGCCTTGGCAATTTTTGTTTTCCAGTCAACCTGGACTTAACATTTGCATGGCCTCCCCTGTCAATATCAACTTCTTCCCATCGCTAGCAGCATGCAGTGCCAAGAGCCCGCATCCCTACCATCGGAGCACAAGGAGGAACTCCACTCGCTGGCACTAGTAGACGACTTATTCTCAGTATATGCACTAGCCATTAGAATGGGACAATCCCCCTCCCCCTGGCCATATTCATTCCTATTCCAGCCTTCTCCACCCCCTGCTTCTAATCTATATTGGCTCGCACGTGGTGCCCATCACCGTGGTATCTGAGTGCCTAATCAGTTCCTGCCTAGGCCGCTTGATGGCTTCCTGCCCCATAACCCTAGCTCTTACCTCAAAGATGGTGGGCGTGTACTCATCATCAATGGACTGCACTGACTGCAGCCTCTTGTGCCGGCCTCTCTCCTCCACCGTGACCACCTCCAGCAGGAAACGAGAGCTGTTGCCACGTGGGGCCATCCTGTCCATGATGAACTCCACCTTGGAGCTGTTGGCGGTGTGCAGGAGGCGAGGGAGGGGGCTGTCCCGGCTGCTCTGCTCGTAGGCAGTCACCTGGAGGTGGACACACAGGAGAGAAATAGCACAGTCCAAGACTCAGGTCTCCCATGGTCTAGTCCCAGTGCTGCCTCAGATCTGCTGAGTAATCTTGGACAAGTCACCCCCCCATGCCTCAGTTTCCCCCTCACACCCTCCCTTGTCCATTCAGGCTGGGACTGCATCATGTCGGTGTAGGGCCCTGCACTAGAGGGGTCCAATTTCAGTGCTACTGTAATACAAGTGGTACAGCAAGGATATGACAACACGTCCCCCCATGACACACCTTGCAATTACATATGCCCTACAGCAGTAGCTGAAGTGTAGTATTTTAAGAATACAAGTATAGGATTATTACCCATCACTATAGAATGATTTGCTCATAAAAGTCTGTGCACTTCCGTTTCACCCTGCCAGCCAGCCCTCATGTTTAGCAGGAAGGTCATTTCTTTATCTTAGGACAGTTTTATATTTGCCTATAAGGTCTTGCTTCTTATCAACACTACAAATTAAGTTGTGCCTCTTGTTTGCATCACTAACTAAGCTGGGAGAGATTTTGTTATTTCTTGTGACGATACAGTCCTTTCCTAAAAGGAAATCCTGTCTGAATGCATCTGTAAAATTGTTTGGGGGTGAGTGGAAGGTGTGTCCCTAGTGAAGGCTAACTGTGAAAACCATTGCGAATGCCCAGATGGTCAAGAAGCGAGAAACTTGAAGACAACCAAGCAGCAGCCATGGTGCCTGATGCTAGAAACAAGTTAGCAGAGCTGAGCAGCCTTGGAGACAGGCAGACACCCTCTCCCCCCCCAAAAAAGTGAGAAAACTAAGAGAATGCTGGAAAGCCTGAAAATAACCAGAGGATAACTGTGGAAGACTCCAAGATTAACACCACCGAAGGATGAATAATTACAGCCTGGCACTGCAAAAATCCAGAGACTCAAATGGGAACTTCCAAGTATAAAAATGGGGTGCTTTTGCGTTGGCTCTCTGGGTTCAGTCTTGCAGAGCCCAGCTCCTCGCTCGTGTTAAACCTAATTGGCTCGAGCCATGACAGACGGGTGTACGAGCCATCTGCAGGATGCAAGTGAATGCACATGGTGCTTCTCAGGTTGTATTGTCAATAAATGTGGCGGATTGCCTTCTCCCCTGAAAGAGATCCCGTGTGCTTCTTGTAAGCGTAACAGTGACAGGGACAAACCCAATGCAATAAAGCTGCTGTGTTGTCATTGATCACCACCATACCTAAGGGCCTGAAGGATTCATGGTCTCTTGCAGCCCTTAAGTCAAAGCAGGACATCCTTCTTAGGGAAGACACTCTAGCTCCCCCAGAAAATATGGGCTGGATGCAGGAACTGCTGGACGAGATTCTCCAGCCTGCGTTATACAGGAGGATCATCTGGGGAATGGTCCCTTCCTTTCGCTCCTCCATCTAGGAGCTTCCTCCCGACAGTCCGGGGCTGGGAAAAGGTCAGAGACACTTGGGGTCCTGCTGGGCCACTAGGCCCAGTGAAGAACATTCCCCAAGGAATGGGCCTGTCTCCCACTACAGCACAGGAGGCTGGGAGTCAGGACTCTTGGTTCCTACTCCCAGAGGGATAGAATGGGAGATGGCTTCTGGCAGCCAGGAAGCAGGTCCCAAGGCAGCCTTGCCTAGCCATAGCCTCCTCCCTGAGCTCAGCGTCCCGAGTACCCCCCACTCCAAGCCAGGAAGAGCGGAGGGTGCATGTATGAATGTATGTATGGGGGTGGAGGGAATGCAAGCAGGGCTGGGGAGGAGCCCAGAGACCCAGCACAGGGCAGGGAGATGGTCCTACAGCAACAGAGGGGAGGCAGCTGAGAGCCAGGCAATGGGTCGGGGAGGGTAGTTGGAGAGTAGAGGGTGGGGACATGCGACATGTCCAGTAGCACCAGGGTTAGACCCAGGCAGGCTCAGGAGGGGTGGGGGAGAATCTACATCTTCTGGGAATAGATGAGATGCCCGTTTCAATGGACATTAGGTCACCCCCACCCCCTGGATGGCTAGCAGCAATGGACCCCGCCCCCAGGAAGGAAGCAGGGCAGGGCAGCCTCACCTGGAAGGAGATGGTGCTGTTGCCGACAGCACCCCCAGGGTCAGAGGTGTTCACCCCCTGGAACTTGGCGGTGAGGGCTGTCCGGTTCAGGCTGCTATTCCAGGAGAAGCCAGCCAGGTCGTAGGGGGGATAGAAGGTCTCACCCTGCCCCATGGACAGGGCCGAGGCGTTGGCCCCGTTGTACTCGAACACCTGGTGGAGAGAGGGGGAGAAGGGCCATGATTCTCATGGAAAGACTTTCAACCCCCACATGCACAAGTCACCCCAGCCCCTTGGCAATGCAGGACACCATGCCCATCTCACCTATTTCACCTGGCCACTGGGGAAGGCACCCATCATTGCAAACCCTTCCCCCACCTGCATGCTCTCTGGACCTTGACTTTCCCCACCACTCCCCAGAAGGAGCTGCCTGCATCAGAAATTTAAAGGCACAGCATGCAGGAAGAGAGGCAGCAGTTTCCCTGGCTTGCAACCACCCACAAAAAGTGGTGGGCGCCAACATTCCCGCTAATCTTTGCCATCCACATGGTGATTTTTACCACCCATGTGCGGAATAAATTTTGTTATGTGCAGAGGCATGTACAGATGTGCACCACCAGAGCACAGTGCTAGCCGTGGATGCTCTGGGAACACTGGTGGGTGCCCCCTGAAAAGCAGGTAGGGGACAGCATGCTGGAGAAGGAGGTGCAGGGAAGCCCCGTATTGGGCATGAACAGGGGGAATCCGGCTGCCCCACACGTCAGAGCTGGATGTCATCTTCTAAGATCAGCTGAGCTGAGAGCTACCTGGGGGCAGCTCCATCAGGCAACACCTGCTGCTCCAACCCAGCTCCCCCACAACGGCCTCTTACCTTGGTGAAGATGATAGCCGTCGAGTAGACGACGCTGCCGGGCGGCTCGACCCAGATGGCCCCGGTGGGGGAGGCGGAGAGGAGCTTGGTCCAGTTGACATGCAGGGTGCTGCTCTCGCTCTGCGTGTAGAGCAGCAGCACGGTGGGCGCCCCAATGCTGCTCCACACGTAGTGCAGGGTGTCGTTCCGGCCCACAGCCCGCATGTGCAGGAGGCTGACGGAGGAGCTGTTCCAGCCGGGGTTGTAGTCCAGGGTCACCTGGGCAGCGGGAGGCAGAAAACAGGCAGGGCATGAGTAACATACCCAGACCATTGCCAGACTCATTGGACTCCACTCAGCACCTGCCCTTCTGGCAACAACAGAACAAGGTTAGAGGGGAATTGTCTGCCTTGGACTCCATAGGACCCAAGTGGATCAGGAACACTTCATCATTTGGCCCATTAGGCTGCCATATGATGCTTTAGTATAGTAAAGACAGTCTAGTCTAGACAAACCTGCCTGGGTCCCCTCTAGGGATATGAAGGTTTAACACATTTACCCTTAATGGCCCAGACTTATTGGTTAACCTTAACTGGTGGGGCTGAAGCTTCCCCACCTGTCACAGACAAGGGCTGCTCCGGTGCAGCTTCTGCCTGCAGCAGCCCGGGCACCCCACAGGTGAAGGCTGCTCTGATAGGGATGCCAGAGCAGCTCCTGCCTGTGGAGCATCCTGGTTTGCTGCAGGTAGGGGCTGCTCCTGCATTTCAGCCAGTGCAGCCCCTGCCTGCAGTGGTGGGGGCCACAGGGGGTGGGATGTTCCAGCCCAGCAGCAGATGGGGGGGGGGGGTTGCCTTCTAGCCAGGCTGGAGCAGCCTCGCCTCTTTAGCCAGTTAACTGGCTAAACAATGATGTTTAACTAGTTAGCTAATTAACCGGGATTTTACATCCCTAGTCCCCGCTATCACATCACCTGGGCACAAGAAAACCTTCACTGTCTTTAGTCTCACACACCTCCTGTAAGGCAAAATAAAGTCTCCATCCTTATACAGGTGGGGGAAACCAGGACCCAGGGAGACTAGCCCCCCTAACTACTAGGCCAGCCATCCCCAGCAGAGAGGGCTTCACTCCCTCTCCTACTACAGGAATGAGGTACAACTCCACAGTAACACGCACAACTGTATTTTGAACACTATGGACCAATGGTCCCCCATTTTTTCCATCCATGTGCAGAATAAATGTTACACCCACCAAGGCATGTGTGAATGTGCACCACCAGGAGAAACAAACCTAGCTGTGGGCGCTCTGCTAATCCGCTGAGCCACATTTGAGTCTGAGAGGCTGCACAAAACACACAGCTTCCAGGGAACACTGCCATGGACCCTAGAGGTAGGGAACCCAGTTCAAGGAGGCTTCTCCTAATCCCATCAGGTTTGACAACATCTGGCATGCAAGGCTCCAGATGCTGAGCCAGAAGAGACCCCACTGAATCATCCTGAGCATCTAGACAGAGCTCCCGTAATTGAGCAGCCTCCAGTTTTGTTGCGTGTTTCACTCAAGCCAAAGTATCTGACTGCACATAGCAGAATTTCAATAGCCAAGGGAAGGGAGAGACAAGCATTTTCAGTTTCTTTCTGATGCAGGCCAAGTGGAAGAATCCAGGGGTTCTCTATTGGTCTTGCTTCAACGCTCTCATTACTAGGGATGAAACAAAAAACAGGACTATGTAGCACTTTAAAGACTAACAAGATGGTTTAGTAGGTGATGAGCTTTCGTGGGCCAGACCCACTTCCTCAGATCAAATTGTGGAAGAAAATTGGCATGACCATAAAAACCATAAAAACCAAAAGGGATACAATAAAAAAAAAAAAAAAAAAAAGTGAACACACATAAAAAGGACAAATCAAATTTCAGAACAGAGGGGGGATGAAGGGGGTAGGTAAATGTCTGTGAGCTAATGATATTAGAGGTGATAATTGGAGAAGCTATTTTTGTAATGGGTAAGGTAATTAGCATCTTTGTTAAGACCCCGGCGTAAAGTGTCAAATTTAAGCATGAATGACAGTTCAGAGGTTTCTCTTTCAAGTCTGGTGTGAAAATGTCTTTGAAGCAGGTAGTCAGGTCGTTGAGACAATGCCCTTTCTGGCTGAAATGGCAAGAAACTGTTTTTTCTTTGTGATACTGTCTGATATCTGTTTTGTGTGCATTGATTCTTTGGCGAAGCATCTGAGATGTTTGTCCAATGGACATAGCAGACGGACACTGTCGGCACGTGATGGCATAAATTATATTTCTGGATGAGCAGGAATATGTGTTCTTGATCTTATAGCTGAATTGGTTAGGTCCAATAATGGTGTCAGCAGAGTAAATGTGGACCAAGCTGGCAACGGGGTTTGTTGCAGGGGAAATTTCCAGGGTTGGTATTAGCATGATATGTCCTGTGGTTGTTGGCAAGAATCATCTTGAGGTTAGGTGGTTGTCTATAGGAGACTATGGGTAGGGATGTGAAAGTAAAGGTGATGCTTATCAGTTACAATGGGCAGAGGGCTGTGGGGCCTGCTGTGCATAGAGTTGCTCTGGGTGTCCAGAGCAGCCCCTGTTCACAGTGGGCCTAGGGGGGGAAAAAGAGGGACGCAGTCAGGGGCTGCTCCAACCAGGCCTGCAGGGGGTGGGAGTGGTTAAATGTTTAATCTTCACGTTTAAGCGGTTAACCAATTACACAGGATTTTACCTCCCTGCTGATTATACAGGGCTGAGAGGAAGAGGAGAAACACTCCTGTGCCCATCATAAAACCTTGTTGAAACACACAAATGGGGGGGGAGGGGGTGTCACTGTCCCTATCCCAGGATAGCTAAAGCCAAACCACCCCTCAAGTGCGAGGGCAGCATGCATGCCAGTACACGTGATTCCGTACAGCTAGTCCCACACGGGAAGGGGGAATAAGTAGAGCCCTGCCAACTGCCAGATAGCCACTTTATATCTGCAGGTACCCACATCTGCAGATGCGGATGCAGATATCTGGGGATCATTTCTGCAGATGCACATGGGTGGTAGGTGACCCCATGACTTGGACAGGCAAGACCACACTCCCAGCTCTGCCCACCAGGGCCCAGGCCTCCTCCCCCACTGTGACCTGCCGGCCCCTGCCCAGCCTCCCTGTCCCCTGCAATGTGGCTGCTGGCCCTTGCCCCTGGGTAGCACCCCCCCCCCCCAACCTCCCCTTGGAGCTCCGGCCAGCAGGCATGGCACAGGCCTGGGCGGGGCCAGATGAGGCAGTTTGGGAAGGTAGTGCAGATCCGAACTTGGTGTCTGCATCAGCACAGGGCTCTAGAAATGTGTCACACTAATACAAAGCACTGGTATGGCAGTAACTGCAGCCACGCTGGGAGGGCTGAACTGGTATATTGGTTAAAAAAAGTGAAATAAGTTAAAATAAATCACACCCTTAACCAACAGAGTTATACCAGGACAAACACAATGATTCACAGATGCTTAGAAATGTAGAGGCAAGGACTCTCAAGGCAAGATCTAATTCATCCCTACCCCACCCCCACACCAGGACTAAGTAGGGCAAATCGAGGTTTCCCTTCTTTCAAGCTCTCTCATTAAAAAAGGAAAGTCCCAAGGAGACCAGGACTTTTGCAGAAGCCCCTAGTTGCTAGCCTGGACTGCAGGCTGAGAAAGGCACTAGCTCAGCATTTCCATTTCCTGCTTTGAAAGGGCAGGCCACTTTCTATAAGGAAGAGTCATCCCCCCATGACTCGGCCAGCCTTGGAGAGCAGACGGGCTGTTGACAACCGGCAGGAGAGGGCTGATCGCCACCTCCCTTGAATAACCATCGCTGGCCATCACATGAACCACACAGGGGCATGAATATGCCCCAAGAACAGACAACTTCCAGGCCCCAACACAGACCAGACACCTGCAGGACAAGCTCCCCCCAGACTCCCACTGCCACATATCGAGGTGCTGGGAGGCAGGGTTAAGAGGCAGGGGAAGGCAATGACTTTCCAGACTGCCCATCTGGCTCTGCCCACAATCCACCCCCCCCCCCATACACACACTTTCAGTGGGTCTCCCCCACAGCTGTCTGGGATTCAGCCACACCGAGGCTGGGGTTGTGCTGCCAGCTCTCTGAAGGATGGGGAGATTGGGGCTGAGCACCACCCACCCACCCTCCCTCCCTCTCCCCCGTGTTCCAGGTGGGGCCAGGTAAGGCTGGGGCAGTGCACTGCCTGCTCCCAGACTGGGAGGTAGGGAAGGCTAGGGCTGTGTACCGCCCACTGGGGAAGAGGTGGCCTGCCCCTACAGTGGGAGTGGCGTTGGCTGCCATGGGTCCCTGGGAGGCAAGGGCAGAGCCTCAGGCAAAAGGGGTGAGGCTGGGGGGGGGGGAGGGGGCGCTTGCCTTCCCCAGCCCTAGACTCACCTGCTTCCCATATGTGCCCGGGGCCATTCAACCCTTGCCCTCTCTCTGCAGGGTCTCCCAGCGAGAACAGTGGGGCCGGTTATGGGAAACGGCTCCTGAGACACAGACGGGTGGGATTTGCTCTAGTCTGAAGCCAGGCTGCCAGCAGGACCACCCATTATTGCCATTAGCAGGGTTCCAAGCCACCCAGTCCCTCATGCCGGGGCCAAGGCTCCCTCTAATCTTTCCCAGCCCTGTGTGGAATAAATGCGTATGTGCCCCCAGGCATGCGCGAACATGCACCACCCAGAGAAACAAAACCTAGTGGTGGGCACTCTGCTAATCAACTGGGCAGCATTGGAATCTCTCCTCAGCAGCCACAGGAGCACCCAGCTTCCAAAGAAGGCTGCCTGGCACCAGTTCCCAGAAAGGGCCCTGGGAACACTGGAACCCTCAGTGCCCAAGAGGGGGTCTCTGAGCCCAGGCTGAAAGGAGATTGTGTTACACACACGCTTACTTCCAAGCTGCTTTTTGGAGACTGCCATGTCAGGTCTCTGGCTTATTTCACACAGGGGCTTGTCTCAGGCCCAGATGTAGGGAAGGTTCATTAGTAGCAGCAAAGCCAGGGTAAGAATCCTGCTCCCCTAGAGAGCCAGTACCCACTCTCCACCCCCCTTCTTCCCAAATCAGAGCAGCCTGTTCTTATGCAGACATGGGAAACCTTCGGAAAAACCCTCATTTTTGGCCCCACCCCAGAGCCTAGAGGAGCCCACAAAATCTACTAGCCCCCTCTTTCTGTTTCTCAGGCGGGGGGGGGACCACCACTGAGGGTCCCCCCCACCCCTTTTCACTTTTGAGCAGCCCCCGACTGATTTTTCTATGGTCCGGGGCCCCCGACCCAAAAAAAGGTTCCCCGCTCCTTTTAGGCTGCAGCTAATGTGAAAGCCAAGATGCACCCGGAAGGACTGCAGGGCGGGGCGAGGACACCCTGCAGAGGAACAGCTGAGCCAGCCGGGACAGGGAGCTGGGGGGGGGGGGGGAACCATTCACACACACACACAAAACCACACCAACACCCCACCCCCAGATCCGCTTCGCCCCTCGCCTGCCCAGCCACGGCACCGCCCGGCCCGGTCTCTTTGCAGAGTCCCACTGGGCAGCGGCTGATCATTCAGTCGGAGCCAGAACAGCTGATGCTACAGCTCCAGGAGCAAAGCACCGGTCCCTGCTGCTCTGTCCCCCCCCCAGCCACTCACCCACCTACCTACCTACCTACCTACCTTCCTTCCGCCGCCTCCAGCCGCCCCCCGCAGGCAAGCGACGCTGCCCAGCAGCCAAAGGCCCGGGAGCAGGAGGCTACTTCCCCCCAGCATGTTTGTTACTCTGTTGCAACTCTCTGCTCACGTGCGCCTGCCCGGCTCGTCTCTCCTTAAAGGGGCAGGGGGCGATCGGTTGTTAAAGGAGAGGACGGCTCTTAAAGGAGCCGCTGCCTGAAAAGAGTGGCGGGAAGGGGGAGGGAAAAAAAAAAAAAAGGAGCGGGGGGGGGGGGGGGAGAGGAGGAGAGGTAGTCCACTCATATAGTGTTAATGGTCTGGTGTTTGTTCAACATCTGCCCTCCCAAAGCGCTAGGACCCCGATCCTGCACTCAGTCCATGCACCCGGAGCCACCCAAAACCTAGGACTGCCTGGCAGGGATTTCCCTACACCCCCCCATGAGGTGTATACCCCCCTGAATTTCCCCAACATCCCCCCAGTTTTGTGAACTATGGTGCCATACAGCCCACCTTCACCCTCACGGTCTCACTCCTCAACGGCCCTGACACACACCCCCGTCAAATTCGAACACCCCCCTGATTTCAATTCCTGGGGAGGCTACTGCTCCTGGGTTTGTCAGCGCTGCATTGTAAATCCACGTCTGGGGGCTTAAGACCCGGTTAATCTGGGTCTTAAGCAGCCACAGTGCACTGCAAACTGCACTTACAAGTGGCTGGATCCGGGGGTCACGACCGTGCTACTGCATCCGTGCGGCCCCACGCGGGCCGCCCAAGTTGGGTCTGCGGCCTGAGCTGCAGCCCTGCTACCGAATGACAGGGTTCGGGCCCAAGCCACAGCAGGACTTGGGCTCTTGCCCACCCAACTAGCAGGGTCCCAGCAGGACCCAGGCCCTGAGTGCTTGCTGGCTGGAGTCAGAATGATTTGTGTGCAGATGGCAGGGGGACTTTGTGCTCAGGTTTGGGCTTAGTCAGGCCCACCAATGAGGGGGAAGGGAGGGGAGCAATCCCTCCAGGGGCCTGGCAATTTTAAAGGGCCAGAAGCTCCCATCTGCTGCCCCCACTACTGTGTATGTTCTGAGGCCATGGCCCTTCCAGGATTGCAAAGCTGCCCCCCAACACTTTACCCAGGGGCTTGGCCCTGCTGTCGGCTCCCCTGTTAATGGCACAGTGTAGACATACATTGTAACTGCAGGAATCACACCCCCCACAGCTGAAATGCAACCACCTCTGGCATGGAACACTACAGCTGTACCATGTACTGCTGACAAAAGAAAAACACCCTGCCCTGCCATGCTGCCCTGCATATGTTCTGTTGAGATGTCCATGGCAGAAACTCAGTAGTGCAGTACAAACACAGAGTGAGCTGTGAGGCAGTTAATACCATCTTTATTAGAGGGAGGGGAGACCTATTTTCTCTATTAATTTCCCACATTTCCCTTTCAATAATCTTGCATTACCATGACCTATTATGATCTATTATTGACATTGCAACAGCACTAGGAGCCTCAGCCAGGGAGCGAATCCCCATGGTGCCAGGTGCTCTTGGAACACAGAACAAAAAGATGGTCCCTGCCCTAAAAAGTTTCCACTATAAGGGAAGAGAACCCAGATAAATACAGTGAGACAGGGAAGCATAAGGGAACAAGGAGAGAAGATCACAATTGTCAGACCCCACCAGCCAACACCGAACATCTAGGCTATGTCTACACTTGCGGCTTCTTGCAAGAGAAATATGCAAATGAGGCTTAGCGTGGAAAATCGCTGAGTCTCATTTGCATACCTAATGAGCCAACATTTTTTAAGAAGAGGCTCTTGCACCAGAAGGAGCTGTCTCCACTGCCCCTTCTTGTGCAAGAAAACCCCTCTTGCGCATTGCCACTACGCCAATTATTTTCAGGAATAACGGCATTGCGCAAGAGGGTTTTTCTTGCACAAGAAGGGGCAGTGGAGACAGTTCCTTCTGGCACAAAAGCCTCTTCTGCAAAAATGGCAGCTCATTAGGTATGCAAATGAGGCTTGGCAATATTCCACACTAAGCTTCATTTGTATAGTTCTCATGCAAGAAGCCGCAAGTGTAGACATAGCCCTATAGTATGGTTTCTCTATGGATGGGTGAGGACTATTCTGTTTAGCTTCACGCACTGGCAATACCATTTTGTTTACACACAGAAGTGGACCCGTTGTAACCAAACCTGATGCAAGCTAAACTGCAATTCGTGAGCTGCAAACTGACTCAAGTGTCCCCCCCATAGGATTTGCATTGCTTTAGCCAAATAGTTTAAAATTTCCCTTAGGTTTTACCTACACATGTTGCTTAGTGCACTACGTTCCAGTTGCAGGAACTTGGGCCCAGAGCCTCAAAGGTCACTGAAAAGATCTGGATGACCTTGAAAACCAGGCTAATAGAAGTGAAATTAAATTGAATAGTGCAAAGGGCAAGGTCATGCACTAGAAACTAACACAAATTTTTGCTACAAGCTGGGGACTTATCAGGTGGAAGTGACAAAGGCAGAGCACCACCTGGATGTTTTGGTTGATCATAGGATGACTATGAGCTGCCAATGTGAGGTGGCTGTGAAAAATGCAAATGCAGTCCTTGGCTGCATCAAGCAAGGAGGTAATTCCAGTAGAGACAGGGAAGTGTGTATGCCATTATTCAAGATACTAGTGAGAACTCAGCTGGAATAGTGTGCACAATTCTGGTCTACCACATTGGAGAAAGATAAATTCAATCTGGAACAGGTGCAGAGAAGGGCTATATGGATGGTCAGAGAAATGGAAAAACTAGCTTATGAGAGGAGACTTAAAGAGCTTGGCTAGTTTAGCCTGATCAAATGAGGGCTGGGGGGGAGGGGGGGGAGAGGGAGAGAGATATGTTTGCTCTTTATACATCCTTCAGGAGGATAAACACCCTGGAGAGAGAGGAGTTATTGAATTTAAGACCCAAGTTGACACAAGAACAAATGGATATAAATTAGCCATCAACAAGTTGAGGCTTGAAATTAGACAATGGTTTTTAACCATCAGAGTTCTAAAGTTCTGGAACAGCAGGAGTAAAAAACCCTAACTGGCTTCAAGACCAAGCTTGGTAAGTTTACAGAGGGGATGAGTGAGGAGGCAGCCTACAATGCCACATGGCCGATCTGCGACTAGTATCTCCAACTGCCATCAATGGGAGGGGTGGGCTCTGGGTTAGCACAGAGAATTCTTTGGACCAGGGGTATCCAGCTGGTGGGTCTTGCTCATGTGCTCAGGGTAGGGAAGGAATTTACCCATGGGTCAGATTGGCAGAGACGGTGGTGGGTTTTGTTTTGGTTTTTTTTTTTTTGCCTTCTTCAGCATGGTGCACAAGTTACTTGCAGGTTTAAACTAGTGTAAATGGTGGATCCTGTGAATCATGATCAGAGGTCTCAGCCAAAGGTTAGGAGGTCTATTACAAGAGTAGATGGGTGAGATTCTGTGGCCTGCATTGAACATGGATGGTCCCATCTGGCCTTAAAGTCCAAGAAAGATAGATTGATCTAGCCCAGTGATCTACTGGTAGATTTTGGAGCCTCTGATAGGGGATCCTAACTGCTTTGGTCAAGAGGTTATCAGGCCCAGCTCTTCAGCTCTCTTCCCTCCACTGCTGCACATTTGCCCTTTGCCTTGGAGCAGTCCATGCAGGAGCCTCTGCTCCAGGGACAGGGCAGGAGAGGGAGCGCTGTCATGGTGCCCTCTCTCCTACTCTGTATCCTATCTCCACAGACCACAGCAGGACTTGGGATGGAGTTTGCTGACTGCTTTTGGGAGTGGTTCAGGGCTAGGAAAGGGGTGAGCCTGCCTTAGCCCCACTGCATCACCAACCAGGAGCCACCTGAGGGACGCAGGGCCCATCTGGTGCCCACATCCCAAAACCCTACCCCAGTCATGAACGTCCTCCTGCACCCCAAGCCCTGCCTTAGCCCCCCTGCATCCAAATACCCTCCCAGAGCCTGCACCTAGAACTCCCTCCAGCACCCCAACTGCCTGCCCCACACTCCGAATCCTTTATCCAAGACCAGAGCCAGCATCCCCACCTTCTGCCCCAAAGTGAGGAAGGGTGGGAGAGGGACAATGGAGTGAGCAGAGGTGAGGCCTCGCAGAAGGGGCATAAAGGAGGCAGAGCCAAGGTATTTGGGTTTGAGGAAGATCTTGGATTGCCCTTAAATTCAAAGTGATCTTGTGCTTTAAAAGGTTGGAGACCACTGATCTAGCCATATCTAGCCCCAGCTGCCTTTAACTTTGATATTGTGTGTCCAGCTAAAAGAAGAGAGTATATGAACAGTTCAGCCAATGCACTCCCTCTTCTTGTGACATGCTTCAAACATGCTGTCATAAATGGCACTCACTCGGTAAGTAAGTAAAGGAGAAAGGGAGGTTAAGGTGAAATTTAAAGAAGGTAAGGGAGTCAGTCTTGGAAGGGAGGAGTGTTAGGTTGATGAGCAGCAAGTACACAGCACCCCAGAGCTGTGTAAAGGGGAGGAGCAAGGATGTGTGGAGATGGCTTTGAGATCAAGGAGAAAAGTCAGAGAATCTGGAGGGAGCAAGCCCACAGAGATGTGAAATTAGATTCACAAGCAAATAGGAGACATGCAAAGGCTGAGGGATTGAGGCTGTTTTGTGCAGCTAGGAAATCCACCTGGAATCTGGCCTGCTACCAGGGATGGGTAAAGGGGGCAACTGCCCTGGGGCCTGGCCATTCAAAGCAGCCTAGGGCTTCTGGCTGTCGCTATTGCTTCTGTGCTAGTAGCAGGAGCCCTGGACCCTTTAAATTGCCACTGGAGTGCAGCTCTGAGGCTGTGACGTGGCAGACTCGGGGCAGCACTGAGGGCAGGCTGCCCCCAATACCGCCCCTTCTGAGAGCATGGACCAGTCCCCCCCACACTTTGCCCAGGGGCCTGGCACATCTGTTGGGCCCATGCCTGGACTACTAGGGATCCTGCTGCAGTTGAGACACATACCATGTCAAATCCACAAAAGATGGGACTGCAGCAATCCGATATGCTGCCCAGTCTGCTTTAAATACATTGGTATTGGCAAAATATGATCCAACAAAAGGTTGATGCACTAAATATGATCATCTAAGGAAGCACAGACCTCAAAGCAGATTGTGTGCCCTTCATTTGATTTGGGAGCTCCTGCAAAGGACCACTGAAGGACAGAGTTAAGGTTATTAAGGTGTTTTTACCATAAAAAGTTCAAATTTAATCATAATTCTCAATTTCCTAGATTATGCTTGGGTTTGGGCTAATTATATCATCCCTGTGAGGTCCTTCAGCCTTCAATTTATCCTCTATCCTAACCCCATTTTAATGTCCTTTTTCCCCCCTGGAGGTGAGGGAGATGTATGTGGGTTGAGATTTGCAGAGGGACCATGGGGAATTAGAAACCCAATTCACATTGAATTGACTGACACTAGGCACCCAATCCCTAAGATTTTAAATTGTATTTAGTGCCAGTGAAAGATGCCAGCCTGATCAGATTAGTAGGTAGGGCCCAGCAAGTGACAAGCCTACCCTTCAGTGGAAAAACAGGACATAGGACTTAACCAAATATGGTGGAGCTTTCAGCCTGGAAGATAGAACCAACTGAGAATGGGCAAGAGGACCTCAAGTTTCCTGCCCTCCTCCGATGAACTTCAGCCCCTGGAGAACACATTCAATCTGCATGGCCTCTGATTTGCCCACACAGGAGCCGTGGTCACTGGTGGTTTTGAAAGACACACAATGCCCTACGTGCTGCTTGTTAATACCATATGTAATAGTTTCTCTTTCAGGCGCCTTTTGCGGTGTAGACAGCAAGAGACAATAGCCGTTAAAGCCCCTTAACTCCGAGCCACCAAAGTCTCTTTCCCTCCCTCCCAAGCAGGGATTTATCTCTTCATCAACAGTGGCATGGCTTTAAGTCATGGATGTGACTTAATGGACACATGAGAAATGAACAGCACAGTGAGATGCTGCAGTGGACCAGCAGATGAGGAAAGATTTCCAGATAAGGGATGAGATACTGGATTTCTGAAGGAGGGCTGCTGGAATCAGCTGTCCCCACTGTAGAAATAGCTAACAAAGTATCCCCTCGCCCATCTCCAGGATAGCGAGTCACAGTAGATACAGACACAGGGGAATGAACAGGAATGGCATGTTTTATTGTTGAAGCAAATAGCAGAGAAGGTATAGTAGATACTTAAATTAAGTGTCAGTGTCTCCAAACAGAGGGGAGCACAGATGAGAGGGGCCCATTCCCCACAGTCATGTCCCTTCCCTCCTACCCACTGACTTCAGACAAACTAATTCTCAATACTTGGGCTGTGTCCAGGCCCGGTCTCAGGCAGAGGAGATGCAGCAGTCATCCTGTTAGGCTGTTGCCATACTGCAGTTGAAGGCTTCTGGTTCCTCAATCTCCTCTTACTCCTGGGCTGCATCTGGAGCTCCAGTCGATCTGCTTTGATCATCACCCTTTTTCTTATGCCCTGAAACAATGTCATCAATACGGAGAAGGAGGACAGCAGTCTGGGGAGAAAAATCCAGGGCAGGGTCAGGAAGAGAGGTACTGCACTTTGGGCACCTTGCTGAGCTAGCCAGCTTTTACTCAGGGCTTGCACACACCGCTTTCCCACCAATGTAACTCACCTGATTTTTAAACCAATTTGAAGTGGTGCTTAGACCACACCTCACTCCAGGAGGGGACCCCAGTGAGTGCTGCTCTGAATGACTAGTGCCGGCTTTTAAATCTCAGCAGCAGCTTTGCTTTCCACTCTTGGTGGCTTGTACATTTGTACCACAGAAGAACAAAAGCCAACCCAAGCACACATACTTCATCCTGTGGAGTCC
Organism: Pelochelys cantorii; assembly: GCA_032595735.1. Lineage (NCBI taxonomy): Eukaryota > Metazoa > Chordata > Testudines > Trionychidae > Pelochelys > Pelochelys cantorii. The sequence continues at coordinate 16,312,639 of CM064349.1, read as the reverse complement.
CAAAGTTCTTCACACCTTAATACAATGTGGTCACTTCTGCGGTGGAACATGGGAGCTGCTTTAACAGCGCATGGCAACATGGCATGATGGGAAGTATTGAAAATACTGAATCTTGGCATAGAAACTAGGCGGTAGGGATGTAAAATACTGTTTAATTGACCTAACCAGATATGTTTAACCAGTTAACAGATTAAGGAGGGCGAGGGGGCTGGGGGCCCCCACTTCAGCTGGTGGCCCCTGCACTGGGCTGGAATGCCCCCCCATCTCCAGCAGGGGCTGCTCTAGCCAGGACACTGGAGCAGCCCTGGTCCACAGTGGGCCCCCGTGGGAATGGACCAGGCCAAACAGTTAACCTTTCACATCTAGGAGGAAGGCATTCAGACACACTGGAACTTAGCAGAGAGACCAAGCTGACTGCAAAAATATTTAAAATTTTCTGATGATGTGCAGGAATGGAGAGGGCATCTGGCTTACCCTACCACCAGCTGACCACGCTGCAGTACACAGTCCCCACAGTGCCACCAAATGGATTCCAGATGTATCCACATCTCTTTAACCGGGATTTCTCCAACACTGTTTCTATCACCAGCAGTGGATACCCTGTGCTATCTATGACTGAGTATGTCTAGACTACATGGCTCCGTCGACGGAGCCATGTAGATGAGTTTACTAGACATAGGAAAATGAAGCAGCGATTTAAATAATTGCCGCTTCATCAAAATGGCCGCCATGCTGTGCCGATCAGCTGTTTGGCAGCACAGCGGGGCAGTCTGGATGCGCCACAGTCGACAAGGGAAGCCTGTGTCAACCACTCTGGTATGCCTCGTGAAATGAGGTTTACTGGAGCGATTGACAAAGGCTTTCCTTGTCAACTGCGGCGCGTCCAGACTGCCCCGCTGTGCCGCCAAACAGCTGATCGGCACAGCGCGGCGGCCATTTTGATGTAAATGAAGCGGCGATTATTTAAATCACCGCTTCATTTTCCTATGTCTAGTAAACTCATCTACATGGCTTCGTTGACGGAGCCATGTAGTCTAGACATACCCATGGAGTACAATACCCATGTACCTTAAAATATGGAGACACGCTGGCATTTTCTTCCCTTCCTGTACTTGATTTCCTGTGCTAGACACTGAAGCACAGAGGATCAACTACACACACTCACTTTTCAGTTGCTTCCTTACCTCCACAGCTGTCTTGTAGGTCTGTAATTTGACAGCTAAAGGTTCCCAGATTCCCAAGTCTTTCATGTCCACTAAGGCTCCAGTCTCACCATTTACGCCCCAGGTCTGACTGCCTTCTTGAGTGTGTTTTGCCTGTAATAAATTAGTAACAAGATCTCAAACCAACCCATCTTTCTGAAGAAATACGAAACATTGATCCAGTCAGTCTTCTATGCAAATAGTAAGGATTCATTAAAATTAAGTATAGACTTGTGTAGGTATGAAAAGGACTTTAGACCCAAGTGCACAGAGAAGTCATCAACAAACCAAAATTTACTCACCAATTTTGTTCATAAGATCTGAGATTAAGTATAAAAAAAAAGATAAAAAATTAAATCTAAATATTCTATGCAAATTTACTTGCAAGTTATTATGTGCCGGTACAAACATTGCACAGGAATGCAAAATAGCTTTCCATTGATTTTACAAAGGTATCTGGAGATTGTGTCTGTATGTATTAGGTTTGGTAAAAAAAATCTATTGAAGTCTAAATCTAGGTCCCCCCCCAGTGATCTGACATGCAGGTCTGCCGATGGAGGAAAGTGTGTGTGCAGGAGGGCGTGGGGGGGGGGGGGGGGGCGGCAAAGGGCACAGTTGCTGGCTTCCCTAGCCTGAGGCCCCACCTCTTCTGGGAGCGCAGAACTACGCCCACCACACTGACCAGGGCCCACGCAGGCTGTCAGCTCCCCTGCTTACACGCTACCATTATCAAATAATCTGTCATGCTATTTCTACTCTCACAGCTAGCTAGGATTTCCCATCTGAAAATATATTTTGTATCTGCAAAAAGGGGGTAGACAGGAACCAGCTCTTTGGAGAAGTGTTTTCTGCTAGCTCGTCTCATGGATTATATCCTTACTCTTAGTGAGGTCAGCACACGGATGGTGCTGGCTCCGCAGTTTTGAATCAGCGTTCTGGGAATGACTTCCAGAGCCTGGGCGGCTGCACGGTAGGGCCACTGCTCCACTCCTGTCATGACTTTAGACTTTTCTGTCAAAGTGTGAGAAACAGCCATCTCTGTAGCGCCCCCTCCTGGCACCAGCTGAGGATCTACCAGGACATTACGACACACCTGCATGGCATCCTGGAGGTTGCGTTCCACCTCCTACAAAAAAGAAAAAGGCAAAAAGTAGTGATAGATGTGAAGAATGTACTTTCAATAAGCCAACAAGCTCTAAAAGCAAGAGCAACAGCACCATGGCAGAAACTACAGAGCACAGCCAGGGCCATAAAATAAAGCCACTAGTAAAATGTGCACCAATATGACATGGTTATGGTTTACAGGAACACTTAATACTGCTTCCAGTTCTCATCCGAGACAGCAGGGTTTAAAGGTTTAAAACTGGGATTAGGCATCAATGGATCTGTGTTCTACTCCCAAATCTCAGGGTCATCAAGTAGTTCACTGTGTCTTAGATAAATCATGAGAAAATCATGAACCTCTTTTTACTTATCTCTTTGCCAGATTTGGGGTCAGGAATTTTCACCCAGCTAAGACTGGCATAAACCTCAGGAGTGAAGGGTGGCTTCCTTCCTTCACAGGATAGGGAGTGGTTGGGATTATCTAGGCATACTTCACCTATGCAAGTCACTGCTACTGCACTGGCATTGGTGGCAACTTGTTCTCTTCTTGAGCACTGAAATACTTTAATCTTACAGTTTTGGGCTCAATATTGGGTGAAATTCAATGGCCTGTGATAAGTGAGACTAGAGGATGTAAATCAGTGAGGAGCAACCTAGGCTAGTGAGTGGCCTGCATGAGTGGCCCTCCTCCATCTCAGTGGACCACAAGTATGTCGTAACCAAGACCGTCTCCCAGGCTAGGGTAGTTTGCTAACTGCGCTTTGGTACCTAGAATGTGTGAGGGGGTGCCAAACGAACCATAGCAGCTCTTTGACACTGTGCATCCAATCAATGTTGTATGCAATCACCATGCATTTCACTTAACGTGCCCTGGCTTTACATGCATGTCACTTCAGTAATAGCAGTAGGGGAAAAAAAAACTACACAGATGAAAATCAAAAGAATCCGACAACCGTACAGCTTGGGCAACAGTAAACCAAATGTCTTGCAGGACACACGTAGAATCACAATGGTTCCAACCATTGATCTAAATGGCCTTAAAACCTATGCAATTATTTTTACATAAGGGTAGATTTGAAAGGTGTTATGTTGATAAAGCTAACATAAGTGATATTAAAAGCCACACAGATGTCCACTGGTCAATTATTTACTCTGTGGAATACAGACTTTGCTCTCTTTCTATGCAATGGTTTAAGGCTGGGATCCATTGGACCATCAACTGTTTTTCCAAACCATTTCACAATTCAGAAACATTTGCTAGCAGTAAATCTTGTCACACAAGATGGCTCTGCATGGCAGTGCAATGCTGCTGGCAATGAGAAAGATGCCACTATGATGGAATTAGCGAGCTTTTCTGATAGTGCTTATGCTGCCTCTTATTGCCCGGGGTACAATTTGTACAGCAAATAAATTTCCTCCTGGCATCAAGGGAAGGTATATCTTGTAGTCAGATGAGGGCCTGAAACAAAAGTCCATGTAGCACAGGCCTGGTTTGAAGCCTAGCTAACAAAGGACAAAACTTGGCTAAGATAAAGCTAAGCCGTGAGCAAGAGGCAGGCCCCTGCTCACAGAACTTGGCATGGACAGGTTGAGTGCACAAAACACTAATTGGTAATAGATCCAGATGAAGAACAGTAATTGGTACTGGTCATAAGTTGAAAGCACTTTCCAAAAGGATGGCACCACCAGCTCATTAAAAAAAGACCTTAAAACCCACACGCCTCACAGATACCGACCAAGGTTCAGGAAAGGGTCTAAACTGACAGCATGATGGATAGAAATTATTAAAACGAACCACAAGGTGCAGGGTAATGGGTGGTACCTAAGTAGCATCAGTGGGTGATAACCAGACACACCAGGAGTGCTGTGTAACTTTTTTGTACCCGTATATAAAGTGGTGTTTTGGAGGGGCAGTAGGATCTCCCACTGAGTTGTGTCCATTGTTATGTTTACCTCTGCTTAGTGGTTTGGTAGAGTCTACTGACAACTGTACTTCGCTTAATAAATCTGACCGGGCGCCTTCGATCCTTATCTGATTTATGGTCTTTGAGGGCCTTCTTGGAGTCTGCTGTGTTGACTAATTGAGCAGACATGCACGCAGACAACCGGTTATCATGACTGACGGAGCAGGAGACCTGTCAGGACACCATGCCAGTAAATCCTGACTACTACATATCCTATTGTAACTTACCGCTAGGATTTCCTTGCTGGCTCCACGCAGAATGATAGTGCAGGCCTTGGGGTCTTTGCAATCTGTGATGAAGGTGAAATACTCATCTCCTATTTTCTTAACTTCAAAAAGCCTTGCTCCAGTCCCCACATCCTCGTCACGCAGCTCATCTGTGCGACTCACAACGCGAGCTCCACAGGCCCTGCCACACAGGAACAAAACAGAAACCTTTGCTGTGGTTCAGCTGGCAGTGGAGCAGAGAGGCCCCATATGATCTACAGACCACTCTGGTGAGTGCTATGCAAATGAGTAGCACAGAGACCGTCCGTGCACCTAATTGCCCAAACTAGCATGTAAGGTGAAGTGCAACAAGTGAGAGTGGTGGGGCAGGAGAGAGAACAAAGTAACAATAAAAGCAGTTGTGCCATGCACGTGTGTAGATACTACTCAATACGTGTAAGGTCTGGGCAACCTGGCTCAACAATTAAAGTCTGTTCACCTTGCAATTCTGTTGTTGTCTGTCTTCCTCACCCTGCGAATAGCTGTAATGTTGGCTCTCATCAGGTAGTGCTGGGCCAAATCTGAAACCAAGTTTGCACAGAAGTTATTTTATCTAGAAGAGCCATCACAAAGACTGAGTTTCCACTGTTGCCATCATGCAGGTTTGTTTTAAGATTTATCACCACCTTGGAAACCTACGCCAGGAAAGATTATGGAAAGAAAAGATGCCAGTGCTCACCACACTGGCAAAGAAAAATATTCTAGAGCTGTTTGGATAAAATTATATTAGACATTCCAGAACCAGTTCCTCTATATTCTGCTGGGCTTTTGTTCCCAATAATATTGAATACATTACCAAACCACACCTCTGTGACATAGTGGGGATTGTATTCACTGTTTGCTTTGTTATATTGTATGTGATTCTACTGTCTTGTCATAACTGTGTGTGTGCCTCAGTTTCCCTGGGCACTGCAACACTATCTAGAGGAGGAGGGGAAGTCTGGCCACGACTCACTGAGGAAGTATGTTCAGCTTGTCACATACCCAATAGCTCAGGCTGTCTTGTGACCTGAGCCTAGGTGTGAGATTCAGGCAGGTTACAGCTTTGCCCCAGGAAGCTGGACAAAAGGAGGCGGCAGGGAGGCCTGCAGGAGAAGACCGGTTGCTGGGTGTGTGGGTAAGTGAACCTGGCTTAAGATGCAAGGAGGGGGCTTGCAACAGGGGCCAGGGGCCCTTCTCCCCAAGATGGATAGTACTGACTTCCTGGTTCCTGTGTGCACAAGAAGTCTGTGCTATGCTCTATCCATGTCAATGAATAAACCTTCTGTTCTACTTGCTGGCTGAGAGTCACATCTGGCTGCAGATGGGGGTGCAGGGCCCAGTGACTCCCCCACACTTGGTGACAGCCTCAAACCCTGGGAAAAAGCTGGGCATCCACAGAAGTTCACTGGAATCATAGGGGTCAGCTACCAGCTTAAAATCATTCATACAGACTCTGCATCCTACCAAATAAGTATAGTAAACAATGGCAACCAGTGGAATCGCAAACTTCCTAACAAGCATGTGTGCAGGAAGAGGGGATGGACAGTAGTTACCTTAAGCAAGCTATATATCCAGAAAAATTAACAAGTTGGAGATTTATCTTTTATCCTCTCTCCCTGGCCCTCTACAGAATCTTTAGCTCTGCATATATCTAAGCACCTGCTTTAATATTTGCTCTCTGAAAGACAATATTCAGAACTTGTTACCACTCTCTCACTTGTTAACACTAAAAGATCACGTTGAAACAACTACAGTTATATTAGTCTGCCATTACACTTAATTACATATACCAGCGTTTCCCAAACCGTGGGTTGCGACCCCGAGGGGGGTTGCGAGCAACTTACGGGGGGGGGGGGGGGAGAAAATCACTGCTGGATCCGTTTTTTTTCCTTGCATTTGTGTCTCCCCGGTATCTCCAGACATTCCGGTCAATAGTCTCCTACCACGTCTGGCAGGGGCAGGGGAGCGAGAAGCGCCGCAGAGTTTAGTGAAGGGGGGGGGGGGGGCGGCAAGAGGGGGCAGTTGCCGGGTGCTATGCTAGGGGGACACCAGGCTGGGTGGGAGCGGAGCGCACACTGCTCTGGCCCACGTGACCAGCAGAGACCGGCAGTTGGACACATGATGCCTCCCCTACAAGCTGCGAGCTGAGGCAGCCAAGCTGGGCAGCAGAAGCAGCCACTTTAAAAGTAAGATTGCTCCTCCGTGCCTGCCTCTGTGGGGTGGGGATTTGATTGTAGCGGGGCTCCCGACGCTGAGGATGCCTGCCTCGGGGGAGAGGGGAGTGCACTGGGATGGAGGAGAGCTAGGGGGGTCTGGGTCTGAGGTGGGGGGAGTGAACTGGGATGGGGGGGGGGGGGGTTAGCATAGTTAAGTGACATATTCAACAAGCTGAACACTTAATACCTCACTGCAAGGTGGTAATAATAATATTCTTGAACGCTATGATAAATTGAAAGCATTTATTAGGGAAGTTGAACTGCAGCAGAACAAAATGGAAAATTCAAATTTAGACATGTTTCCTACTTTAAAACAATTTATTGAACGCAATAACACACATTAGTGAAGATGTGAAATTTTTTATTTTAAATCACCTTTCTTCTTTAAAATTTCACTTTAAGAACTATTTCTCAGATATGGATATTGAAAAATTTGATTGGATAAGGAACCCATTCGATGCTAAACTAATAGCTGGCACACTCGCTATTACCAAGGAGGAGCAAATCATTGATATCTTTTCTGACACTGCTTTAAAAATAAAAATTCTCAACAATGTCTCTCTGAATTTTGGATCAGTGTACAAAATGAGTACAAAGAATTAAGCGAGAAGGCTACGAACATACTGATCCCGTTTACATCATCTTATCTGTGCGAGTCAGGGTTTTCTGCAGTTGCTGCTATAAAAAAAGCAAACATCGATCAAAAGTAAATGTGGAATGAGAACTGGGAGTGGCTATCTTGACAATGAAACCCAGATTTCAAAAACTATGCAACAACAAACAAGCTCATCCTTCACATTAAAACAATGATTCCAAATTTGATATTTTTTATCTATTTCCAATAAAAATTTAGTTGTCTAAAGTTTTGGCATATTTATTTCTTGTCCAATCCTAATCCCAATAAAATGATTAGCTTTACTTGTAGAGTAGTGAGGGTGTGTGTGTGTGTGTCACACATTCATTTAGCATTTTAGGGGGTCGTGGTATCACAAAGTTTGAGAACCCCTGATATATACAGTACCTGAGATTCCTTTCTCTGTGATGATGAGATCTGGTTTGATCCTGATCAAGTCCTCACAGATTTGTTGAATATACTCTTCCTCCATTTGCAAGATGCGTGCAAAGTCTTCCTCACGGGTAATTTCAATATCAGTCTGCACAGAAAGAGGTTTTAAGAGAGAGTTAGACTCTTTCACCAAGGTTTTAACATAAACGCATGTCCCTTAACTAAAATAACCATACTCCCATTTTTTTTTCCATTCAACTGGTGCTAAAACAGACTGAACAGAGATGATGTGAAAGGAATCAGCCATTGATCAGATGAGTAAACCTGGGCGTCCTTCCATTATTGTAGCACAACAGCATTTAACTATTTATTAGAAACACTTCCCTGTCTTATGTATAATTTATTCATGCTTGGCTGTATATAAACCTCTAGCTGCAACAAATCTTCAAGAAGCAGAAGGAAACATTCAAAACCCCTTGCCCATTAGGGCACTGTTGACTCTTTACACTAGCTTCGCACAAAAGAACTGCAGACATCTTTACACAAGACCTGCCTTACCTGGCTCTCTCCTTTCTTGTACTCCAGCGAACAGTCCAGCAGCACAATGCGTGGATTCTTGATATAACGACGCATCCTTGGGTGAGTTACATCTTTGTTTACCATGATTCCACGCAAGACACAAGAGTCTTCGATTATACCACCTGGAATCTGAAAGACACATGAGAGGCACAGGTGAGAGTTACTGACCCAAATGAAAGGACAGGAAAACTAATACATTTGGCAGATTTTACTCTAGCACGAAATCATTTTTAAAGTTTCAGCAAACAAACCAGTTTATACTTAAAAATGGGGCAACTGCCTCAAGAAAACCTGCAAGGTTCTTAAGCTAGCTGGGATGAGACTCCCAAAACCATTTATTCACTCAACAGGTGACGACAACTTACAGAAGCACCTACAGAGGTTAGGCACCTGCTTCCTATTGATTCTCTATGGAATAAGGATGTAAGCGACTAATCGACTAGTCGATTTCCCCCCCACCTTGCTGCTTCTATCACAAGAAGGCAGCAGGGTGGAGAAGGAGGGGATTCTGGGGGGGAGCTGGCTTAAAAGCTGGTTCCCCCCCACCTCCAGCTCTGTGGAACCTGGGGCCAGTTGGGTTGGAACACTGCGTGGCACCCAGGGCCAGTGGGGAATGCCCTGCTCACCCCGGGCTCCACACAGTGTTTCAAAGCAGAAGCACCTGCATGGAGCCTGGGGTCAGCGGGACTCCCTGCTGGCCCCAGGCTCTATGCAGTGTTTCAATTTTTGAAATGTATAAGAGCCCCTGCTGGGACTCATGTACATTTCAAAGGCGGAATGAGTTAATCCTTATCGATTAACTGAATAGTTGATGGAAATCCCATCGACTATTCAATTAGTTAATTGAAATTTAACATCCCTACTAAGAAGTTAGGCAACACAGTTGTTCAGATGCTTTCATAAATCCTACCAGGAGCTTAAGTATTGGTGTAAATCTAGGTTCAGCTGTCAAGTTTTAGCTCTTTCTTCACGATTTCTTTTGCACTCATTGACACAGTGGTTTATTATCCCTTTTACAACTCCACAGCATTCTTGCAACATGTAACTTCTAGTTTTGATTGATGTCCTTTTTCCACTGTATGGTACAACAGGCTAAGTAGTTACACTTGGATACTAATTTTAGCCATCTTCTTTAAGAACTGAATTCCAAAATAGGACTTCCCTTTCCAATAACACCTTCCAAACACATTCACATCATGCAGATTAGAAAACAGAGGCACAAAGCAGGGATGTGACCTACGCCAGGCCACACAATTTAGTGGTACAGTCAGAAGTAGAAGATCGGAGTCCCAGCACTAACCACAGGAGATCAATGCTCCTCTCCACAAGACTCAATACTGGTTCCAATGCTTTACTTAAGAATTAGTTTATAAGAGCATATGCCTATAAGCTTATCAGTAGAATGGAAAGCTCTCAGAAGCCTATTCCATTAAAATGGTTCTCTGTGCTTTAAAAAAAAAAAAAAAAAAAAATCAAATGAATGGGCTTAAAACTCTCCCTAGTTTCTGTACTGAAAACCCAATGTACATTCTGTCTTAACTACTTATGACTTATCCAGGTTATGGTAACCATGCTAGGGTAACCACACTGCAAGATGGCCTAAACTATCAATGCCTGAGAAGACACGGAAGGGACTATTTACATTCTATTGATTGTTATACTTTCTTAGAAGTCTGAAAATCAGATATTCCCCTCTCGCATCAATATTACTCTTAATTTGCCAAACACAGTTTCTAAGACCTTAAAATTAATTCCTTCCCAGACTGCACTAGCATCAAAGATGATAGCACAAAGTATAATATTTTCAAGGACTGAGTTCCACTTGACTCAGAAAAAGTAGAATACAAAACCTTTTCCACAAGGTTCAATGTTATTATTTAGTATTTAGAATTATCATAGTGTCTATTAGCCTCAGTAATAAACAGGGTCCCATTATGCTGGGTGAGGTACAGACAGAACATACATTGTAGCTTCAGAAAGTTGCTCTGCCATTAACAGGAGCTACAGAAACAAGCGAGTGTCCAAAGCATACCTACCTTTTCTACTTTTGCATAATTCTTGATGTCAATTTCCTTTCTGCCATTTTCTTCAAACTCCACGGTCTTGACAGCATCAAGAGCAATGCCACAGGCCAAGTCAGACCAGTGGCTTATCGCCTTGGTGTTTATAGCACTCTTTATTATCTTCAGCAACATCTCTCTGTTGCTCACATCAACTGGCGTGCTAGAGCAAAGAAAACACAGCACATTATTCACAGTACCGAGAAAAGATACATTAAATAATCCAGTCCAGCTCTCTGAAATTGCAGAACTATTCCCTATAGAACGTGATTCTCCCCATGCTGGAAGATATTCTTAAGCACGTCTGATCTTTAACTAAGAAGATTACTGTGGGTCTGCTCACAGACAATCTGAAGGTACCTCAATTCAAATATCTGTTCAATGTAGTATGACGACTAACAGACTGCTACATAGAAATACACTTCTTACAACATCCTTCTTCCTAAATACAGTCATAAGAACTACGTTTCCTTTATTGCTGTTGACACTTGCTGAGCTCATGGTAACTTGTGTGGCTACATTTGTGTGCTTCTAGACCTCTCAATTACATTTTGCTGGGTTGAATAACCAGAATTTCATATTTAACCAGAGAACTAACTTCATAAGACTCCTAGTCTTTTTTTGGATTTGGAGTCCTTAAAAGACTAACAGATTTATTAGGGCATAAGCTTTTGTGAGTAAAACCCATTTTATCAGATGAACTGAAGTGGAAGTTAAAAGAAGCAGGGATATATATCCAAATCCAAAGAGCACTGCTCACCTGATTTTGTTCAGATTGCTGATCATATCATCCAGAGCTTTACGGTAAGCACCAATGATCACAGTTGGATGCATCTGCTGTTCTAGGAAGTGTTCAGCAACAGCCAACATCTCTCCAGCTAAACAAAAAAAACAAAGACAAGTTAGAACTGTTGGCACATCAAAGAAAGTACACCTAATGCACCTGCTACCTAGTCTAGGAGCCTTGTAATCACAAACACTTCTCTTTCTCTCTCTCCTATATTTAATCATGATCATTTGTTTAAACTAGAACGTAACCTCTTGAGAGTGGGGAATTGTTTGCAACTAAACGACCAGTGGTAGTGAGTCTCAAAGCCCAGGTCAACAGACTCAGGCTCGTGCTATGTGATGAAAAATAGCAATGCAGACATTTAGGTTCAGGCTGGAACCTGACATCTGAAATCTGGTGGGAGGGAATGGTTTCAGAGCCTGGGACTCCAGCCCTAGCATCTACACTGCTATTTTTAGCGCTGCAATCTGACCCCAACTCAGTTAACCTGGTGTCAGACTCACTGTCACATTTCCCCTGCCCACCTCCCCTCTCCCCCGCCACCCTGTGTAGACATACCTTTATTTGCATGTTAAAAGCCTAACTCTTTTTTGGTGATAAAAAGAAACCCAACATATTTACACTTTCCCTAGCATAAAACTATTAACAAGTGCTCTGAGCATGCTCCCTGCATCCCCATGAGCAAATATGGGATGTGGACTACGTAATAAGAGTTTCTCAGAAACCCAACCTGCAAAAGAGTCAAGAAAATTTTAAATGGCTGAAATGCTTGGAGGCATATTGTGGGGAAGTAGGTGGCCCTCAGATAGCAACTCTCCAGTGCCAAATGCTTAGCCATTAACCATTCATCCAGTCACAGGGCAAGTTGTCCAAAGTTTCCACTTTGCTTGCCAAAGACAGAAATTACCAAGCCTAGAAAAAGGGGTCATAATTTGAGTCAGCCTTTGTTAATGTTAAAAAGAATATCACTGTACAACACTATTAACCAAAACACAATAGTAGCTGCAACCATTCCTTGATTGAAAGCATATGCTCACCAAGGATAATTACAGATGTGGTCCCATCTCCAACCTCTTCATCCTGAGTACGGCTGATCTCAATCATGGATTTTGCAGCCGGGTGCTGGACTTGAATCTTCATGAAAGAAAACAAAATTGGAACCCTTTGTTTGGAATGCAAGGTACTTGTTGGCATTTAGAGGGAATGGAAAATTTAAAGTCAGTTGTGAGCATGGAAAAGGGTTTCACCCCATCTTGGCAAAGAATTTTCTCATTACATAGGCAGTAGATGAAATGTTATTTATTATGTCACATCTCCAGCAGATTTCTAGGTATTAGGAATAATCATTGCTATTTTCCCACAAAACACTTGTTAAATATCAAGATCAGTGTAGTGCTCTCTTGCTGATTGCCTCGGCTGGTGAAAGCTAGTGATGCATGCAATACACAATTATAACAATAATTGAAGTGGACATTACAATAGCCTTGTAAAACCATTATGAAAATGTATTACCCCAAGTGCAACATATCCTTGTGTATAGCAAGGATAATTAAATCAACCAGGGATATTTTATTCATCCCAAACAATTAGTTGACTTGCCCTACAATACACATTCTCCTTTTCAATTAAAACAGATGTGTCATTTGTAAAACTTTCAGTTATCAGGGTTTAATAGCAATTATACACACCAGGCCAGGGACCTTGCCTCTAACATTTCAGTAAAACACCTGCCACTGTCAGCACTACATAAATTACTGTCATAATGGCACAGAGATAAAATTCAGAAGAAAATCCTACTCTCAGGGCATATGTACACTTAAGAGAATTTAATCCCAACCAGGCAATTGTAATGTCTGTCACATGAGACTCTTCATCATGCCAAGAGAAGAAAGTGAATTCAGTATGAACCTTATTATCCTCAAATTCATTGGGCATAATTGATCTCCGAGCTCCATTTGCAATAATCTTCCATGTTTTGTATTACTTCAAGCTTTTAGTTCCACAGCCTGAGGTGAGGGAAGGTCTTTGTACAGCTACAGCAGATTTCACTTTAGCAACTTCCTAGTGTATGGCTAGAAATTGTCACTCCCCAGCAGTCACTAAGAAAAATGAGCACTAGGACATGCCCTCATTGGCAGTAGCGCCACAAACCTGTCTGTTGCCAGTGCTTAGCATATCCCTGCAAAGCTGCTTTTTAGGGCTGCAGCCAGGGAAGGAAGCACTGGGGCTGCACAGTACCTAATGTTGGAACAGCATGCAGCCTGGAGAGCACAGGGAGGGGTACCAGACAACCTTGTAAGGTCCCATTGACCTCATTCCTTATAGAAAGCTCAGATTCTGGACAGCAGGCTCCCTCTCCACTGCTGACTGCACAGAGCCTATCATGGGGCCCAGGCTTTGCACATTCAAGGATTTCTATCCCTGGCTGCAGTCCAGCAAATATGGCAGCAGCTAGGTTTGCCACATGGGGGTGGGATGCCAAGAGCCTGCATGGCAAAAAAGTTGCCAATAAATAGCAAGCCTGTTGCCAAAATCTAGACCAGTTAACCCTGTAGTCATTTAGACAGCGTTGGTTCTAGATTAAATGCTTCCATTACAGGAAAGTAGTCATGAACAAGGTTGCTAGTAGAATCTTCTGTATTAGGATTGTACAGGGTTGGGGATTTGGTTTAGGATTTTTGTTTTGTATGCCACAAATATATTTTAGTATAAACATATCACATTTGTTAGTTCTACTGAAACAACCCTCCTTAGCCAACCACAATAAAAACAGAAACAATGCAATGGGATCTGAATTTCAGATATTAACATTGATTGTATTTGTAATGTAAGGCAACCAAATATTTCAGTTGCAAAGTAACAAAAGCTCCAAAGAGAAGTCTGTAAGTTATACAAGTATATGCACTTTATCATGTGTATATCCCCTGAAATATATTTATGTGCCAAGAAAGATATAAATAATTCTAGTAAGAGAAAATTAGTAGCAACAAGAACTCAGTGAAATTGTCCATCTTCTGTCTGGAGTAAGGATGTTAAGAAGCAGGTAACTGACTAATCGCGTAGTCGATACAATTTGCACAGGCAACCCAGCTCCTAATACATTTAAAATGCAAAGCCGCAGTGGGGGAAGGTCCAGGACCCACCGCGAGTCAGGACTGCTCAGTCCCAGCTCTCGCTGGGTCCTGGACCACTCCGCCTCTGCCCTTCCCCCCCACTTCCATCACCTGCGGAGACAGTGCTGGGGGGGAAGCGGCTTTTAAGTAGTGACTCGACTACCTGATAAGCCTAGCCTGAAGGGGGAGTGTACTGTTTTTAAGTATTATGTAAGGATTAGGTATTTTTTCAGTGATTTGGACAACTCTAGAACATGTACATTGGCATTTTAACGTTAAAATCATTGAGTATCTACTTAAGAAAGAGGTATGAAAACTGGACTCACTTCTCTAAGAATTGCATTGCCATCATTGGTCATCACAATTCCACCCATTGGGTCCAGGAGCATCTACATGAGAGAAAAGCAGTATTTATATTGATTTTTAAGATACACAGCATTTCTAAGCACAGTCCAGTGCACAGACTACAACAAAAGCTCTTACTTTCATCATAGCTCTTGGTCCCAAACATGTTCGAATAATGTCAGCAATGGTCTAAAATGAAAGAGAATGAGATGATACATTAGTTTTGAACAGCTTCTGTATGTTCTCCCCTCCCCTTTTTTAAGCAAAGCTTATGAAGAGGGGGAAAAGAAAATATCATGTAATAAGCTACTAAGCTGAATTTCATAGTTTTTATACCAAAAAGAGACCCATGTTACTATTTAGAGTGTAGAGGAGAGAAAAAATTAATCCTAGTCTGTACTATTTATTACTGGGCCTCTTTGCCACTATGCATGAACTTCATGTGTTAGTTCAGTGACAATATATTCCAACGAACAGCATCAAGAGTTAAACATAAGCTGGTAAGGTTTGAAACTCCAATTTCTAATATAGCTATAATAGTATTAGTTAGGCAACTGATGTATACTTAGTAAGGAAAGCATATATACAGATTGCAGACGCTAGTTTCAAGCCAGCTAGTGTATGGGATAAAACTGCTGCCCTGCTCATGTATGATTTAATATTGTGATATTTAACTGCTGAAAAATATAAGCAACCCTAAAGGTAGGAAGGCAATCCCTATAAGTATGCGAATACATAAACTGTCCATTGTGAAAAGTATATATACACACCTTCCCCTGAAGCATCCAGATTAAGCCAGTGTCAGGGATAAAATATTGAATTAGATGGACCCATGGACCAATCTAGTCATGCAATGGCTATGAAGGTTGCTTCTTTGTGCATTGTCCCATGAAATGTTACAATATAAACATGCAATTAATCTGTACTGAGGTAGCTACATTCCAGTATTTAAGAGTTTGTTTGTACTGAGCACCTTTTATACACCCATTTCCAGCATTAAACACTTTACAAAGAAATAGACAGGATTTAGATGGCTGTGTATTGCCGTCAATCACGATCAACTGGTCGACTGGGAGGTGTTCAGGGCCCCCCCATATCCCCCCACCCCCAAGAAGCCCCACTACCTACCTCCAATGACAATGGAAGTAGTGCCGGCTTCCTGCGGGGTGGAAGGAAGTCCAGCTGCTGCACGCCACTTCCAGGGTTTCAGGAAGTGCGCTGGCTACTTCCCCTCTCCCAAACAGCCGGCACGGTACCTGAAAGGCCAGGTCTGTGGCGTGCCGGGACATCCGGGGGGTGCAGGGGAGTAGGAGTCCCTGGAGGAGGTGCATGCCAGGGCTTCCCTCCTTTGCAGAGGGGAGAGGGTAGGAGTCCCCGGAGAAGGCAAGCGCCAGGGACTCCCTGTCCCCTGCCCCCACTGGCACCCTGTCCTCTGCCCCACCACCCACTAGCACCCTTCCCCATACCATGTCCCCTGCTCCCACCAGCACAGTTGGGGCCAAATTAATGAGGTTTTGGATGAGTGTGTTTTTTTTTTTTTTTTTTTTTTTTTTTTTTACACATCTCACTTGTGAGGGTCCAGCTGATTTTTCTATGGGTCAGTGACCCCTGACTCAAAACAGGTTCCCCACCCTTCTCATAAAGACAATGCTAAAACTTCGTGTTTGACATAATATTTTATTTAAAAATGAAGCCTGGCCAACAAACCCCATCTGTCTGCAGCATCGTAACACTCCTGTACCACCCCCCCCAAATCTGAGCCTATCATACACTGGAACCCCCTGTCCTGAGCCTCTCACATCCCCAAACTCCCGCACTCACACATCCTCAGTCTTGCCACAACACTTCTGCACCCTTTCACACACCGCAAATCTGTGCCCTGAGCCTATTATACTCCCAACCTCCCTGCCCTGAGCCCCTCACACACTCCAATCCAAACTCTTGCACCCTCATATCCACAAGCCTGTTGCTTGCTCAGCATCCCACCTGACCGCAACGCTCCACCTGACCGCAACGCTCCCCAGCCTGGAGCCCCCTCCCCGAGCCAGCATCCCCTTCTCCACCTCCTCCTGCAACCAAATTCCCTCCCAGAGCCTGCACCTCTCACCCTTTCCCACACCCAAATCCCTCATTCCCATCCCAGAGTCCACACATCCTGTCTTAACCCAGTGAGGGTACGGCTAGGCTACGAGAGTTTTTCCGGGATTCCAGAAGTATCCCAGAAAAACTCTTCTGTGTCCAGGGATTTGTTTGTTCTTCCACTTTTTTTTTTTTTAGCAGAAGAGCAAACATGCTCTTTTGGCAACCCCTGTATTCCTTGTTTCACAAGGAACAAGGGGGCTTCTGAAAGAAGAGGTTTTTCTGACATTTGGCCCAGGCCAAATGTTGGAAAAACCTCTTCCTACAGAAGAATCGAAAAAAAGCGGCAGTGTAGCCGTATCCCGAGAGTGTAAAAGGGCTAGGGATAGCAAGTGATGGAGAGGAGGAGAACAGAGAGGGCGGGACTTCAAGGAAGGGGTGGGGTCTTGGGGGTAAGGATGGGGCAGTAGATCTTGGCTTGTTTGACATTTAAAAAATGATCTTCAATGTAAAAAGGTTGGAGACCACTGGCTTAGATGTCATGTAAAAGGTTACAAACTTCTATGCACACTGTGCACGTTGAAAGAATTAGGTGTGTAGTTTCTACTTTTAATCTTCATTTAAATAACAATGAAGAAATTAACTGATTCGGACCTGGTCTAATGTTTTGATTATTGCTTTGCACTCTTAAACATGAGGCTACCCAGTCTGACTCTAAGCTGTCTCCTTTTAATATGCTGGGTACAGCAGTCAGGGTTTCATTTACACATTAGTGCTTCAAAATTCTAAATGGACTTGAATAATCTCTTCTAACTATGCAGAAAATGCAGACCTTGTAATTAACACAAGTGACACAATGATTTTAGAGTTCCTTGGATGCAGCAAGAGTAAGATTTAACCAGGCATGACAATATAGCATGAAGGTTAAGATAACAGTCGCTTCTACTCAGACATCAGACACAATACAGTAAAACCTATGTTACCCGGTACACCCGGGGATTAGGTTGTGCCAGTTTTCTAAAATTCCAGGTATTTGAGGGGGTGGGAGTGGTGTGGGGGCTGGGATGTGGCCTGCTGGGGAGGGGAGGGCCACGAGCCATCGGGGGGGGGGGCGGAAGAGGGGGTGGCAGGATGCGGCCTGGTGATAGGGGGTGGAAACTGGGTGGCGGAGATGGCAGGGGTGCGCTGGAAGGGAGCTAACCTGCAGGAGGCACGGGGAGTGCCGGGCTGCTGGGAGCCATGGGGGTGCTGGGCTGCCAGGAGCCATGGGGGTTGACCTGCCGGGGAGGAGGCCAGGAGGTGCCGGGGGGGGCCCCTCCCCCAGGTACATGCTGCACACACATCTGGCAGGGGAGGGGGGAGTGCCTGAGGAGTGGCCCAGCTTAAAGCGCCAGTTTCTTTCTTTCTTTCTTTTTTTTGTTTTTGTTGTTGTTGTTGCTTTTAACAAGTTTTTTCCCAGATCGGAAATGTGGAGGTTTCTAAAGTTTTCTGGCTAGTTAAGTGCTGGATAGCACAGGTTTTACTGTAGTTGGACGTAATCATCTGCTCAAGACATTACCCCAAGCTACTTGCTAAACAAGATGTCAAGGTTCGGACAAAAGCAAAGTTTTGGATTAAAGTTTAATTTTTGTTTATTGTAGTCACTAAAACAAAAAGTTATATTAAACTGCAGCAAAGTACAGCAATAGAGTGATCAGCATTTCTTCATGTGAAGTTTGTAAAGAAATACCAACAAGTTAATAACAGTGATGTCAAGGGAGCTGCTGAAAATGTTTCAAGTTCATTATGCTGCGATTGTCACCTTTTTATTACTAGTTTGCTAACATACTACATAGCATAAAACAGTACCTTGGCAGCATTGACGTTTCCAATCTGGACCTTCCTTCCAGACTCACGTTTTGTATTCTGACCTATGCCATGCAAAAAACAAAAAATAGCAACAACATGAATACAACTGAAACCTGATCTTGTGAACTCTAAATGGGAAATGTAGTGTTGAGGAGACAATACTGACAACATATCAAGGATGCAATTCTATTCATGTGTACATGAATTATGGCCAATTCTAAATGAATCCATCCATTTAAATAAGAGTACCCAAGACATACAGTCACCAGAATAAAATTATACCAGCTTCCTTTCTTAATTTTACCCACATAGAACCAATAGGATTGAAAGTTCAAGTAAGTCAATATTCCAGATAATTGACTATAACATTGTTGCACAGTAACTTCATCTGTTTCTTTTGGTGGTGCACATAAGCACATGCTTCAGCACTCAAAATTGATTCCACACATAGATGAAAAAAAATTAGAAAAATAGAGGGAGCACTGGATAACACGTAAGAAGAGAAAGGCTGTAAAACAAGAAGGGGAACTAAATGGGTGGAATTTATAGGAGATGACCCCAAGGGCAGCACAAATGTGGGTGTTTACACAATATACTGGAGAAATGACAGACATGCAAATGGAAAGAACTCTAGTAGAACCCAAGAGAGTGGATCTTAGTGGGCAGCATGGGAAGAACAGAGGAAACCTGAAAAAAAGGCACAAGGACCAGAGGACTTGTACCAGGTGATGGGGGGGAAGCAGTAGAGAGCTATGTGGAGAGGATGACTCAGGAAACAAGGGGTATGGTGGGGATTAGGGATGTTAGTGGTTAACAGTTGGGTGCTGGAGCAACCCCACCCACCCCCCATTTAACCAAACGTTTAACCAGTTAATGATGAAACGATTTTACATCCTTAGTGGGGATGGATACGATGGTGGGAGGGGGACCAGCAGAGAGGGGGACGGGAAGGCTGTGGGGACCCTTGAGATGGGAGACCAAGGGGGGCTGTGGAGCCTACAGCAGGGGTACGAAAAAAAATCTCACGGGGGGGGGGGGGAGACACGACACTAATGAGGAGGGAATGGGGGAGGGGCACAGGGGGTCCCGTGGAGAACGTGGGGGGGGGCCCATGGAGCAGGGGGAGGGGCGCAGGGACCTATAGCGAAGTGGGGGAGGGGGGTTACAGGAGACCCAGACGACACGACCCATGAGTTACGGGAATGGGGGAGAAGGTGCAGAGAATAGGGGAAGGGGGGGGAAAAGGGGGAGGAGGTTTCCGGGGGGGAAGGGTTGGGGGGAGGGAAGGTTTCCTGCCCCCCCACGAATGGGGGAGGGGCGGGAGCCACAATGGGGGGGGTCCCCCGGCAGGGTGCGCGCTGCCCCCCGCCTCCCCTCCCCACTCACTGAGCACGATCACGGGGCGTTGGGCCATCATCCTGGCGGCGGCGTCTGGGAGCCGAGAAGCCGGCGCGGAACCTTCTGGAGACAGACACGCTCCTACCAGCACTGCCGCTTCACCGCGCCTCGACACCCTACCCGCCAGTCGCCGCGACCCGCCAATCGCCGCCCGAGCCAATCGCCCGGCACCCAATAGCGAAGCGGAATTCGCGTATAGGCCTCGCCCCCTGCTTCTGCACAAGCTCGGTTGAGAGGTACCTCCTCAGCGCGTGCGGCCCCACCTGGGAACTACCACCGTTAAAGGGGGGGGGGGAGAGACAGGGAACATTGCGCATGCGCCTCCAAACCGCTGCGCGGCGCTTCCGCAGAGGTAAAGCCCACACACACACACACACACAGCAGGGCGGTCGTGGTGAGGAAAGTGAGGCGCATGCGCACAAGCGAACAGCAGTTGGCTGGACAAGGAAAGCGATCCCGCTCCGCGCTGCGTCCGTCACGTTCGGGTTTCGGCCACGGAGGCGAGCAGAGCCCTTTAGAGAGCTGGCTTTCGCCGTCATAGAGGACCCGGGAGTCATTGTAGCCCTCCCCGGGGAGGGGGGGGGCCCCCCTCACTCACACTGGGCATCATGGGAGTTGTGGTTTTACTCCTGGGCATGCTGGGAATTGTAGTTTTACGTTGGTCACGCTCCGTAGTTTTGTTTCTGAGGCATGATCGGAGTTGTAGGCCTAACCTGGGTCTTCCTTTCACTGGTGTTTCATGGGAGTTGTAGTTTCACAACGAGCCATATGGCACAGCTGCGTGAGTTCGTGCTAGGGCCATCCTGCTGTGCGCAACATTGGGCCTAGATGTGTATTACCTTTGGGAGCTGTGCTGGGTGCCACTGACTCACTAGCCCACCCAACTTCTCTCCACACACAGTGGAGTCAGGACTTACGGTGCAAAAACACCCGTAGCCTCTTATGGCGTAGGGGGGGTGCTGTCTGCTCTGTAACCCCGTGTCCCCCTGTGCTGTGATGTGAGATTCTCACTGACTCTCCCAAATGTGTATTAACCCAGACACCTAGGCTCAGCCTCCCAGGGAGAGAGACAAAGGGAGAAAGGTGGAGACCAACACCTGGCTGGGGGGCAGGTCCTGGGAAGGAGGCAGTGCCTATCTGGGAAGCATGGAGAGAAGAGGCTAAGCTGGGGCTGAGGGGCGATGGATCCCCTAATCCTAGGGTCTGAGGTATCATGGCCCTGGCCCCTGTAGCCACATCACATATGTGCTGTGCTGTATCCTGAAGGCACAATAAACCCCTCTCTATTCTACCACTGGTGGAGTCTGTTCTTGCTGCTATGGGGCTGCAGGATTTGGGGGAACCCTGATTGTGCCATCACACCTCTCTAAGAGCAAGTTCCTCACTTGTAAATGCCCTTTTCTTTGTCTTTCAGTATTATCTCTTCTGTTAACATTACAGAGAACTATGTGCATTGGCACATGTTGCTATCGGCCACTGTGAATGGAAAAACAACGAGGAGTCCTGTACCACCTTAAAGACTAACAGATTATTTGGACATAATCTTTTGCGGGTAAAAACCACTTTGTTAAATGCATCTGACAAAGTGGTTTTTACCCAGGAAAGCTTATGCCTTGTTAAATTTGTTAGTCTTTAAAGAGCCACAGGTCGCCTCGTTGTTTTTGGAGATACAGACTAACACAGCTACTCCTTTGATACTTGTGGATGGAAAGAGAATGAATTGTGTGCCAGAGGCTGTACATTGTTACAATCTCAAGAAGATTCTTCTTTAGCCTCAGAGCAAAGGACCTCTGCATATGAAGCAGATTAATTGACTTTTAGCCTCCTGAAATATGTATATGGTGTAAATCAACCATATAACTCAGGGCTAATCAACATGCGGCCCATGGCCTGTTTGTTTGTGGCCCGCAGAGCAGTTTGGGCTCAACGCATGGATGGGAGCCAAAACGAAAAAGTATTGAATATAATGGCCTTCTCTAAATATGCATTTTAGTAGTTAAATTCCTGGACTATCATTGCTCATTAAAAGTGCTGTCATATGGGTGGAAATCCGGCAAATATTGCAGTTTATTAATATCAGCAGAACTGACTTAAATGGGACCTGCGGGTTGTGTAGTCTTGCCTTAATCTTTGTATTCATGCCCATCAGTGTGACAAGCTATTTGCATATATTTGCATATGTATATGTATATGCAACCACACTTAAGTTGCAGCCCTCAGCATGTGCTATGAGTATCACTGTAAAGTTCCAAGTGGTCATAAACTTTGTTGAAATATAAAATGACTTTATCTATTCTCATTGTTCATTCTTTTAGCCACCACTGTTTACAAAAAAAGAATGTATGTGTCTGGCTATCACACACAGCAGAAAAGAAAGTTGTATTCTAGTCTGTGTCTTTCCAACCTCCTTCCTTTATGTTCCCCTGGATAATAACACTCTTTTCTTTCTATAGGTACAAGCTCTGTTCCTCCTCAGATGGAGCCAGAAACAGATGCTCAGGAAGAAAAACAACATTGGAAAAGTACGTTGATTGCACTTCTACTTCACACACATTCTTGTTTCTATTTCACACTCATACTTGGTTACTTGGTTGATGTCTGCAAAGCAGCATTAACAACTGAGGCCTGATTTTCCATTGCCCTGCCTTTTTTGTTGTCATTTTCACCAGTGTGAAGTTGCTGTAAAGTGCTGGTGGTGTTCTGCACTTGTGTAAATGACTACACAAGGAATAAACCCATATTATGCTATGCCTATTAGCTCAGTGGATGGGAAGTGGACGAGTCCTCTAGTGGGACTCAGGGGAGCTGGCTTCCATGTCTGGTTCTGCCACCAACTTGCTGTGTGACCATGGGCAACTCACTTTGTGTCTCTGTGCCTCAGCTTCCCCATCTGTAAAATGGGGATAATGACACTGCCCTTCTTTGTAAAGTGCTTGGGTAGCTACTGACGAAAAATGCTCTAGAAGAGCTAAGGATTATTATTCAAATGTGGAAAACATCCTGGTAATGCAAAGCCTTTTTTTTAATAGGAGAGGACAACTTTCAAGGCCCTTCCTCTTCTTTTAAGAAGCTATGTCCTGCCAAACCCTCCCCCAGCTTTCTTGAGCTTCCATTTTCCCAACGGAGGCCCAGCCCAGGTGTCCCCTGTGCCCAGGCTGCAAAGCTATGGAAAGGACAGAAACAATTCTGTAAGTGTTGGAATCACACCAGATTTGGGAAAAGAGTTTTCGCTAGCAGTTGGAAGCAGAGGACTAGACTTAGGGTGGTTAAGCACTGGAATAAATTGCCTAGGGAGGTTGTAGAATCTCCAACATTAGAGATTTTTTAAGAGCAGGTTAAACACACATGTGTCAGAGATGATCTAAATGGTGTTTGGTCCTGCCATGTGTGCAGGGGACTGGACGTGGTTACCTCTTGAGGTTCCTTCCAGTTCTATGATTCTATGACTTTTGGAGTCAATCCTGGCTCTGGCACAACCAAGACCCTTAGGATATATTCCCAAGTCTGTGTGAGCTTGGGCTGTGTGAATCAGTTCCCTGCTTGGTGCCTCAGTTTTCCCATTTGTAAAATGGGGATAATACTCATGCACCAGACTATGGCAAACCACAGTGAGGTTTTGGGATGCCACACTCTGTAAAAAGACAACATTTTAAACAGAATTAAGACTCACTTAGAATTTGAGGACGGGGAAAACAAACCCAGCACTCTGTCTCTTTCTTCCCCAGCCCCTGACCATCAGCCACAGGAATGTTATGGTCTCCTGGAGTGCATGCACAACAATATCCAGATCCAAACCCAGATTGCTCAGGCACAGTTGCACATCCTTGAAGGCTTGCAGGAATCCATGAGCTTGCTTCTGGCTAGCAACGAGGAGAAGGGGAAGGAACAAAGAGACCAGGAGCTCCTGCAGAGCTCGGCCTCCTCCCCCACCTAACCCATCCATTGGTTGGTGTCTGGCTCTTTTTTCCATGATGTCGTCTCTGCGGCCGCGTCTCCTTTGCGTTCACTCTGACGCTGGCTTGCAAGTGGATAGCCACGGGATTGGTGTTTGTCTTATCATGAGAATTGATAGGGCTATTGCTAGAGGTGCTGTGCTTGGAAGTAAAACTATTGTAAATACTTTCCATGTGAGTTTTCCTTCAAAGGCTGCACAGCCCTTGTGGGAGCAGTGTGGGAAGGGCCAGCAGTGCGTTTATGGAGAGACACAACCTCAGGTCTGTCTTGTGCTTTTTCTGCCCATGACGTAGGCTAGGGGTTAAGGTGACTTGAAGCCCCTTTATGCTCCCCATGCTCTAGGTTCTCACGTCACCTCTGCTGTAAGTCAGCAGCCTCAGGGCTGCTCTAACTGTTGCTCTGCTTGCCACATCCCTCGCAGTATGCTCCAGCCAGGCCTCAACACTGGAGATGGGGAGCAGGGTGGATACAGAACCCTTACATGAGCTCCGCACCAGCTGGGAGGCCCCTGCACAGGGAGGATGCTCAGGGAGCTGGTTCTGCTCATTTTAAGATCCCTCTCCACTGCCAGAGCAGCACAAAGGGACCTGAGCATGACTCAGTCAGGCTCTGTCTTCCCCCAACCAAGGCTTCCCCTTTAGAAGCCAGTTGTGATGCTGTGCTCTATTATAAGCAAAATCTGCTTTGGCCTTGATTATGTGTCTGCTGCACGGATGCAAGAGGGCTGGCTCTCCAGTGACCTGCTTCTTGGATAGTCATTCACACCTGTGCAGTGGGGGTATAAAACCACCAAGTCCGTGTTTCCCACCTGCTTGGCACTGGTGTGAATGAATACATGCAGTGCTGCAATACCAGGTGAGACCCCAGCTCTGTGCAAACATCTAGCCTCCACATTGCAGCTGGATAGCTCCTTTCATTATGAGATCCCAGTGTTAAAGGGAAGATGCCTCTTCACTTACCTCCCAGGGCACTTAAGTATCACAGACAATGACCAAAAGACAGAACTATGTAGCACTTTAAAGACTAACAAGATGGTTTATTAGGTGATGAGCTTTTGTGGGCCAGACCCACTTCCTCAGAGACCATGAGCCATGGCTGTGGTACCTGTTCTTCAGAGGTGTTGAGTGGGCCCCCTCAGCTCCTATCACTGGGGAAGTAAGCAGCCAGCTGCTCCAGTGAGTGGGCAAAACCACTTCACCTTTTCAAGCCAGATCAACACCTGTTAGCAATGCTGACAGGTCTCCACCATATCCTGTAAGATCAGGTGCAAATTAAAGACCCACGCCCTGGACTTACTGCTTGGCAGATTCTATTTTGTTCCAGTATAAAAATATAAACATTGTACCCAAGTAGCAGTTCCCTTCCCTTTAGGCAGCACCATTCCAAACAGGAGGAGCATTGAGTTTCTATGTTTCCCATGTAAAGCTTGAATGTGAGCTAGGTTAGTTTTGTGAGAGAGTTCTCCAGGTGAAGGAGGAGTGATTACGGGACCTTGGGGTAAGTGGCTGTTTGCATTGTGTGTGTTTGTGTTTGGGGGTTACTTGCCGGTTGCCTGAAAGATACTGTGTGCTGAGCTTGTGTTTGTCTGTTTGGAGATCCATGTGCTGAGCTGTTTGTTTGAAGTACCATGTGCTGAGGCAGTGCTTCTCAACCTTTTTTTTATAAAGTACCCCTTTTTGAAAAAAAAAATTATAGGTACCCCTAGTACCTATAGTTTTCAGACACAATTTTTTTTCTACTGTTGCAACACATTTGTTTAAACAACTTAATCGTACCTGGGCGGGTGATAAATTTTTGGGTGTAAAAAGTACAAAAATAATAAAATTCTGTAAAACTTAAAACAAATTCAGTTTTCTCCAAATTTCAGTTGTGCTGATGTACCCCCCCCCCCTTCTCTCGAGTACCCCTAAGAGTACTTGTACCACTGGTTGAGAAACACTGGGCTGAGGCCAGCGGTTGGAAGCTGTGAGCCTCTTAATAAGGATTTGAAATCTAGAACCCTCTGTTCATTGGGCAAGCCTTAACCGGGGGTGGGACTATCAGGAAGGGGAGGCAAGGTCTATATAAAACCTTCAGAGGGGTAGCCGAGTTAGTCTGTAACTAGAAAAACTTAAAAAACAACAAATAGTCTAGTAGCACATTAAAGACTAACAAAACATGTAGATAGTATCATGAGCTTTTGTGGGCATAACCCACTTCTTCAGACGGCTGACGTGCTGCCACTCGAACTGGAGACATGTTGTCATCATGGTGCCCAGTGGATGTCCCAAGCCCTGGATGGGGCCCAACACTGTAATGAGGCAGAGCATCCAGGTATCAATGCTCTGGGGGCGACCCACGAAGGGACTTTAAAGTGGAACTGAGGCATTTTAAAAATGCACGTTTAAAACCTGTTCCACACCCTGATCTCATCAACAGAAGAACTTTATGGATTTCAGAACCTGAGAGAGGGGCCAGCTGGCAGGCCTGGCTTGAGTGGCAGTGGATGGAGGCTCAGGGCTTTGAAAATCAGGTCACTTGTTTAGGTGTCCTTTGGGATCAAGATTTTCATACTGATTTGGGGGAACCAGCTCAAAACACCTGAGGGCCCTTTAAGGTGTCTCACAACCCCCCCAACATCACTTGTCACTATTGACACTTCTGGACTTCAGAATCAAACTGTGGATATGTCTACACTACAGCGTTATTTCGAAATATCTTATTTCAAAATAACGCCTCTAGACACAATGCATTTCAAAATAGCGTTTTGCTATTTCGAAATAGCGCATCCATACTGATAGGACGCTGAATCACATTTAAGGCCGGCTGGAACTGGTTCTGGCAGGGCATCAGGTCAGGAGTTACCATGTGTGGCTGCTGCCTGAGGCTATCTGAGACCTGTGCTTAAAGGGACAACCTCGGAAAGCCGGTTCTAAGGTTTCCCTGCTTGCTTGCCTACCTCACTGAGGGACAGCAAAGCATTTTTTTTCTCTGTGTGTTCTGGTTGCCCTCACGCGGGACACCACAGCACTCTGCAGCATGGAGCCGGAGCCGCCCCTGGGCACTCTGGTGCTTCTCCTGGACATGTTGCTGCAAGTCTGGCAGCACGTTCTGCAGGCAGTAACAGTCTCCCTGTTGTGCCCCACTGGGGGCTTGTGCCTCATTCCTCCCTCACGTCCTTCCACTTAGCCCTCCCTAACCCCCCTTCCTGCTGTACAATAAAAGACACGTGTTCATTACAACAAAGCCTCTATATTGAACAAAACTGGGGTGAGGGGAGAATGAAACTGAGGTGAGACTGGGAAAGGGGAGAAGGGAGAGTGGGAGAGGGGAGGGGGAAACCTGGGAGAAGGGAGCTGGAAGAGGGAGGCAAGGGGAGGAAGGGGGAGGAGAAGCTTAGGGCTCAGGGTTGGGGGTTTCGCCCGCCCAACTGTCTCCCAGCACCGTGGGTGCGGGGGCCTCGGCGTCCCTGGGGGTGTGCGGAGGGTGGGGAGGAAGAAGCGGGAGGGGGATAAGGAGTGGGAGGAGGAGCGATAGCTGGGGAGGCAGCAGGGGCTGGAGCAGCAGGAGGCAGCAAGCTCTGCCCCAGGGTTGATGACCACCTGGGGGGCAAGGACCATCCTGCCCCCCAGGATGCGGTCCATGGCATCAAAATAGGGGCAGGGGTCTGTGTCTGCCCCTGGTTGGGAGCTGCCCCCTGTGGCCCTGGCATACGCCTGCCACAGCTCCTTTATTTTCATGCGAACCTGCTCCTGGGTTCCCATGTGGCTTTGGCGTCCAGGCTGGCAGCTATCCACTTGTAGACGGTTGCATTCCTCTGTTTAGTGTGGAGATCATGGACGTTGGAGGCATCCCCCCAAACCTGAATTAGGTTCCTGATCTCTGCACTGGACCAGGCAGGCACCCACCTTTTCCAGCCCCTGGCAGGCTCCTGGGAGCTGGCAGACTGGTCCTGGGGAGCGGTGGAGGGCTGGCTGGCACTGGCTGCCTGGCTCATGCTGGGGCCACTGGGTCAGGTGCAGCAACTGCTGGCTCTGGGCTGGCAGGCTTGGAGCTGGCACAGGCACTGTGGCCAGAATCTACCCTTTAAGGGCTCTGGGGAGGGAGAGGAGTTTTCTTGGTTGTGCCCAAAGTGGCCACCAGGGCCCCCTATTTCGAAGTAAGCATCTACACAGCGCTTATTTCAAAATAGCAATTTCTAAATTGGTGCTATTCCTTGTGGAATGAGGTTTACCAATTTCGAAATAAGCCCTCCGCTATTTCGATTTAATTTTGAAATCGCGGTTTGGCTGTGTAGACGCTGGTAAAGTTATTTCGAAATAACGGTTGTTATTTCGAAATAACTTTGCTGTGTAGGCATACCCTGTTTGTACTAAGACTGTGAGCTCTTCGGGGCGAGTCTGTCTTTCTGTTCTGGGTTTGTACAGTGCCTGGTGCCACATGGACCTCGCCCATGACCAGGGCACCGAGGCCCAGCCATAGCACCGAGTAACGCAAGTAATACCTTTAGGCACCCGTCTCTGCAAATTTTGGCTCCAGAACACGGATAGAAGAAATTCATTGGAGCAGGTTCCTTGTGAGATAGGGGTGGAAGGAGACTGCCCATCAGTTAGGGTCGCTATTACGTTGCTTGTGTATCAGCAAAGCCTTCCCTGATCTGGCCCTTCCCCTGCATGTATCGTGGCCCTGACCAAAGAGTCAGGTAAAACTTAAAAAACAACGAATAGTCTAGCAGCACCTTAAAGACTAACAAAACATGTAGATGGTATCATGAGTTTTCTTAGGTACAACCCACTTCTTCAGATGAATGGCGCTATTAAAAGTCCAGTTCCAAAATAAATAGGGGGTGGGGGGGGGAGAAGGAAGGGGGAACATTAGAGTGTTCATGTTAAGGAAGATGATAGAGAAGGTGCAAATTGTTCTTAAGTACCGATTGTTTGTTTTTTTTAAGTCATTAGGATGTGGAAGGTAGCCTGCTAGCCAGGTAATGTCTTTATTCATACCTTTGTGATGGGTCCCAAACCTGTAAATGAAGTTAAGTTCCAACGCTTCCCTGTGTATTTGGCTTGTGGAATTGGCCTGAAACAACATGGTGACTTTGAGATCCATTATTGAGTGCCTAGGGGTCACTGTTTGGGAGATTTCCCAGAAGAGGAAAACAAAATAGCCACTTACTGCAAGGGGTTGCCTTGGTGACTGAGAAGAGAAGCCGCCAGAGAGCTGAGTTGCTTCATTGTTGATTTTGCAGCAGGGAAAATGCGGGTTGAATCTTTCTAGTCCAGCACCCTCGGGACCTGACTGGTATGGAACCAGAGAATTTGCAGAACCCCAGGAGCTCAGTATTGTCTAGCATTTTCATTGCTTACTGGGCTGTTAGAAGACATTTTGGGGTACATTAGAGCTAAATAACAGCACAGAACACTGAGAGCCAGGACTGGTGGCTGTAAACAAACTTTATGGGACCATGGGAAACTTGGCCACACCCATGATCAGTGGACATCTAGCTAACTAAAATCATGCCGGACCACGGATGTTGCCAGACCAGAGAGTGCCAGACTAGAGAGGTTCAACCTGTAGTGAATCGGCTGGTTCATAGCTGGACATGGACTAGTTAATGTTGGGGGAGAGGTTCGGGTTAGGATCTTCTCCCCTTCCTAAATCTGCTGCTTCTAGAGCTGCACTGGCTCTTTCATAACCTGCCCTGGGGCATTAACACCCTGCAGCCCTTGATTTCAGTGGGGGTTTCCTGAGTGGGGTGAGGGCAGCCTTGCAGTGACCTCCTTAGAGCAGATTTAATGCACACACACTCGGGTATACATTTACATGCACACACAAAAATGCATGTCCATACATGCACATACACATACAAATACAATGTGTGACATAGAGCTAGTTGGGAAATGTATTTCTTCCCCCTCCCCCCCAGAATTCTACAAAATCAAGACATTTTCTTTGTTTTTGCCAACACAAATATATATTTTTTAAAATTTTTGTCAAATTGCCAAAATTCCAGTTGTCAGAAAAATGGGGTTTGAGGGTTTTTTTTATGGAAACCCCCACATTTTTGCCAACCATGGAAATCTGGGGTTCACATTTCCATTTTGTAAACAGAAAGAAACTTTCAGTCCATCCTGAACACCAAACCATGGTGAGTGCCTCTGCTCCCCACCCTCCTGGAGCACACCATCTGATAAGCTTACTGTGATAAGCTCATCATTCTGATGTTCTTATATAGAACTGAAATGTATCTCCCCCCTGTAATCCACTAGACCCTGCTCCCCTTCTGGAGCTGAGACTAAGCCCAGCAGTCCTGACAGGATCTGTCTCTCTCTACAGAGTTAGTAACCAAGTAAGAATAAACATTAAAATGTTAAGGCTAACCAGTGTCCCTTAAGTGACTTGCCACAAGTTGGGGTAAGTGTACACAGCGGCGCTATTTCGGGATAATGTCTGTTATCCCAAAATAGCACTTGAGTGTCTTAACAGCATGCTCACTATTTCGAAAAACATTTGAAATAACGGGCAGCTTCTTCTGGCTTCCAGTAAACCTTGTTGCACGAGGAATAAGGAAGACACTGGAACAGCACTCTATTTCGAAATTTGGTGCTGTGTAGACAGCGCCACATTTTGAAATGGGCTATCTCAAAATAAGCTACGCAAGTGTGTAGCTTATTTCAAGCTATGCGCGACAGTGTAGATGTACTCTTAGGGTACGTCTAGACTACAGGCTTTTGTCGACACAAGTTTTGTCGACAGGTACTGTTGACAAAGCTTCTGTCGACAAAGAGCATCTAGACTACATCCAGTTCTGTCGACAAAGCAAGTCGCTTTGTCAACATGACAGTGTAGATGCAAAGGACAGATAGAACTCTGTCGACAAAAGGCGTTATTCCTCGTAGAATGAGGCTTACCACTGTCGACAAAACTGCCGAGTTCTGTCGACGTTATGTCAACAGAACTCAGCGGCAGTGTAGATACAGGTATAGTTTTGTTGACAAAAGTCCACTTTTGTCGGCAAAACCCTGTAGTCTAGACACACCCTCTGTGTTAGAGCTGAGTGGGTCTAATATTTACTTCATTTACTTCCTTTTATACAGAAACTAGCTGGAGTTACTCGGCGTTGTTCGCCCCCCCCCCCCCCCGTCAGCCCTGCTTCCTGCTGGCCGGTTCTCCTTCTCCCGATCTTCCGCGGCCATCCCCGTTCCCATCGGCCGCCCCCCCCTCCGATCTCCTCCGGCCAGCCCCGCTGCCCCCCCCCCCCCCCGACCACCTCTGCTTCCCACCAGTCGCCCCTCCCCTGATCTCCCCCGGCCAGCCCCGCTGCTCCCGACACCCCACACCAGCTCTGCTTCCCGCCAACCGCCCCTCCCCTGATCTCCCCTGGCCAGCCCTACTGCCCCTCCTCCCCTTCCCCCCCCCCGCAACCAGCTCTGCTTCCTACCTGCCGCCCCTCCCCTGATCTCCCCTGGCCAGCCCCGCTACCCCGGACCCCCCCCGCAGCTCTGTTTCCCAGCCCCCATCTTCCTCCCGGCCAGCCCCGCTCCCCTCCCAGCCGGTTCCTCCCCCCCACCCCTGATGAAGTGTGTCCGGGGTTTTTTTTAGACTACCTGGTAACCGTAGCAGTGGGGGACAGGGCGGGTGCCCAAGCCGTTGTATGCGTGGGGGTGGGGTGAGTCCCAGACAGCGCTGGGGGCCGCAGGCGGCGGTCACGTGACCTAGGGTGAGCGGGGCTGCCCCTGCAGCGCAGTGCAGTGGGTTATTTTTTATTTTTACAAGTTGAAATCAGGCCCGATCGGGTCCAAAAGTACCTTAAAATCTTCTCCTGGAGGAAAGGTTATCCCATGGAATGTTTGGTTGCAGTAGGTCTTATAGTGTCCAAGTTATTAGAGCACAAACACAAACGTTCTCCTTTATATATTAGATTAGATACAGTGCTCCTGTCAGCTCCCTGCTAAGTGCTCTGCCAAAAAAGTAGAGATTTCCAATGCTTTAGTAGCCCCTGGATAGAGATGATGTGTGTGTTGGGGGGGGAGGGTGGAAGGGGTTGCCCCCACCCCCGCCATTTGGTGCTTGGCTTGTACTGAGTATGCTCAGTAACACTGCTGAAACCTTTCTCCTCCGTCTCTCACTCTCTTCTCTCTGCCCCCATCACAGCATGCAGAGGTTGTTCCCGCTGCACACCAAATCTGAAATGGTGCCCCAGCACACACCCTTGCTTTGGGCGGTTCTTTCATTAAGTTTCCTGCTCTGGCTGACTGTTTGTTTGTCCAGTGGCTCTCACTCCCTGGCTGTGATATAGGGTTGCCACATGGTTACAACAAAAATACTGGACACATTTGACATTACATCACAATCTACATTACATCTTATTTAGAAAATACCAGACATTTATATTTTCTCATTTATATTTCCTCAGTTTGTTTCCTGAACAGAAAGCTCAAATACTGGACTGTCCAGTTCAAAACGGGACACCTGGTAACCCTACTGTGACAGGAATGGGGCTATGGGGCCAAGTCACTCATGTCAACCCTGCTGTCCATCCCCTGGAACAGGAGTGGGGAACCTAAGGCCTGGGGACCAGATGCAGCCCCCCGCTTGCCTGGATCCATGCTGGTGCTCCAGCTCCCCATTGCCCCCATGGGGCTGGAGCACACAAAATCTACTAGCCTGGCCCCCCCTAGGCTGTGGTGTGTGAGGGGAACGTGGGGAGCGTCTTTCTCCTTCTCAGTCGGGGGCCACATCAGTGAGGGTTTGGGGATCTGGTTGGTTTGTTTGTGGAGTGAGCGGGTTCTCTAGCTCCCACTGGGGGACAGCGCAGAAGGCAGGGAGAGTGAGTTTACTCCATAACACTGCCCCCTTAGGATCAGAACGGGGGAAAGGGGAGAGCTAGGGAATCGGTCTCACCCCCTGGCACGGAGCAGAGAGGAAGCACCTGGTCCCCCTGCTTTACAGATGCAAAATGCAGGGGGATTTGCAGCTCAGCAGCCCTGTGGCACAGACAGCAGCCCCCCAAAGCAGCGAAGTGACAACCTGTCCTGCTTCACCTCGTGGCATCTGGTGGTCCTGAGAATGTCTCTGAGGGCAGCAGGAATGGCTCAGGTTTTACCTTCACCCATCAGAATGCTGGGTAACTGCAGACAAGTCACTGCCTTGGCACAAACCCCCATCCCTTGTGCACTTTCCTCCAAACTCCCTGCCTTGAGGGTAAGGAATTGGAAGCAGTCCACCCAGAGGTCGCTGCACAAAGCTGATGAAGCCAGCTGCACAAGGGCATCCAAGAGGATTAGCATGTGGCATGGGGTCGGTAAATCTCAGGGTGGGCCCTTGAAGGGCTTGGCTGTGGAGCGGAGGACTGTGGGAATGCCGCGGGAGTCGAGTTTGCTGCATGTTTACCAGGGAGAAACAGTTCTGTGGGACACATTCTCCATTTCGGCCTTGAGGAGAAGCTGCAGTGGAAACGTCACCTTCCGAGCCCTTTGGTGCTTTGTGACCCCGGATGCTGCTTGTCCAGTTTTGCCTGGTAAACTCATTGAGAGACGGAGTCATTTGTGAAAAGCCCTTCAAGCCGGGACAGACACCCTGCGTCCTGGTAAGGCAGCAGTAGCAGCACGTGCGGGCTGCCTTGCGAGGAGAAATGCAGGACCCCAAGGCCTGGTCTAAAATAGAAAATCAGGTGAACATAATTACACCACCCAGGGATGTGAGTAACACGGGTGAGCCAATATAAGTCCCCGGCCAGACATCACCAGGCAACTTCTTCCATCGATCTACCCACCGTCTCTTGGGGAGGTAAATTAACAACAGTGATGGGAAAAGCCCTGCCATTAGCACAGGTTACGTCTAGACTAAAGCACAGCTGTGCCAGAGCCGTGTTTGAGTGTAGACAAGCTCTCAGTGTCCCAGATGTCTGTGTTACACGTGCCAGCCTGTCTTGGAGGGCCCCGTGCCATCTGCAGTGCTGGGATGTGAGTGAGGCTGGCATGTCCGAGGAGGGGGCTGTCCCCTTTGATCACATGGAGGCTTCCTTTTCCAGTCGGGGTCTAGCCCCCGTCCCTGCGCTCACACACACAGGGTAACTGCTGTGGCAAGGGCAAGCACCAAGCCGGGGAAGCAGGTGGCTGCAAGCCCGCAGGCCAGGTCCCTCTGGTGGTTATGTTCTGCAAAGAAGAAGGAAGGAAAAGGGGTGAGCCACTCAAGGCTTCCCAGGGGGGTAGGGACCAAACTGATCTGCTAGGGAGGCCCCAAACCCAGGACCTAAGCAAGCAAAGTCCCTGCTTAGCAGATATCTAGTGCCAGCACACTTGCTTTTAGCCGCTGGGGCTTTCCTGCTAGAGACCCTGGCAGAGGTTCCACTGGCATGTGCAGAGGTCGGTGTCCATAGAGCGGCGGCCTCTGGGGGGCTGCACTACCTGCACTGCCGTGCCATGTTATGCTGGCATCACACTTCGCCTGGCCACCCCTGGAGATTTGTCTGATGGGAGGGCATGCTACTGGCATGTCATCAGCCCACAGCACCCAGGCATCATGGTACCACAGCATAGTATAGCCCCACCACGAGCAGCAACGGGGAGGCATGGGAACCCAGGAGGAGAGGCTCTGAGATTCCCTTCCCCCCCAAGGCTGAGAACCCAGAGGGCCCGGAGGCCTCTCCACCTAACACACCCCTTCCTGGGACTTACCGCTAACCAAGAGCTGCACCTCCATAGACACGCAGTCAAAGCCCAGGCTCACCCAGCAGGAGAAGTTCCCTCGGTCGGACATTGTGACTCCAGTAAGGTGCAGGGTGGCGTCGCCGTGGGCCAGCCCCGTGGCGTTAACCCATGTCCTGCCCTGGAAGCGTGGCCGGTAGTGTGAGGAGCGCTCGACCCCATCTCTGATCTGATAGAGGTTGACGACCGTGCTCTCGGTCTCATCCCTATAGTTCCACTGGACCTTCGGGGCCTTTCTGGGGTCGTAGACTGGGAAGAGGCAGCTCATGGAGATGTTCTCCCCAGCCTGGGCCAGCAGCTGGGTGTGGGAGGTGTTCGCACACAGCTCAGCTGGGGAGGCTAGGGAAGAGCAAAGCACAGTTAGAGCCTTGGGGAGCAGGAGTCAGGCCTGGTGCTGTCAGAACCCAGCAGAATCTGGTCCGGAATGGAGCTTCTGACTACAACTGAGCCAGGCCTATGGCCTTGTCACCACCGCACCACCAGATCTATACCACCCAGAAAGCCAGGCCTATGGCCTTGTGACCACCGGAACTACACCATCCCAGTGAGCCAGGCCTTGTCACCACCATCACACCACCAGATCTACACCATCCCAGAGAGCCAGGCCTTGTCACCACCACCACACTACCAGAACTACTCCGTTCCAGAGAGCGAAGCCTTGTTACCACCACCACCACACCACCAGAACTACACCATCCCAGAGAGCCAGGCCTTTATCCTTCTCACCACGAGAACTACACCATGCCAGCGAGCCAGGCTATGTCACCTCCACCACCACCACACCACCAGAACTACACTGTCCGAGAGAAACAGGCCTTGTCACCACCACCACCAAACCACCAGAACTACACCATTCCAGAGAGCCAGGCCTTTATCCTTGTCACCCCAAGAACTACACCATGCCAGCAAGCCAGGCCTTGTCACCTCCACCACCACCACACCACCAGAACTACTCCGTCCCAGAGAGCCAGTCCTATCATCCACACTACCTCCATACCAGAGAACTACACCACGCCTGCAAGCCAATCCTATTGCCCAAACACAACTACACCGTCCCAGCAAACCAGTCCTAGAGCCTTCTCACCACTGCCATACATCAGAACTACACCCTACCAGCAAGCCAACCGTATGGCCTTGTCACCACAGGTTCGTATGCAGGGGGGTGCAAAGGGTACGAATGCACTCCTCCATGGTTCCCCCATGGGGTGGATTCCAGCCGGGAGAAGGCAGGAGCAGTACGCTCCCGCAGCCTCTCTCCCCTTCTCCAGCCAGCTGAATCCCTCCCTTCCCCCGATCTCCTCCAGGAGTGAGTTTCCTGCTAGGAGCCAACATCTGTGAGCGTATGAAATGTGCCTGGCCCAGCAGGCTGTGGATATTGTCAGCTGGATCAAGCCCAGAAGGTTTTATTTTCAAAAATGTTCCCTGGCCCTACCTCATATGCTATCAAGAAGGCTTCCACCCTCAACTATGTTATTTAGAAGAACACAGGCTTCCCAGGAAAACCATTTCTTATCCAATTGCTTAGGGGACGACTACACAGCAGTGCTATTTTGGAATAACTGACGCGTCTGTGCTGCAAGTCATTATTTCGAAATAATGTCGAGCTGGAGAACTTCTTACTCCAACTCTTGTAACCCTCATTGTACAAGAAGTAAGGGAAATCGAAGGAAGAGTGTTCTTCCTTTGACTTCCTGCTGTGTAGACAGCGCCAAAAGCTGAGTTAAGCTATTTCGACGTCAGCTACGCAATTGACGTGAAGTTTGAAATGACATGAAGGTGAAGTTGCGAAGCTTAATTTGACTTTTGCCCTGCTGTGTAGACATATCCTTAGAAACTGGAAAGGAGAGGAGAGATTTCATTATAATCTCTTTGAGTATGTATACACTGCGGCGCTATTTTGGGATACTTCTGGTATCCCGAAATAGCTATTCTGCGTCTTGACAGTGCACCTGTTATTTCGAAATATCTTTTGAAATAACAGGCATGCTATTCCTACGTCCCTGTAAACCTCGTTCCATGAGGATTAAGGGACATTTCGGGATAGCGGTTTATTTCAAAATTTGGCGCTGTGCAGACAGCACCAAATTACGAAATAAGCTATTTCAAAATACACTCAAAATAAGCTACGCAATTTGTGTAGCTCAAATTGCGTAGCTTCTTTCGAGCTAAGGGTGCAGTGTAGACTCATTCCCCCCTCCCCCCATAGAACTTTAATTCTTTTCAATAGCTAAGCCAAAACTGTGTTTTATATGCTGCAAAAGTTATTGGTGGTGGTGTTTTAATTTCCAGCTTTAACCAGCGCTGAACTGCAGTAGCAGCAGCATGTGCGTCAGGATGCCTGGTAGAAAGCCTTGCTCTCAGTGAAACACACTTGATTCTCCTTTTTTCGTTTGTTGTCTAGCTTACTCTCGTGTTATAAGGCTTTTATGCCCACTGACTAGGTCGTGTGCCAGTTTCAAAACAGACCCAGATTTATGCAGCCGTTCCTCAAACTGTGGGTGGTCTCTTTAGTTCTTGTAAGAATCCAGCTGTTTAGATATTTAGCTGAAGGATAGCAAAAAATGTGAGTCCACCAGGGGCAGACTGATGACCCTCCACAGACCCTACTGCGTGTAAATATATAAATATGGTTGGCGTCAGGCGGTCCATTTATTGGCTTTAAGGGGATGTACGTGGATGCGAACAAGGTCAGAATATTTTGCCTGTATTCTGTATAGTGTATGGAGCTGTCTTGGGATGAAAAGCTTGGTACAAATAGAAGCTATTAATGTATGTCATTGTTGCTGTCTTACACTGTGTAATGAGGACCATCATATGCAAAAGCCTGGAATTTACTTCCAGCAACTCCCTCCAGGCCTGTACACAGTGGGGTGTGTATGTGTGTGAAGGGTGGGAATGCAACCTCCTCTAGTCCCCCCAAGCATGCTCTGGCTGGCTGGGGGAAGGCAGGAATGACACACGGCTGAGCCTCCCTCCCCCATCCCTCTCCCCGCCTCAGGGGCGAGGCCTGGGTCCACATTTACATGAAAAGCACCCCCCCCACACAGAAATTCCTGCATATGGGCCTGCGCCACCACCGCGAGCCAGCCAGCCTGGGGCATCTCCCCCGCCCCGCACCAGAAGAACCCATGAAGAAGACACAGATGAAGGGACCGAGTGACCAGCAATGATGCCAGCAGCACAGAGCATAGTGAAGCACACCTGTTTCACCCAAAGGAGCCCTCCATGTTTTATCAACCATGCACACAGCCTAAGAGTCTCTCCAACCACCACAGACAGGCAGCCTCCCCGCCCAGGTGGGATGCGGCAGCTGCTCATCAGTGCACACCAACACCGAGCACAATGAAGTGGAGAGACCCGGGTCCAAATGGACAGGGGGCGGTGGAGCTGGGAATCAGTCAGGGCGCTGGCGTGAAGAGCTCAGCCTGTCAGAAAGGTGCGAGGGCAGGGGCAGATTAACTGTTCTGGGGGCCCGAGGCTAGTAGGTTTCTTAGATTTTGTGGGGCTCCCGAGGCTTTGGGTGGGGCCAGAAATAAGGGGTTCAGTGTTCGGAAAGGGGCTGCCAGGGAGCAGGGTGGGAATGTGGGGACCCCCTGTGACGTAGTGTGAGGGCCTTGCTGGTTGCTATACTGGGCAGTGGGCTGTGGGTGACCTCCGCTGTCTGTAGCACGGCCCAGCAGGGCAGGGGATGAGTCATTATGCAAGGGGGCTCTGAACTTGAGTTATACCCCAGGGAGTGGAACAATGGGAAGCAGGGGAGTGGAGCCCTGGCTGGGGGCAGGGCTGGAAGGAAGAGTTAGTTTCTGTCTGGAATCATGGAGGAAGCAGCCTGAGCAAAGAGGGGCTGGGATTTAGGGGCCCAGTCTCCCCCATCCCAAGAGGAGCTGAGGCATCCTAGGCCTGGCCCTGTAACCAGATTACATCTGTGCTGTGCTGTAACCTGGAGAAGCAATAAACTCCCTCTATTCTACTGGCTGGTGGAGTCTGATTGTGCCACTACGGGGGTGCAGGAGTCGGGGGCCCCGACATGTCGTCACACCCCCGCAGCGGGGTCTAGGCAGGAGGAAGTGCAGTGTAGGAGTAGGCTGGGGGTAGGGGTGTGGGCTGTAGGCAGGAAGTGGAGTGTAGGAGTGGACTGGGGGTGGTGGTGTGGGGTCTAGGCAGGAAGTAGGGTGCAGGAGTGGGTTGGGGTGGGGGTACAGGGTCTGGGTAGGAGGTAGGGTGCAGGAGCAGGGTGAGGGTGTAGGGTCTGGATGGGAGGTAGGCAGCAGGCTGGGGGTGGCCGCAATTCTTAGTCCCAGGACCCTGGCCTGCAGCTCCTAAAACCCCTTTCAGAAACCCACCCTGTGTGAGGGGATCCTGGCCAGGGCCCATGTTCCTTGTCTCTTCCTTAGAAAAACAACATATGGAAAACAGCTGCTACAAGAAACCACTGACAAACACGGCCGCAGATTGAATCTGGGGACAGAGTCTCGGGACAGGGCAGAGTGTTTATAAACTCCAAGTTCCTTCTCTCCCTGGCTTTGGGGTATACACTTAGGATCAGTAGTGGAGCAGAAGCAGCTGGGGCAAGGAAATGGGAATCTGTGGCTTAGGCCAACTACATGGGAGAGGAGGGACACTTCTCCATGGGACAATGAACTAAGAACCCCACAGCTGCTTGCCCCCAGGACACCACTAGGCAGCGACTTTTGGTCCCTGGGGAGCTGACTGGGCCTGGACCCCATAGCTCTGTCATGCAGCTGGAGTAGCAGAGAAAGGGCTTGCCCTGTACAGCCTCCCCACCCCACAGCTGGCTTCACCCCTCCCCTCCAAACTTCTCCCTCTTCCCAGCCCCGGCCAGTAGCAGCTCCTCGAGGCACCTTGTCCCAATCCCATCCTCCATCCCCAGCATGGGTGCAGGAAGTAGAGGTGTGGGTGGTGCTGCAGCACCCCCAGGTTGTGTGTCCTGGCCACTAGGCCCACTGCCATCTGAAGGCTTCGCTGGCAGCCCTGGGTTCCACTTGGCCACTAGCCCCAGGGGCTCCACTGCCAGTCCCAGCCGCCAATTCTGCACACAGGGTCCCTGCTGCCAGTCCCAGCTCTAGGGAACAGTGCGGGGCACTGACAGGGCTGAGGGGGGGAGGCAAAAATTGTTTCAGAGCCACTGCTCCCCAGCTCTCCTAAGCCCTGGCTGCATCCACAGGGGGTGGGGTGGGGGGGCAGTGCTTGTGCTGGGGTGGGCAGGACCAGAACAGGCCGGGGGAGGGGCTGTGCCAGAGCAGCTGTGGGGCGGCCTGCAGTGGGGGGGAGGGGCTGTGCCAGAGTAGGTCGAGAGGGCAGTGCCAGTCTGGGGGGCTGGACCACAGCAGACTGAGGGTGTAGTGCCTGTCTGGGGGGGCTGGACCAGAGCAGACTGGGGGGGGGGCAATGCCTGTTTGTGGGGGCTGGACCAGATCAGACGGGGGGGGGGCAGGCCTGTTTGTGGGGGCTGGACCAGAGCAGGCTGGGGGGCAGTGCCTGTCCTGGGGGTGTCACCACTGCCATGCACCCTCTCCTGATCCCTTTCCC
This sequence comes from Pelochelys cantorii, assembly GCA_032595735.1. NCBI lineage: Eukaryota > Metazoa > Chordata > Testudines > Trionychidae > Pelochelys > Pelochelys cantorii. Next base: position 16,272,495 of record CM064349.1, on the reverse strand, counting down.
CCACACTTTTAAATTGTATTATAATGCAGTGTTTCTCAACCAGAGGTTGAGAAGTCTGAGGAGTAAGGGAAGTCAAAGGAAGAGTGTTCGTCCTTCGACTTCCTGCTGTGTTGACAGCACCAAAAGCCAAATTAGGCTATTTCGACTTCAGCTACGCAATTGACGTACCTGAAGCTGCATAGCTTAATTCGACTTTTGCCCTGCCCTGTAGACGTGCCCTTAGAGACTTACAAAAATATATAAATAGTATCATGAGCTTTCGTGGTCACCACCCACTTCAAACAGCATCTGAAGAAGGACTCAAAGAAGGACAAATTCCAGCCTAAATGCACAAGATGAGGAAAAGTCAGAGCTCCAGAGATGCACATCGAGCCAGAGGCATGTGGTGTAGTAAATGCATGAAACATGCACATTGTACACAGGAGTGGCCTGAGGCTGGCTGCGGCAGCTGGCGCCCCAGGCAGAAGGCGCGATCGGCGCCCCTGCCTGCATGGCCGTCAATGGCCGTGATGTAATCACGGGGCACCCCGGCGCCCCATGACGTCATCATCAGGCGCCCGGGCCGGCGGTGCCCTAGGCAACTGCTTAGTTTGCATAGCCTCATGGGCTGCCCCTGATTGTACAACTGTTTGCCTCCCCAAAGCAGCCAGGGGGTTAACTCATATTACAAACTATAGAGAGCCAGTGTTTTGAGGATCAATCCAGGGGCGGCCCATGCATATAGGCAGACTCGGCAGTCGCCTAGGGTGCCACGTTAAACGGGGAGCCTAATGATGACGCACTGCCGTTGAGGGCTTTGGACGCGGGGGCGCCGATCATGCATTCCGCCTGGGGCGCCAGTTGCCGGCAGCTCGTCTCGGGCCACCCCTGGATCTATCACTTGTGATTAGAACCTGCCTGGAGAGTGAAACTGAATATTCCTGGAAAGACTATTGGCTTTAAAATTGATTCAGGAGCTGACTTCACAATTATCTCAGAAGGATCCTACAGCCACCTTCAACCCTTCAACCCAGCACCTGACACAGCTCTGACTAGCCCTTCTAAGGTGCAAGGGCCAGTTCATTGTGAAAACCATCTACAAAGAAAACAGCTGCTCACTCAAAGTGGATGTGATCAAAGGACCACAGACCTACAGCCTTCTTAGCTGCAGCTTGGCAGTCATGATGGGCCCAATGAGAAAGCTAGAACTTGATGGAGGACTGGATGATATTGGACTTTTGAAAAGAGATCCAGCACCAATCCAGAGACAATGCTGACCCATAGGCTGTGTCTATACTGGTGCGATCTTGCGCCAGAGCTATGCAAATGAGGCTCAGCATGGAATATCGCCGAGCCTCATTTGCATAACTAATGAGCTGCCATTTTTGCGGAAGAGGCTCTTGTGCAAGACGGAGCTGTCTACACTGCCCCTTCTTGCGCAAGAAAAACCCTCTTGCACAAAGCCGTTATGCTGATTATTTTCAGGCATAACGGCTTTGCGCAAGAGGGTTTTTCTTGCGCGAGAAGGGGCAGTGTAGACAGCTCCATCTTGCGCAAGAGCCTCTTCCGCAAAAATGGCGGCTCATTAGTTATGCAAATGAGGCTCAGCAATATTCCACGCTGAGCCTCATTTGCATAGCTCTGGCGCAAGATTGCGCAGTATAGACACAGCCACAGAGTGTACAAACACCCTTACCTGATTTATGCTAGTTCAGGGGTCATTACTTGGTAGGGTTGCCAGATGGTTTAACCAAAAATACCGAACACTCCCCTCTCAAAAAAAAACCACCGAGGAAAAATATTCTGTTGAGAAAAAAAAAGGGAGAGACCAAAGTTGTTGAGGAAAAAAAAAGGACCCCAAAAGTTATTAAGCCAAAAAAAAAAAAAAAAGCCCCACCAGCATGGCCCCTTTAAGAAATGCTTTCGAGGCTTTTTGGCCCTAACATTTTAGGTGTCCAGTATTTTCTGATTTTTTTTTACTGGACAGGAGGCAAAAATACCAGACTGTCTGGGTCAATACCAGACACCTGGCAACCCTATTACTTGATCATGGTGGACTATTTTTCTAGGCATACAGAAATAAGGTGCTAGACAGACAGAACATGTTGCAGTGTTGTTGACAAACAGTGGTACACTTTTGCTCACGCTTGTATTCCAGAACACCTAGCAACAGACAAACAGACCACAATTCACTGCAGCAGGATTGTCATTTTTCTGAACAAAACATACTTTTGATCCTATTACTACACATTACCCATAAATGACCGGAATGGCTGAGAGAGCTGGACAGACGGCCAAGAAACTCCCACAGGAAGACCCAGTCCTTGCTTTTTGGAATGATCAGCACCAATAGCATCTACTGGTTATAATCCAGGACCACTTCTTATGGGAAGACAATTCAAAACTACTGCCCCAACTTTAGAAAAAAAAAATCAAGTGGCCAGACATGAAGGGAAGAGCCGTATCATATAACAAGGCTAAAAGAGCCAATGAACCTTTATATTCCAGATGTCACAGACAACAGCCGGGTCTCAGATGTGGTGATAGCACTCAGGTCAAATTGGATGGATAAAAAAGATGGACAACTCCAGCTGCCATCAAGAAAAAGAATTCAGCACCCAGATCATATGTGGCTGAGAAGATGGTGAAGAGTTCAACGGAAACCATCGACACCTACACTTTGTTCCTCAGGGGCAGTGGTTTTCATTTTAGGATGGAACATCAGGCACCAGGTCTGGTTGCTGCGGGGGGGGGGGGGGGGGGGGTCAGGTGAGCAGTGGAGGAGCTAAGGCAGCTCCCTGCCTGTCCTGGCACTGCAGACTGTGCTGCACTCTGGAAGCAGCCAGGAGCAGGCCCGGCTCCTAGATGGGAGGCAAAGGGGGAAGAGCGCACAGGGCTCCATGCACTGCCTCTGCCCTGAGCACTAGCTCTGCACACCCATTGGCTGGGAACCTGCCACTGGCTGCTTCTAGGGGCAGCATGGACTGCGGTTCCAGGAGAGGCAGGAAGCTGCCTTAGCCCCCCTACTGCACCACTGACCAGGAGCCACTCAAGGTAAGCCCCTCCTGCCCCGGCTTGACTCCCCGCAAAGCCAGAGCCCCCTCCTATGCCCCAAAACTCCTCCTCAGCCCCACCCGGAGCCTGCACCCTAGTCACAAATTATGCTGGGTCGCGGCACCAATGATTTTCTTCAACTGAGTCATGAGAAAAACGTCTTGAAAAAGCACTAATCGGGGGAAACAATCAAAAGAGCAGCCTCTGCAGAGAGGAGATGCAGAACAAGAAGATGACCCAAGGATTACAAACCAAGCACAGTCAGGCGTAACGAGCAGACAGCTGGACAACCACACTGTTACACATTCACGTCGCGTAATTAGGAAACCCAGTGCAATTCGGAAACACTCAGCAGCCTGATTGACCTTCAGAGACTGCGTGGTGTAGAATTTAAAGGTGGAGCAAAAAAATTAAACTGTATTGTTCAGCCATTAGGTGGGGCTGTGTGTAAAACACTTCATTTAAACTAGCCTCAGCCATACGTGGCAGAGCATTAGAAGATCTTATGCTGAACCCAAGCAGCGTGAGTAAGGGAGCACTCTGACCAGGCCAGATGTGATAGTGAAGAACGGGCCAGGGCTGGTTTGGGACAACAGCAAAAAAAATTTTTTTGTTTAAAAATGTAACCAACTCTAATATTAAGCTGCCTCCCAGGGAGGTTGCAAGTTGATCAAGTACCACAATGATGGGGACAGCTCATAGAACAGAATAGAATATAGAGGCTTTATTATTGACTGCCTGCAGTGCGCTCTGAGATCCCTGGGTGCTGGGGAACCTGACTTATATGGGACCCCATCCCAACCCCACCCGGACAGAACAGCCATGTAGTGACGCCCCCAGTATTTACCTAGCTGCTGGAGAACTGTGACGAGGAATCCCAGGTGCAGCAGAACACGCCCCATCTCCACCAGCTCTTATAGTAGCCAGGCTGCCCCTGACCTGAGAGAGGGAGAAGAAAGGCAGAGGGGATCACCATGCGCAAACAGGAGGGAAACCCAGCAAAACCCCAAGCAAACAGCACCTGGGAGCAGTCCTATTCTGGAGCGGCGAGCACCTTCCTCCAACATCAAACTTTAGTTCTAGGGACCAGGCAAAGCTCAGACCCTGCCCAGGGAGGGAAATTCCCCCAATGTTCTGACCAATGTTCCCTTTAATTTTGTCCCTTTGTGTGTGGAATAAATTTTGTTATGTGTACCAAAGTATGTGCAGATGTGCACCATCAGTAGAAACACATGTGGCCGGCTGTGGGAGGCTGTGGGCACTCTGCTAATCACTTGAATCTCTCCTGGGTGGCTGCCCAAGCGCTCAGCTTACAGGGAGCACTGGTTCAGACATATCTGGATCCTTAGGAGAATCTGGAAATAGCAATGTGAGTTTTCCCCATGCAGCCCATCATCAGCCTCTCGGTGCCCCATCCCACCCCCAGGCACTCTCTTACAGGGCAGTCATTAGTCCTCTCCAGCCACACATTCCCTCCCCTCTCAACCCAGCAGAGGCCGACTGGGTGCAAATTCTCCTTGCTTCTTTCCTAACTAATAAAACAAGATGGTTTATTCTGGTTACTGTGGTCCCAGTGTGGCTGTCCAGAGAAACTACATCCAGCTGCGTCTGTCTTGATCATTTATCGGCATCTTTATCCTCCCAGAACAGGCTGCATAGCATTTGTGGACGCTTGAAAAGTTATTCTCGATATTAGGAAATGTTGGTAAAAAGGCTGATTTCATCCACAAACCAATGCAAAAATATTCCCAGCAACCGTCACTGGCATTGGCAGAGAGGCAAAGTAAGAAGGGTACTTGAGACGGTAGTGGATAGTTAGTATAAATCGTGACATTTGCTGGCACTACTGGAGTTGGCCCCCAGGCCATGCTCCATATAACATGGTAATTTTAGGAACAGGGAAATGCTGAGGTGTGGACACTAAGAGTGTGTCTAGACTACAGGGTTTTGTCGTCAAAAGTGGCCTTTTGTCGACAAAACTATACCTGCATCTACACTACCACCGAGTTCTGTCGACATAACATCGACAGAACTCGGCAGTTTTGTCGACGGCGGTAAACCTCATTCTACGAGGAATAACGCCCTTTGTCGACAGAGTTCTGTAGACAGAAGGCGTTATTGCATCTAAACTGTCCTTTGCGTCTACACTCTCATGTCGACAAAGCGGCTTGTTTTGTCGACAGAACTGGATGTAGTCTAGACGCTCTTTGTTGACAGAAGCTTTTTCGACAGTATCTGTCGACAAAGCCTCTGCCGACAAAAGCCTGTAGTCTAGATGTACCCTAAGATTTCAAATCACTGCAGTTTCCCACAGCTGTGACCATCTACATCGATAAGCCTCTAAAAATGCTTACAAATAACCATCAAGGTTCTCCATCAAAATGATCAAAGAACAAAAATCGAATTCTGCCAAGCCCCCATCGCAATCTCTCTAATCCAGGACATGAGTTATCCCCAAGGACGACTACAAAACACCTGGTTCAAATCCAGTCACAGGGAGACAATCCAAAGAAAGTTACCCCCTCCATTAAAAGGCAGCTACCCGCTTGGAGCTGCCCCTGTGATTCAATCTGGGTCAACATCTTAAGAAAGCAAAACTGATAGCACGAAACCACAGGCTTATTGGTTTGGAGTCTTCTGGGAATCCATATGACTACAACTGCACTGCATGTGTTCCCAGGGATCACTGCGGGGTGGGTGGGTTCTCTTGAAAAATTAGTCAAGAAAGGCTTTGTATTTTTAAGGTAAAAATTATGCCAGACTAAAGGATGTGTAACAGGAAATGCATTGGGAAATGAAATTGCTGCTCCTGGTGGGAACACACTGAGATATTGCAGAGATAGATAGATAGATACATAGAGGCTGCGTCTAGACTGGCATGATTTTGCGGAAATACTTTTAACGGAAAAGTTTTTCCGTTAAAAGTATTTCTGCAAAAGAGCGTCTAGATTGGCATGGATGCTTTTGCGCAAAAAGTGCTTTTGTGCAAAAGCATCCATGCCCAGTATAGATGCGCTTTTGCGCAAGAAAGCTCCGATGGCCATTTTAGCCATCGGGCTTCCTTGCGCAAAAAATTAAGGTGCCTGTCTACACTGGCCCTCTTGCGCAAGTATTCTTGCGCAAGAGGGCTTATCCCTGAGCGGGAGCGTCAGAGTATTTGCGCAAGAAGCACTGATTTGGTACATTACAACGTCAGTGTTCTTGCGCAAATACTCACGGCCAGTGTAGACAGGCAGATTTTGCGCAAAAGCGGCTGCCTTTGTGCAAAATCTTGCCAGTCTAGACGCAGCCCTCGTGTATAGGGATAGATAGATAGATAGAATACAGATGGGTAGATAGATAGATAGGCTATGTCTAGACTACAAGCCTCTTTTGAAAGAGAGCGTCTAGACTGCAACCACTTCTTTCGAAAAAGCGAGCTGCTTTTTTGAAAGAGAGCACCCAGACAGTCTGGATGCTCTCTTTCGAAAAAGCCCTGTTTGCATTCAAGAACACCTTTTTTCGAAAGAGCACTTTCGAAAAAAGGCATTCTTCCTCGTAAAATGAGGTTTACCGCGGTCGAAAAAACTGCCACATTCTTTTGATTTAATTTTGAAAGAACGCAGCAGCAGTATAGACACTGGTGAAGTTTTTTTGAAAAAAGGTTACTTTTTTTCGAAAAAACCCTGTAGTCTAGACACACCCATAGATAGATAGATACATACATACATACATATACAGACTGATCTCACCTGCAGGATTTTGTCCTCTGTCTCTCACAGATGAGTGATCTCCACGGAGCAATGTAAGTTTCTTTCCTTTCACTCCAGCTCACATGGCCCACTTACCTCCCTGCTTCTCCTGGTGTGCAAGTCGAGGAGAGGCGATAGCTGGGGCAGGGTACGTGGAACCACTAGAGAATGTGGATGGACTTTACCCAATGTAGGACCAGACCTAAGGGAGTCAGGAGAGCGAGTGGGGATTGTTGAGGGGAGGGAGCTCGGAGACCCACATCCTTGCATCCAGCACAATGACGCAGGGAGCCTGGAGCGGCTGGGAAGGCAGCCCCCGAGCATGTGACTCCCGCATGTTCGGCACCCAAGAATACTTCCATGGCTGACGGATCAAGCAGAGCTCAAAGCTCCCTGCCAGCTGGCCCCGTGTCACCTTGGTGCGAAGTTCGGCTCGCTGGAAAAAGGAATCCAAGCGGAATCTGCTTTGCTTTCATCTGGTTCTGCAGCAGGGCTCTAGCTAATTAGCCAGTTTCATGGTCCGCTGGCTCGGGTCGCCCCGCAGCCGGCCTCGGGGCAGAATGCTCTGGTTTCGCTCTCCCACGGAGCAGCTGGCGTTTGCTAGTGACCCTAAGCAGGCGTGGGTGTCAGCTGGTGGAAGAGTGTCTTCTGCTCAACAGATTCCTGCAAGCCTCATGCTGAGACCCGGGCTAGAGTGAAGCCCTGATTGCAGGGGCCCAGAGAAAGGGGAGACACGAGTCCAGCTGTGATCTGAAAGGCAGCCTCCCTAAACGGCATTGACTGCTCACAATCACCAGGCTGCTTAGAGCAATTCCAAGCATCTTTGGGGCAACTCACCTGAGACTGCCAGGTGGGGCAGCCAGCACCCCACCAAAGCAGCTGTGCCAGCTAGGGCTGCACCCTAGGTGGTCTGGAATTTAGTAAAATCCCAGGGGCTGGTGGACGTTTGGGCACTTGGAATTCTCGGGCCCCCTTGAAAATGCCAGCCTGAAGAACTGGGGCACTGCAGGGTAAGAGCCGGTCCCGCCCAACTGGGGATCCGTGGGCCCAGGGGTGTGACAGAGTCAAGGGGCAGGAGGGAGGCATGTGGATGCAAACATCTTTCCGCTTGGTGCCCAGGACCTGTGTATCCCTGCCCCCTCCTGTCTTCAGCATTGAGTCTGTGCCAGTCACACGGTGCCATGGGTTCCCCGCCTGCACCCACACATGACCCGGTGCGTGCAAGTCTCCCCTGCACCTTACAGTGCAATGCAAGGACCGTCTCCGCCCTATGGCGTGTGGTGTCATGCCCACTGCGCCCCGGCACCATGAAGCATGTGGCGCTGTTGACAAGAGCCAGCCAGGTTCCCAGCAGCTCTGATTGGTCCCTCCCATCTGGCCCTCCGGCTCCCTGCTCCAGGTGCCACAAAGGCTGTATCTTAATGAGATGGACCCATTTCAGGCTGCCAATGGCTAGGCAGCCCTGTGCCTGTGGGCACAGCCTTTCCCCCACCGTGTGGCTCTTCCCTGGACTGCTCCCCCCCACCTGCGTGGCACAGCCCTACCCCCCCCCCCGTTCTCCCTGCCATGCAGCATAGCCCCGGACACTCACGTGCCATGTGGCATGTCTCCCAACGCTCCCCTGGCACATGGCATGGCCCAGCACATAGGCCAGAGGCAGAGATGGCTGCCTGAGGGCTCTGAGCACCAGCTCCGAGCAGGGCCCTGTGTCTCTGCAAATCTCTGGCTTGGGCGAGAAGCAGTTGCCTAACCCCAGCTGTGTCTGGGCGTTTCCATGGCTCGCTGCCCCGCTTCCGAGGAAGGAAGCTGCTCCCGCTAATGCAGCCAGGGCTCCTGCAGCCCAGAGGGCCCTCCAGGGACGCAGCACAAACTGTGCGGCCCTCGTCAGGGCCCTGCCCCGCTGCCTGGCACAGGGGTGAGACAGGTGCAGGGCGGCTGCAGCTCCAAACGCTGTCTCTTGCGGGGACCAGTCGCTGGGGCAGACCCAGCCTCAGGGCCAGATTAAAGGGGGGGGGCAGCTAGCCGGGCAGCTGCCTGGGGCGCCAACCTGTGGGGGGCACCTGATTGAAGTGGTAAGGGGCGCCACATGCCCGGGGGCGGGGCCACGCATACGCCGCGTGCCCAGCGCGCAGCGCCCCTTACCACGTCAATCAGGTGCCCCCTCATAGGTTGGCGCCCGGGGGCAGGGCCACGCATGCGGCGCCCCCTTACCATGTCCATCAGGCGCCACGTGCCCGGGGGCGGGGGCCACGCATACGCCACGTGCCCAGTGTGCAGCGCTCCTTACCACTTCAATCAGGTGCCCCCTCATAGGTTGGCGCCCAGGGGCAGGGCCGCGCATGCGGCGCCCCTTACCATGTCCATCAGGCGCCACGTGCCCGGGGGTGGGGCCGTGCATGCACCGTGCGCCCACTGCCCCGGGCACAACTATGGCTCGGTCCGGCACTGCCCAGCCTAGGTTGGTGCCATGGGGCTGCTTGGCAGCTGTCAGTGTGATGAGTTTGGTGGGTCTCAGTCAATGGACGAGTGCCTCTCTCACAAGAAGTATGCCCTGCCCCCTCACCAGTGGGCACTAGCTGGTAGAGAGACCAAGTCCTGAGCAGGCTACAGGGCCTACGTCCCAGGAGTGACGCCAGGCTGTCACCAGGGCACATCCAGGCTGGCCTGGCCTCTGTCCATACAGCTAGCTACTCCACCCTCCCCACACCTCTGCATAAGGTCTGCCTGGGGGAGGGTGGGCCAGAGCAGGCTTGGGGGCCAGTGCCTGTCTGGGGGTAGGGGCTGAGCCGGAGCAGGCTGTAGGGATAGTGCCTGGCTTGAGGGGCTGGGCTGGAGCAGGCTGTGGGGGGCAGCACCTGTCCTGGGAGGGCTGGGCTGAAGCAGGCTGGGGAGCTGTGCCTGTTTTGGGGAGAGGGCTGGGTTAGAGTGGGGTGGGGGGTAGTGCCTGGCATGGGGGGTTGGGCTGGAGAAGGCTGCGGGGGGGGGGGCAATGCCTGTTGTGGGGAGCTGGGCCAGAGCAGGCTGGGGGGCAGTGCCTGTCCTGGGGGGGCCTGGTCTGGAGCAGGCTGGGGAGGAGCTGTGCCTGTCTTGGGGGGGTGGCTGGGCTAGTAGTCCCTGGTGTAGGAGGTTGGGCTGGAGAAAGCTAGGGGGCAATACCTGTTGTGGGGGGCTGAGCCAGAGCAGGCTGAGGGGGAGCCATGCCTCTCTGGCAGGCCTGGGCCAGAGCAAGTGGGGGTGGGAGGGAATTCCTGTCCTAGGGGGTGTGACATTAATAGCAGTGCAAGGGCATTCTGGGATACAGTCTAGATCAGCAGGCAGCTGTATCACCCCAGTCCTGCATCTTGGGGTGCCCCATAAAGCTGTGCTGTGGTAGCAGCTCTGGGGTGCTCACAGCCAGCCTGCCAGCACAAAGGCTGTCGTAGAAATTGCCGAGACATGAGGCTTGTATGGGAGGCTGGTCCTGCACCCCAACCTCCCACCCCAATCTGGTAAAAGTGAGTGAAGGTGGGGAAGAGTAAGGGAGGGATGGAGGAAGGGGGTGGAGCCTCAGAGAAGGGGCAGAGTATGGGTGTGGCTTCAAGGAAGGGGCAGGGCAGGAGTGTTTGGTTTCGTGGGATTAGAAAGTTGGCAACCTTGGGTCAAGCCTTCCTGGCATAAAACAAAGTGAGCAAAAGTCAGACTGTGAGCAGATGTCACGTTGGCCCAACACAGTTAGATCAGGGGTAAGGGAACCTTTTTAGGGTTGGGGGGGCCGCTGACCCACAGAAAAATCAGTTGTGTAGGTGGCAGCGGGGGCTCCCCAGTGCTGGAGTGGAGGAGCCCTGAGCCCGGGAGGCCGGATCTAGGCAAGCTGGGGATTGCATCTGGCCCCTGGGCCTTAGGTTCCCCACCTCTGAGTTAGAGCTTCACAGAAGAGGGGCTATTTCTGCAGTGTCCCTCCCCCACCATCTACCCACGCTACAGGGTGTCATTTAAGACATAGGCAATTAAGGTGGGAAACAACAAGACGTTGATTAGGGATAACACAACAAACTAGGACACCCCGCAAACACAACTATAGCAGGACCTCGGGAGCAGATGGAAACCTGGAGGCACCAGGAACCGGATTTCAGGAACCTCAGGGCAGGTAAGTAAATCTTCTTCGGCATGGGTAGTGGCGAACGCCTGCTTGGGGAGGCAGGCAATGGCTAGCCCCCCCGCCCTGGCCCTTCTGCCTGAGGCCCCCCCCTTCCACACTCACCCACCCCAGACTCCCTAAACCCCATTGTGGCTGCTGGCCCCTGCTTCCCAACTGTGGAGCCCTGGGTTGCTGGGCAACATGACCCCTGCTGCCCCCCAGAGCACCCAAGAGCTGAGCAGATGACACCCCAGTCGCCCCCAGTCCCAGAGCGCTCGAGAGCCAAGCAGGTGAGGTGGCCCCAGCTGCCCCCCAGAGCACCCAAGAGTCGGGCAGGTGATGTGACTCCAGCCACCCCTGGAGCCAGGAGAGCAGTGCAGCCCCAGCCAGCCCTGGTCCAGGAACACCCAAGAGCTGCCCCTGGTCCCAAAGCGCCTGAGAGCTGGGTGGTTGGTGTGGCCGCAGCTGGCCCTGGCACCTGCTGAAGCCCCCAGCCTGAGTCTAGCCCCAGTGATGGGCTGCCAGAGCGGTTCCAGGGGTGCACCGTGGCCCCCAACCTGCCTGCCCCAGTCTGAGCACTGCCTGTGTTCTTCAGTGTGATGTCTTCTGCCTTCCAGCCTTGACCACGTGGTCCTGTGTGCTGAGTGCAGGCACAGCCCTGTGGGACGGAGTCACAGGGGTAAGGTAAAGCCAACTCAATAGATGTTATTGGTTCTCTCTAGGTCTTATTCCCTCAGGGCTCTAGCTATACGCAAGGCTGGCGCATGGTGGGAGGGTCCAGAGACACAGAGCGCCCTCAGGGTGACAGACGCTGTATACATGCGTCATTACTAGGCAGATTTCACTGTTACAAGATTCTGCTTTTCCCACCTTTTCCTCCATTTTGGCGCCACACTAGAAGAAGAGCACGAGAAACCTGGAGAGGACGGACCGTCAAGATGGAGGACAGGTTGCCCTTATGCCAATCCAAGATGGCACCTCTATACACGTGAACAGGATCAGAAGGAACGTGTCCCTCACCGCTAGCTGGAATGGGAGAGAAATCCTGGGCGTGGCTATGTAAATACAGCTTGCTCCTGCTTAGATGTGTCAGGAACTCAGCAGATGGAGCAGTATTTTGCTCATTGTAAACAACTTAATTTGTGACCCAACACCAGCTCTGTTTGTATTAAATGCTGTAATAGGGTTTCCAATGTTTGTAATTTTGTGGGAATACAGAAAAGCAGGACTGTGCGACATTGTTCCAAAGGAATGGGCACATGGTTAGCAGAAAGAATCTTGCTAAGCAGGGGCTTGACTTTCAGAGCTCTGTGAGAGAGGGGGAAGGTTATTCTGTTTAGGAATGGCATGGGAATATATATCAGTCTGCAGGCTAGATTTGGTCCACTAGAGTTAGCCCCTGACAGGCCCCCACACTGTTTTATTTACCTGCAGTACCTCTGCAGGTACAGCCTTGGATCACTGTTCCCCGTCAACAGAAGCTGTGATGGTGAACTGCCACCATTTTATTGTTCACCCCTGGTTTAGGAGATGATTTTGGCTCCTCCTCCTGGATTGGTTTGATCTCTCTTCCTCCCTCAAAGAACAGAGCTGGGTAGGCATCATTAGGTGCCTCTTTCTTATGTTAACAATGTTGGAGTTGTGTTTCTTCTACCCCGTTTGCTGGGAGCTCAAATTGTTTGACCCTGATGGGCAGAAGTCACAGCCAAGACACGGATGTCAGCGGCTGATGACTGAGAGCCACCAGGGCCACGGTGGAAGCTGTGATGAGCGGCCAGAAGGGTGGAATTGGAGGGACGCAATGAGAAACCAGTAGAGCAGTGGGGGCACAATGAGCGGATGGCAGGGATGGGAGGTGAACTCTGCGGCTGCACCTCTGGGACTGCCCTGACCACGGGCATGCGAAGGAGACATTTTGATTGCGGACTTAAGAACTGGAGAGGAAAAGGATGTTGCCCAACCTTCGTGGGGTGGGACTTCCACTCATGGGTTATCGATTATGATCTCGGTTTGTGGTGTTTTCCCAAATTAATGCTGTTACTTCCTTCCCTTTTATTAAAAGTTTCTTTTCTACACTCAGGCCACACGTCATCTCTCTCAAAGACTACGTCTAATGAATTCATTGCACTGCTGACGCTATCAGCCACTGTAGATGAGATCATCAATGCGGGATATTTTTCTGTCACCATTGACCCAACATTGGATGTGTCACATGTCGATCAGGTGACTGTTATCTTGTGTTATGTGCTACCCAGTGGACCAGTTGAGCCTTTCATGATCTTCATAAACATCACCAGCCACAAAGGGGAGAAACTTGTCCCATATCCACTCCGTTTCCTCCCTGAAAATGGGACTGACATCAGGCTTTGTTGTGGCCAAAGCTGTGACAATGCAAGTAACAGGAGTGGCAAACATTCAGGGATGCAGGCAAAGAGAAAAGCGCACAATGCACTGGTTGATTACACACCCTCTGCTGCACAACTCACTCAGCCTCATTGGCCGGTGTGCTGTGGATTGTTGGGTTGGAGCTGTTTCTTTTTTTGGATTTGTCCTAGAAGTGTATAATTTTTTTTCTCTGTGTCAACCAGTCGTTGGATGATTCTTAGAGATGGACTACCAAAGGAATGACCAGTGCCCACATCACTTTCAGGGACATGGAGTACCAACACAGAAGCTGTGAATGCACTTGTTCTGGGATACACCAACATTCTTGAAGCACTAGAGAACATCAAGGATGATGAATCTCAAAAATCAGCAACAAGATGCGAAGATCCGGAGTGATGCAATGCACATTTTGGAAACGGGTCTTTTGTGTGAGGTCTGGAACCATACACTTCAGCCATTCACCAGGTGCAGTATAAGCTTTCAAAGTGCTCAGATTGACCTTTCCACTAACTCTAATGAGGAGTCTTGGAACTGCTCTTCAACAAACGTGGGATAGTTTTTTGATGAGTATGAAATTCAGGGGACTGCAAGGACTACTACCCATGAGTATAAGTCAGCCAAATGCCATAAAAGACAGAAGACATGTGATGATGCCCATGCCCACTCATGCAATGACAAAGAGGCCTTCAAAGTTAACACCTTCATCGCAATCATCCACAAACTGAAAAGTTCATTAGAATATTGGATCAAGACTTAGGAAAATATTGACCAAACCTTTGGTGTACTGACACATTTTTCATTTAACATGTCAAGCTCCTAAGTTAGTGAAGGTCTCAAACGTCTGTGTCAGAAATACCCAGATGATCTCCCAGAAGATTTTACTAAAGAATTTCATCCATTTGTTGAATTCACATCACTCTGAGGTATAGAGAGAAAAGATGAGAAAACCTGATCTATTGGGAAGTACAGAGTTATCACTGAATCCAATGGCATGGAATGTTTCCCAAATGTTGACATTGCATTACGGCTGTATTTGTCACTCCCTAACTGTAGCGGAGAATGTTCTTCCTCTCATCTAACAAGGGTCAAAAATGTCCTCTGATCCCCCATGACTTAAGAATACTTCATTGCTTTGTCCCTCTTGAGCACTGAGAATGGAATCAGTAGATCTTTGAATTACGACATAATTCATGACTTTGCAACAGCTAATGCTAAGAAAACAAAATGAGTAGAATATGTGTTAATTTGACATAAATATGATGACTTCATAATTTTTTTTGCAATGTGTAATTCATACTTAGGCCTTTCCCTCCCATTTAGGGTTGCCAGATACTTTCACAAAAAATACCAAACATGGCGGGAAAAAAAAATTGGTTGAGAAAAAAAAAAAGGGGGGGGGGGGACCAAAGTTGTGGAGCAAAAAAAAAAAAAAAAGCCCGTACAAAACAAGAGTCACTGTGCCTTTATATCCCCACACTCCCCCCAGACATGGCAGGGGAAGAATGTCCCAAGAAGCCTTCTGTCTGAGAAAAACAGAAAATACCGGACATTTGACATTTTACTTAGCCTTAGGCCCCTCATGACCTTAGTCAGGCCCTATCTATGCTATGTACCCCTTGACTAATTAGCCTTCTGGCTTACTCACTGGCTGAGAGTAACAGCCAGCTGTGGAGTTGGAGTGCTGGGGCCCTGCCTGAGTGGCCTCTCTGTGGGCAGCCCACGGTGTGGAAGAGGAGGTTGAATGCTCCAAGCTCAGACCCAGGAAGGCCAGAGCCATGTGACAGTGTTTGCTCAGAGAGAGGCAGCCTGTGACCCCAGAGTCCTGCCTGGCACCATTCTGAGCAGTTCCAGAGCATCGGCAAGGTGACTCCGCCATACCACGGGCAGGTATATTTGTTGTGTGTGCGCCTGCATTCACATGTGTGCCTGCTGGTGTGCATGCCCGTGTGCAGGGCCGGCTTTAGGACGATTCCACCGATTCCCCCGAATTGGGCCCCGCGCCTAAGAGGGCCCCGCGCCCTAAAGCCATGGTCACCAACCAGTCGATCGCAAGGCATTCAGGTCCCCCCACCCCCCATTTTCCCCCCACCACCTACCTCCAGCGTAGTGCCAGCTTCCCGCGGGGTGGATGGAAGTCCTGCCTGCAGCTTCGCGCCACTTCCAGGGGTTCTGGAAGTGCGCTGGCTGCTCCCCTCCCACAGCTCTGTGGCGTGCCGGGCGCGCTGCGGGAGGGGGCGTCGGGCCCGGAGGAGGAGCGTGGCGGCTTCCCTGCACCGCAGGAGGGGTGAGTCGAGCACAGGGGTTTCCCTGTGCTGTGGGGGGTGGAGGGGGTCGGCCCCGGGGTTTGGCCCCAGGGCAGGCACAGGCGGGGGTTTGGCTGCGCTGCGGGAGGGGGGTTTGGCGGGACATGACTCTGCCCTGTAGCTGGGGATTTAAAGAGGCTGTGACTCTTTTTTTGTGTGCATTTTTTGTTTTGTTTTGCTCAACAAAAAATCCTGGCTGCCAGGGCCCCGTCGAAACTGTTTGAATTGGGCCCCGCACTTCCTAAAGCCAGCCCTGCCCGTGTGTGTGTGAGTGCGCATGTGCATGTGTGTATCTCAGGCCACACACCTTCTGCAGGGCCTGCACAAGCAGCTCAGACACAAACCTGCCGGCTCCTCCCATGACAGCCCGTTTTCTGTGACAAAAGAGCCATTGGCCCCCTCCCACACTGCTCCTGCACCTAGGGGCCAGAGGAATCTGGGGGGGAAAGTGGGAGCAGAAAGAGCCCAACAGTTCAGCACAGCTCTGCTCCCCCCACCCCTCCCATGAGCAATGAGTCACTCTCCCCCCTCCACCCCGCCCCACAGCGTCTGGTGGAGGAGCAGGGGGAGGGGAGCGGGAAGGAAGGGGAAGGTGGGGAGCACTGAGGGAATCAGTCAGACCATTGAGGTGCTCGGTGCCATCAGGGTCAGAATGCCCCACTTGGTGCATGGGGAGAAGCCGGCGCAATGAACTGTCACTTAATGGGCGGGGGGAGCCAGTCAAAGCTCAGGCACAGGCCTGTCTATTTTTAAAGCAAATGTCTCTTGGCTTGGGGCTGAGCTCATGGGGCTTGGGGCTGACTCACAATTTCTGACCATGCCAGGGGCCTGCCCGCATGGCTAACGAACCAGCAGAGACTCTAGGCCACAATCTGTCTGCTTTTCTCCCAGCATCCTCCTCTTTCAGAGAGGTTGGGCCAGGACCAGATGCTCCCTTTTCCAGGTGGAGAAACTGAGGCATGGCCCCGGGCAGGGACTTCCCCACAGTTGCACAGTGGCAGAAACAGCACAGAACCCAGGAGTCCTGGCTCCCAGCCCCCTGTGCTAATCACTAGGGGTGCGTCTGCCCCAGAGCCCAACTTCGGCTGAACTGATCCCAGGTGACCCTGTGACACTGCCTCCTGTGCTGGGGTGGCCGGGCTGCTCACACTCCCCCTGCTGCCACCCCACGGCCTGATGCAGCGAGTTACAGGTTGCAGTGCAACGTGTCCACTTCTAGGCGAATGCGCCGGTCTCTTGGCCGGTCCCCAAGATTCCCAGGGCACTAGGCCAGAATCCTGTAGTGCTTCTGGGAACATCCTTCCTGGAACCCACACTCTCATCATTAGCAACAGCCCTACTGTCTGCACAGCCCAGATCTGCTGTGCCCAGCCCCTTCCCTCCCCCAACAGAGCACTAGCCTTTGCAAAGGAAACGGAGGCCCCACGGGTAGGAATCAGGGTGACCCAGGCCAGGAAACGGGTTACGGGGGGGGGGTGCCGTCCATTGCAGCAGACTCACGACAAGGGAATTTGGGAGCAAACGGGCCATTTTAACAGAGTTTTATAAAAACAGACGTTACTGATCAAGACCCAAATTGCCAGCCAGCCAGCCCAGAGCGCGGCTCCCGCCCCTCAGTCCTCCAGGCCGCGGAAAGCGTTCTGCATTTCCTCATTCAGCTGTGCGTAATCCGCCTTAATCTTCGCTTCCCCGTCCTTCCCCGGGTCCTTGGAAAGGAGAGACGTGCCAGCAAGCGTCAGTTGTTAGAAAGCCCCCTTGCCTCCGACCAGAGGGGAAGGAGCAAAGGGGCCGAGAATGCAGTGCCTGAGTCTCCGTTTACTATCAGCCTTTCAGATTATGTGTGTTACCGTAGCAGTGAAGGGGCCTCTGAAGAGCAGGACCCTGTTGGGCTAGTACAAATTTAGGGACAACTTTTGCCAAACTGGTTTCTGATTTAGGGAGCCTAACATGCCGGGGTGGCAGGTTTGTGTAACTTTTGGTGGAGCCCAGAATGAGTCCAAGTCCTGCCCCCCCTTCTTTGCATGGGGTGGGGGACAAAGGGTTTATGGTGTAGGAGGCATCTCGGGGCTGGGGCAGTGGGTTGGGGTGTGGGCTCTGGGTGAGGATGAGGGATGGGGGTGTGGGAGTGGCTCCAGGCTAGGGTGGGGGTGAGAGTTGGGGGGGTGGGACTGGGGCCATAACAAAAGGGTGGGGCCAAAGGGAATCCCTTCCCACATGGGGGCGTGTCTAAGGTCCCAGATGGCATCTCTGTCCTGCATGTGACAGTCCGGTCACAAGGCAGTGGGCTGAGTGACGCCAGCAAGTCTGCAGGGAGGCGAGAGGGTGGTTCCTCGAGATGCTTGGTTGGAAGTAATCTGGTGTCACAGAAGGGCCTCTTAAAGCTCCGATGGCAAGGGGACAGCTAGCTAGAGAAACTGCAAGCGAAAGGAACGAGTTGCATGGAAGGGTGGGTGGGTGGAAGGGTAGGATGGATGGATGGTCAGTGGCTGGATGGATGGTGGATGGATGGAAGGAAGGATGGATGGATAACTGGAGGAGAGATGGATGATAGTGGCTAGATGGACAATGGGTGGCTAGATGGATAGAGGGTGGGCAGATGGATGGATAGATGAAGTGTAGGTGGATGAATGGATAATCAGTGGAGGGATGGATGGATGATATAGCAGCTAGATGGATAATGGGTGGCTAGATGGATGGAGGGTGGGCGGGTGGGTAGATGAAGAGAGGGTGGGCGGGTTGGTGGCTAGATGAATGGAGGGTTGGTGGGCGGGTGGATGGATGGGGTGGGCGGGTGGACAGATGGATGGAGGGTGGGAGGGCGGGTGGACGGCTGGAGGGTGGGCGGGTGGATGAGTGGGTGGGTGGCTAGATGGATGTAGGGTGGGAGGGTGGATGGAAGTAGGGTGGGCGGGTGGACGAGTGGGTGGGTGGCTAGATGGATGGAGGGTGGGCAGGTGGATGGATGGAGGTGGGCAGGTGGATGAGTGGGTGGGTGGCTAGATGGATGTAGGGTGGGAGGGTGGGCGGGTGGACGGCTGGACAAACGGATCTGAAATCCATGCCGCACCTGCCATTCTGGAGCAGTTTAATTAGCTAATACATGTCAGCCCAAGGGCCGACTGCCCATGCCATAACATACGCTAGCGCAGAGCTATAGCTGTGCGGCCTCTCACCTTGAACTTCATGGAGCTCAGCTTGTACATGATGTCCCCAAGGTTCTCGCGGATCATGGCCCAGGTGATCCTGTTCTCAGAGTGGGCCGTGGTTTCCACCGCGTGCTGGGCCAGGTCGTGGAAGGTGATCATGTTCTGCAGCATCCCCACCGTCTTGTAGAAGGGACAGAACCTGCCGGGACAGAGACAGCCCTGGGGTGTCAGGGAGTCTCTGGGGCAGCCCCTATGGACACAACACTGGAGCTGCTCCCTGGAGTCCCCTAGAGCAAGGCCCTCCTGGAGCAGCAGCAGCTCAGGACAGGGACGGGGGGGGGGGAGGGGTCCATCAACAACAGAGTGTGCTCCGAGTGGGGAGGGAGCGAGAGAAGGAGATTCCCATGTGCCCTGAGAGTCCAAAATTACCTCTGCCAGGCTGGGCTCCAAGGCTACCACTGCTGGGCCATACTCAACACCAGCTCTTCCCACCAGGCACAGCCCTCTCTGGTCAACGTCAGCCCACCACTGCCCCTTTCATCACCCCAGTGGCCTTTGGCCCCAATCCCTGCTTTGCCCTCACTCCTGTTTCCCATGCCAGAGGAGATCCACCCAGTGAAAGCCAGACAGGAACTCTCCCCTCTCTGCTAAACCCAGCTGACTTTGGGGTGCAGTCCATGAGCGCCCAGCAGTCATTTAGGACAGGAAGTGAAGAATGCCTTCTTCAGCCAGAACCACTGAGCCACTGGGTTTAGGGAGAAGGGAGCGAGCTCTGGACATAACCAATGCCCAGGTGTGGCTGTGACTGCTGGAGGGAATGGGGGGACAGAGAGAGATGGGGTGGAGGGATGGAGAGCAATTTGGGTGTATGGGGATGGACAGAGCATGATAGGGATGTATGGGCATGGATGAAGAGCGGCCGGGGCTGGGGCTGAGGGGCTGGCTGGGGTCCATGGCTGTAGGGCAAACAGAGCTGGGATTGTGGGGCACTCAGGGGGCCATGGCTGTGGGTCCAGGGCTGTTGGGCAGGCCGGGGGCCAGGGCTGTGGGGCAGGCTGGGGGCTGTGGCTATGGGGCAGGCCGGGGGCCAGGGCTGTGGGGCAGGCCGGGGGCCATGGCTGTGGGGCAGGTCGGGGACGGGGCAGCTGGCACCTGTCGTAGGAGGAGTAGCCATTCTGCTGCAGGAAGTCGTCCTTGATAAGCTTGGCCACTTCCAGCGTGATCTTGTCAGACTCAGCCAGGGAGGCCTGTGGGGAAAGGGGGGGGGCACAGCTTAGCCCTTCTCTCCCCCTCCACCCTTCCTCCTCCCTTCCCCTCCCCATCCTCCCCATCCCCACCCCCTCACCTTGCCCACGAGCTGCACGATCTCGGCCAGGTCCTCCTCCTCCTGCAGGATCTCCTTAGCCTTGGTGCGCAGGGCGGTGAACTCGGGGTGATGGCGCTCATAGTGCTCGTCCAGCGCCCGCATGTACTTGCTGTAGCTGATGAGCCAGTTCACCGAGGGGAAGTGCTTCCGCTGGGCCAGCTTCTTGTCCAGCCCCCAGAAGACCTGGGCAGGGCGGGAGAGACACGCTGGTTAGTGAGAACGGGGTCAGGATCGGGGGAGGCGGTGATTTCCAAGGGGGGGGTCGAAGGCCCCAGGGAGACTCACCTGGACGATCCCCAGGGTCGCAGAGGTCACCGGATCGGAGAAGTCACCTCCCGGGGGGGACACCCTGGGATAACACAGAGAGGAACTTAGTCAGAGCAACCTGCCTCTCTGGCCGCTAGTCCACAGCTGGATCCTGCTGGGGCTGAGCTTCCTACCCCCCACCCAGTGGGGCTAATGTACCACAACAATGAACGTGGGGCAGACACTGGGTGGATGGAGGGATGGATGCTAGGGTGGATGGGTGCAGGGATAGGTAAATGGATAGCTGAACGGATGGATGGATAGGTGTATGTGTAACCCTTACAGATGGACGGAGGTAAGGATGGGTGGATAGATGCTGGAGTGAGCAGATGCAGGGATAGATGACTGGATGGATGCGGGTGTGTGTGGATGGGTGGATCATAGAATCCTGGGGTTGGAAGAGACCTCAGGAGTCACTGAGTCCAGCCCCCTGCCCAAAGCAGGACCAACCCAACTCAATCATCCCAGCCAGGGCTTTGTCAAGCTGGGACTTAAAAACCTCTAGGGATGGAGATTTCACCCCCTCCCCAGGGAACCTATTCCAGTGCTTCCCCACCCTCCTAGGGAAATAGATTTTCCTAATATCCAGCCTAGACCTCCCCCACTGTAACTTAAGACCATTGCTCCTTGTTCTGCCGTCCATCACTACTGAGAACAGACTCTCTCCATCCTCTCTGGAACCTCCCTTCAGGTAGTTGAAGGCTGCTATCAAATCCCCCCTCACTCTTCTCTTCTGCAGACTAAATAAGCTCAAACTCCTTAGCCTCTCCTCGTAGGTCATGTGTTCCAGACCCCTAATCATTTTGGTCGCCCTCCACTGGACCCTATCCAACGCGTCCACATCCTTTCTGTAGTGGGGGGCCCAGAACTGGACACAGTACTCTAGATGTGGCCTCACCAGTGTGAATAAAGGGGAATAATCACTTCTCTAGATCAGCTGGCAATGCTCCTCCTAATGCACCCTAATGTGTCATTAGGGCACACTGGATGGATGGATGGATGCAAGAAAGAGTAAGGAAATGGATGGACAGATGGATGGATGGATGCAGAGATGGGTGGATAGATTCTGGTGGGGGTGGGTGCAGGGATAGATAAATGGATAGACAGGTGGATGGATGGATGGATGTAGAAATGGGTGGATAGATTCTGGTGGGGGTGGGTGCAGGGATAGATAAATGGATGGATGCAGAGATGGGTGGATAGATTCTTGTGGGGGTGGGTGCAGGGATAGATAAATGGATAGACAGGTGGATGGATGGATGGATGGATGTAGAGATGGGTGGATAGATTCTGGTGGGGGTGGGTGCAGGGATAGATAAATGGATGGATGCAGAGATGGGTGGATAAGATTCTTGTGGGGGTGGGTGCAGGGATAGATAAATGGATAGACAGGTGGATGGATGGATGGATGGATGGATGTAGAGATGGGTGGATAGATTCTGGTGGGGGTGGGTGCAGGGATAGATAAATGGATGGATGCAGAGATGGGTGGATAGATTCTTGTGGGCGTGGGTGCAGGGATAGGAAAATGGATAGACAGGTGGATGGATGGATGGATGTAGAGATGGGTGGCAAAATACAGAAGTGGCTGGATGGGGTTGTTGGGGGTCAGGGAGGGAGGGAATATTGGGAACTTGGAGGTTGTGGAGGTATCAGGGGGCATCAGGGTGTCAGAGGCCTTTCCCCATGTTGGCTTCGACTCCCCCACCTCGTCGGTGTCATGGCATCACAGCCGGGTGGCCAGACGCTCAGGGAAGGGAGGAAGGACTCACGCGCCGACGATGCTGACGCTCCCCTCCCGCTCCGGGCTGCCCAGGCACTTCACCCGTCCCGCCCGCTCATAGAAGGAAGCCAGGCGGGCGCCAAGGTAGGCGGGGTACCCGCTGTCTGGAAAGCAAAGCCACAGGGTAACTGGGGATGCTTGAAGCAGGGCGGGTCTCAGCTGCAGTAGGGGGAACCTTCTGGACCAGACTGGTCAGAGGGGTAGGAGATGGGAGACGCCAAACTAATGGGGGCTGGCAATGTGGCTGGAGTCCCTCTCATAGGGGAAGGGGAGGGGGCTCCATCTCAGGACCGCCTCACCTCTTGCAGTGCATTTAGTCCCCTACCTCGCTGATCCCCACACTGGGGCTAGGAACCCCTCTGCCCATCATGGCCTGAGCACCCTCACACAGGACCCCTGGGGGTGCCCTGGGGACAGGACAACACTAATCTGGAGATGCCCCTGGGGATGGTACCAACTGGGGCAGCAAGAGGGAGGTGACCATGGAAAAGGGAGAGAAACAATCAGGGGCTGCCTGGGAATGTCCCTGGGGATGACACCAATCGGGGCAGCAAGACGAGGGTGGCCATAGAAGAGGGACAGAACCAATCAGGGCTGGATAGGGGGATAGGACTGCACCAACTGAGGAAGAGGGGGGCAGAGGGAAGACATGTCAGAAGAACACCCAGCAATGGAGCAGGCCCCATGCCCCAGCGCGGGGAACCAGCTGCCGCAAGGAGCATGGCTGGATCTGGGGGACGCACACTTGCTGGGCCCCATTTTGCTTTCCCAGAGGGGTTCAGAATTGAGGTTAATCATGCCCCGCCCCCAATGGACCCCCACCGGCCCTCCATGCAGGGCCCTGGCTGCACAGCAAGCAGAGCATCACCTGCGGGCATCTCCGCCAGCCGGCCGGAGATCTCGCGCAGCGCCTCGGCCCAGCGGGAGGTGGAGTCGGCCATCATGCTGACGTGGTAGCCCATGTCGCGGAAATACTCAGAGAGCGTGATCCCTACGGGATGCCACCATCAGCAACACAAATCCCACAGCTCCCTGCCAGAGCCCCTCAGTCCCGACCCACAGCCCCCTGCTGTCCCAGCTCTGCTCCCTCCCAGCTCTCCTGGTGCCCCTCAGTCCCGACCCACAGCCCCCTGCTGTCCCAGCTCTGCTCCCTCCCAGCTCTCCTGGTGCCCCTCAGTCCCGACCCACAGCCCCCTGCTGTCCCAGCCCTGCTCCCTCCCAGCTCTCCTGGTGCCCCTCAGTCCCGACCCACAGCCCCCTGCTGTCCCAGCCCTACTCCCTCCCAGCTTTGCCGGTGCCCCTCAGTCCCGACCCACAGCCCCCTGCTGTCCCAGCCCTGCTCCCTCCCAGCTCTGCCGGTGCCCCTCAGTCCCGACCCACAGCCCCCTGCTGTCCCAGCCCTGCTCCCTCCCAGCTCTGCCGGTGCCCCTCAGTCCCGACCCACAGCCCCCTGCTGTCCCAGCCCTGCTCCCTCCCAGCTCTGCCAGTGCCCCTCAGTCCCGACCCACAGCCCCTGCTGTCCCAGCCCTGCTCCCTCCCAGCTCTGCCGGTGCCCCTCAGTCCCGACCCCAGCCCCCTGCTGTCCCAGCCCTGCTCCCTCCCAGCTCTGCCTGGTGCCCCTCAGTCCCGACCCACGGCCCCCTGCTGTCCCAGCCCTGCTCCCTCCCAGCTCTGCCGGTGCCCCTCAGTCCCGACCCGTAGCCCCCTGCTGTCCCAGCCCTGCTCCCTCCCAGCTCTGCCGGTGCCCCTCAGTCCCGACCCACAGCCCCCTGCTGTCCCAGCCCTGCTCCCTCCCAGCTCTGCCGGTGCCCCTCAGTCCCGACCCACAGCCCCCTGCTGTCCCAGCCCTGCTCCCTCCCAGCTCTGCCGGTGCCCCTCAGTCCCGACCCACAGCCCCCTGCTGTCCCAGCCCTGCTCCCTCCCAGCTCTGCCGGTGCCCCTCAGTCCCGACCCGTAGCCCCCTGCTGTCCCAGCCCTGCTCCCTCCCAGCTCTGCCGGTGCCCCTCAGTCCCGACCCACAGCCCCCTGCTGTCCCAGCCCTGCTCCCTCCCAGCTCTGCCGGTGCCCCTCAGTCCCGACCCACAGCCCCCTGCTGTCCCAGCCCTGCTCCCTCCCAGCTCTGCCGGTGCCCCTCAGTCCCGACC
The DNA here is from genome assembly GCA_032595735.1 of Pelochelys cantorii. Classification (NCBI taxonomy): domain Eukaryota; kingdom Metazoa; phylum Chordata; order Testudines; family Trionychidae; genus Pelochelys; species Pelochelys cantorii. The sequence goes on along the minus strand of CM064349.1, from coordinate 16,248,181 downwards.
CACAGCCCCCTGCTGTCCCAGCCCTGCTCCCTCCCAGCTCTGCCGGTGCCCCTCAGTCCCGACCCACAGCCCCCTGCTGTCCCAGCCCTGCTCCCTCCCAGCTCTCCGGTGCCCCTCAGTCTCGACCCACAGCCCCCTGCTGTCCCAGCCCTGCTCCCTCCCAGCTCTCCTGGTGCCCCTCAGTCTCGACCCACAGCCCTCTGCTACCCCAGCCCTGGGCAGACTGTGAGTCAGACTGAATTCTGTGATGCTTTGTCCCACAGGGTGACTGGCTGGGATCTGGGAGGCTGAACCTTTCCCCTGCTGTCCATGCATCAGGGAGTCCCTCCTGCGGCTGCGGGCACCATGTTGGGGGAGGCATGACAGATAGCAAGGGCACAGGTGATCACCTGTGTAGATGGAAGCCTCCCGAGCAGCCACAGGCATGTTGGATGTGTTGGCCACCAGAGCGGTGCGCTTCATGATGGTCTCTGTCTTCCCGTCCACCTCCATGGTGAGCTGGGGGCAAAGTGCAGCAGAATCAGTGCCTGGGACATGCCCTTGGTGCAGACACCATCCCGGGCCCAGGAGACCTAGAGGATCCTCAGGAGACGCTGCTGTCCAGGGATAAGCGGCATGGGCAGAGATGGGCACCCGGCTCAGCATGGCCCTGACTGGCCCAGCCAAGGGGCTCCCAAGTGGCATTAGTCCCTTACACTCCCACTGAACCAGCCAGGAGTCCCACTCTGGCACTGGCCCAGCCCACCCCTTCTGGCTCAGCCAGGAGGCTCCCAGCTAGCATTGGCCCAGCATGGCTTGTACCCACCCAGTGGGAACATAGGCCTGCCTGACGTACACAATTAAACACGGACAGACCCATCTCTTGGGAGACAGGAGCAGGGAGGGAAAATGCTTAGCAGCCTGGAAACAGAATGTTTGTGCTAACAGTCGGGGAGCAGAGAAGACAGAACGTCTGAGCTAGTTAAGATAAGAGGGAGAACACCCAAGGAACCATTTACTACCGAAAAGATAACAATGGACAAGATAAGTGTCAGATGGAGAGGAGAGGTGACGTGGAGGTCAAGCTTGGACAGAGCCTGCTGCACGGGGATTGGCTCCCACACGGTGACCAAGCCAGGCCCCAAAAGTTCGGTAAATATTGACACCAATATTTTAAAAGGGCTCTAGAGGTGATCCTGACAATTACAGACCTGTAAGTCTAACTTCAGTAAGGGGCAAATTAGTCGAAACAATAGTAAAGAATAAAATTGTCAGGCACATAGAAGAACATAATTTGTTGGGCAAAAGTCAGCATGGTTTCTGTAAAGGGAAATCATGTCTTACTAACCTATTAGAGTTCTTTGAAGGGGTTAACAAACATGCGGACAAGGGGGATCCAGTAGATATAGTGTACTTAGATTTTCAGAAAGCCTTTGACAAGGTCCCTCACCAAAGGCTCTTGTGTAAATTACATTGTCATGGGATAAGAGGGAAGGTCCTTTCATGGATTGAGAACTGGTTAAAAGACAGGAAACAAAGGGTAGGAATAAATGGTAAATTTTCAGAATGGAGAGGGGTAACTAGTAGTGTCCCCCAAGGGTCAGTCCTGGGACCAATCTTGTTCAACTTATTCATAAATGATCTGGAGAAAGGGGTAAGCAGTGAGGTGGTAAAGTTTGCGGATGATACTAAACTGTTTAAGATAGTCAAGACAGAAGCAGACTGTGAAGAATTTAAAAAAGATCTCACCAAACTAAGTGATTGGGCAACAAAATGGCAAATGAAATTTAATGCGGATAAGTGTAAAGTAATGCACATTGGAAAAAATAACCCCACCTATACGTACAGTATGATGGGGGCTAATTTGGCTACGACAAATCAGGAAAGAGATCTTGGAGTTATCGTGGATAGTTCTCTGAAAACTTCCACACAGTAAGCAGTGGCGGTCAAAAAGGCAAATAGGATGTTAGGAATTATTAAGAAAGGGATAGAAAATAAGACAGAATATCTTACTGCCCCTATATAAAACTATGGTACGCCCACATCTTGAATACTGTGTACAGATGTGGTCTCCTCACCTCAAAAAAGATATTTTGGCCTTGGAAAGGGTTCAGAAAAGGGCAACTAAAATGATGAGGGGTTTGGAATGGGTCCCATATGAAGAGAGGCTAAAGCGACTGGGACTTTTCAGTTTAGAAAAGAGGAGACTGAGGAGGGATATGATAGAGGTATATAAAATCATGAGTGGTGTGGAGAGGGCAAATAAAGAAAAGTTATTTATTAGTTCCCATAATAGAAGAACTAGAGGACACCAAATTAAATTAATGGGTAGCAGGTTTAAAACTAATAAAAGAAAGTTCTTCTTCACACAGCGCATAGTCAACCCGTGGAACTCCTTGCCAGAGGAGGCTGTGAAGGCTAGGACTATGAGGGTATGTCTACACTAGCCCCCTAGTTGGAACTAGGGAGCCTAATGAGGGCGACCGAAATTGCAAATGAAGCGCGGGATTTAAATATCCTCTGCTTCATTAGCATGTTCCCGGGTGGTCGCCATTTTGGAAATTGACTAGCCTGGAAGAACTGCCCGCGTCTACACTGCCCGCGTCTACAGAGAAGGGCAGAGAAGGGTGATTCTGAAATAAACCCCTTACTTCGAATTACCACTGGTAACCCGAAGTAAGAGGTTTATTTCGGAATCGCCCTTCTCTGCCGCGTGTAGATGTGGGCAGTTCTTCCGGGCTAGTCAATTTCCAAAATGGCGACCGCCCGGGAACATGCTAATGAAGCGCGGGATATTTAAATCCCGCACTTCATTTGCAATTTCGGTCACCCTCATTAGCCTCCCTAGTTCAAACTAGGGGGCTAGTGTAGACATATCCTAACAGAGTTTAAAGAGAAGCTAGATAAGTTCATGGAGGTTAGGTTCATAAAAGGCTATTAGCCAGGGGACAGAAATGGTGTGCCTGGCCTCTGTTTGTCAGAGGATGGAGATGGATGGCAGGAGACAAATCGCTTGATCATTGTCTTCGGTCCATCCCCTCTGGGGCACCTGGTGCTGGCCACTGTCGGCAGACAGGCTACTGGGCTAGATGGACCTTTGGTCTGACCCACTACGGCCATTCTTATGTTCTTATAAAGGCTCCAGACTGGAGAGGTCTGGTGTGTGTGTGACTCTGGCTGTGTGGGGCGCCCTTCCCTGGGATTAGCCCAAGTGACGAGACTGCAGCCGGACTGAAGTCCTGGAGATCCAAGTGGAAGAGGTGTCAGGAGACCCCAAGAGAGGGTTCCAGCTGGGACCAGTCCAGCACAGCCCCTACCGGCCTGGCCAGGAGTCCCAGTGAGGAGCAGCTCCGACATGCCCAAGGGGAGCTACAGATGTTGGTGGCAGAAGGCATATGGCTCCTGAGCCCAGGTTTGACTGGAGAAACGCAGACAACCCAGGATCCCACCAAGCCCATAGCATCCTCAGCTCATGAGCTGCCCCCAGGACAAGGAAGTTTCCCCTCCCCCACCCCCCTGCCATGGTCCAGAGCTCCCTTCTCCCCCCATCATCCATGGATCACACCCCTCATCAATGAGATGCCTCCCATGGCCTGTGGCTCCCACCCCCAGCTGGGTTTGCCTCCCCCCAGGGCTCCCGCTCACCTCGGGGAAGTCCCGCAGCACCTCCGACATCTCGTTGCCGCGCTCGCCGCAGCCCACGTAGATGATGACGTCACTGTTGGAGTACTTGGATAGCGACTGGGAAATCACTGTCTTGCCACAGCCAAAGGCCCCCGGGATGGCCGTGGTCCCGCCCTGGACACACCTGTGGAGCAAGGGTGCCCTGAGCCAGCAGCACAGGAAGCGGCTTGGGGCTCCCCCTCTCTCCCCCCCCACCGCTTCTATGGCTCCCCTGCAGCAGGGCATGTTCCCACCATTCCCTGGGTCACTCAGAGCAGCCACACGGTGGCGGGGTATGTGACAGGGCATCCCCTGCTGGCTAGTGACTGTAACAACCTCTACCCCCCCACTCCTGCAGCCCACACGGCACAGGCCTGTTGTGCTCTGGGTGCTTGCAGGCTGGGGCTCAGTCCCTGCTGACACCCACTGTGGGTCCCAGCTGCTACACCAACGGGGAGGAGAGCAAGATGGGGCAGCAAATATGCTAAGCACCAAAGGGAGTGGGGAGCTATAGAGCCAGAGTAAAGCTCCTAGCAACCAGCCTTCCATCACTACCCTAGAGGTAGTGACACTGGCTGGGGGGCCTGTCAGGGTTAAAGCCACCTGCTCACCCCCCAGGGGCTCTCCAGCTGCAGCAGTGTCACTGGCACTGGGGCAAAGCGTGTGTGAAACGCTCCCTGTTTTGCGCTGTGTAAAGGCCAAGAGCAGGGCAGGAGGAATCGGGGGGGCACACAGGGCTGGAAGCAGGAGCAATGAGGGGGAGAGAAGGAAGAGGCAGGCTTGCTATGCCAGCAGTGCTGGCAAGAGGAGACATTGGCATCCCCCCAAAAGACTCAACCGCGGCTGGAAATTGATCACTATTCCCCCATATTTCCCATGGCACAGGGAGGAGGGAGCTGCCGGCCCAGGAGCCGGAGCTGAGGCATCAGAGAAAACCAAAGCTGCGTAAATACATCGCACACTTGGATCAATGACTGAGGTTCCAACGCCCCAGTTGACTGAGGCAGGGCTGGGAGTTCCCCCCATAGCCAGCACTCCTGCCCCACTCCCCACAGCGCCCCCTGCTGGGAGAGGCAGGGGCTGGAGGTAGCCAGGAGCTCCCCGCCCCAGCCAGTCCTCCTGCCCCACTCCCCCACCGCGCCCCCTGCTGGGAGAGGGCAGGGGTTGGGAGTAGCCAGGAGCTCCCCCCACAGCCAGCCCTCCTGCCCCACTCCCCACAGCACCCCCTGCTGGGAGAGGCAGGGGCTGGAGGTAGCCAGGAGCTCCCTGCCCCGGCCAGTCCTCCTGCCCCACTCCCCCACCGCGCCCCCTGCTGGGAGAGGGCAGGGGTTGGGAGTAACCAGGAGCTCCCCCCACAGCCAGTCCTCCTGCCCCACTCCCCATAGCGCCCCCTGCTGGGAGAGGCAGGAGCTGGGAGTAGCTAGGAGCTCCTTTCATGGCCAATGTTCTTGCCCCATTCCCCACAGCATCCCCTGCTGTTGGACACTGTAAGACACCCATTTCCCACTGCTCCCTTGTCTTTGCCTCCGGTGCCAGGGGACATGGAGGGAAAGCCACAATCTCACCATCTCCCTGGGGTCTTCCCCACCACCACCAGGAGCATCGTGTGAGCTCCCCAGCACTGTCCCTCCCGCCAGCAGCAGTCTGAGCGTGGGGCAAGGAGCGTCTCTTACGGAAACAGGGCATCCAGGACCCTCTGGCCGGTCAGCAGCGGGTAGTTGGCAGGGAGTTTCTCCATCACAGGCCGGATCTGCCGCACAGGCCACACCTGCACCATGGTGAGCTGCTCTGCCACACCCTCGAAGTCCAACTCCAGCACCACATCCTGGGGGCAGAGCAGACACGGCTGAGCAGGGCCCGGAGCCAGCCACCCGGAGGAAGGGGAAGGCCAACCCTGGGCTGATTCTCAGTTCCATCATCCCTGCACTGGGTGTGAAGGGGCTTTAATTGTCTTTGTGCTCCCCATATTCTGGGCCCTCCTCAGCCCCTGATGTCTCAGTGTGCCCACTCTGGGCCTCGGTTTCCCCATCTCTAAACCTGCAGAGGTGTGGGATATTAGACTCTCCAGTGTAAGAGAACTGCTTGTCCAAGGGCTACAACTGATCGCAGGGAGGAGCCAGTTCCTGGGAGAGGAATGCGAAGGGCTCCTTAAATAAAGGGGATTATGGCTCATTAATAAGCAAACAGGAAGTGACCATCTGGTGGCATCGTCTGAGACACAGGAAGAGCAACTCAGTTGCTGGCCTAACCAAAAAAAAAAGAAAAAAAAGCTAAAAGTAAAATCAAAATGCAACAGGCTTAAGATGAGCCTGAGCCAGACTCCTAAGTCCAAATCCGCCCGACATGGACTCAGAGCCAAACTGCACTGCTCAGACCAACTGGATCAGACCTGCATGCCCAGCTTCGAATGCTTCTTGTGGTATAAATAGCAGGAAACAGGCATTGCTCTCGACCAATCACTGCCTTTGAGCCCAACTGACCGCTGCCCGCACAACCCCACCCCCAGTAGTCACATTACCGAGACATCATAGCGCCCTGGAGGGGCAATATAGGTCACAGTGCCATGGCTCCGGGGCGGCACCATGATCTTGTGCTTGATGAGGGAGTTCTCGGTCACCAGGCCATAGATGTCCCCACCGGTCACATGGCTCCCCACCTGAAAAAGGGGAAGAGAAGCGTGAGATACAGGACCACATCTCATGGAAGGCTGCAGGGCTAAGGAGGCCCGGTCACTACTGAATTATAGAATAGAATCATAGGACTTGAAGGGACCTCCAGAGGTCATTAAGTCCAGTCCCCTGCCCTCCTGGCAGGACCAAGCACCATCTGTATCATCCCTGATAGATGTCTATCTAATCTGCTCTTAAATATCTCCAGTGATGGAGAGTCCACAACCTCCCTAGGCAATTTATTCCAGTGTTTAACCACCCTGACAGGTAGGAAACTTTTTCCTAATGTCCATCCTAAACCTCCCCTGCTGCAATTTAAGCCCATTGCTTCTTGTCCTGTTATCAGAGGCCAAGGAGAACAATTTTTCTCCCTCTTCCTTGTAACACCCTTTTAGATACTTGAAAGCTGCTATCATGTCCCCGCTCAGTCCTCTCTTTTCCAAACTAAACAAACCCAGTTATTTCTGTCTTCCTTCACAGATCATGTTTTCTAGACCTTTCATCATTTTTGTTGCTCTTTCCTGGACCCTCTCCAATTTCTCCACATCTTTTCCTGAAATGTGGCATCCACAACTAGACATAATATCCCGTTTGGGGATAATAAGTGCAGAGCAGAATTACATCTCAAATCTTGCTTACAACACTACTGCTATAATACATCCCACAATGATGTTTGGGGGGGGTTTCCCAGCAGGATTACACTGATGATTCATCCTTAGCTTGTGATCCACAGCTCCCTTTCTGCAGTTCTCCTTCCCTCTATTTTATATGTGTGCAAATGATTAAAGTACAGATTGAACCTCTCTAGTCCATCACCCTTGGGATTTGACCAGTGCCAAACCAGAGAATTTGACCATGGGAGGTCAATATCGTCTTACAGCATTATCAACACTTCCACTGCTTACTGGGATGTTAGAAGACATTTGGGGTAAATTAGAGCTAAATAACAGCAGAGAACATTGAGACCCAGGTCTGGTGTCTGTAAACAAACATGATGGGACTGCAGAAAGCTTGGCCACACCCATGGTAAGTGGACATCCGGCTAACTAAAATCATGCTGGGCTATGGATTTTGCCAAACCAGAGACTGTCAGACTACAGAAGGTCAACCTATATTTTGCATTTGCTCTTATTGAATTTCAATCTATTTACCTCATATCATTTCTCCAGTTTGTCCACATCATTTTGAATTTTAACCCTGTCCTCCAAAGCACTTGGAACCCCTCCCATCTTGGCATCATCCACACACTTAATAAGTGTACTCTCTATGCCAACATCTAAATCATTGATGAAGATATTGAACAGAACCAGCCCAGAACTGATCCCTTTGGAACCTCACTCAATATGCCATTCCAGTTTGACTGTGAACCATTGCTAACTATTCTCTGGAAACAGTTTTCCAACTAGTTATGCACCCTTTTTATAGTTAGTAACTCCATCTAGGAGTTTGTTTATGAGAAGATCTTGGGAGACAGCATAAAATGCTTCACTAAAGTCAAGATATATCACTTCTAACTCTTCCCCCTACCCACAAGGCTTGTCACCTCTAATCTTTTCCATTCATGTGTGGATTTTTTCCATCCATGTGCGGAATAAATTTTATGTGCACAGAGGCATGTGCTATGGGTACCACTAGTAGAAACAAAACACCTCACTGTGGGTGCTCTGCTAATCAGCTGGACGGCATTTGAGTCTCTCCTGAGTGCACAACTTACAGGGAACACTGCTTATTACCCTGTAATTACCCAGGGAATGCTTGACATGCTTTGGTCATGTAGACATATGACCAGCAGGGGGTGCTCTGTGGCACTGACCCTCTCAGGGTTCTCCAAGAGCTGCCTGCCTCATATGGGGAACATTCCTCCCCAATCAGAAGTAGTTGGGGAGGAATGATCTGCAGTTGTCTGGGCTCCTGGGTCCTGGCTTATCCTCAGGGATTCACCTGCCCTGCATTCCCTTCCCCAGAGGAGATCTCTGGTTGAGGTGTCCCCAGTGTATCCCTGTTGTGATGACCTGAGAGATGGAAAGGAGCAGCAGAAACAGACAAATAGGTCCAGGAACAAAAGTTCTGGTTTCCTCATGTCTCTCGGGCAGGGATTTCCCTACACCCCACCATGGGGGTGTATACCCCCCTGAATTTCCCCAACACCCCCCTCCCAGTTTTGTGAACTATGGTGCCATACAGCCCACCTTCACCCTCACGGTGCCACTCCTCATCAGCCCTGACACCCCCCCCTTGTAAATTTGAACACCTCCCCTAATTTCAATTCCTGGGGAGGCTACTGCCCTCGGGGCCAAGGAGTTTAGGAAATGCAGGGGCCGAATTTCAAGTTTTTCAAAGTTTGCACAAGGGGATGCTATCCCCAGCAGCACTAGGGGGTGCTGTGTACCTGGAGGTGCCAGCCTGAGGCAGAGACCCCAGGGCACATTCCTGGATAGCTGGCCCTCTTGCTCTACTGGGCCATTTCAGGGTATGCTGTGTCTGCCTTCAGAGTTAGGTGCAGCCCGAACTGGGCACAGCCCATGCCTGGTGATACAGCGGCCCTGCAGGTGGTGCCCTCCAGATGCCCAGGAACTGGCTCCGCAAGGGCAAAACTGCTGACAAAGTCTCCCCATGTCAGGCGCTGCCCCATGCCGGGCCCCTACCCGGACACTCTGGCTCGGGATGAAGTCCCACTTGATGTCCCTGGACAGCGCAGGGATGTTGATACCGCGGGGGATGTAGATGCTCTGGGTCAGCTCCGTGATGTCCTTCAGGGGGCGCTGGATACCGTCAAAGATGGAGCCCATGATGCCCGGGCCCAGCTCCACGGAGAGCGGCTTCCCCGTCCGCAGCACTGGGTCCCCCACGCAGACCCCCGCTGTCACCAGCGTTCAGGAGAGGGCTCCAGAAACATGCACAGGGATGGGAGGGGAGGGCTAGCTGGCTCAGTCCCTCCGTGACTGATAAATAGAGGGGGCTGCAGCTAGATGGGCATGGCCAGGTGATCAAGGGGCACACGGTGCAGGCCTGGAAGGGGCACAGCCTGGGGGGTGTTTCAAGGGACACGGCCTCATGGGGGGGGGGCAGGAGGCACACCCTGGCAGGGAGAATTTGGTGGGGGGGGATGTCCTGGTTGGGTAGGGCAGAAGATGCAGCCTGGCCAGGGCAGTAGGAGGCACGGCCTGCCAGAGGGTGTTCAAGGAAAGTGGCCTGGTGGGGGTGTTTAGAGGACATGACCTAGGAGGGTTCAGGAGGTGTAACCTGGTGGGGGGACAGGGAGAAAGGCCTTGTGGGAGGCTTCACGGGACATGACCCATGGGGGAATGGAGGGGCATGGCCTGGAGAGTGGTTCAGGGGAGTGTTGCCTGGCCAGGGATTTCAGGGGGTGTGACCTGGCAGAGGGTTCAGGGGACGTGGCCTGGTAGGAGTTCAGGGGTGGGGCCTGGCAGAGGTCATGGGGGCATGGTCAGGCAGGGGTCAGGAGCGTGGCGTTGCGGGGTCAGGGGCATGGCCTTGCAGGATCAGGGGGTGTGGCCTGGCAGCAAGGATACAGGTCTCTTCATACACCTGGATGGTGGCCAGGTCTCCCTCGAGGCGGATGATCTCTCCCACTAGCTCTGTGTGCCCCACACGCACTAGCTCGTACATGGCGGCCCCGGCCATGCTGCTGGCAATGACCACTGGCGGGAAGAGATGGGGGGTTAGACCCAGGGGGTGGCATCCAGGGCTGAGCTAGGGGAGGGGAGATGCCCTGAGCCAGGGGGCCCACATGGCTCCTAGCACCCAGAGCTCACCTGCCCCCACACCTGTATCCCCTACCCTACCTCCTCTCCTCTCACCTGCCCCACCCCGTTCTCTCCCCCTGTATTCCCTTGCTCCCACCCTTGCCCCTGCTCTGTTTCTCTCCCCCACTCCTCCCTATCCACCTGCCACACCCCCTCCCCCAACTCTTCCATGTCCCTCCTGTCCCCACTCCCTCCCCACGCTGCTTCTCCTGATCCTGCCCCATCTCAACTCCTTCTGTGACCTCTACCCCTTCCGCCCTTCTCCCCCACTCCTTCCCTGGCCCCCTGCTCATATCCCCTGCCCCTGCCCCTGGGGCAAGAAATCAAGGCCCTTTAAGTCATTGTTCTGATCACTCTTAAAAATCTCTTAGGATGTTTTCAATCATTTCTTTTGGGGGACGGGATGGGGGGGTCCGTCTGGCCAGTGGGAACCTTGGGGCTGCTGCAGCTTCCGCCTGAAATGCAGGATGGACAGAGTTATGAATGCTGGGGGCTCAGGGCAGGGGAGGTGCTAACTGCCACAGCTGGAGGGGCATCTGACCCGAATGTTACCAACTACCACTGGCTAAAACCAAACTAGCAAGGCTCCTGATCCCTCCCATCCTTTAGAAGCCCTGGGTTCTATCCCCAGTTCTACCACTGGCCTGCCAGGTGACCTGCATGGTCATGGCCTTGCCACATGTTTCAGTTTCCCCATGTGTACATTTGGGCTACAGCTACTGACCTCCTCTGTAAAGCCCTTGGAGATCTACTGGTGAAGAACAGGGTATTATTAGCACTTGTCCAATGAGACTACTTGTGTACTTAAAATCAAGCCCATGGATAAATGTCTGCTGCAGCTGGATTTTTACTAACACTTTTCAGTGAGTGGCATCAAATCTCTATCGCTTCCAACCACAATTGCTTCTTCCAGGGCTGTGCGTAGTGATGGGGACTCTCACCACAGAGCTACTGGGAGCCTTTTTAGATATATAGGCTGTCGGCCGGAAGGCCGAGCTGGCTGTGACCGTAGCAGGGGCTGCGGGGCTATCCAGGGTGGGGGAATGTGTGCTGTTGTGGTCAAATTGTGACCAACTTCTTGGTCTGGAGGGGAAGTGCAGGGAGTGAATGATCCCTGTGAAACCTCACCAACTTCTGGGAAAGTATTTCAAGCAGGCCCGTATGCAGGAATTTCTTTGGGGAGTGTTTTTTTGGTAAATGTGGACTGCAAGGTTGAGAACGCATCCCCCTATGGTCCCCCCAAGTAAGCGTGCTCCGGCCAGCTGGGGGAAGCCTGGGGCTGATTTCCCACCCCTTTCCATCAGGAGCGAGGCCCAGCCCCACCTCCCAGCCTTGCTCCTGGGGGTGAGGGAGGAAATCAGCCCCAGCATTCCCTTGGCTGGCTGAAGCCTGCGGGGGGGGGGGAAGGCTCAGGCAGTGCACTGCCCCAGCGCACTGCCCCAGCCTTCCCCAAGCTGGCCAGAGCATGGAGAAGGGAGGCTGGGGCAATGCACCAGAAGCAGCCCCATGGAGGACCATGGGGGAGGGGTGCTTTTGCCCTTTGCACACACCCCTGCATACGGGCCTGTCAAGGAACAGGATGAAAATATCCACCTTGGCAATGGACACTGGGGAGAAAGCCAAGCATCAGCCACTGGGAAGTAAATAGCTGGATGCAATTTTAAACCAGCCATTTAAATTTTGTGATATTAATAATAAATGCTTCCATTGTATCTTAAAAAGGGAAAAAAAAAATCCAGATTTCTTTGCTCTCCCCTTGTTTTGTGGCCAGATGTGCTTCTTCCCCAGCACGGCTCGGAAATGAGCTCTAGCCAGGCTTGGTGGCCGGCATCCCAGACCCTAGGGTAGATTGTCTTCAGATTGTCCCAGCAGGGCCCGGATTCCTAGCACCCAAAGTCTGCCTGCCCCGGGAGGTGCACCCCTCTCACCTACCGGGCCCGGAGACACCGTGGACAAACCCCAGCGTGCTCTCCTTCTCCTCATCCTCTATCCTAGGCAGGCTGGAGAACTCCATGGCTCCTGCACTGCAGGGAACCAGCTCCGGGGTTCAGCGGCGGCTGAGTTTCCAAAGAGAGACACATTTAAACCAAACTAAGGGGTGGCTCTGCTGGTGCCCTGCAGACCCAGCCGGCTGCTCGCACCACTCTACAGGGCATCAGTGCCTGTCAAGTTCTCTCTTGCTTGAGATTTGGGCCAGCCACGCCTCCCATCAAATGCCTCTTCCCCCCGCTACCCCCAAGATAGGGCTGCTGGTGGGTGCAGGGGTGTGTGACCTGGGCTTCCCCATGGGGCTCACAACTGAAACCCGCCAAGTGCCAACACTCAGTTGGTCCCAGAGGTCTCTCTGGCATGGGCGAGGGGAGCCTGAAGTGCCCTTGAGTCCGTGGCCTGAGAGAAGTTCAGAAGAAAGGGCCTAGCTTACTGCAGGCTCTGGATATGCCCTGGGCTGTCAGCAATGACCGTGGGTGTCAGCCAGCCAGGCTGGGAAACTCCATGGTAATAATGAAGGTATGGACTCTGTGCTGGGGAGGGGAGTGGAGGTGGGGCTCTGAGTGATGAAAAATGGGGCCTGGAACTGTGCTCTGGGGAAACAAACTCCCTGAGCAGGGGTGGAGGGAGGGGAACCTCCCTGAGAGAGGATTTCCTGTGTCCTACTGCCAGAGTCTGGGTCACAGCAAGACTGGCCTGGATGTGTTTGCTAGTCCTCTTTGTACTAACCCACACTCCCCTTCTCCCAGAGCTGGGGGCAGAACCCAGGAGTCCTGACTCCCAGCACCTCGCCCCTCAGCTCTAACCACTAACCCCACTCTCCTCCCAGAGCTGGGGGCAGAACCCAGGGGTACTGAATCCCAGCCCACTCTGCTCCAACCACTAGACACCACTCCCCTCACAGATCCAGAGATAGAAGCCTGGTGTCCTGATTCCCAGTCGACTACTCTTAAAGGGCTGGATAGCAAGTGGTGTTGCAGATGAGAGAATTATTCCTACCTGCTTGTCTCAGGCTCTGTCTGTCCTCTGCCCCGTGGCTGGCAGGCTGTGAGCAGTCACCCGGGCTGTGTCCTGCCTTCACATAGGTTTATACAGCAGCAAGGCAGAGAGGACAGGGCCAGGGCTGGCTCCCTCCTGCTTTGAAACCAGTTCTCACCTGAGCAGGTTCCAGGGAGCTAGGAGGAGCTTGGAGGTCACTGGAAGGGGAGTCAGGAAACAGAGTACTCAGAACCAGCATCAAACAGCCAGCAGAGCTGTGTACAGTAAACAGTCTCTGTGTTTGGCTCCATGTCCTGCTGCCCTCCCTTTCTGTCCCCATCCAGCGGCTCCCTCCAGCCTCTATCTAGCTGCCCCCATCCCCCTGCATCCATTGCCCTGTCTCCCACCCACTGTCCGTCCCTAAGCTCACCCCAGGCTGCACAGCTGAGCAGCTTCCCTGCAAGGTGTTAGCCCTGGGACAGTCCTACCCCAGCGTGGGTCATCCCAGCAGCCTCATTGCTTGTGCTATTGAGAGCTAGGCTGGGCCAACCACTGGAGCCTGGATCAGGGGACTCAATCTTACATCAGACAAGGGGACAGGGTATAAGAACTCTAACCATTGCTCAGGCCCTTTGCAAAATCCTCCTCTACATGGGGATGCAGCTGCTTCTGGGGTGGAGTGCAATGGGGGGCATGCAGGATGCTGCACCGTTGAGGGGAAGGGACAATGGCAGCAAGGAGACCACGGCGAACTCTTCCTCCCCCAAAAAGGGTCTTTAATGTTCTGCCAGGGCACCTACTGTGACATGGTCTCAGCTCTGTGCATGTACAAGCCAGGGTGGTGCAGACCACTGAGATGGGTCAGTCAGGCAGTAAAGCACTTCATAAACCTCAGTGCATAGAGCCTCACAAGCTCCCTGAGACGTGGGTTTGTTACACCCCTTTTACAGTTGGGGAAACTGAGGCACAAGGGGAAAAAAAAACCTCATGCAAAGTTATGGAGCCAGAGGAAGCCAGCAGTCCTGATTCCTGCATCTTAACAACTGTATCCCACACCTCAAAGTTGAGAGCAGAACCCAGGACTATGTCTACACTGGCGGCTTCTTGCGCAAGAACACATCCACACTGCCATGTGTGAGATATGCTTTTGTGCCAGAGTGCCCATGGCAGTGTGGACGCTCTCTTGTGCAAGAAAGCTCCGATGGCCATTTTACCCGTAGGGCTTTCTTGCGCAAGAAACACCTGCTGAGCATCCACACTGCCCTCTTGCGCAAGAGCTCCTGCGCAAGAGGGCGTACACCTGTTAAGAAAGAGCATAGCTCTTGCACAAGAAGCCCTCTCTTACCACACCGTACTGTAAATCTTCTTGCGCAAGAGAGGGTGGGCAGTGTGGATGCTCTGTGGGTTCTTGCGCAAGAACGGCCATACTTGCGCAAGAAGCCGCAAGTGTAGACATACAGGAGTTCTAGCTCCCAGCATCCCGCTCTAACCACTAGCCCCCACAGCAGCCAAGAATTCCAGCTTTAATCACCCAGCCCTCACACATCATCACATGGATTGGAACTGAACTCGGATTCCTGACTCCCCACCTACTTGCTTTAACCACCAGATCCCCCCTCAGGGGCGACTGGTGCTTGCAGAGGAGGGGTTGCAGGGAGGGCTAGACAGGGGGACATATGGGTGCATCCCATTTAGCAATTAACATTTTGGTGGGGGCTTCCAGGGGCAGTGCACCTCCCAAATGCTACCACGAATCACCTATGCCAGGTACCAGGCTGCTGCAATCTGCTACTCTAGCAGTTATTGACACTGAGGGGTTCTCTTTGGCTGATCTGCCCTGACCTCTAGCTTGGGAGAGCAAATTCTATGCATGGGGACACTCCCACTATGTGCTACCTCCCATGGTTCTGTGTCCTCTACCTTTCCCCCTCTCCCTGTCCAGGGGCAGCAAGCCGTGGTGGATGGGTCCCTTCCCATGACCATTGTCCCATTGTGAAATCTTTGCACACAAGCAAAGACAGGTGGTTTGGCCATTTTGAAAAGCATTCGACAGAGTTCCACCGCAGGGCTATTGCATGTAAAGCCCTGAAGGAAGACCTCGCTCTTTCTTATTAGTCTCTTTCCATTGGAGCGTAGGCCCCAGAGTTTCTACAGTAAACACCCAGTTTATGCACACAAAACACTGGCAGTGTGGAAAGCGCTGTAAACAGTGTCACCTCACCCATCTTGTCTTGTCAACATCCTGGTACTAACGGGGTTGCAGGTACCCTACAGAGACAGCATTTGAAATACTTTTGAATTCCTGCCGCAAAACACTAGCCATTCCACAGACAGAGGTGGAAGTGAGTGGGTGCACCATGATCGCAGCTCCAGCAAGAGCTGCCTGAGCTGCAGCAAAAGCCAGCAAGGAGCTATTTTAAGAGCTGGCAGGGACCCAGGTTGCAGTAAGACAGCACCTGTAAGAAATGTTAAGTTACTTTCACCATTGCTCGCTGAACTGGTGTCCTGGTTTCTCATACAGACTCTGGCTGCCCCCTGTCACTGGTAGGTGCTTTGTTCAAGTTTTTCAACTCAACATTTGCACCTCTGTCCCAAACCGTGTCCTCTGCGAGAACATCTGGGGAACCGTCTTCTGAGTCTCCTTCATGCCCCGGAGGAGGAAAAGAGGCCTCCTCTGGCCCCCACTTTGGAGCAACTGCCCCATGGCCCCTAGTGCCCATTGCTCCGGCAGACGGACCCCGCGGGGCGCGTGAGACTCTGCTGACAGCTTCTCGGGGAGCTCAGCACCCCTGTCTCAGCTCCCCCTGCCCTTGGTGCTGTTCTAGTCACCCTTGGCTGTCCGTCGGGGCATTTCCTTTGCCACCAAGGAGCGGGACAGGAGAAACCCTAAAGCCCTCCCTTGAGAATCACTTGAAAATTATTTCACCCGCCCCTGAAGTGTAAACCTCGGTCCAACAGCCGGCTGGGGCTCCCTGAACGGCCCAGGGTCCCAAGGCACCGGGGTGCACACCCCTGCCCGCTGTCACCACACCGGAGGATTCCTGGGCCCTGCTGCCCCCTCTCCCTGGGGCCAGGGCTGGGGGGGGGGGGTAAAAGGTATTTAGGCGCCCAGTGCGATTTCCAAAGGCGCCTGGCCGCAGGGGTCTGTCCCGGGCGCCTCGCGCTTTGCCCCCTCCCGCTCCGGGGCCAGGCGCGCCCTGCCCGGCTCCCCCGCAGCCGCAGAGCCCCGGCGAGGGCGGAGCCGCAGAGCGCGTCGGGCCGCGGCCGGTTGCCGGGGCCGGGCTGTGCGGGGGCGGCCTGGGAAAGCGGCGCCTGCACCTTCGCGCCTTGTATGGGGGAAAGCAGGGGGGGGGGTGCACGGGCGTGGGGTGGAGCGATGTGTCGTGAGTGCAGGGCAGCGGGGAGGTGCGGGTGTGTTTGTGGTGGGGGGTGCATGGGGCGGGCGGGGGGGAGGTGTGTCTGTGCTGGGGGGGGGTGCATGCAGGCAGTGTGAGGAGGAGGGGGTGAGATGAGTTGAATGCGTGGGGGACGGGGTGGAGAGGTGGGGATGCAGGGGGTGAGGTGCGTGTGTAGGGGTGGAGTGGGGAAGGTGCGTTCAGGTGTGTGTGGGGATAGGGAGGTGGGGAGGGTGCGTGTAGGGGTGGGATGGGGAGGTGTGGGGGTGGGGAGGGTGCGTGTAGGGGTGGGATGGGGAGGTGTGGGGTTGGGGAGGGTGCATGCAGGTGTAGGGTGGGATGGGGAAGGGTGGGGGTGGAGAGAGTGCATGTAGATGTAGGGGTGGGATGGGGAAGTGTGGGGATGGGCACATAGGGATGGGGAGGCTGTGTACAGGTGGTAGGGGAGGTGTGGGGGTGGGGGAGGGGTGCATGCAGGTGTAGGGTGGGATGGGGAAGGGTGGGGGTGGAGAGAGTGCATGTAGATGTAGGGGTGGGATGGGGAGGTGTGGGGTTGGGGAGGGTGCATGCAGGTGTAGGGTGGGATGGGGAAGGGTGGGGGTGGAGAGAGTGCATGTAGATGTAGGGGTGGGATGGGGAAGTGTGGGGATGGGCACATAGGGATGGGGAGGCTGTGTACAGGTGGTAGGGGAGGTGTGGGGGTGGGGGAGGGGTGCATGCAGGTGTAGGGTGGGATGGGGAGGTGTGGGGGTGGGGAGGGTGCTTGCAGGTGTAGGGGTGGGATGGGGAGGCATAGGGATGGGTGTATGCAGGTGGGGAGGGTGCTTGCAAGTGTAGGGGTGGTGTGGGGATGGAGGTGTGTGCAGATGTAGGGGTGGGATGGGGAGGTGTGGGTACATGGGGGTGAGAGGTGTGTGTCTGTGTGGGTAGTGGGTGGAATGGGGAGCTATGTGTACGAGTGCATGGGAGTGGGGAGAGGTGCATGGGGTGGGGAGCGGAGGGGTGCGTGTTAGTACATATGAGAGTGCGGTGATGCACATGGGTGTCTGTCAGGGTGGAGCTGTGACTGTAGAGGCGGGTGTGATCGGTGTTAAAGTTCTCCAAAATTGTCCTTCCAAGAGACGAGCGCTATGTTAGGGGTCTCATAGGTACTCACAGGGCAAAATCCATCCATGCCAGAGAGAGTTTAAAATCTGCCTCCCAGTTCCTGCAGCGTGAGGGAGCCCTTATCTAAGATAGTGCCAAGATGGGTGAGAGAGAATCGCCATGAACTCTTAGCAAAGCAGTGCCTGTGACACACAGTTACACATTGTGATTCCATCCAGCAGAGGGTGATGTTGATCTCATGCAATAGTCAACACAGGACAGTATTGACAGCTCCGCTGTAGAGAAGGGGGGTGATTTGCTGGACATCACCCAGCAGGCAAGGGAAGAGTTGGGAACAGGACCCAGTAGTCCAGACTCCCAGGCTTACTAACTCCACCCCGCTTCCCTTACAGGCAAACGGCACATGCTTTGTCCCTGAGGGTGGGAGTCAGCAAGATGGCCACAGGCAGCAGCTGGTCTTGGAAGCCCATTGCACGAGACGCTCTGTTCGCACGCGCCTACCACTCGTGCAACGTGGTGCGAGGGAAGCTGCTGCTCTTCGGGGGACTGAAGTCGGGCGAGCCCAAGGAGGCCCCGCTGGGAGACATGGTAGCCTTTGACCCCACACTGTTGACAGCCGAGACAGTGGCCCCTGATGGCGGGTACCAGCGCAGCCACCACGACACGGTGGTGCTGGCCGACCGCTGGCTGTGCATGGTGGGGGGTTGGGATGGTGCCCGCAGGGTTTCGGCTGTGTGCTGCTGGGACATTGAACGGAGACAGTGGGAGCGCTGGGCTGAGGGGCCCTCCAACGACCCCCCCGTGGGGCTCAGCAGCCACACGTGCACCAAGATCTCCGAGTATGAGCTGCGGGTGGTGGGCAGGGAGGGGGGGCTCCGCACACAGCGGCGCTTCGCCAGCATCTACACCCTGCGTGTCAACCCTGCCACCAAGACATACTGGTAGGTCTCTGCCTCCGTGAGAGGCTGTGGGGCCCACACTTCTCTGGGAGAAAGCAACAGGGTCCTTGGGATTGGTTGGGGTTCACTCAAAGCCAGAGGCCAACAGGGCCCCACCCACCAGTGAAGATTCTTGAGGTTCAGAGTCCTCCAAGCATGGATGTTATAGTCATTCTGCACAGGAGGCCAGGAAGTGGGGCATCCAGCTAGGCCTAGCCAGGCAGTTCCAAGCCATTGGGATCCCTCACTTGGGCCTGGCTTGTGGGTCCCCTCTGTCTGCCCCTGGCTGCTAGCTCTCCCTCCCCCCCCGCCCGGTTAATGTAGTGTGCACCCTGCACGTGCTGTCCTGTCCTTTCCTTGCTCTCATCACTCTCTGAGGAGCCCTGTGAACACCCTGTCTTCCCTGCTTTTCCATCTCCTCCCCCTGGATACTCTTCCTCTGGCTCAGGGGGCACGAGAGACACGCACATTGACATGGGGTGGCTAGGCTGAGGTGCCCCCCTCCCGCTCACAGGGTGGCAAGTGAATAAAACTGGGCAGTGGGCTCAGATCTGGATGCCCCCATTACAGGAATTCACCTAATGGCATGTGGTCCCTACAGCCCTGGGCTGTTCAGTTGAGATCCAGACTGTAGGGGAGGGAGCCATGGGTCTGTGCCCAGCACTGGAGAGCCCGTGCCCATTGGGTGTGAGATCTGGATGATCAATTCCTGATGCCCAGGAGAGTTGGGATGCAGGGTTTTGGTTTAGCCCAGTGTGGATTCCGCCCCTTTAGGGATGCTCAGGTCCAAGGGCTCTGTATACTGGGGCATGGCGAATGGGCTGGGTGGCCCTTGCCAAGCATGCATAATGTCTCTCCATGTTCTAGGTACAAGGAGGAGGAATCACGCACAGCTTCACGGTCTGGACACTCGGCCATGCTGCTCTGCAACGCAGGTGGCTACCGGCTGGTGGTGTTTGGGGGCCGTGACTCCTCAGAGTGCGAAGTGGCCGGGTGCTGGGGCAAGGGAAAAATCCACGTGAGTGTCTGAGGCGCTGGACTGTCCCCGAATGAGCCTTTCACTCCTGTCCAGCCTCCCACAGTGGCCCCTGCTGGGAGAGGCTGGGACTGGAGTAGCTGGGAGCTCCCCCACAGCCAGTGCTCCTGTCCCATGTTCTACAGCGTCCCCTGCTGGAAAAGGCTGGGACTGGAGTAGCTCGGAATTCCCCCACTGCCAGTGCTCCTGCCCCTCTCCCCACAGCGCCTCCTGCTGGGAGAGGCAGGGGTTGGAGCAGTTTAACACAAATCCACACATTGACCTTCCCGTTCCTTTCTCCTAGGTAGAGTCCATCCATGCCCCCATGCTGACAGAGCAGCTCTCCCGTCTGGTTAGCTCAGAGCATGGCTTGCAGCAGGCTCCAAAAGGCCTGAGGCACCAATCCTGCACGGTGGTGGGTCCCTTTGCGGTGGTCTTCGGTGGGGAGACTCTAACGAAGGGGCGAGACACTGTCTGTAACGATCTCTACATCTACGATACAAGTAAGAAAGGGGAGTACGGGTGTGTGTGTACTGCCCTTTACAGGGTGGCATCAGAACTGCTGAGTCCATGTGTCATAGCCCCTGTACTCACAATGGAACAGCTCCTACAGGAGTGGTTGATGCCTCTCCCCTTAGGGCATGTAGGGAGCCTGGGGGCTGAGCAGTGGCTTTATGATTCAGCAGGCTAGTTGTCAGGCACCTAGGCTAGCCAATGGGAGTTCCTGGTAAGAGGGGTGCTTCTTAAGAGCCTGGACCCCTCTTTGGAAGTAAGCACCTCTGGCTCCTTGTAGCAAAGGGATGTGGGAGACCCCTCCCTTACATCTATTAGCCCAGCAGTCAGACAATGTGGGAGACAACAATTCACATCCCCCCTCCAGCCAATACGGGGAAGGGATGGGAAGAGCAGCCTTGCACCTCTCAGGTGTGCACCCCAAGCCACTGGGGTATGGGCTGTACTGATGAGGGGCTCCCACCACCTCTCATGTCAGAGCTGTTTCTTGTAAGCTGGACCACAGAGAAAGTACAGGCATGGGAATTACTGTAGCCTGCAGGCTTACGCTCACCCAGGATGTCAGGAATCCAGTCCCCTGCTGCATTGACCACATTAGTTATCTGAAGTGCAACAGCTCCACCTTGGAACATCCCAGAGCCTGGTGGTTAAGGGACTCAGAACGCCCTGTTCAGCTCCCTTCCTCTTACTGGGGGAGGAGGGACTTGAACCAGGTGCTACTCCTGCTCTAGGAGAGCCACCTAATCACTGGGCTAAGAGCTATGAGGCAGGGAGGGAGGTGTCTCACTCTTCCAATGCCCCACAGCTCCTGGGGTAGGTGGCCTCTGAGCATACCTGTCAGATAAGACCCTGCATGTGAGGTGGGTGGGGCAATACCTGTCTTCCAGGGTTTGTGAATCTCTGTGGAGCTCAGGTGGGAGATGGGCATCCAGACACCTATGGGCAGGGGTAGGCAGGGCAAGAATGCAAGTGCTCAGAGGCATGAATGCAAGTGCCAAGAGAAATTTTTCCTGCAAAAATTTTGGTACTAAGTATAGTTGCCTATGGGGCCAGCAGGGGCTTGGTGAATCACAGAGGGGCCTTAAACTGGGATTTAGACACCTAAGCCTAGAGTCTTAGGCAGTGTTCCCTGTAAGCTGAACACTTGGGCGGCTGCCCAGGAGAGATGCAGGTGCCACCCAGCTGATTGGCAAAGCACTCTCCGCTGTCCACAGCTGACAGCATGTGTTTCTATTGGTGGTGCACATGTGCACATGTATTGGTGCACATAATAAAATTTATTTCACATACGGATGGAAAAACATTAGAAGGAACATTGGTCTTGGGTGTTTACGTACTTTTGTGAATCTCAAGGTCATCGTCTTTCTATGCAATCTCTGTACAATGGGAATAATTGCCCTGCCCGGCCTCCTGGCGGTGTTGTGAGGATAAATATATAAAAAAATTAGGGGACTTTCAGACATACAGCGACGGGGCCGGATAAGGATCTCCAAAAGCTAGAGTTGAGCCAGATGTGCCTTCAAAACACAGAGAGAGGCTTGTTTTGTGTAAGTTTTCAGTAAAAGCCAATTTCTCTTGCTAGTATAATCTCTGCTCCTCCAGACAGGAGCTGGCTGACACAAGCATCCTCAGCTTGTGATGCCACCTTGAAGCCACTTGAGTTAGGATCAATAGTTCAGTGCTACAAAGTCCCAGTCCACTAGTCCATGAGTAAGGGAAAGGGCTTGTCAATGACCAATGACAGTCTCCTCTACCATGCCTGGAAGTTGGTCATTGTCGTAAGGCAACACCTGGAAAAAGGAAATGCTTTCCATTGCAATATTTTTCCCCAGTGGAACGCACTGCTGCAGGATACAGTGGAGGCAAATTGATTAGTTAAGATTACAAAGGAGAGATTGTAACATTGATACAGCTGAAGACAACCCCTGCAATCACAGTGGCCAGGAGTGACATCTAAGGCTTTTCAATCCTCATGGTTCAGGGCACGGCCTGGGTGGCGGTCAGGAAGGAATGTCTTCCATGATATTGCATGGCACAGATGGTGTATGTTTGGCAAAGGGAGGGAGCTGGTCATTATTGCTTGCCTCTGAAGCTTTTGGCACTGGTCCCTGCCAGGTATGGGAGGCTGGACTTGATGGTAGCAAGATCCCAGTCTCTGAAGCATGGTGCCTCTGAGAATTTTAAAACTCTTTACAAGCACATGAATCCTAGCAGCTCTCTCTGAGAGTGCTGTGATCCCCATTTCACTGATGAGGAAATGGAGGCACAATAAGGGGGTGTGATTGCCTGAGGTCACTCAGGAACAGTGCTGGGGTTAAGAGCCCTGGTTCCCTTTCCTTCCTAGATCCCTTTCCCACAGTTTTTATTTAAATCCTGGAAGCATCTCGAGTCCGTGTGTTTTCTCTCTGCTGTGGGCTTCATTATGCCATAGCTCTGACCTGGCGAGCAGCCTGGGAACTGATGCAGCCAGAGGGGTGGAGATAGCTGGGCAGGTTGAGGCAGCATCAACTCTGGCTCAGCGGCTGCTATTCCCTTCCCCTTGTGTTTTCCAGGACACTCGCCTCCGAGCTGGTTCCGTTTCCCCTGCGCGGATCGGGGCCAGAAGAGAGTTGGACACCGCACGTGCCTTTGGAACGACAAGCTCTATCTTGTGGGGGGCTTTGGCCCAGATGGGAAGACCCCCTGCCCTGAGATCTGTGTCTTAGAGACTCCCCAGTGAGGAAAAGGAGAGAGAGGAGAACGTCCCTCTCCTCTCCGGCGCCCTCCCCATCTGTCCCTGGCAATAGCCTGCCCCTGCAATCGACTGAGCGCCGGCTCTGTTTAGGTGAAATAAAAATGCCTCTTGTTAATCCAGCTGCGTGCTGGCCCCAGGGATTTACTCAAAACACAGAGAGATATTGGGGAGTAAAGAACCTCCACTCCCCTCCCGTGACTGCTGGTCTCTGGGAACACAGAGTCAGCTCTCTGCAGCCGCTAGGGGAGGCCAGGTGGGACAGTGCTGATATGTCTCAGGGCAAAAGTAAGTGAGGGAAGGGAAGAAACTTGGTCTTGGTGATCCAGTGAGATTGGGGGAAGGGCAGGGAGTTGTTTTCTCCCCACATGGATCACTGTTAAAGCCTTCCACACTTGATAATTCATCAGCGCAAGCAATTGGCTGTCCTGTGTCCAGGACTCCAGAGGCGTAGCAAGGGTGTTATGCACCGGGGGCAAAGGCAAAATTTGCGTCCACCCCCACCCCGCCGCCACTGCGTGGCAGGGCCCCGAACCTAGCACATGGCTGAGCCTGACCCTGGGAGGAGTGGGAGGAGCTTGTACCACATCTTCCCCCGCCCCTTCCAGTTTGATGCTGGACCCCTACACGCACTAACCCGTGGATGGAGATGGAGGAGGGTCAGGCTGCGGGCAGAGGGGAGGCTCCAGCCGCTGGCAGCGGGTGGAAGAGGAGCAGGTGAGCTGAGGGATGACAGGGGGAGCGGAGGGGGACTAAATTGGCGCCCCCCCAGCGTGGCATCCATGGGCAACTGCCTCCCTGCCCTTCCTTGTTACGCCATTTCAGGACTCCCAGCCTGGTGTTAGTCAGGTGTGTGGAAGGAAAGCTGTTCCCAGCCCTCCCCTGGTCTGGATGTGAAATGACTAGGGGGGCAAGTGGGTAAGTGCCCAAACCACCAGCCCCTGGGAAGAAGGCTGCGCTCTCCAGCAAATGGCCTGGTTTTGCAGAGGGTTCAAGCTGTGCTGTCAGCAGATGATTTGGTAAAGCCAGCCCAGGCCTCCGCTCATACCAGGAGAAAGGTGCTTGGCCTCCCTACAGCTCTCGCAGTGTCACCCGCAGAAATAGCTTCACATTTGTCAGCTATGTGAGTGTTCGTAAATTACAATCCTCTACTGGGAGGGAGTCCTTGGCCAGTGTGCTTCCCCATTAGAGTGACATGGAGCATCATACCCTCTTGGATGCTTCTGCCAGCCACATGTTCCTGCAGATGTATCCGCCCACAGCTGGACCACAGGTGCCTACCACACTCTTTGGGTGGGGGGGGGGGTCCCTTTGGGAGGAAAGGGGCATGCTCAGCAAAGCACCAGGGACTGAGCCAATGGAGAGGACAAGTCTGCAAAGGGCAGCTTATGTGCTGCTGCTGCTCTATCCCACCGATGTCGCTTCCTCCAGACGCTGCAGAGGGATAAAGCGAACCACTGTTGCTGGGGAGGAATTGTTGCTGAGTAGGGGGAAGAGGGTTGGGAAACCCTGATATAACCTGCACATGCACACGTCCCGGTTGTATGTTCCAGCCCTTCCCCCCAGGTCCAGGTCTGGTTTGTCTAGTTAGGCTGTAAGCTCTTTGATGCAGGGATTTGTTTCCCATGGTGCATACAGCATCCAGCACAGGGGTCCTTGGGGGCCCCTCAGTGCTACCTCTTTTAGACTCTGCAAATTCAGGCAGGTGTGTCTGCAGCCAACGGGGGTTTTCTTTGCAAGCCTCACACCTGGAGGCTGAGCTTTTAAAGATTTCTTCTGCTGAGATTGTGGAGAACAAGGTCTGTCTAGGCCCCTCTCACCCCTGAGTGTTCTGGAGTCAAGCCCCAAAACACTGGGCTAAATTGCAGCACCTACTGGGGTCTCATGGATGGACTCTCTAGGGTTACAGCTCCAAAGGCTTGGCCTGGAACTGGGAGGGATTAGCTCACATTGTGTCCCAGCTGCTTCCACCCAGGAGAACATGGAGAGTGTCCCCCACTCCTTGCTTCACGCCAGCCCCCATTCCCCACCCCGCATTGCTGTTTCCACAGGAGGTGGGCCTGGAGTGGTCAACCACGAATGCCACACCCAACGCTACTACAAACTGGGTTTTGCCCTGGAAAAAGCAATGGCCCACTGAATGGCACTTGAATGGGCTGGGAAGGTAGGACCATAGGATGGAGCCGCTGCTATAAAGGGCGCAGTACCACGCATCTGTCAGCTCAGGAGAATACATAGCAGCCATGGCTCTATTTAATCAAAAACTCCACCATAGCTAACTTTGTTTTGATGCCTGGCAGGGCTGGATGGCTCATGGAGCAGTTGCAGTGACTCAGCCTAGAGCAAACCAGCTCCAAGTTCCCAAAGCTGGATGTGCCCCAGCTCCCCCCATTCTTGGGCTAATGCAGATGGATCTTCACCGTGAAGTTGCCAGTCCCAGGAGCTCGGGAGCCAGAGGAGGCCAGGGTGCAGGGCGGGCACTGGCACATGCCTCCCTTCAGCCTCCTCTCGGGCGCTACTGCCAAACTGTTCAAGTCCCCTCTCCAAAAGCCTGTCGAAGGCCGCATCCAAGTGTGTTTGATTCCTGGCAAGAACTCTCAAAGTAGCTGAGGAGTCCAGGGAGAAGCAGAGGAACATCCTGCACAGGGTTACCAACTCTGGCTCTAAAATCAGGCCAAGACTAAAATGCATGAGGTTGGGTGGCATCCCAACAAAGAAAGAAAAACAAAAGTGGGTGGGAACCGCAAGTACAGTCACTTTGCCTTCAGCAAGAGCCGAGTGCAGAATGCTTGAAACTTTGACCAGCTCCCAGTTTGTTTGTCCTACCGGCTGTCCTGTTTCTAGGTGCCTCCTTGGGTTCAGGATGCCAAACCTTTCAGTTGCCTTCCTTAGTCAGTGGCCACAGCAAGTCCAGGTTGACACAATTAAATCATTCCCAGGAAGCACCCGGCCACAGCTAATTTTCCTGCTTAGTAACTGCACTTTTTGGCTACACATTTCATATGATCCACATGCTCAAGTTTTTGGCTGGGGAGATCTTCCTATATTCCAATTGTGTTTTAGGGAACTGGACAGGGATTATACTGAACTGAGATGTTCCAAACTGCGATGGCGCCTGAGTCCAGAAGAGCTGTAAAAGCAAGATCCTTTCACACAGTGATGCATGGGGAGCTGCTCTGTGCTAATTTACAAACCCCACATGTTGGCCTGTTAGTGTGGGAATCGATTCGTTTAGTTTAACAAGGGCACAGCTGTAGGGAATAACCGGCAGAGTGGGGAGAACAGTTCCTGCTGAGCCATTTCTTGGCAAACACCTGAGAAGTCAAGAGAGAGCTGTGCCAGGCTGGGAAGAGGTCTGGGAACCCAGACAGCCAAACAGCCAGAGTTTGGAAGCCATCAGAGTCATATGCTATGTCTACCCTGCAGGCTTCTTGCACAAGAACTTTTTGCACAAGAGTTCTTGTGTAAAAAGTTCTTGTGCAAGAGCACGTCCAGACTGCCATGGCTACGTCTAGACTGGCATGATTTTCTGGAAATACTTTTAACGGAAAAGGTTTTCCGTTAAAAGTATTTCTGCAAAAGAGCGTCTAGATTGGTCCCGGAGTTATCGTTAGAACGATGTGCTTTTGCGCAAAAGCGCGTCTAGATTGGCGGCGCGCTTTTGCGCAAAAGCAGAAGCCCGGAACCATTTTAAAGAGGGCAAAAGGGCACTAACCCTTTCCGGGGGTGGGGCCGGAGCTCTGTTCAGACACGTGCTTAAAGGGGTCTCGCCGGACAGCCGTTTGTCTCCTGCTCCGTGCGTTAGGACCTCTGGCAGGGACTGACAGCCATAGCAGGTTTGATGGTTGCCCTCTGCCTTTTGGACACCACCCTTTTGCCCCCTAGTGCTTTTTCCTGGTTTTGGTTTCTTGTGCCTTGCTTTGTCTGCCACGGAACCAGGGGTGGCCATGTGCCTGCTCTGGCCCCTGGCGGCCATTTTCGAGTGCCTGCAGCTGGTGCTCCAGGCTGGTGCCCTCGTGTTCCAGGATCAGGAGGCACAGATCGCCTTGGACTCCCTCACCAGGGAGGCCATGGAGTCCCTGTGGCATCCCCACCCCACCGTGGAGAGGCCACTCTGGAGACTGGACACCAGTACAGGCTGGTGGGACCGGCTGGTCCTTGGGCAATGGGACGACCAGCAATGGCTCCGGAATTTCCGCATGCAAAAGCGGATGTTCCTGGAGCTGTGTGGCTGGCTCACCCCCACGCTCCAGAGAGCCACCACCCGGTTGCATGAGCCCATCCCCGTGAAGAAGAGGGTTGCCATCGCGCTATGGAAGCTGGCCACCCCGGACAGCTACCGATCGGTGGCACACCAATTCAGGGTGGGAAGATCCATCATCCGTGTGATCGTCATGGAGGTAAGTCCCAAGGGCAGTGGGGTGGGTGCTGCACTCCATGCCCAGGGGCAGCCAAGACTCCAGGCTGGGTCACCCAGGGGTTTGGGCCATCCCTCCCTTGCACAGGCCTGCTGGTGGGGGGAGGGGGCGTGGTGTATGTGTGTGTGTGGACAGAGGGAATCATGGACGGGGGGCGGCCAAGGGAACGCACACTCACCCCTGCCTTATGTGATGTGTTCCCTTGTGTTTCTCTGCACCCTTCTGCAGGTTGTCCATACCATCAATGATGTCCTGCTACCGAGAGTGATCCGCCTGCGTGACGTGGACGCTACGCTGGCCGGCTTCGCTGCCCTGGGGTTCCCCAACTGCGGGGGAGCCCTGGATGCAATCCACATCCCCGTCCAGGCCCCGGAGCATCAAGCAGCCCATTTCACGAACAGGAAGGGGTACTGCTCTATTGTTCTCCAGGCCCTCCTGGACCACCGGGGCCACTTCTTGGATGTCTACACGGGCTGGTCCGGCAGGGCACACGACACCCACATCCTCTGCAACTCCGGACTGTTTCACAGGCTGGAGGCGGGCACCTACTTCCCCTGGCGGGAGTTGACTGTCGGGGATGTGCCTATGCCCATCTGCGTCGTCGGGGCCGCGGCCTACCCCCTGCTGCCCTGGCTAACGCGGCCCTACAAGGGGCAGCCAGACCAGAACTGGGCCCAGTTCAACAACCCCTCAACCGGGCCCGAAATCAGGTGGAGCTCGCCTTCGGCTGCTTAAAAGCCCGCTTCCGTTGTTTGCTCACCTGTCTCGAGATGGGTTAGCGAATGCAACGGAGGTACTGGCCGTGTGCTGCGTGCTCCACAATTGTGGAGCGGAGTGGGGAGGCCTTCTTCCCTGCATGGATGGCAGCCGAGGCACAGACATTTGAACAGCCCCACACAGCTGCCATCCGCCAGGCACACCAGGATGGGGTGTGCATCAGAGAGGCCCTGATGGACATGTTCACACAAGCCCCATAGTAGGGTCACCTCGGTCTCCCCATATGACTCCCTCCCATCCCCTCCCCTCCCCCCATTGTAAAGCGTCGGTTCCAAGCACATCGGCTGTCATCGTGAATGTTCGTTGGGTGCGTCGGACGAAGCTAGGGTTTTTCTTTTTAGTTTAGGCTAGGGTTTAGGCCACCATCGCCTGTCCGAGCTGTCCCGAAGAACAGGAAGAGGATTCGTGGTTCATGAGGAAGGCTCGAGTCAGCATACCCGATTCCAGTCGTCTTCGAGGGATCTCCTGGCTGTTCCTCTCCCGAGGCCCGGAAGGACCAAAGGATTGAGGTTGCCAGCAACACTACAATCGTCCCCTGCATCTAGACTATGTACATATTCTTTTGTGTGCGTCTTTTAAGCTTTCTTGCTTGTTTGTTATCTATGTTAATATAGTTGTGGTTTAAATTTTACTTAAGTGTCAGTATTTATTTATGCGCCACAAACCAATGACCACTTAAAGGAATGACCGGTGACAGATACAGAATTTGGTGTCTGCATTTTGTAATCCTCTTAAATTTAGTTGGCTAATTGGCATCTCAAATCATTTATTACAGTTACCTCAAGTAACACAATAACCAACACAGTTTTGTTTTCAACTGAAAAATGTATGTTTTTATTTACAAGGGGGAGGGGGAGGGGGAGGAGCTACTCCTGGGAGGGGTGGCCCCTGCAAGCGCTCCTGCGGGGGCGGACCTGGACATGCGGGGCAGGCCGCATCGGGGCAGGCTGCACGGGGAGGTGGGCAGGAGGGGGCCTTGCAGGGGCGGCAGGAGGGGGCATTGCAGGGGCAGGAGGGGGCATGGGCAGTGCTAGGGGAGGGATGGTGGGGGCATGGGGTAAGGCCATGCCATAGTGAATGGCATGGGCTATGTAGGCAGTGAGGATGGCGATGGAGTCAGCCATCCGTGTGCAGTGGGCCTGGAAGGCGGCCCAGGCCTCCTGGCGCCACTCCAGGTCCCCCTCGACGCGTTGGCGAATCGATGCCTCGATGCACTCGACAGCCTGCACATGCCGGCGAAGGAGCTGGCCCCGGCAGCTGGGGGTGCTGCTGCTGCCGGACTGGAGGGTCCCTGGCTTGTGCTTGGTCCCGCTGCAGGGAAGAGAAGAAAGGATGGGTCAGTCAGGCAGGCCAGCCACTGTCCCCACACCTCATGCCCTCCACCCCTGAGCCCAGGCGACACCACAGTAGTGTGGCTTGGGCCCCACTCGGTTCCCCCCCTGCCCCGTGTGTTGTATGTTTGCAAGGAGGACCGCCCCTGGAGTAGGGTCCTCCTCCATGTATTGTAACCACCGGTCTGTGTCCTGGCCCCGTGAAGGGCAGGAGGGTGCTTGTGTTGTGTTAACCTGTGGAACTCCCTGCCGGTGGAGGCTGTGAGGCTTTGGGCTAATCACTGGTGTTTGACAGGGAGCGAGATGCACCCCCGCACAGTGCCTGGGAGCACATCTGGCAGAGGTGGTCTGGGCTTTCAGATCCCCATCATGTGGGATATCTCCTGGACGGAACCAGGAGAGTGACGGGGGGGGGGGGAGGGGTGTGTCCCATCCTTGCAGCAAAACTCAGGCAGCCCTAAGGACGGCCCGAGCGCTTCCCCCCCTTCTCCCTCCCACTATCCCTCACATACGTAGCCCAGGGACGTGTGGCCGCAGTGGGGACTTCCCTCAGGGAGCCAGCCAAGGCACCGGGAGCAGGCGAGGGGCTCAGTGGGGGCCACGTTCACAGGGCTGTGACACTGCGGTTTACTCAGGAGCAGCTGGCTGTGCCTCACAGTGTGCCGTTCTCCGTGCTGCACCCTTGCGGAGGTGCGGGCTCTGGGCTGAGTCCCTGGGGCCCTGGCTGGTTCCAGCCAGCATCCACCCTTCCCCCTAGTCCCGCCAAATGTGTGTGAGCAGCACGGTCCCAGGCATGCCCTGCAGCTGCCTGCCACGGCCACATGCCGCTCGGTGACCAGGCTGCACATGCTGCTTGCTGCCTAATGCTACACAGCGTGCAGCTCACGTGGCCTGAGTGACATGCTCTCCCCCTCCCCGCTCCGGGTGCCTGGCTGCCCCCCTCACCCCCCGCCCTTGTGAGTGCAAAGTGGAAGACTCACCGGTGGATCCTTCCCCGGCCTCAGAGGATGCGCGGGAGACATCAGGGCTGCTGGAGGGGGCCTGCTGGGTGGCAATGCTGGCCTCATCCTCTGATGCACTGCTGTCATCTCCTTCCCCCGCCTCGGTGGTCCTGGTGAGGGGGAGGAGGAGGGAGGGCGCACGCTGCTCTCCACAGGCACATCTGGGGCTCGTGGGGCTGGCTGGCCCAGGATGGCGTGGAGCCGGTCATAATGGGGGCAGGTGTCTGCTCCTGCCCCCTGGCCCTCGCTGGCCCGCACGTAGCCCAGGCACAGCTCCTTGACTTTCGCCTGGACTTGTTCGAGGGTCCGGGCTGGATGGCCTTGCTGGGCGAGCGCCTGGGCCATGTGGGTGAAGATGTTCACGTTGCGGTTGCAGGCTATCCAGCTCCCCCGAGGACCAGGATGGGGCCTGTCGTTTGCAGCCCCTGGGGGCCTCCTGCGCTGGGGGTGCAGGTGGCTGAGCGCCCGGAGCAGCCATGCTGGCTGTGATGTGGCTGCTGGGCACGGCAGGGGCACCATGGCAGACCTCAGGCCAGAGGTCTGAGGCATGCTCCTGCCATGTGCGCTCAGCAGCCTGCATCTGCTTTAAGAGCTTGGGTTACCAGGAACTCCAGGGCTCCTACAGGGTCTCCCAGCGTCCAAACCGCTTTTTTCCGTTTAGCCTGCTTTTGCGCAAAAGTCTTAGCTAGCTGTCTACACGGGCCCTTTTGCGCAGCAGTTTTTCGCAAAAAGGACTTTTGCCCAAACGGGAGCGTCAAAGCTTTTCCGGAAAAAGCACTGATTTCTTACAATCAAGCGGCCAGTGTAGACAGCTAGCAAGTTTTTGCGCAAAAGCGGCCTGCTTTTGCAGAAAAAGTGGCCAGTCTAGACACAGCCCCATGTATTTGATGCTCTCTTGCGCAAGAAAGCTCTGCTGGCCATTTTAGCCAGAGGGGTTTCTCGCACAAGAAACCCGTTGCCCGTCCACACATGCCTTCTTGTGCAAGAGCTCTTGCGCAAAAAGGCTTATTCCTCGTGGGGAGAGGAATAACTCTTGCACAAAAAGCCGTGTTCTTATGATGTACTGTACTTTTTCTTGTGCAAGAACGGGCCTGTAGTGTGGACGCTCCGCAAGTTTTTGTGCAAAAATGGCTGTTTTTGCACAAAAACTCTGCAGTGTAGACATAGCCATAGAGTTTAAGGCCAGATCAGCCAGACTGAGGTCCCATATAGCACAGGCCTTTAAGCACAACACCCCCACAACAAGCCAACACCCAGAATTAGACTATTGCACGTGTGCATGTAAGGGACAAGGTCATCATTGGGGGAATCATGCAGCCTCACACAGACCCCCATGGCATGTGTGAAGAAGTCAAGCCTGGCTTGATGAGGGTAAGACAGACCTGGATATGGACCAGCTGTGGTTTGAAATCCATTCCCCCAGAACACTTTGTTCCAGCTGTTAAAATAAACAACCCTGGGGGTTAAGTAGTTGCTTGATCATTGTATTCATCACTAGGCCCCACTGTCCAAGGGGAGAACCAAATCCAGGGGGGTGGGGGGAGAGCACAGTTGAGCCAGAGTGCTGTAGCCAGGGATCCAAGCTAGGTGTGGGACAATCAGAGGATCCCACTGCAGGAGTGCTGAAGTCCTGACACCTGAGGGTGGGAGCACTCAGAGTGGGGTCAGAGGTCAGAGCACAGCTCTGCCAATGCCAAGCAAGAACCTCCACTGATGTCAATGCCACAGCAAGAGCTACCTAGGAGAGGAAATCAGCTTTGTCAGCGAGCATCAGATGCATCCAGCAGGGACCTTGCAGCCAGGGCTCGATTCAGACCTTGGGAAGATGCTGCCAAGCCAAGCTCATTGGGTCTGGTGGGATTTTAAGAACACAGAGGACGGCCAGTGCCACAGCTCTCAGCCTTGGTTCATTTTTCATGCGGTCAGTTCCTGGGCCCACCAGTAGCCAGGCTCCTGGGAGCAGGATACAGACTCGCTTGTTCACACTAAGAATCAGCTGCAGGTAGAAGCAGAGCAACAGGCTACAGCAACCTGGGAGCCACAGCATATCCCAGTGCAGACAGCAGCCCCGGTGAATCAACACAACTTTTCACAACCCTCCCCCGATTTTCCATACAGCAGTAGATGGAGAATTCTCCAGCAGCCCTCAGTGAAAGCCAGGGAGAGGATTCACATGGAACAAAGCAAGGGAGGCAGCCACCTGACAACCCTTCCTCCACACGGCCAGTGCTGTGGCCAGGCAGTGCAGCTGCCTCCACTAATTTGCAGGGAGCTGAGGAGACTCCTTTGTCACTTGCTGCCAGCTGGGGCTCTGAAAGCTGGAATGGGAGGTCGGCTGGCTGGAGGGCCTGGCGGTGGGCTACAGACCCACATTCTTTGTACGCAGCAGCTCAAATCCAGCCACGGCATGGCTGCAAGGGACACCTGCTTGCTGGGGTACGACAGACACCCCAGTGCAGTTCTAGGGAGCAGGCATCACGTGAAAACCCCCACCTGGCATCCAGCTTCCTTCCCAGCACTATTGGGGGGAACTCAAGGCACCATCTACAGACTGGCCGCCCCTCCCTGACTGCCGGTGCCCTGCTTGGTGGGCAGAGGGCACTAACCTCTAGGGAGCCAGTCGAGCCCCCCCCCCCCCAGTCCTACATTCACCCAAGCTCATGACAGAAAAATGTTTACTTAACAAAAAATATTACAAGAGCGACACCAAACAATAAAGTTAAGCCTCAGAGGTTTGGGGGAGGGAGGGGAGAGCACAAAGTCTTTTGGGAAAGGGCCCAGACACAATAGTATCCCTACTAGGAGACCAGGACCCCGGCGGAGCTGGTCTTGGCTCCTGCCCTGTCAGAGCTCTCCTTGGGTGGCTGTTTCTGATCGTCCTCCCCCATCAGGCGGATGTTGTGCTTCTCCCGGAACTCGTTCAGCTCCTGGCCCTTCGTCTGCAGCTGCTGGGTAAGGTTCTCGATGATTTTGTTGATCTGCAAGTTTGGAAGGTGTGTGTGGGGGGGGGGGGGGGGGGGGGAGAGATATAGTGCAGTGTCAAGGCACAGTGCAGGGTGGGCACTGGCATGCACCTCCCTTCACCCTCCTGTGGGGATCTATTTGCAATTCCAGGCTGAGAAGTGCCATCCACTCCTCTCCATGCATGACAGCGTCATTCAACCCCAGGTCAATGTGCATGACCACAAAGCTGTATCCCTGTACCCCCCCCCCACACCCCCTCAGGGAGATCAGGGCCCATGCTGGCCAGGAGTGGGACATTGCAGGGGAGCATATGGCAGCAGGTGGTCAATTAGTGATGGGCCAGCAGCTGGGCTCACTGTGAGGCAGGCTCAGCTGCTCTGATGCCAGCAGGGCCCCGCCCTAGCTCCCTGAAGGGGGAAGGGAAGAAAAACATCACAGCCCTGCCACACAGCAACGATTAAAGTTAGGAAATGAGAAGAGCCCGGGCTCCTGGGTTTTATTCCTGTCTTGGTTACAGATGCACTGCGACAACCCAGCCTGAGAAAACGTGGGAACTGTAGTATTTTAATGAAAAATACGCAACCCTCAGTGTCCCCACTCACTGTGTTACACCCTGGGTGGGAAGGGACTAATTGCTCTTTGGGACAAGGTATGGTTTGGTAGGATCTTTCTGGGACCCAGAGTGGGGGTTTCCACAGAGACCCATCTCCCCCTGAAATCCAGCAAGGCAGATATCCTTCCAGCTCCCAAGCAGAGCCCCACAGAGAGAGGTCCAGCACCTTCCCCATTCCCGGACACAATGCACCGCCCACCCCTGCACTAACCACATCATGGCCCCTCCAGCAAACTAGAGAAGAGACTCCCTCACCAAGAGAAGGGGCGTGTAGTCAGCATGCATGACACTCCCACCCCCATGCTAGTGAGGCACAGAGCAGCCTGTTCCCTCCCCAGACCCTGCCCATGCCTGGCACCCATGTTACCTGCTCTTTGTTGCTCTCCAGGGCAGGGAGGACCTCCTTGACAGTGCGCTCCACGAGCACCCCGCCCACCATGCGGTAGCACTTGCGGGTGGGGTCCACCTCTTGCAACGTGTCAATGACCAGGCTGTGGGAAAGGCAGATGCTGCTGAGGGCCCTCCCGGCACCACAGAGACCGTACAGCCAGGGCTGCAGATCCACAGGGCCTGGCCAGTCACTATAGCAGGGAAGGGGAACCTCCAGCCCATGGGTTTGCCTTGACCCAGCCCACAAAGCTCAGAGCTCCCCCAGAAGATCAGCCTGCAGTTCTGGGAACAGCAACACAGGAAAGTTCTGCCTCTGTGCTCACTTGAAAGATCTACTCCTGTCACTCCCACTGGCCAGGAATAATGGCCAATGGGGGCACTGGGGGATAGTGCCTACAAGCCCAGGGCCAGCTGCGCCCCAGACCCTCAGAGCTGGGCCTACCCCTCCCACACCCTTCCTCCTTCCCAACCCCAGCCCCTCCTGCCCCCAACCTCCTGCCCTGACCCCACAACCTCATCCCACTCCCCAGCAGCCCCCTCCCCGACACACTGAACCCCTCATTTTTGGTCCCACCCCAGAACCTAAGCCCCCACAAAATCTACTAGCCCCAGGACCTCAGAGGAGTTAATCCAGCTCTGAGGATAAGTCCTGAGACTCGGCACCCCATTCCACCATGAGGCTGGAGCTTGTGGGGAAATGCGTCTTTTTCTCTCCATCTCACTTGGAGGGCAGGTCAGTAAAGGCTGAGGCTGAGCTTTTCGCTCCTTATTTGTGGGTGGCCCTGAATGATTTTTCTGTGGGCCAGTGGCCCCCAACTGGACCCTGCACTATAGTCTCAGGCCCAGCCTACCCTACACCCAGAGCCCTGTGTGCAGAGTTGCAATGGGATCAGGGCTCCAAGCAAGCCCTGAACACCAAGGGCAGAGCCCTACATCCCCATGAGATGCTGCCACCACCACACTGACAATGGCAGGTAAAGCCCAGGGAGCCAGTGACTATTTCCAACACTGGGCTGGTTCCTCCCCCACTGAGCCACGCAGGGAGCACAGGTCCCTTACCGGGAGAGCTGGCAGGGAAGGGGCCACGGCCGGCGGGTCTCCAGGGGCAGCTGGAAGGGGCCTTGGGGCGCCAGCTGGGACTTGGGAGAGCTGAGTTCAGTTCCCTGCTCCGCCAGGCTCCCTGTGCGGCCCCGGCCCAGAACCTCCAGGATCCGGCCAGGCTGGGCCCTGTGCTGGGGGAGGGGCTGAGAGAAGGCTCCAGGTGACGCTGGAGCAGGCACGTGGTTGGCTGGTCAGGGGTCAGCTGAGCGCTGCTGGGGGGGGAGGAGCTGAGCGCTGCTGGGGGGGGCCCCGATCCTGCCCCCACCTGTGCTCGTTCAGCTCCAGCTCGGGGGGGGGGGGGGAGGAGCTGAGCGCTGCTGGGGGGGGCCCCGATCCTGCCCCCACCTGTGCTCGTTCAGCTCCAGCTGGGGGGGGGGGGGAGCTGAGCGCTGCTGGGGGGGGGAGGGCTGAGCGCTGCTGGGGGGGGGGGACGAGCTGAGCGCTGGGGGGAGGGCTGAGCGCTGCTGGGGGGGGGGCTGAGCGCGCTGGGGGGAGGGGCTGAGCGCTGCTGGGGGGGGGCCCGATCCTGCCCCCACCTGTGCTCGTTCAGCTCCAGCTCCAGCTCCGACGCCTTCGAGGCCAAGCTCCGCTGCTCCTGCCGCAGCCGATTGAATCCAGCCACCACCTGCGGGGGGGAGGGGAAGGTCAGTCACGGGGGGGGGGGGGGAAGCGCTCAGGGCCCCCCCCCCATGAGATGGGCCCGCCTGGCCCATACACCGCCCGACACACGCGCCCCCCCCCCCTCACCTGGTGCGATGGGCCCGCCCCACACACACTTCCCCCCTCACAGCGTGCGATGGACCCGCCCGCTACCTGCTCCGCCGCCAGGGCTTTGCCGGTGGATGGAGCCGCCGCTGCGGGCTTGCCCTTCCCACCGTCCGCCATCTTCCCACCCGTTCTGCGCATGCTTCGTACTCCCCAACTTCCGGCGGGGGTCACGCCCTCGGCCGGGCGGAAAAAGGCCGCCCTCGGGCGCCATCTTTGTTTGGGGCACGCGCCCTGGCGCTGTGCCTGAGGCGCCTTCTTTGCTAAGGGCGCTTCCCGGCGCCGCCGGACTTCGCTCCGCTCGCTCCCTTCCCCGCCCCCTGCAGGATTCCGGCGGGGCCGGCCCTGCAGCTGCGCCCCCGGAGACGAGTCGCCCCCTTCCCCGCTGCCTGCTCCATGTAACGGCCCGGCTCGCTATGGGGCGGGGCTGGCCGCCTCGGGGGTCCGGGTGGGGGCGGGGCTGGCCGCCTCACGAGTTTGGGGGGGGCGGGTGCTTGGGGAGGGGAGGGGAGGAGCCGAGGGGGGGCTGCCTGAGGAGGGTTGGGGGGCGCATCTCTGAGTGGGGGGCTGGGCTCCTGCCTTCGCAGCAGGGTGGGGGTGCGGGGGGGGCCCTCCCCCGGGGTGCGGGGGGGGCCCTCCCCCTCCCCCTCCCCCTCCCAGGGACTGGCCAGTTTAGTGCAGGCTGGATATTGCCAGTGGGAGGGGCTGGGAACGAGGAGCAGAGGGGGCAGGGTTCTGGGGTTGACCCAAGACTTTTGGGAGCCCCTGGTAGGGATCGAGGCCTGGGCTCCTCCTTGTTTTGTGTGTGTGGCGCTGACCGTTTCCACGCTTAATCCAGTTCCTTAGCAGGCTGGAGTTGCTCCTCTGCTTTCCCCATTTTATTTCCATCCATCCAGAGACTCTGAGACTTAGGTGCAACGAAACATAGCCAGGAATAGGTCCCGGGACTGGCAGCTGCCCGGATAACTGCAGAGCTAGTGTAAATCACTGGAGCCCAACCAGTGAGAGTTCAAAGAGAAACGGACTCTGAGTCAAACTATTTCAAACTCTGATTTGTGTTGACACCATTTTAACTTCAACAGCAAATTAACTTTTGGGCTGAAGGAAGCTTTAAAGATACAACACTCTTGTCCTTTGATCGTGATGTCTTCTGTTCACCCTAGATTCCCATGCTTTGCTCAAGCCAGACTTGACCTTCTTCCTGCTATTGTGGAGATAAACCATAAGCAGCAAGAAACTGTTTTTTTTTTTTTTTTTGTCTCTGGCTTCCTGAGTCCCCTTCTTAGTGTAATATTTCTGGGCTGTTCAGCCCAAGAATTCCATCTGGTCAGATGTTCAGGGAAAGCAGCTGTGAAAGGAACATGAATCTGGATGATGAAATATTGGTATTTTGTAAAGCTTTTCAAGGAGTGCACCAAGCAGTAAGCGCAGGGCCAGCCAGGCTGGTGTGTTGTTGTAGGGATGTTCACAGCCACTGAGCTGACCAGGCTGGTATGTTCATCAGCACCATGCTGGTGAGCTAAGGTAGGATTGTTCATGAGTACCTGGCTGTCTGTGCTGATGTGTTGTGGCAGGGCTGTTTGTGAGCATTGTGCTGGCATTGCTTATTTGTTGTGGTGGGATTGTTTGTGAGCACAGGACTGGTTTGTTGTGGTAAGGTTGTGAGCACTGGGCCCATCTGGCTGGTGTGTTGTGGTAGGGTTGTTCATGAACGCTGGGCTATTCCTATTTCCCATTATTATTTTCTATTGTGAGGGAGACCTTAATCTTCTTTTAAAGCCCCCTCCACGTCCCACCCATCATTCCCAGGCTGCCACCTGCAGGCAACATCAGGGCCCCCTGCTGCAGCGGTTGAACAGTCATTAACCCCTCCTCCCTGTGCATCCTCCAGGCTGAGAGCAGTGATCCAGACCCCCTTATGCCTGCTGCACCACACCTGTTGCCAGGTTCCCTGGAGGCAGCTGCCAAAGATCCCTGCCCGCACAGCCAGCTGCAGGTATGATGGGCAGGGTCGTGGGGAGGTAGATGTCTGGGGAGGGTTGGAGGACGCTGATGCCTGTATCTTTGAGGCCTTTACATGGGCATCCTGTCCAAGGCCATCTCCTGTCTAGTAACACAGCATCCCCATAGGGACCATATGAACTGGGCTGGGGCTCAGGAGCTGCAACTACCTGCTTCTCTTGCTCCTTCCCTGATCAGTCTGTTCCACTCTCCTCTTGTTCCTGGTTCCCAGCCCATCCCTGCTGTCCTGTGCCCCCTGGCAACCTGGCATCATGGCAGCTACTGCGCTTAAGCCCCTCATTGCGGTGTGCCAGCTCACCTCCACGCCTGACAAGGAGCAGAACTTCACCAGCTGCTCGCGGCTCGTCCAAGAGGCAGCGCAACGTGGGGCTTGTGTTGTCTTCCTCCCTGAGGCCTTCGACTTCATTGGCAGCAGCAAGCAAGAGACTTTGAGCCTGGCTGAGAGCCTGGAGGGGGATCTGATTATGAGATACGCTGGCCTGGCCAGGTATGGCTCTGGGTAGATGAAGAGCAGCACAGATGGTGCTGGGTGATCTTTCAGGGCCAGGGCAGGTTTGGGCCAGCTTGTCTGTTTATCAGAACTTAGCCCGGCCTTGTTCAAATGGCTGTGATATGGGGGCTCCCGCCCCATCCCTGGGGAGCTGGTCCATGATTGTATGCTGCTGTACAGCCAAACTGTGAGCCTACAATTCATGTCACCCTGTTCCCACCACTCTCTCCATGTCCCACTTTGTCTAGAGCTTGCTCCCCTGCCCATGTCACTTTTGACTCTTTCACACCTGATTGTCCTGAATTCCCTTTGCTCTAAGCAAGGGGCTCAGCATGGGAGCTGGGTGAGGGGCGGGGGGCAGGAATGATCTATCTTAGGGGGTGCCAGATCTCTGAAAGGTTGGCCCTTTATGGGGGAGAGGTTGGATGTGACTAGAACCCCCTGGTGGGGCTGATGGGGTTTGTGGTCCCTTCCCAGGCAGGGTAGGCACGGGTTGAGGAGAGAGGCAGCAAAACAAAGTAAGGTTCACCGCAGGCCTCTCAGCATCTCTTGAAATGATTCTGTGCATAACAGCCCTTCTTGTTGGGACAGGCTGTGGAGCCCATTAGCTCTGGGTTGCCAGTCCAGGCATTGTTCCCAGTGGGTCCCTGCTGGGCAGGTCTCAGTCCTGTTCCTACTGGACAGATGTGGCTGGCACTCCCAGCCACCCGTCAACATAAGGGCCAGGCGTTGAGTGGGCTGTGGAACCAGTGCTATCCGCGCAAGCAGGAAAATGTGGGAGAGAAGCTTGCCCTGGGGTATGAGACTCTTGGCCTCCAGGGCCATTACACATTGGGGAGCAAGGGCCAAGCTCCTTTGTAATGTGGGTGTGTCTCTGCCTGACAGGGAGTGTGGGGTGTGGCTGTCTCTGGGTGGTTTCCACGAGAGAGGTGAGGACTGGGCCAGCACCCAGAGGGTTTATAACTGCCACCTGCTCCTAGATGCCACAGGTGAGAGCGTCCGGTTCCACGCCAGCCGTCCCTGCCGGGAAATCCCCTGACACTGCCCCTTGTGCTCCGAGCCCCTGGGATAAAGGGGCTACCACTCTCTACCCATTGTCAGTGTGACTTGTCTGGGTCACAGCCAAGGGGGCCAATCACAGGGCAGACTATCAGAAACTGGCCAGATGCTCCCACACTGGGCATAGCGTCTATAATTTAACTAGAGCTGCCACTAATGTGTACTCCTGCCTCGCTGTCCTAGCTTAATGTGGAGCCAACAGACAGACTGGGCTTCTGTGAGGAAAGGTCATTACCACTGAAAATCACAAGACATTAGGTTCTTCCAGCCCAAGGGGGCCTGTCGCTGACCAGGTCAATGCTTGCGAAAGAATGCTGGAGCCAATCATTAATCAACTAATTAACAATGTATAATACATTAAGAAAACAGAATGGGAGTTACTGAGAGGCCAAAGCTAATAAAAGTTGGATCACAGTTTGTTGTCCAAAACAGTAACAGGATGTTAAATCTGCTAGTTGTATATAATAAACTTAAAAACAACTAACAATCTGGTAGTACTTTAAAGACTAACTTAAAAATGCCCAGACTAACTTGGCTATCTCCTGAAGCGTTGTAGATAAGTCTCTCTGGGTTGGCCAAATAGCTGTGGGGACCTCAGGCCGCTTGTTTGGAATTTCCTTTGTTAAAATTCAGCTGCCCAGAGATGTGGTTAGCCAGGCCCTTTGGTCTCCCTCTTTATATCTTGACCCTTTTTGCTGGAAAAATCCTGGTTGTGTCATGGGTCGGGCAGTTCCGTGGCGTGCTCTGCCAATGGTCCTGACGAGCACATTTTGCTGGCACCTCCTGTGCACAGGCCCTTGTTTGCAGTTCTTGTGTTGCTTCTGCAGATCAAACCTGTGGGCATTTCTCAGACTCCCAGCATGTTGGAGTTACAAACAGACAGCAGAATATCAGAATGCCACACATGGTGTTGATACACACATTCTAACAAAATAATAATACTCAGCGGCTTGCAACCTTTCCAGTGGTACTTCACTAAACACACTTTTAAAACAACAAGGAGTCCTGGGACACCTTAAAGACGCACAGATTTATCTGGGCATAAGCTTTCATGGATAAAAAACCACTTTGTCACTGGTTTGAAGTGGCTTTTACCCACGGAAGCTAGTGCCCAAATAAATCTGTTCATCTTTAAGATGCCACAGGACTCCTGGTTGTTTTTGTAGCTACAGACTGACCCCGCTCCCCCTCTGAGACCAGTACAAAAATGATTACACTTCTGTTAAGTGTCCATATTGGTGTAGGCTATAGATAGCATCATACCCATGTTGGCAGCTCAGGGCCAGATCATGGACCAGACCCACACAGTCATCCAAGCTGGCAAGGAGACAGTGTGGGAGCCAGGACTCCTGGGTTCCCTCCCTGGGCCTAGGAGTGGAGTGGGATCCAATGGGTGGAACGGAGGTGGGGGGTGGGCAGGCTGGGAGTCAGGTTTCTGAGCTCTATCTCTGGCTCTGGGGGCAGTGTGGGGGTCCAGTGGGTTAGTGCAATGGTGGGGCTGGGCATGAGGACTCTTAAATTCTGTCCTCAACTGTGCTGGTTGTTTGTGGGGACGACCCTTCCCCATCTCTGAGGGGCACGGGGGGGGGGGGGAAGTACTAGTGGGGTTGCGAAGCACTAGCAGAGCATGGGGCATTGGCCCTTTCCCCTGCTAGTGATTCCCCAGGGGCAGCGGAGGCCCATGCTGCCTGCTGCTTCCTCTAC
Organism: Pelochelys cantorii; assembly: GCA_032595735.1. Classification (NCBI taxonomy): domain Eukaryota; kingdom Metazoa; phylum Chordata; order Testudines; family Trionychidae; genus Pelochelys; species Pelochelys cantorii. The sequence continues at coordinate 16,206,802 of CM064349.1, read as the reverse complement.
CCTCGTCCCCAGGGCACATCATGGCCACATACAGGAAGATCCACCTCTGCGACGTGGAGCTGCCGGAGCGAGTGTCTATGAAGGAGAGCAACTTCACCAATCCTGGGCCCGAGATTGTGCTGCCTGTGAGCACCCCTGCTGGGAAGGTAGGGCCCCCGGCATGGCTGGGCTGGGCGAACCCTGCTCTGAGGTTCTCTGGCCAGGCCCTGCGCTCTTGATCTAGAGTGACCCTGGAGTAGCTGAGGGCAAAGCTGGGCCCTTCCTTTCCTCCCAGAGCCACAGAGCCTGAGTCCTGATGGCAGCAGCTACCTAGACTGGGCCAGGCCGCACCAGCAGTGGCCCCCAGCGTGTCCCATTCATCGGGGCAGCTCTGGCTAGGCCTGGACTGGAGATGGGTTTCCTGTCTGGCACATATTTCCACTGGGAACTGAGGCCTGGCTGGGTCATTGCTCAAGGCTCCTGGCCACTACCTGCCCCAGGTAGGATTGTTCCATAGAAAATGTGTTCAAAGCATCGGGGGGAAGTGCTGTTGGACACTGTGGCTGAGGGAGCCTTGGGCTGAGCCAGGAGCCAGGAGCCCCAGTAACCTGTGCTGGCTCCCATGATTCCCTGTCACATCTGGAGCGGGTCGGAGAAGGGGAGGCATCTCACTGGGCTGAATATTTGGCTGACATCATCCTGTTTGATGCAGGAAGCCTCTTCCTTGTCTCCAGGAAAGTTCCCTGATTTCACTAATGCATGAGAGACTGTAGGGGCAACGTGCCCAACCCTTCCCCCAACAATCACTGCTCCCTTCTGGACGGCTGTAGAACCTCCCATGATGCACCCTGGTGTGTAGCATAGCTTTATGCCTGGCTCCCAATGGCCCCTGGAGCATGAGGACCGATGGCCACAGGATGCTGATTCCTGCTAGAATCAGTGCTGGAGCCATCCTGGCTCCCATTCCCTGACCAATATTTGCTGCAGTAAAATCCTGCAGCAGTGAGTTCCGTTGGTCACCGAGGGTACATTCTCACAGCTTTCCATGTCTGAGCTAGACAATGCACCTAATGCCCATAGGTCCTTGGATAAATGAGAGCTCAGCTGGCCTTCTCTCCAGTGAAGTAGCCCTAGTCACTTGGCTCTGTCCTTCCATGGCTCCCTGCCCTCCTTGTACCAGGCCTTTCTTGCAGGGAGGTAGCCCAGGCTGAACATGCTGAGTGACCAGGAGAGCACCTGGTGGCCTCTGGGTTTCCTTTAGTGCTGTTACACATTGAGCTGATGCATAATGCGGAGCTGCCCATGTGTCCTTCTCAGGAGGTTCAGAACCTGTGATGCAGGGGGTGGGGAGAGAGGAGGATGTGGCCTGGGGAGCAACACGCACAATATCACCCTCAGACTGCACAACAGCTGCACCAAAGCGGGGGCAGACAGGCCGGAGCTGCCCTGGGGGTGAATTCTGTTTCTTAAGGCAGATGTGGCTTTTGCCTGGTTTGGGTCCATCACAAGCAGCACCCATGGGGATCTCTGCGTCGTTCCTCCCCCAGGTCGGCCTTGCCATCTGCTATGATCTGCGATTCCCGGAAATCTCTCTGGCACTAACACAGGAGGGGGCAGAGATTCTCACCTACCCATCAGCCTTCACGGTGACCACAGGCTCCGCCCACTGGGAGGTAAGTTGAGCTGTGACTATCTGTTGTGTGGTTGCATGGGCCATGCAGAGCCCACAGCATGAGATCACAGCATGCTCTAGTGAGTTAGAGCAGCTCCTGACCATTATAAGCAGGAGGTGACTGCTTTAGAGCCCTGGCAACCTGGAGTTCAGTCCCCACCACTGCCTGATTCTTCCCCTACCCAGCCCTGACCTCTCCCTTCTCCTCTCCTCCCTTGTCCCTGCTCCTTTCCCTCTTCTTGTTCTTATATCCATCTCCTGCCCTGCATCCCTTCCACTCCCCTTGCCTCACCCCACCAAATTCCAGTCTCTCCTCCTGCATGCTGCCGGGCGGCCAGGCCCCTTCTCTCAGTTCTGATGCCAGACAGGCTCCCAGCACCGGGACAGGCAGTTGCAGGGGGAGTCCTACTTGGCTCCTGCAGCCCTAGGCTGAGGCATACTCAGTAGCACGTGCCCTCCAGCTGGGGGGGAAAGGGAGCTGGAGCATGCTCAGTGAAGAGAGAACTTTGCTGCCAACTCTATATGCAAACAGATTTTTCTGAGATCACTTCACCGTGAGAGCTGGGCGACCCTCCCCCATTTACCAAGTTCCTGCTAAAGCCTCGAGCACTAGACTGTCTCCGCAAAAGCCTGGCGAGAAAGGATTTAACTTGGGCAAAGCCAGGTATTTTCCCCTAATGCTGTCTCAGAACTGGCTGAACTGTTTTAGCTGCCACCTTCTAAAAGCCTTCACCCCGAGGCCAGCTCCCGGCCTGGGGAATCAGCCCTTCAAGTTTGACAAAGTGAAAACAGGGCCTCAGAATGGAAAGCATCAGGCAACCTTAATTCTAGCCTGTGCTTCCAGCCAGGGCTGAGCTGAGCCCCACTGGTGGGGTGATATGGAGGAAATCTGGGCTTGCAGCCTTTGCCGTTTTCTCCAGCATGCAGCTCGCCCAGCAGCTAGCCGGTGGGGTTGGCTCATTTGGAGCCCACTGGGGAATACCTCTGCCCCACTGCAGGTGCTGCTACGCGCCCGTGCCATCGAGACTCAGTGCTACGTGGTGGCGGCGGCTCAGACCGGGAAGAACCATGAACGCCGCACCTCCTATGGCCACGCCATGGTGGTGGACCCCTGGGGTGGTGTGATTGCCCAGTGCCAGGAGGGACCAGGCCTGTGCTACGCAGAGATCGACCTGGCCTACCTGCACCGCATCCGCCAGGAGATGCCGGTCTGCACCCACCGCCGGACCGATCTGTATGGCAGAGTCACCGCGCTGAGGGAGCCCCCATTTCCCTGAGGTGCTGCCAGCCCAGCTGTGCTCCATAATCAGGAGGCAGAACAGGGAGCAGAGACTCCTCCCAGCATCACTCCACCCTGTGCAGACCCAGTGACTCATTAAGTGACAAGATGGGTTGCTGAGGCTGCTGGAGGGCTCTCCCCAGGTGTGCCCTCTGGGGGGCAGTGTGGAACTGCAGCACCCTCTCCATCTGCTGGTACCACCTCCTCCTGCCCGAGGGAAGGTGAAAGGAGCAGCTGCCACCTCACAGAAGCAGTCATGGGGGGCTCCAGCAGCTGAGCAGCTTGGGGTGGGGGAACCCCTGCAGCTGCTGGTTAAACCCCAGCTCAGACAGAGCAGCAGCGAGGTTCTGGAGGAGGCTGGAGCTGAGCTGCTGTCTCACATTTGTTCCACCTCAGTAAATGCTAGAGCTGTAAACTACCTGCTGCCTTGTTGCTACCTCCCTGCCCTAACCCTGGCCTACCGTCTTGTCTCCTCCTGCCAGAGTGAGGGGTATGTGTGAATTTCCCAAGTATGGGGGCAGGGAAGGATGCAGGAAGACTGATGGTCTCCCTCCTGGGCAGTCCCCCTTTCCTTTGTGTTTAGAAGTGTCTGGGTAGGAAGCTCTAAGAGGGGGAGGGGTCACACTCAAGGGGATGGGCCTGGTTTTCTCCATGCTTCTGCCCCCCCTGCAAGCCTCACTGAGGCCTGAGCTGCTTCACTTTTGAGTCCACAGGGTCCTGGAGCAAGGAACTGCACGCTGGTTATAGCCCAACAAAGCTGCTCCGAGACCGTAGGCAGGTGCCTTCCCCCTCCCGCCTAAGCCCCTACCGCTCTGCAGAATCTTCAGGGGGAAAAGCTCCATGCTGGCATGAGACCAGCAGCCTGGTGAAGGGTTGAGGGCAACTCTCAGCAATGGAAGTAACAGCTGAGCCAAAGGCCTGGACACCAGTCCCAACAGTGGGGCAAGGCAGGGGAACTGGGTCATCTTCCCACTGTACCTCTCACTTGTAGGCTCAGTACCCTTCCTCCCCCCAGCAGGCAGACAGAACTTGCCCAGCCCTGCTCAAGCAGCATCTCCCATCCCTTCTTGGAAGCCCTACCTTGCATCTAAACTACTTTCTCCTCCCATCCCACTGGCCTATGGAGAGCAAGGCCCAAGGACCACCCATTTAGCAGGAAGCAGACTCCCTGCCCTAGTAAAGGGACTCTGGCTTATATTCCCAGCTGGTAGAGACTTCCCCCACCTCTTCTACACTAGCACAGTGTCTGCTGTCTGTTCCGGACCCCAACGTGAGACCTTAGGGAGGGCACTGCTGCTCTGGCCCTCAGGTTTGTGTTGGTAGAACAGGGCATGGGCTGGTCTTCCTCCCAGGAGGAGCATAAGGGTTCAGTCAAATGCATCAGGGCAGCGGGGGGTCAGCCCTAACTTACCTAGGGTGCATTAGCTGAGCCAGTGCAATCAATCAGTGCCCCCCCACGGCAGCTGCAGGCTGATACAAAGCCAGCAGCAGCTCCAGCTTCACACAATTCCTATTTTTTAATTGACTGTAAAGACATAACTACAGTCAGGCCTGAGTTACTCACTACTCAGAGCAGAAGCATCTTGGAGCAGGATTCTGCTGAAGTGACCAGCTGTGAACATTGCTAATGAACAGATACTGGAGGTCCCTGAGGCAAGGAGGGCAGCTCTCACCAAGGGCAGTTTTTCCCAGCTGGAGCTGGCTGCAGACTCAGGCAGACATCCCTGCCTCGGGCTTTCTAGTTCTGGGACTAAATTCATCAGCAAAGAGGAGGATTCTTTAGCCATGCAACCCCCAGAACACTGACTGCTCCTGGCACCTTTTCCCCAGCACAGTGTCTTTAATTGCAGTGCAGATGTGACAATACGGAGGATCACACCTTCACAAAACCCAAGAGGAGGGAAAGCAGGCCCGAGCTGAGGCCAGCTGGATACAGTTAATAATGCTCTGGGCCTTGGCAGAGCTGGGCCAGTTAGGATTTTGAAAACAAGACAAAAAAATGCTACAGGTTCTGGGGCAGCAGGGCATCAGCAGATGTGACTCGAGGTCCCCCCTCAAGGAAACTGGAGGAGAGGCCAGATAGCACACTCCGAAACAAAAACACCTCAACCAGCTGGAAGGGACCAGAAGTGACCTGCATCAGCAGGTGGGTCTGGACCTGCATACAAAGCAGTTAAGGAAGCAGACGCGATGCAGTAGATGTTTATTTCAAGAAAACTGAAAGCTACATGGGGATTATGATGTATATTGGAAATTTAAAAAATACAGAAGTCACAGAAATTACACAGTTTGTGCCAGAATTGTCCTTAAACAATAGGGGAAGTGTGTGTGGGAAGAGTCTACGCACTCAACTGCAACAGCCTGTGGATAGAAAAATGCATCAAACACGCACACCAAAGAGTCCCACCGAGGCATGAGGTTTGCAGCCCATGTGGCTGTCACATGCCGACATCACTGGATGGGGCTTGGCAAGCACAATGTGCCATGCCCGTGCAGGGAGGCACCCCCCTGTCACCAACATCCCTCTACCCACACACAGCGAGTGGGCTTCCAACCGTCTGTCAAGGCACAGACCCTCAAAAGTACAGGGGTGCCTCTCTCCCCTGGAGAGTCGACAACAACCCACCTCTGAGCATCTGGGCCCGAGCCCCTCTGCTGGGGCCCTGGAGGCCTGCAGTTGGCTGAGGCAGGGCATACATGGGTGGTATCTTGCAGCTTAGCAGCAATGTGGCAGGGTGGGGAAAAAAAAATCAAATTCAGAAAATTAACCCTCAGACCCATTTGTTCCCTCCATAACTCAACAGAAAAGTAAATGGAGCTGCATTGGACAAGGCTCCTAAATCTTTGGGTGCTTAAGTAACAAGGAAAAAAAACCCACAGGAGGGAGTTTGCCAATCAGACTATAAGCATTGCCCCTAGAAGATTGTTACTCGATGACCAATGCAAGCCTGGCCCCAGGCCCAGTGGATCCAAGAGGCCCCGGAGATGGTGTTATCAAGTGGGCATGTAACTGGCTAGGTCTGTCTGGCTCCAAGTTCTGGGCTCAACAGGAGGGGAGGGAGTACAAATGTAAGACGTAACAAATTATCCCCACATTTACAATGTGCAGCTAAGCTAGTGACCAGCCCCAGCCAGCTCAGTGGCCTCCGGTGTCCTGCATGTGATGGGGGGAGATGCTCTGAGACTAACAGCGAGCAGAGCTGAGGTGCTAGGCGCTGTGCAGAGGAAGAACGATGGCTCTGGGGCCAGCAAGCTGTGGTTGTAACTAGACTGGGCCTAATGCTGCGCATGGCCTCCCGCTTGCACATTCTGGGAGCAGATCCTTCCTCCTGGGACATCCCTTGCTGGCAAGACAGCCAAGGCCCAGTGCCAAGGAGCTGACCAGCCATCACAGCCCTGATTGATTTTATCCCTCACCTCTAGGTTCCCAGCTGGAGCCTGTCCAACCAAGCAGGGCAACAAATTCAAATCACAAACCTTCCACTGTGGGGCTGGATCAAACAGGAGCCACCATCCTCCTACTTGGGAGCAGACCCTGTGCCAAAGCCTTACTCTACAGTCCTAATGCACCCCTCCCTGCGACAGCCCCAGGGCCCAGCCAGCCCCACTGCTGCTAGGCCCAGTAGCAAGAGAGGGAGACTTTGGGACACCATCTGTGACATGGGCCAGTGCAGGCTTCTCACCATCCCCACCCATAGGCTGGGACGAGGCCCCTGAACACCCCAAAAGCCCAGTCCTGCCCCCACATGTTCCCCACCCTCCAGGCAAAGGGAGTGGGAATGCACATCCCCACGTGGACCCGCAGGCATCTCAGAGGAGGGGGGAAGCAGCCATGGAGCAGCTCTATGTACCAGGCAGTGGCAGGACAGACAGGCCCTTGCTCAGGTCTCCCTCTGGTGTCAGAGGCAGATGCTGGCCTGGCAGAGATGGGGTAACAGGCATGCAGGCTGGGCACTGAGAGAAGGGAACACTTAGCTCCCGCCTCTGGAGGCAGATTAACAGCACAGGCTACGCTGGTGCAAATGTTACTCCTGAAACAAGCCCCCTTCCCCCTCCCAGGCCTAGTGCAGATGATGCCACGGAGCCGTGCCAGGGCTGGGACAGCGATCACCTTAGCTCAGCCTGGCAGTTCTGTCCCCACTCTCTCAAACTCCTTCGGCAGCTGTTTAGATTATGACCAGCCTGAGTGAATCTCTCCATCACACATCTGACCTGGCAGCCAGCGCATGGGGGACACGCAGTGCCCCATCCCTCCCAGCATCCCACGCTGGAGAGGGTTCCAAACTGGCTAAAGGGGACACCTGCAAGGTCCCCAGCTGAGAACCACCTAAGTGGACTGGTGGAAACAGGCTCCCACTAATGGAAGGCCAGTGCCACAGGAGGGGCTTGGGGTAACACAGGAGGCTGCCCCGCACTCCGTTTGCTGTTCATTCCACACACACACCAGCTCCCACTGCACTCGTTCATTTTTATTAAAGTGAATAATCAGGAGTCCCACCGCCCCATGTCCCTCCTGCACACGGGCGGGGCCCCAGTGCCCCAAGACAGTTTTGCACTTTTTTAGAAAATCAGACCGTATAAAAGAAAAACCAGCACAAGAGAAAATGGAGTGGAGGGGGACAGGACAGAACACGGAAGCACCCAGCGCTCCTGCCAGCAGCTCTTCCTCCGGCCAGGCTCCCGGGGCAAAGCGGGAGTCGCTCTCTGGATTGCTCTAGGTATTGTGGACTCTCAGCTGGGCTGGGGCCACCAGAGAGCTGGCTAAGTGGTAGCACAGCCCTCTTCCTGCTCAGACCGGCCCTACAGTTACACAGCACTTTGCAGGAGTCTGCTGAGGGAGGCGGAGGGTCAGTGGGTTTTTTAAATGATTTTTTTCCTTTAAAAAAAATGAAACAATTGGCTCTGAAAGAACAGCCAAGGCCAAGCCCAGGGGAAGGTCAAGGGGCCGTGTGCAGCATCAAGTTCCGCAGGAGTTTCTGGCGCCCGACCTCGTAATCCTCTTCGTCCACGTTGACCAGCAGCTTGATGGCCTCATGGCCCACGGCTTGCTTGAGCGAGTCCGTGATGAAGACGCCCTTGAGGGCCTCCAGCAAAGAGCCATTTATGTAGTCGCGCCAGAAGGCGTCGAGGTAGGTGAGCTCTGAGAATTTTATGTCACAGATGATAGAGCCCAGGTCCCGGGATTTTAAGATGGTGTTGGCCTGGTTGAAGCGCTCAAACTGCCGCTCCAGGGGGTCCTGCTTGTTGGAGAAGACGTTGCCCTGGAGCGCCGTCTCGTGCTGGCAGTACTCGGCTCGGACTCGCAGGCGGATATCTGGGGGTGGAAGGGCGGGACAGGACAGTTAGCACCTTTGCCGACGGAGCCCAGCGCTTGGTCCTAGGTACAGGAGGATCAGCGCCTCGGGGGAAGATGTAAAACATGGGCCAAACGCAACACAAGGCAGCTGCTGCCCTCCCGCTCCCAGCTCCTGCTCAGTGTACAAGAAGGCTGCCAGGAGAGCCAGGCGGCAGGACCAGCTGGAGTACACGACTCAGAGCCAAGCAACACAGCCTCCCTGCTTGGGTAAGCCAGGCACATGGCTGGGAATGACCTGCCTCAGTCTGGCCTATGGTGCAGGAGGTGGCAGCAAGAGGGGGGATGGGGTCTGGGCCTGCTGCGCAGGCCGGAGAAGCACAGTCACCCCTCGGCAGAAGCAAGGGGACCTGGGCTGCTCTTGGCTTTTCAGGGAGCACTGGTGGCACAAAAATGGGCTCGGGCTGTTTAAATCAGAGTGACGACAGTGTTCTTAATTTCTTCTGATGCAGCCGTTGCAAGAGGGGTGCCATGGCACAGGACCGGCTCACACCACTCTTCACATGAGGAGCAGAATTGCATTTAATCCGCTAGTCAAAAAATCCCCAACTTCCCCCCCAACCCCCCCGACGACTCCCCTCTGCCCCATCAACAAAACCAGAACAAAGTTTTTGACCAGTTCTAGATCCCATGTGGCCAAGCCAGAACCCCTGACCTGAAGCAAAGCACCATTTTGTCAGGCTGTTCTAACGCTTGCCTGCAGCTTCTGCATGCTGCTGGATATTCAGAAGGCTCCAAAAATGTTTAAAGATCTCAGCAGTAGTCAGTGCTGCCACCAACCCCTACCCCTCACGGAACTGAATGTAATCCAGTAGAGGTCTGCAAAGTCAACAAAGAGAACTCTGGTTCCTGGCCTGGCCCACCAATGCTTCTTGCCAGGTGCAGTTAGAATCCAGAGCTTTTTGATCAACAGACAAGATGACCAAGTGAAACTAAAATCAGTTCTTGGAAGGAAGAAGAACGAGCTTTTCAAAGCCCCCCAGTGCATAACCCACAAGCCCACGATGGCCACAAACAGACTAAGGCCATAAGGATGGCCAGAGAGGGTCAGACCGATGGTCCTGTTAGCCCAGTGTCCTGCCTCTGACAGTGGCTGGTGCCAGAGAGTCTTTGGTAGTTGGAGGTTTAGGGACACCCAGACGTGGGGCTATCCCCCTGACCATCTCAGCCAACTGCCATCGATGGATTGATCCTCCATCAACTTAGGCTCTTTACAAGCGCTTACCACAAGTCTGTTTCTCTTTAGGATCTGGAGTCATTGACTTCCTCCTCTTATGCTGGCTGCTGAGCAGGGCTCTCCCACGGCCAGGCCTCTTGGAACATATCTGAGGGCCAGCAGAGGAGCGGCAGACCACAGGGTGATGCGGAGGCACTAACGCAGAGAAAAAGGAGCCGGGGGTTAGAAAGACAAGGGCAGACAGAGCCCAGGATCACAGCCCTACTCTGAGGGGGAACAATGTCATACAAAGTAAGAACAGATGAAGCCTCTTAGTTCCCATGTACTCCTCCCCCAGCCACTGCAGAGCCCTTGCCTGTGGGACATTTTATAGATCTCCAGCGATTGCAGCCTCTCCTTTGGGAACCTGTGCAAAATCCTAGCCAATCTGGAAGTTCCTCAGCTGCCCCTGCCCCTCGCAGCACCCTAGATTATTTCTCTCCCTCCTGACTGTGCGCATCCTTTAAAGATCAGTCGATGTATGTCCCAGCACCACCCAGGGCTTTAACTCCATCTCCCCTTCACCGCCCCCATCCAGCCAACCCCTCCGCCTCCCAGCTGATTTCCACTGCTCTTCTTGGAACTCTCCCCAGACTCTTGCCATCTTTCTTGAAACAAGTTGTACTTCTCTTTTTTGGTTAAATATTACAATGCAAACTCCATCTAATTTACTGTCCACGATCACTTTTAACTGCAACTTAAATGCAGCCACCTCTTGGGTGGGGCATGGTAGCAGTTTAATAGCTCATGACACTGCCCACCAGAGCATTCTTCCCTTCTGGTCTCACGTGATCTCCAGTTCAAACTGCAGGAGGAATTTAAGGAAGCAGAACATTGGCCAGGTTACCTCCAGCTCTTACCAACCCCCACACTGAATATTTAACATCACTGTCCCACTCCCGCAGTGTCCGCAAGCTCCAACAAGATCACCGCACAGGCTGGGGTACTGCAGATGCAGATATTAGTGAGTGCAACAGGGCAAGGAAAATATTTCCTGCTAATCAAGGGAAGTGGCACCTGCCACAGCAACCTGGTGTTCTGTAACAAGACGACACGGGATTTCAGAAAGACAGGCCTGGGTGTCTGAAGCTAAGACCTCACTCACTGAATTCAATACATGGTGGTTGTTTCAGTTAAACCCCTTTGAGGTGTTTGGGCTGGGTATACTCAGAGAGCTACATTTGAACATTTCAGCCGCACAGCTTAAAGTTAGACACCTGCTAAACGGGATGCTACACATTTGAGGCAACATTTGATCATTTTGACCTAACCTCCAAGAGGGAATGATGCTCCTTAAAGTCAGCTTTATGTCCACTGGGATTTTATTCATCACTGAGCAACCTTAATCGGTGTTATAATCTCTGCACTGAGACCCTTTAAGCTTTGCTGCGTTGCCATGGAACTGGCTTTGAAGTGTCACAAACACCCTCTAGTGACAGGCTCCAGTACAGCAGCAAGCAAGTACATTTTGGATACAACCGATCTACAAGGAGTCGGTTTATCATTCTTATGCTGGATTAAAGCGTATTTTGCTTTAAAATCTGTAGTAAGCGGAACATACCTCTGGAAGGCAGGGAGGACTTGTGTGCATGATCTATTCAAAAGTGTTTTGCCCTTAATGTTCATTTAATCAAAACCCCAAGCATGGTTGCTGAGCAAGGCCAAATGCAGAATCATAATTACTGGACAAGAGGTCAGAAGAAAAAGCTTGATTTTCAGAGTCCAAGTAGAGTTTGCAAGACTAGCAGTTAGAAGTTCCCCCCCGCCCCAACCTGTTAACTTAGCCCATTTTTTCTGGAATCAAAGGGTTGAAATAGAGCCTTTTCAGAGAGCATCAATATCTTTTGATTTTAGAAGTTGAGATTCACTCGTAATATTTTTCCACCCTGAACTGTGCTGGGATATGCAGGGCTAGGTCAGAGCAGACGTTTTTTCGGTGCCTCTAGCAGCCTGCTGAAGAAAACACTCCATTTTAGGGATGTTAATTATAGTTTAAATTGTAGCCGGTTAAACTCTAAGTTTAACCAGTTAACCTTGGAGCAGCCCACCCTCCCCCCGCTGGGCTGCTCCAGCCCTGCCAGGCTGCCCGTTAACCATAAGCATCACCCGGTAAAGGTGATGCTTAGTGGGTAACCAGTTACCCATTCCATCCCTACTCCACTTGCCATGGAAAGGGTGGCTTTATAACCTCACATGAAAAGTTGGTGAACTTTTTAGCTGAGCGTGCTCTGCAAGCCAAAAAGGCTCAGATATGTTACTTCCCACCCTGAACAAACCAACTCACCGCTGTAATTTCAAGGATTTGTAACAGCAGGTGACATTTCTGAACTAGAAATTACTGGCTGGAACTTTTCCAGGAAATGAGTGTTTGGGACAACCTGGGACCCCTGTTTGGGACCCCCCCCAGACTCCAGCTTGCTGCAAGCGCTGCAGCTAAATAGACCTTTCCCTTTCCAGGCCCACCATCAGACAGTCTCAGTTGGCTTTACCAGCCTTTATAAATTCACAGATTTTAAAACCCAAAGGCCCTGTATTTTGCGGCGCCCCAGGGCAGCTGCCTCAATTGTCCTATGGACAGGTCCAAGGGCAGCTTGGGGAATTACCTGGGGGAAGGGTCCTGGCATGGGGTGGCAGTGGGGGGGGGGGTGTCAAGATTACGATCACCTAATCCAACCCCTGCATAACACAGACAAGAGAATTTCCTCCAGCAATTCCTGCCCAAAACTACTGGTTAAACTAGAGCATCTCTAAACAGGGTCTAATATGCATCAGCTCCAATACGGTAAGAATTTAGTGGCATGGAAGGAAAGGAATGCAGACAAGGAGGTCAAGGCAAAATAGGACTATTCCAATAATCCACACTTAACCTACAACACAGCGATGCATAAGCCTTAGGAGATCCCAACTGCTTGTGACCAAGGATTCCAGTGAAACCTGGTATTAGGAAGCAATCCTGACGTCTTACCTGATTTGTGGGGGTGGGCGAGACCATGCTCTGTGTCGCTGTGAGCTCGGGGCATCACATAACGAATGGATGTCTCTTCCAAGTACTTGTCTACAAGGTCTGGACACACTAGAAGAGAGGAAATTTTTTTTAAAGGAAGGCAGAGGAGACCAGTACTGCTATAGCAGATACTAACAGGAAAGATGTGAAAATATTGACATCTACCTGCCAGAGGCCAACATGAAAGATTTTTAAGGGTGAAGGAGGGATTCACACAAAGGTCTGGGGCAAGAGCTCCAGGGTAGGGAATGCCTTCCCAAGATGCTTCAGAGTGAATCTGCACCATTCTTGTCACTTTCACTGTTGCCCCACTGAGCTCTGTGGAGCAGCATTGGAACTGTTAGTTTCACTTTGCCGCTTGAGAACTCTATAAGCAGCAGTGGAGACAGTGTCCCTGCTAGCAGTCTCAGCAAGATGGCTCCGCATTACTTCACATTAAAATGATTTTCTTTCCAATGGCAACAACTAGATTTTTTTAAATTAGAGTCTAAATAATTTGATGGCTCGGATCCCAAGGGCAAGATTTTTCTAGCCCTGACTATGATGATCTGACATTTATTCACAATCTTAATTTAGTGCCACTTTGCAAATACATGCAGGATATTACCTAACACAAAAAGCAGCACAACTCATTTTCAAATTTAACAGCACATCAAGAACTGTGTGTAAAATATTAAAGAAGAACTGAGATCAATTTCCTTTGGCTGCACACATTTTAAAGCCCAGTACTCAAAATGAGAGCATACCAATGACTTTGTTAAACAGAACTTATAGAAGCACTTCTGTTTGGATTTGCCATTACTTGCATCACCTCAACCCATTAGAAGCTAGAGGCCTAAGGACTAGACTGGTTGGACTGGACTGGTCGCACACGTGTACGCACAATCCTTTGTTAGAAAGTTAACCACCTGCAGTATCTGAGTAAAATCATGACCATAAGATATATAGATGACCTAAACCTGGTGCAAGGCTTCAACTAGTGACGCTCTCATACTCCGACTTTATGGTCAGAAGAGACATCCGGATCACCTAGTCGGATCTTCTGCACACTGCAAGCCACAGACTCTCACCCCCTTCTGTAACAGGCCCCTAACCGCTGGCTGAGTTACTGAAGTCCTCTAATCATGGTTTAAAGCAGGGGTCAGCGACCTTTTCAAACCAAAGAACCAAACTATATCAAAATTCAGAACAAGTGGTCAGCAAAGAGCCGTATAAGAATGCCCATTGGCATGACTGAAAATAGACAACTTATTGAGAATTGACATGATTAATAATAGTGTAAATGAAACATTATCCTCACAGACTTTATTTAATGCGACTTCTGCTGCTGCATCTTTTCACACATTTCTTTGAAACAGAACTGGTCAAATCCAGTTTCATGTTTGCATTCAGGCAGTCTTCTATCAATCTTATGGCAGGGGTTCGAGGTGTGGGGGTATGAGGGGCTCAGGCCAGGGGGGATGAATGTACGAGGGGCTCAGGACACAGGTTTGGGATGTGTGGGTGGTGCAGGAGTGTTATGGCAGGGGGCTGGGGATGTGGGAATATGAGGGGCTCAGGGCAGGGGCTTCAGGTGTATGATGGGCTCAGGATTGGGGTGTGTGGGGGTATAGGAGTGTTATGATGCCCATCCAGATGGGGGCTGGGCCCCAATTGGGGGCTTGCTGGCCAGGCTTCATTTTTAAATAAAGTAAAGTATGTCCAACACAAGAAGTCTCAACACTGTCTTTATTTATAGCAGGAGTGGGGAACCTTTTTTGGGTGGGGGGCCACTGTCCCACAGAAAAATCAGTTGGGGACCACACAAGTGAGAAGCAAAGAAACAACCCCTCCAAAAACCTCCAACCCTCATGGATGTGGCCCGCAATTGAGACACCTCACTCCCCTGGTACTCCAGTGCCATGTGTGGGGGAAAGGGCAGGGAGGACTGATTACCTTATGAGGCCTCAGGCCAGGTTAACTCTTCTGGGGTTCCAGGGTTAGTGGATTTTCGGGCCCCCCCGCAGGCTCTGGGGTGGGGCCAAAAATGGGAGTCCAGTGTGCAGGACAGAGCTGCCAGTGAGTGGGATACGGATGGGGGTGCAGAATCTGGGTGGGAGGCAGAGTGCAGGAGCAAGCTGGGGGTAGGTGTCTGGCCAGGGGGGAGGGAGCAGGAACAGCTCAGTCGGTACCTGCTGGTCTCCAGGGTTGAGTATCTCTTGGGCAGGATCTGCTGGCAGCACTGGAAGAAGTGCACGTGCTGCCCCTTTAGGAAATCCAGCCACTCCTCATTCCCAAAGCCCGGATCCTCCATCACCATTTCAGGCATTCCTCCCCGCGGCGCCTGCACACTCAGTGTGCACCACCACAACATCCAGCGCAGCCAGGAGCGCTCCTTCTGGTGATTACCAGGCTGGAGCCATGCCGCTCCAGTGTCCTGCCTCCCCGGAGCACGGGGGAGGGCAGAGGGGATAAGGAAGCGTGCTCATTGCTGTGAGGAGGGGAGGAGCAGCACACATGCGCTTCTCCACAAGCCAGATCTGGCACAGAGCCTCGGGGCTCCCCTCATTCCCAGAAAGCCAGCGCTGGCTCCAATCTTGCGGGCGGGGGGGGGGGGCACGATGCTGGATCACCAGCACGAGTTCCCTATTGTGGGGTGGGAGTGAGGGGGGGCTGAGCGCAAGCCGCGACCCATATATGGCTCGCAAGCCATAGGTTGCCGACCCCTGGTTTAAAGACTAAGTTATAGAGATTCCATTATTTACATTGTTTAAACCTGCAAGTGACCAGTGCCCCATACTCAGAGGAACATGACACCCTCCTCTCCCCCCGCAAGATCTCTGTCAATTTGACCCAGGGGAAAATTCCTTCCCGACTCCACACTGGGTCATCAGATAGACTCTGAGCATGTCGGCAAGGCCTGCCAGGCAGATACTTGGGAAAAAGTCTCCATTGTAACTCTGGGCACCAGGGATTTCTGAAACTGATGAGCTGCCTGCCATCATAGGCAGTCCGGTCAGACCAGCCCCTCCAGACACTTAGCAAGCAGAGTCTTGAAGCCAGTTAGGTTTTGGTTCCTACTGCTCTCCTTGGAAAGCTCCTGAACTTTACTCCTCGGCTCCCATTTTTTAGTCTAAACTTGTTGATGATCAGTTTATAGTCACTTGTTCATGTGTCCACATTGGTGCTTCACTCCCTCCCTGATATTTATCCCTTGGATGTATTTAGAGTGCAATCGCATCTCCTCTCAGCCTTCTTTTTGTTAAGTTAAAGGAGCGAAGGCATTTGAGTCACCTCTCATAAGGTAGGTTTTCCATTCCTCACAGAGCCCTTCTCTGCACCTGCTCCACTTTGAATTCATCTTTCTTCCATGTGGGAGACCAGAACCATGCACACTATTCCAGATGAAGTCTCTCCAGTGCCTTGTATAATGATATTAACACTTCCCTGTCGGTACCGGAAATAACTTGCTTGATGCCTCCTAGGACAGTGTTAACTTTTTTCATAGTTGCATCACAATGATCACAGAATGACCATGAGCAGTCCATACACCCAGGCCTCTCTCTTCCTCTGTTGCTTCCCACTGATAAATCTTCAACGTATAGCAAAATTCTTGGTGTTAGTCTCTAAGTGCATGACCTCACTCTTGGCAAGGTTGCCAAGATCTTGTATGAAATTCAGACCTCCTCTAGATTGGATCTGAGGAAGTGGGTCTGGCCCACGAAAGCTCATCACCTAAAAAACCATCTTGTTAGTCTTTAAAGTGCTACATAGTTCTGTCTTTTGTTTCACCACATTGTGTCACCCACAAATGTTATTAGCACACTCCCGCTTTTTGTGCCAAGATTGGTAATAAAAATGGTAAATAAGATTGGTCCCAAGACCAAACTCTGAGGAACTCCACTAGTAACCTCCCACCAGCCTGACAGTTCACTTTTCAGTAAGACCCATTGTGGTCACCCCCTAACAAGTTTCTTATTCATTTTTCCAAGCTCCTATTAATCCCTACGTTCTTCAAATTAACTAACAATTTCCCCCATGGAACTGTATCAAATGCCTCACTGAAATCCAGACAGATCTGCTCTCCTGCATTTCCTTTGTCTAAATAAATCAGTTAATGTCTCAAAGAAGGAGATCAGGTTGCTCTGGCACCATCTGCCTTTTATAAAACCTTGTTGTGTTTTACTCCAATTACCTTCATTACAGCTGAGGTCAAAGCAACAGACGTGTAGTTTCTTGAAACACTTCCCCGTTTTTAAAATAGGGACTATGTTAGCAATTCTCCAGTCATAGGGTATGACCCCGGGATTTACAGATTAACAGTCCTTGCTATTGGGCTTGCTATTTCACATGTCAGTTCCTTTAATACCCAGGCCTCCCGATTTAGTCCCATTAAGCCAGGGATGGGCAATAATTTTTCATGGGGGGCCACTCCAAGAATTTGGAAAGTGGTTGAGGGCTGCACTCTTCCATGATATTAATGGAGGAGGTGCAGGGTCTGGGATGGAGGTTAGGTGCAAAAGGGAGCTTGGGATAAGGGAAGAAGTTTGGGTGAAGGAGGCAGTTGTGATCTGGGGCACTGGATTGGGATACTGGGGGTTGGATTGTGAGCTAGGGCAGGAGTGAACTATGAGCTGGGGCAGGGGATTGGGGTGCTGGATATGGGTACAGGAGGAGGGCAGAAGATTTGGGTATGTGGAGTAGGGGGTAGCGAGTTGGGGAAGGGTGGGGCTGGGATGCCAGAGGCAGGCTCTGGCCAGGAGACTTACCAGCCAGCAGCCCATTCCTGAATCAGCCTCCCTCCCTGCCTGCCCTGCCCCCGCCCCAGCTGCAGCCATGTGCTCTGTGAATAACTACAAGCCCCTTGTGCTTTGTGGTGCCTCTTACTGAAACAGACAGCTCCTGTTTGGGATTGTGCTGGGGGCGGGAAAAGCTCTTAAAGCTTTGTGAAACCACCACGCAGCCACATTTCTGAGCAGCATGTGGGTGGGGCAAGGCAAGCGAGAAGCCTTCCTGGGACTCCCCGCAGCATCCGCAGGCTGGATCTGATGACTTGGTGGGCCAGATCTAGCCCACAGGTCATATTTTGCCGAGGCTTGCATTAAGCAGATTGAGTTCGACTTCTACCGCCAATGTGGTAATTTTTACCTCTCTATCCTTGTTACCATTAGCCATCTGCCACTACCTCTAAGCTCTTCATTAGTCTCATTAAAAATGATGCAAAGTATTTGTTTAGATGGTGGGCCATGCCAAGATCACCTTTAATCTCCAGCTCATCCTGCGTGTTTAGTGGTCCCACTTCTTTCCTTGTTTTCTCATTTGGCGATAGAACCTTTTGTTACTGGTTTTAATCCCCTTGGCAAGGTCCAACTCTGCTTGGCTTTTGGCAGGTCCCACTGTATCCCTGACACTTTCTGACCTCCAAGAAGCAGCTTTCCTCCCTGGTCTCTCCCATCTTCTATTTCTTGTAAATTCCTTTTTGCTCTTAAAAGCCTGTCTGAGATTCTTGCTCATCCAGCTTGGTCTGCAACCCTTCCCTTTGAATTTTTACCCTCATACTTTGGATCCAGACTTCAGACAGAATTACTTTAACTCAAAGTTGCAGAAGCTAAGGCTGCTGCACATTCAGATTCCTGAATTCTTCAATGCATTTCCTCAATTCCCTTTTAAAAATAAATTAGCTCATTTAAAATCAAGGATCCTTGTTGCAGATCTATTTTTATTTATCCCTCCATTTAGTTTAAGCTGAATTAATTCATGATCACTTGAATCAGGGTTGTCCTTTACAACCAGTTCTTCTGAGTTCCTCACTGCTCACCAATACCAAAATGGCATCACCTCTAGTTTGTTCAGCAACTATTTGATGAAGAAATCTGTCAACGATCACATCCAAGAAAATCTGGGCCCTACTATTATTAGTAGCACCTGTCCTCTAATCTACAGCTGGGAAGTTAAAGTCTCCCATAATCACACAATTCCCAGGAGTATTAATTTCAGTAAAAACATCAGAGGTCTCTATCCAGATCCAAATCAGAACCTGGTGGTCTGTAACAGTGTTTCTCAACCAGTGGAACAAGTACCCTTAAGGGTACTTGAGAGAAGTCTGGGGGGGTACATCAACACAACTGAAATTTGGAGAAAACTGAATTTTTGTTTTAAGTTTTACAGTGCTTTATTATTTTTGTACTTTTTACATCCAAAAATTTCATCGCCCGTCTAGCTGCAATTAAATTGTTTAAACAAATGTGTTACAATGATAGAAAAAAACCTGTGTGTGTCTGAAAACTGTAGGTACTGGGGGGTACTTATTTTTTTTTAAAGGGGGTACTTCATGGGAAAAAAAAGGTTGAGAAACACTGGTCTGTAACATGCCCCAACCACTAGATCAGGGAACCTTTAGAACCTTTCTTCCCCAAATTGATCTTGAATCAAACATACTGTCTTATCCACTCCATCACTTCTAATTTATTTATAGTTTACCTCAACATTAACATACAGAGCTACTCCATCACCTTTGCCTTTATTTCGGTCTTTCCTGAAGAGCGCACACCCTCAGATAGATGTACTCCAGTCACTACCACTATTCCATCATCTTTTGTTTATCCATGTACATCTGGTTTCACTTCCTGCACCAGTCGTTCTAGTTCCTCCATTTGGTCACCAAGCTCCTTGCACTAGTTTACAAACATCTTAGCCATTGCTGCTTGGCTTCACCCACCTTTCCTACCCAAATGGGTACAGTCATTTCACTACCAGCACTGTCTGCCTGACTGGTAACAGCATGGTCTTTCCTTTTCAGGTCCATTCTCTTACATCAGAGGAGAAAGGAACAGCAGTGGGTATCCCCTCTTCCTTGATTTTCCTCCTTCTCAATGTTAAAGTCAAGCATGGAGATTACATGAGCATCTCCCAATGGTCTCCCCCAAGTTCCTACTTTACAGCTCTTTTAATGAGTTATGCCAACCTCCATCCCAGAAGTCAATTGCCCTCCCTACTCAGGTGGAGTCCCTGAGAACTGCCCTCAGTTGATGAATGCCTCCCAGCGGTCAAACATCCCAAAGCCTTCCTTATGGCACCATTGCATGAGACATCTTTTGATCATCATAGCAGTCCTCTCATTGAAGTCTCACGCAGGTTCCATAGTCTCATACTCTCAAGGAATCACTGATCAAAGCTTTTCTTGCTTCAGGGCAAGACACAGTTATCCTTCATTTGCAGGCGCTCTTGACTGTATTGTTCAGAAGGCAGTATGTATAGAATACAACAGTGTTCCCTGTAAGCTGTGTGCTTGTGCAGCCACTCAGGGGGGATTCAAATGCTGCCTACCTGATTAGCAGAGCGCCCACAGCTAGGTTTTTTTGTTTCTAGTGGTAGGCACATTTGCACATGCCTTGGTGCACATAAGAAAGTTATTCTGCACATGGATGAAGAAGATTAGAGGGAACATTGGAATACAGCGGTCTATATTCCCGGGTGTCCAGCTGAATGAACCTTTCATCCCTGTTTTATGCTCCCTACATTTGATGCCCACATTTTTTTATTAATTTCCAAGTTTACTTTAGCTTGGGCCGAAGGTGGAGCTGGGGGAGTACCACTGCCAGAAGCAGGTATCTGGGGGCAGAACCAGACTGGGGCAGCACAGGACTGGAAATACAGCATTTCCTCCCTGCTTCCCATGGGGCACTGGCCTGGGCCCTCCTGCGAGCCTCCATGAACATTCCTCCATGCTCCACAGTTTGGGGACCACTGATCTAGGCATTAGATTCAAGCTTGTTCCAAAATTTCTGTTAAAGGAGACTGGCAGGAAATTGCTATTATGCAAGATCAAAGTACGATCATTGAGTGTAGTGAAAACACTCTGAAGACTAGATTAAAATTTGATGAAAAATATCTCTTTTAAAATTCAAATGAAATAAACTCATTTAATTTTTTAAAAAATTATGACAACCTGTATCAAGGCCTAAACTTACTATAATATAATAAAATAATTTAAATTAATTTAAAATAGTATTCAAACAGTACACACACTGCCAAAGTTTTAAAGAAAATCAACTCCATGAACTTGTGGAAATCACAGATTCAACATCTGGACTTCTGGCTAAGTCTCTGGAAACAGTTTGTTGAAGTGCTAAACCAGTTTTTGTCAGCAGCAGCAGCCGCCTCTTCTCTCTCATTTCAACCAGTTCAGCTCAATAATTAGTTCTTTTGAAGTTGAGAAACTGATTGGAAGTTTTAATAAAAAGCTTGTCGTCTTCTTCCAATCTATAAATAAAAATGGAGGTGTGACAGGATAAGATCTATTCATTCTAAAATACTGCAGGACATGGCAGCCAAAAACAATCTGTTCAATTCACTAAGCATAAATATTTCCTTTGTTTAATAAATCAGTTTTAAATCATAAATGTTTTGATACACCTTTTCTTATGTATGAAGTACAATTAAGATAATTTTATTGAAATGCTGGTTTTTAAAAAAATGCTGATTTTGTGCATTTTTAATTCCATGCCAATTTTCATCCAAATGCAGCTCAACACAATCAGTTTAAAAAAAACACACACACACAAAAAAACCTAGTAAATAAAAAAATCCATTTATGATTTTCTAATAAAAATTAAAAATCTGAATAAGTTTAACAAACTTCTTTAGTAAATCACACAATCAGAGAATACTAGAACTGGAAGGGATCTCAAGAGGTCATCAAGTCCAGTCCACAGCACTCATGGTAGGATCAAGCACCATCTATCTCAGGGGTGGATAAGAGTGCCTCCGCAGGCCAGATCCAGCCCACAGCCACTCTGCTGTTCCCCTACCCCCAGGCCAATCAAGACCTGGGAACTGGGGACCATGTGAACAGCTCTAGGCACAGAGCGCCCCTTGCAGGGCAGGGGCTGAGAGACTTCACATGCTCCCACACCCTACAAGGGGTGCACGGTGCTTAGAGTGAACCACCAGCTGTTCAGAACAGCTAGCGGTTCTCTCTAGATGCTGGGGGCAAAGACTTCACACCCTTCCCCCACTCCCAGGCCAATCAGGGTTTGTGGACGGGGGAATATGAGAAGTGTCCTGGCTCCATCCCTTCTGCCCATGACCCGGTCCCTTCTGGGATGGCCCAGAGCCACTTCCAAAATTTGTGAAGTGGCCTCCCTTCTAAAATTATTGCCCACCCCTGATCTAGATCATCTGACAGGTGTTTGTGTAACCTGCTCTTAAAAATCTCCAATGATGGGGATTCCACCACCTCTCTTGGCAATTTATTTCTCTCACCCAGTTCCTGCTGTCCTGGAGCATAAATGTATATAGATACTGTGTGTCACACTGGTTAACAAAAAAGCAATACATTATTATCCCAAGAGACTTGAAGTACAAATACAAATCTAGATTGATTTCAATAATTTTCAATCCGCCATGCAATAGACAGTGATTAAAATTGAAATATAAGAAGTGCTGTTTGTACAAATGTAAAAAGGTTGAGAACTTGTGTAAATTCAGAAGAGACAGACCATCAGTTTAGATTTTTTTTTAAATAAAAATGATTCCCTGAAATTTTTACCTACTACTGTTCCATGTAACACCAAAGATTCCAATACGCCTTAAAACAAACAAACAAACAAACAGGTGTGGCTGAGACTCCACAGGTTTGTTTGCTCAGATCTAGAAGGGAGAGTCACTGTATTTAGGTGGTTATTGAAATGTTTAGAGCCATGCGTGGATACAAAATTTGTATCTGCATCCATACCTGCAAAAATGAGCTGCGGATATCAGCATCTGCATCTGCAGACATAAAGCTGATATTCACAGATTTGCAGGGCTCTAGAAATGTTCATTACATGCCACAGTCAAATCTCTCAGATCAGAGCTTTGCAGAGCACACAATGTATGAAAGCAGGTTATGGGATAGGGCAAGGGAAAAAGCAGAAGGATCGTTAAACCTGCCCAAATGGATTTTTTTGTGGAATGAAGGAAAGAGGAAGGATTGAGAGAGTCCTAGCACCCCACTATCTCTGACACTGGAAAAAGCCAAATGTGTTTTTGAAGTCTCACTCCAAGAGAGAGAAAGCCCGCTGAACCCTATTCTATTTCAAAAGCTCACCCTGATTTACTTACAATGTGCACATTCCCAGGGGCTTAGCAAGGGGAGGATATAACCAGGACATGTATTAACATTTCACAATGTTTCCCCTCCCACAATGTAGTGAATATCAAGTCGTCCTCAAGGACAGCAGCTACATAGTATACTGGAGGTTGTAACACCCTATTATGAATTGAGTGTAAGAGAAGTGAAAACAAATTGAATCAAGAAAGCTCCCAAGCATGTGCTTTCCCCTTCAATTCCTATCCTCACCTTGCACACAAGCATCAAAACCAAATGAACTGAACTTATTCCATGTTTCCCAGACGACTTTCACAAATGGGCCAGCATCAAGTGAGAGATTTCAGTCTAAACAAGTATTTTCTCAGAAACCTCTGTAAATAAATGAATAGAGGTGGTTTCGTTTGGCTTTGTTTTAAAACAATGATCCTGGAACCAATGACTACACGGCAAATATGTGGCCCCAACTCTATCAAAGTACTAACATATTTAGTGTTTTGTAGGAACACGGAGACCATGCTGCAGCTCTCTGCTAGTAGTGATAATGGGAAGACCCTGATACATGTGGGAACTAAAACAAGAACTTTTGGATTATTTAGCTTAAGTGTGACCACTTGTACAGTCTCAGGGTGAAAAGGATCCATCACTGAAATCCTGCATGGTATTGATACAGGTAAGCAAAGAAATGGAGGAAAGAGGGGGGCATCACTCTCTCAGTTCCCCCACATTCTTTGTCTGAGCATCTCGTACCTGAACTAGGGATGTAATAGTGTAGTCAATCAATAAGCAAAAGCTTATCGGTTAATGCTATAGATTACACGCATTCGCACCCACACCGGTACATTTTTTAGCAGGCTGGCCAGCAGCCCGGCTCAGTCCAGGTAACTACCCCAGCTGCAGCTCTGCATTTAAAGAGTATTAGGAGCCGGGCGGGCAGGCAGCCCGGCTTGTGCCAGGTCTGGGAGCTCAGACCCCTCCAGACAGGGGCTGCTGCCACCCCGCACTGCTGCCTCTTTATCAGAGGCAGCAATACAGGGCAACAGGCAGCCGGTCCTAAAGGGGAACTGCTGTTTAAATTGGCTCCCCTTGCGGACCAGCTCCCACCAGGCACCCTGCCCTGCTGCCTCTGATACAGAAGCAGCAGCGCGGTATGGCAGGGGTCTCCTCGGGAGTGGGGCCGGAGCACGCTGGCTGCCGGCCCTGCCCCCGGCGACTATAGAATACTCCAGGGCTACTCAACTTTGGAAGGCCACAGTGACACTCACAGCACTCATGACGAAGGCCGCAACTTAAGTGTGATTGCATATACATGCATATATAAGTGCAAATAGCTTCTTTCACACTGACGGGCATGAATACAAAGATTAAGGCAAGACTACACAACATGCAGGCCCCATTTAAATCAGTTCTGCTGATATTAATAAAATGCAATATGTACCTGATTTCCACCCATATGACAGTACTTTTAATGAGCAATGACAGTTCAGGAATTTAACTACTAAAACTCTTATCAACAGAAGAGCATTATATTCAGGGCTTGACAAACCCCAGCGAGAGCTACTTGCCAGCCCTGCACCGCGCATGCGCCAGACCAGCACTGCGCATGCGCGAAGCACCGGTGAATGGGGCACATGGAGCGACCAGCTAAAATCTACTTGCCACGGGCGAGTAGATTCAGCGGTTTGTCGAGCCCTGATTATACTGACTACTTTTTTGTTTTGGCTCCCACCTGCGGGCCACGTGTTGAGCCCTGCATAAACCCAAACTGCACTGCAGGCCACAAACAAACGGGCCACGAGATGCATGCAGCCCACAGGCCACATGTTGAGTAACCTCATGAATTCTTATCGGTTAGTCGACTATTCCAGAGCTACTCGACTATTCAATTACCCGATATTTAACATCCCTAACCTGGAAACTAATCCCCTCCAAATCTCAAAAGTCCTGCATCATCCTCATTATGCTTCTAGGCTTGTGGGGTCCAGTGTATCAGGAAACTTTATTGCTGCTTCTCATTGATATACTCAACAGAATACAGCTGAACCTCAGCATTATGACAAGCTCTGGAATGGAAGTTGTTTGTAACTCTGAACAAAACATTATGGTAGCATTTTCAAAAGTTGATAACTGAACATTGACTTAATACAGCTTTGAAACTTGATTATGCAGAAGAAAAATGCTGCTTTTAACCATCTTAATTTAAATGAAATAAGCATGTTTTCTTACCTTGTCAAATCATCTGTTTGTAAAAGTTTTCCTTTTTAATAGCTCACATTTTACACAGTACTGTACAAGGGATTAGACTAACTGGCTAATTGAATAGTTGATGCACTTTGCATCAACCAGTCGATTAGGGCACCTCCGCCCTTGAAGTGTAGCAACAGCACTTCAAAGGCGAAAGCGCTGCGGGGAGCACGGGGCCAGCTCCACATGGAGCCTGGGGTAGTGGTGGAGTCCTCAGCTGACCCTGGGCTGCACGCGGCATTTCAAAGTGGCAGTGCTGTGTGGAGACCAGGGTCTTTCTGATAGAGGCAGCAAGGGGGGGGAAGCAACTAGTCAACTAGTGTGTATTCGCTTATTGGATAGTCAACTAGTTGTTCACATCCCTATACTGTACTCCATTTGCTTTTTTTGGGGGGGGAGGAGGGGCGGAGGGAGGGGTGTCTGCTGCTGCCTGATTGCATACTTCTGGTTCCAAATGAGGTGTGGTGTTGACTGGTCAGTTCCTTACTCTGATGTTCATAACTGTATGTTCTATGGTATGGTTTACCCCACCTTCTGATGGGACATGCTTTCTTTACAGCCCTCAGAACTCAACCAAGTTGTTCCACACAGCAGCACAGACCCTTGCCCATGGGGTTACTAGACAGTCAGACAAGATTTTATCATCTCACTTCTCAGCAACACAAAGCAGGACCAGCTATCCTTAAATTGCCAACAGAGTTCTAAAGCTCTCAACAGAGCAGCCCAGGACACAGAGCAGATGACTTACCAGCCCTTCTCCTCTTCAGCGTGACATAGGGCAAGAGGTCATGGCGCGTGATAATCCTCAGTAGCTGCAGCACCTGGCGGAAGTTGGTCTCATCACAGCGGCCCTGCCTTTCTAAGGCCAACAGGAAGTCCCGGCCGCTGCGGATCATCCCCCTCTCGTAGTCATCAATCACATCCACAAAGAGAAAGGACAACACACGTACGTCCCGGTGGGTCAGGTGAGTGCCCACAATGTCAAACATGCGGTGCAAACTATAGAGTCCGTGCTCCCTGTCCCCCGTCTCTTCTGGCCAGGCTTGTGCTCGACTCCGTTTCAAGGTGTCCATCCTGCACGGTGGCTGATCCTGCCACGTGCCACCCAATTCCAAAGGACTGGAGAGCTGTTCCCAGGACTGCAAACCTGGAAGATAAAGAGGGCCAACAGGCTTTAATCAAGAATTTGGCTGGTTTGTTCCCTACTCTGAAGATATTAAATACAAATCCTTGTCTGAATTCCTGCATCAGCAGCAGTTTGTGCTCCGATCCTCCTTATGCAGGGTCATAATATTCCTACTAATACTTCCCACCTCTCTCCATATAGAGCTTTTCACCTCAAAGTCCCTATGGTTGTCAGTCAGGATTACATTTCTCCCCGCCACCCCCAATCTGGAAAGTGGGCTTACTTAGGCTCAGAGTGTGTTCAAGGGCCAAAATAAAAAGTCTTTGTCAGAGCTGGAAACAAAAACCAGGAGTCCTGATCACCAGGCTTATATCTGATCTCCTCTGCCAATTCCTGCTACTATAAAGATGCTGGAAATCACTCCCTCTTGTGCTTCACTAGAGACCAGTCTACTGGCCTTCGGGACATAATGCAAAAGACCATGTTTAACTGGCTTTTTACTGGGTACAGTATTATGAAGGAGGCAGGGGAGCAGCTTTCCATGACGTATCTAACAGGTACTGACACTGCTCCCATGGTATCTGAAAAATCATCATGAAAGTATGTATAGACCAATATAAAGTGTTATATCACTTTTCATCTAAGGATCTTTAAACATTAAGCAAGCTTCATAAGTTCCCTCCTGAGAATAGTGCAGTCTCTCTTTTGCAAAGGAATTTGGCACACGGAGGGATTAAGTGATTTGCCCAAGGCCATCCAATGGCTAAGTGGCAAATCCAGGAGCCGTAACACAGTTTCCCACTCTCAATACAAGCATTTCATTTATGGAGCTTAAGGTGGTTTAACTTTTTCTCCTCCCACTCACATCATGGGGTTCAGTTCTGCTTCATAATTTGTCTTCCTGTCACCTGCACAACATGTCTACGGCTTAAATTAAGAGAAGAGACTTGGTGCAAAACACATGGCACAGACTTGATCCAACCCCAGAAGGGTGGATCATTAATTGTATGCAAGTCTTTCATCTGTCATCTGACTGCCCCTCCTGGAGCACCCACCTGTGACAGGGTGTAGCATGATACGCTCACCTGCCTCAGCTGCCCTCCTTCAGAGTCCCCAGAGACAATCCAAAGCCTCTTAGTGCCAATAGTCCATATGCATTTCATTTATTACAAGAGAAACACACACACCCGCATGCACATAAGTCACAACATCACACCCCAGACAAAGTATCAAGTTCAGCTTTAGCAGCCCTCAGCACACCCCGGCTCTGTGGCAGAGACCTCTTGCCACATCCTGGCTCTCTGTTCGTTCCCTCCTGCCCTTGTACCAGACTAGCTGCCCTAACCCTTCTGTTCTTCCCAGTGGGAACCTCCACAACCGCTTTTCTGGGAAGCCCTCTAGCCAGGGAAGCATCCTTCACTAGACCAGCCCTCTCACCGCTCCTCTGCTTCCAGCTCTCTGGCCCTTTGAGTAAGCCCTTCCATTACTATCTTGCCTTCAGACCTCCCCAGACCCTCCACCCCTCCCAGCTTAGAGCCAGCAACTATCTATAGTGCTTCCTCAGCTCTGAGTTGGAGATGCCAGTCAGCAAACCTCCTCTTGCTGCTCTCCCTGCCTTCAGCCTTACTCCTCCTGCTTCCTACTAGTACTCCTCCAGTCCCCTGGCAGTTCTCACTTGGCCTCCTAACTAAACCAGTCTGCTCTGACTCACTTGGACTCCCCTTCCTGATCCTGATCAGCCCCCAGGTGCTGCCCAGCCCTCTTCATTAGCCAAAAGGGAACACGTGTCATGGCACAGAGGAGCTGGACCTACTTCACTTATAGGAGCAGTCTTCTTTAACCAAGAAGATCCCAAATACCTTCTGGCAAGCACACATACAAGCTATGGTGCCTGAAGTGGATAGTGCAGAACACAAAAAGGAATCCAAGCAAGTATATTGAGTGAACAGTTAGCATTGTCCATTCCAGCAATGACAGTAGTGCATCCAGCTCTTGAGCTAGTCTGCCTAATGGCCCCATCCAAGGCCTATGAACAGGATTTTTATGATAAAGGCATCAAATATAAACACATTATTAAGAGTAGTCATTGGTATCACAATGAAACAGCAAGCCCAGTGTATTACTTATTATGCAAGAACCAGTTCAGGTACTAAGCAGGCCCAAACATGTTTCACTTTTAAAATCAGATGGGAAGTGTCAAACTGGCTTGTGACCCCCTCCTTGCTTCACTGATCTCTAGACTAGCCTATGTTACCTGTCTACGTATTCAGTTACGTACACTCACCTGCCCCAAAAGGCTGGGAACTATGGGCCGAGCAGTCAAAACTCTGCCATGCCAAATGCCTACATCTGATGCCCAAACATTATTCCCATGGTGACAGGGGCTATCAACATAGAGCAGTCTGTTTGGTGGGTATCCACATCCCTAGTTCACATCTTAATAGTTCTCACACCCATGGCTGATTAAAAGTGGCACTGACTTCTTCCAACAAGGGTATCAAGCCCACTATAGGGATGTGAAAGTGTAAGTGTGTACACTGTTAACCGTCTATAGGAGCTGGGACGTGCAGGGAGCCGGATTAAAAGGCAGCTCTTGTGCACCGGCTCGTCTTCTCCCCACATTGCTGCCTACGTATCAGAAGCAGCAGTGTAGTGGGGCAGGTGGCCCCGCACATGCTGGCATCTGCATGCCTCCCCGCGCCGCTGCCTCTATGTTAGAGGAAGCAATGCAGGGGGGGTAGGCAACTCTGTGGGAGCTGCCTCCCCCCAGAGTGTAAATGTCTAACTGCTGAAAGTTTCAGTGGTTACATGTCTGCCTAAATAAATACATTTTAATATCCCTAGCTCCCATCCTGGGGGCAGGTGAGGGGAGGGAATTCTCAGAGTTTTGAGAGCAAGAAGCCTACACATGCTCTGAAAGCGAGTTATGCTTTCATTTATCATCAGCTTCACTTCCAGGTTTTCAGTACAAGGAAAGGTAAGTTAAAAACACCCTTTTGTTTATTTGATTTGTTTTCAAACACAAAATTTGAAGTTTTAGGACAAATTTGAATTCAAAAGTTCTCTCAGGCCAAGACAGCTATAGCTGTGAATTTCAAAACTCAAGTTTTAAAAAATAAACTTAATATTCCCTTTATAAAACTTTTATACTGAATATGAAGTTTGCATATCATCAGCATAGATATTTATAGGCAAAGGGAGCCGCTTGGGAAAAGCTTTGTATGCCTTATTTTGGGTCACACACAGTGCAATCTCTATCCTCCATTGAACTGGGATTTTGAGAGGCAGCTATATGATTTAGTTTTGCTTACACGCTTTTAGAGATCATCCTCCTCCTCTGTAGTAGCTAAGTTACATGGGAACCCCCCCCATATCTGAATATTTTTAATAGACAGCACTAGATTGGAAGCAGGCATTGCACAGCACAAAGCACATTGTGGGACCACAAATATAATGTCGTTAGAAACTGACAAGAGAATATTTTAAAGACGTGGAAAAAGGCATGTTTCTATGACTTCTGGTTTTTGACATTTATTCATGTAATTTTGAGGGTGCACAAGTGCACACTAGTAGGGTCTACAGAGACTAATTCAGGCTGAACGTCTTAGCACATTTTAGAAATCAGAGCCCCGTGGTCCACATTACAGATCTATGTTGATAAGCCCTTAGAGATGAGCCAAGGAGCAGGAACATAATATATATAAACAAACTGCACTAGGAAAGAGGTGAAGTCAACATGAATTGAGTAACCATTAGGGATCTAAAAGAGTAGTCGAATAGTCAACGACCTACCCAATAAGCCTAGGCTTATCAGGTAGTCGAGTCGACTACTCACATTTCCCCCTGCTTGCTGCCTCTATATCAGAGGCAGCA
This sequence comes from Pelochelys cantorii, assembly GCA_032595735.1. NCBI lineage: Eukaryota > Metazoa > Chordata > Testudines > Trionychidae > Pelochelys > Pelochelys cantorii. Next base: position 16,176,987 of record CM064349.1, on the reverse strand, counting down.
AGGGGTAGGGGGGAGCAGGAGCTGCTGCGGGGGGGAGTGGGCTTAAAAGCTGATTCCCTTCAGCACTGTCTCCAGAGTGCGGGGATGGAGGAAGGAGGGCAAAGGAAGGCAGAGGCACAGCGACACTGCAGTTCTTCCTTTTAAATGTAAAAAGAGTCGGGCAGGCAGAGGCACAGCACGGGACCCCGCACAAGCTTGCGCCAGTCCCAGACCTACTCCAGCTGCAGCTCTGCAGTTTAAATGTAGTAGGAGCCAGGCTGCCTGCACACCCGACTCCTACTACGTTTAAACTGCAGAGCCGCAGCAGCCCCATATCAATTAATTGCATACTCGATACAAATTGTATCGAGTACACGATTAGACATTTAACTCAATACTTAACATCCTTAGTAACCATTTCTGGTGTTAATTGGATAAATATTGCACCTGTTCGTAGGTGGAGGGAAGAGTGTTTTATTGGTAAAAATCTAAAATCAGAAGTCCTATTTGTATATTTTTGAAATGCAGCTTCTCTTGAAGGAACTGTGCTTTTACAAGGTACACACTGGACTTAGATGTAGCAACAGTTAAAAGTAAAGATCAAAGAATGGGAAAAAAAATGTTGTTTCCAAGTTTTAACCAAGAGAGTGTAAATGTGTTTCCAATTAAAATCTTAGAAACAATACCTCGTCCCCATCCCCTCTCTTACTGCTCCCAGCTCCTGCTCCTGCCTCTCAGGACCCATCTACAGCAAGAAAGTGACCATGGTGAAACACAGCTGCATAAAAGTTGGGGACCAATGACTTTATATGCTTTACCCATCAAAAACACGTGCCACAGAGGAGCCCCTCTGACTTTTCATGCTGTTTGGGAATTATTCTCTTCCAGGGCTGCTATGGAATCTTCAAGCTCTAATTCAAAGTGCCTGTATGCACAGACTTTCCAAATAAAGTTAACTCATTTCTACACCACAATTTTAGGGTTTTCCATTCTCCCGGCCAAAGTCACGGACACCTCTAACGTCAGAAATTTCTACAGGGATGTCCTCATTGCAAAATTAACTGCAGTGATCAGCACTCAGGCGCAGGCCATGCATGAGCAACCAAAACCCTGCTCAAACTAGTCCTCACAGGTGCTGAACTCACACATGAGTGTCACTAGGACTTAAGGGCACATCCTATGGTTCTTCATGCTGCAATAATCCAGTCATTTTCAAAGTATGGGTCACGACCCAGTACAGGGTCACGGGAAATCAGGCACTGGATCACCTAGCTGTAGGGAGACAAGGTGACCAGCAGGGGTGCTACAGCTTCCTGCCTGTCTTGGCACTGCAGACCACACTGTGCCCTGGAAGCGGTCAGCAGCAGGTCTGGCTCCTAAGTGGAGGCAAGTAACCAACGCTCACAAAAAAAGCAAAACAAGCCAAAAAAATGAAGCAAATCCCAATTTCAAAACAAGACCAAAATGAGCTCCATACATTTTGCTGTGACAAACCAGAAATCAACCAATGGATGTGTGGAGGCAGAGCTTGGGGCAGGAGCAGCATGTGGAGATGGACCTGCTGCTGGCCACTTCCAGGGTGTAGTGTGGTCCAATGTGCCAGGACAGACAGGAAGCCTGCCTTATCATTCCACTGCATCACTGACAGGGAGCCGCTGGACGTAAGCCTGTGCCCCAACAATCTCCTGTCCCAGACCTGAGCCCTTCCACAAACCCCTCCTGCACCCTAAATACCTCATCCCTGGCTCCCCTGTAACTCACCTTCATAACCCAGCCCAGAGTCCCCACCTACATACTGAACCCCTCTGTCCCACCCCCCCAGCCTGCATCCCAAACTCCTCAACTCTGGCCCCACCCCAGAGCCCACACCCCCCACGCAAAGCCTTCAACCCCACATCTTCAACCACTCATCCCTGAGGCCCCACCCTGGAGCCTGCACTCTAATCAAAAGATATAATTATGCTGGGTCACGGGTATCAATAATTTTTTTCAACTGGCTTGGGAGAAAAAAGGTTGAAAACTACTGCAATAAGCTGACCTGCTCTGTGATTCTTTCCCAGTGAATTTGTCTGCCCCCATGGGCCCACAGGAGGAAACTGTGGCAAAGCATTGTAAGATTGTCAGCACTCAAGTGATTTAGCCTGCATCCTCACTGCAAAGTGGGCAGGTTGCCAGTCCAATAGAAAGCAGCACATAGTTCGAGCCTAAAACTTCCAGCCAGCCCAGCCTGTGAAAGCACCACTTTCAGACGAGAGACTTTTGCATGTGGGCAGGAGAGAGGCTAGGGACAAAACCCAAGTTAGAGCCTGAATTAGCTCTGCAGAGAAGACATTCCCTAAGAGTTGTGTGTCTGAGGTTGAGACTGAATGTAAAAGAAAGCCGTAAATGAGCCAAAGGAAAGACACCCCCATCAAATGAGTGGCAGGCAGAAGACAAGAGAACCAAAAGTGGTGAAACACAAAGTGATGTTCACTCTCTCAACTTGGGAAGATCCAGCAGCCAGGAGGAAGGAGTTTCATTTAAATCAAACCACTTTTGTTTCCCTCTAAGAATGCAGGTCTTGTATTGTCTATGTCCAAGGTTTCCTCCTGTTTTTTCCTGTAACATTTCAAGCCAAGATTCTGAGCAAGGCTGACCATTAAAGATTCCCTCAGTCCTTTCACAAGAGACAGGATGTTAACTATGGAATCCCGCTAACTTGGCAGTGGGGGCAGAGAAAAACTGCAGAATCCTGGAACTCCTCCTCTCTCCACTGCAACCTGCTCCCCTGACTAAGTGGGTGGCTCCCAGAAAACCACCTCTTCCCCCCCCCCACACACACACACACACACACACACTGTAGCTGGTCATTGAAGCAGCTCACACAGGGTGTCTCTACACTGCACCGTAGCGCGAAATAAGATACGCAATTTGCGCTATACAAATTGTGTATCATATTTCAATTTTATTTCAAAATAGCTTATTTCATACTTTGGCGCTGTCTACACAGTGCCAAATTTCAAAATAACCCACTATTCCAAAACGTCCCTTATGCCTTGTGGAATGAGGTTTACAGGGATGTCGGAATAGCGAGCCCATTATATTTTGAAATAATGGGCTTGCTGTGAAGACATGGGATAGCTATTTCATGGTACGCTGGTATCCCAAAATAGCTTTGAAGTGTAGACGCAGCCATACAGGGCTGCAGGCAGCAACTGACCAGATCTTGCTTCCCTTTCCATTCCCCAATCTCTATTCCTGTGGTACCTGACTAATACGGTGCAAGAAAACAAGGTCCAGACACAGAGTCAGTGGACAATCACCCTGAACAGCATGTAGCCTAGAGAATGGAGGTAATGGGCACAACTAGCAAAAAAAGGAGGGAAAGAAAATGGACAGAAGTAGTTAGTCATGGCACGGTACAAAAAGGAGATATGGAAAGAGGGCACCCAGTTATCTACTTAGACTGCGGGGGTAGGGTGAGGGGTAGTGATGTTAAATTTTGATTAATTAACTAATCGAGCAGTCGATGGAATTTCCATCGACTACTTGATTAGTCGATAAGGGGGGGACACGCTCTATCCCACTGCGCCTCTCCCTCTAAAATGTACAGGAGCTGCCTGTGGCTCTTGTATATTTCAAAGGGAGAGAGGCAGCAAACAGGCCCCAGCAGGGAGCAAAGCAGTCCTGGCTGGCACTGGTTTCCCTCTGTGCCTCTTCCTTTGAAATGTACAAGAGCCATGGGCAGCTCTTGTACATTCTAAAGGGAGAGGAGCAGCAGCGGGACATTTCGATCCCCACTCGCATCGTTCCCCACTACCTCGTGGAGAGGATGCTGGGGGGGGGGTGACCGGCTTTTAAGCTGGCTGCCCCCAGCACCAGCTCATGCTCCCTGCCTCTCTCTGACAGAGGCAGCAAGGGGGGGGGGGGGGAAGTGACTAGTCGCTTACATCCCTGGGAGGGAGGGGCTCCACCAAAATGAGGCTGGGCACTGCTGAGATACTCCATGTTACCTCTCAAAATAATGTAAGCATGGATGGCGAGGCAGGAATCTTTTGAGTTCTATTCTTGTCTCTCAGTGACACAAGTCTGGCCTTGGGCAAGTGAGTGAGGATAACAATACTGACCTACTTCACAGGCTGTTGTGAGGATTAAATGAATGTGCAGAGCTTTGAAGATATAAGAGCTATAAGTGCAAAGTGTCATTCACTTCCTGCTCTGAAGTGCAGTCCCATTCCACCCCAGAAATGAGTGCATTTCAGCAGTAGGCAAAGCAATCTCTAAATCTCTCTTCCCTAGCTCACAGGACACCATGAAGTGTGAAATATTAATGAGACTACAATGGATAGTGATTTTTTAAAAAATGCTCATAACAAGAGCAGGCAAAATGAGCAACCAATGTTATATTTAGAGGTCAACAACATATTCCAACCTTCAAGGCCTGGACTATATAGGTTTTGTACTAGTAAAACCACCTTGGTTAGGGGCTTGATTTTTTTAAAACCAAATCAATATAAAGATACTTTACACTAGGGATGTAAAAATATGGTTAAAAATGTAACCATGTAACTGCTAAAAATCAGCCTGCAGCTGAAGCCTCCCAGGGAGCCAAACCGGCTCCTGAGGAGGCGGCTTTGCTTCCACAGTGAAGCTGCCTCCCCAGGAGTCGGAACAGCAGGGGCTGCTGCCGGCCCCACTCCTGTGGAGGTTTCACTATGGGCTCTGCAGCCAGCTCCCCAGTAACGGAGCTGGCAGCCCCTGCCAGCCCCACTCCCAGGAAGCCAGCATATAATCCATGGTGGGTGGGAGGGTGCCAGGCACGCCACAGACAGGAGTTGCTCTACTGGGCCCCATGGGGCGGGAGCAGCCCCCTGCACACGGCGGGCAGAGAGCTACTCCAGCCCCTACCAGTTAACCAGAACCAGTAAGCCTCATCCATTAAGAGTGAAGCTTACTGGTTAACCTTTTACATCCCTACTTTATACTAGTATTGCTTATTCCCCTGGCCACACAGGGATTGCTATGCTAGTAAAAGCATCTTTATACCAAGGTAACTGCATTCACTGTAGAGGGTTGTACTGCTTTAACTACAGCCATTTAAGAACCATGCTATAAACGCATGTACCCTCTCCACATGCTGGATATGGATCAAGTTTTCTTTCTGCTGCATTCAGGCAAGCCAACCCTTTGCTTGTTTTGTAACAACTTCCCTTCATGACCAAATGGCTTAACTACAGTAGTTCCCTCTCTGCTGTCTGCAGCTAGTGCAGAAGTCAGAAGTATCCAGTTTGCAGGAGCTGCGATCAATCACCCCCCATCCCAAATTCTTTACCTTGGCTGTCTATTAAACAACTAGCCAATTAGCCCATCATAAGATGGTATTTTCAGGTCTCTCCTCCATGTCGGTCTTCTCTCCTGAGCCTCCGGTCTCTCGCTCCGTCTCTCATTCCTCCTCCTCCTGCCTCCCCCTCTCTCTCCCAGTTCTCCTCTGCCTTCTGCCTCTCTCTCCCAGCTCTCCTCCGCCTTCTGCCTCTCTCTCAGTCTCTCTCTTTCTCTTCTCCCCCTCCCGCCTCTCACTGTTTCTCTCTTCTCCTCCTCCTGTTGCGTCTCTCACTCTCTCTCTCTCGCTGTCCTCCGCCTCCTCCGTTCTCCTCTCTCGGTCTCCTCCGTGTCGTCTGTGTCTGTTCCGCTTTCCTCCTTTTGAATCCGGTGCCCTTTCCTGACATCAGAGACGCACGCTCATCCAGGCCCCGCCCCCTGGCTGTTCCCTCTGGGCAGCACTGTTGCCTCCCGCCGTGGCACTCAGCTGACTTCTGCGCCACTCAGCCAGGCCGCCGCAGGGGAGCAAGTGGCGCAGGCAGACGTTTGGGCCCCGTGCTGCATGGGGAGCACAGACCCCAAACAGCCACAGCGCAGAAGTCAGCTGAGTGCCACGGCGGGAGGCAACAGCGCCCCCCAGAGGCAACATGTAACGCTACAGCATTACAGAGTCTCAGACATTGGGCTATTTTATATATATATATATATATCATATCAGGCAGCCGGGATCCACACACACTCACTTCACAACCTTGAAATGTCATTTAGGATCTGATCCCAACCCAAATGAACCGCTGGAGTTTCTCCACCGACTTCAGTGGGTGTAGGCTCTGTGACTCAGTTTCCTCCATCTACAGAAAAAGGAGCATGATGCTTCCCTGTTTGTGAGATGCTTTGAGATCTCTATAGAGATGACACCAAAGTAGTGTCATTCAGCAAGACTGCCTGGATGCTTACATAGTAATGCTTTCCTCCTTCTGCCCACACTCCACTGCTAGCAGCAATAGCAGGAAAGACTAGAGTTGCAACACTATAATCATTTGACATATGGGAACAGCCCATGCAACCAAAGTTCTATCCCAAAGCACCTGTTATACATAATTTGCACTCCTCAGCCTTTCAAACACACAGGTCAGTTAAAGGGACTCATGGAAGGTAAGGTATTTTCTTGCCAGCTTTATAAACATATTTTTAAAAAACAAGTCTAATCTGCTTTTCCCCATTTATGCTGTTTATTATGGACACTTCAGTTTCACTTTGTTTCTACTCAAATTTCACTTCCTGGTTCCCATCCTCTAGGCCTCATGCTTAATCTGGGAATCCAATACTGCAGGGCAAGGTTTGAATGCCAAATATATAAGTATATATGCATACACACAATTGATTTAAATACGTATTTTTGTTTTCAAGCAGTCATTTTTTTCGACATTAGGATTTATAAAACCTGCACTTCCAGTATAAACTACATTTTAACACAAACCCTTAATCTGGAATTCTAAGTGTGAGACTTAGGTATGTCAGTGTATAGTCAAGTAAATGATTAACCAATAAGCCTGGTCTTATCAGTTAAGCCTATTGATTACACACACTCCCCCACCCCAACTTTGCTGCCTCTCTATCAGAGGCAGCAAGGAGGGTAGGGGGAGCCAGTGCCCATGAGGAGCTGGCTTTAAGCAGGCTCCCCATAAGCACTGGATCTGCTTTTCCTCCCTCCCCCCCAATAGAGAGGGGCAGCAGTACGGAGGGTGAGGATGGCAGGCTGCAGCCGAAATGCGCAGGGAGCCAGCTTTCAAGCCAGCTCCCTGAACCCGCCTGCCTCCCCCCCTGCTGCCTCCTACAGCCTTTTAAGCCAGCTCTCCCTAACACCAGCTCCACAGTGCCGCCTGCCCCCTCCCCCACTGTTGCCTCTATGAGGGGCAGTGGCACCAGGGGCGGGTGGGGGAAGACAGGGAAGGCTGCCACGAAGCAGCCCCTGTCCTTGTGGGGTACGAGCTCCCCGGGACAGAGGCTGATCCACATCTAACATCTAAAGAAACATCTAACGAAATGCAACGTTAAAAAAATAAGCATAAGGAAAATTCTATGCCGTACGCTCTGGAAAGAAACGAGAATTCAGTACAAAAGTTCCAGATTTTTGAAGTTCCAGCAGGCAGCCTGTCATTGCTGGAATACCCCAGAACAACATTAAGTCTGTTTTATTCAGGCTGAATTAATCAGGGACTTTCACTGAGGAGAGGATAGAAGACAATTACACTTCCCTTCCAACCTTGTTCTCCTCCAATTTCAAAGTTGTCCAACCAGGAGAACCCAGCCTGTTTGGCTGTAAAGTTTCTTTTTTTAAATAAAAAGTATAATCCTTTGATCTTTTAGAGCAGCTCTTTAATTAGTGTATGTAGGGGGAAGCAAATCTCTCATCATAGGGAGGAAAAGGAAATTTGTATATTCAACAGTTCTTAAACTGAGCTTACAATAAGCAAGTGGTATGATTGGCTCAAAAAAATGGGTCCAGTTCCTCAGCTGGTGTAAACTGGAATAGATTTCTGCCAATATAAACCAGGTGAAGATACACTCCATTGTTTATGTCCACATCAAACATGGTTAAATGGATGCTGTCAACTGTAAAGGCAGCCAGTTTCAAAAGTTTAATTACAAAGTAGTTATGTGTGTTACACCTGTCACAACTCTTCCAGCCAATTTCAGGGATAAAAAAACCAAACCAAAACAAAAAAACCCCATGTTTCTCTCTCTCTCCTATTGCGTGAAAGATCCACAAAAACAGGGGAAGCGGACTATAAAAACTGCTGTAAAACACAAAGCAAAACAGCAAAAATAAATTTCCTCTTCTCTTTGGCTCTGACAAAAGTGGATAAAAACTCTATACCAAAGTGTGATTCTCAATTGATAGTAACCCTTTAATATACTGTTGACATGCTTGATTGTTTTCTAGTAAACAGTTCATAGCACTTATTTTGCAAGAACACTGGCAGTGAGCCTGTACCACTAGCTTGGCTGTTCCCCCATCCGCTCAGCTCTTCATGCTGTAGGACCACATTGTCCACTGGTTGCTGGCTCCGTGCGTGACATATCCTCTGGGCACTCTACTTGTAAGCTCCTATCTGAGCCACATGCCTATTTTATGAAGAAAGTGGATGTTCAGCTACAACTCAACTGTGTTCATTGTACATACGTAAGACAAGCCTGATATGGCTTGACTACAAAACACCACTGCACCTGCATGCTGCGTATAAAGTAACTAACCACTCTAGCATCACAGCCTGGCTAGCTATTACTGAGTTTAATAGCCAGTTCACAAACATTACATACATACACTCAAGTGAAGGTGTTTGAGGGGTTATTTGTTTTGTTTCACACTACTCTGAGATATAGGTACAATAAGTTTAACCTCAACATAAAAAAAAATCCACCGAAATCCCTTTTGTTCTACAACAGATCAGCTCAAATTATATCATCATACAAGGTTATTACCAAACACACATTCTTGGAGTATTTTCTTTTTAAAGTACCAGTATTTGCTTTTTAAAATTAAGACAACTGCCAAAAATTTATTCCATGGAGTAACAGATCTACACTATCCTTCATGCTTAAAATTGCACACATACAATATATTAAAAGCTATGCCACTGTAATCCTTAAACTGAGATTTTGCATAAAATTCAGAAAATGCAAAGTTAGTATTACAAAAGCAACTTTAATTTTACCTCTTTCAGAGTAAATTGTATTTTAAGGTCTCAGTCCTTCAGACTTATGCACATGTTTACTTTTACTGTTCAGTTGCAGCAGTTCCACTAATCTCCAATGAAACAACTGCCAGCACACAAGGCTAAACACATGGTAAAGAATTTGCAGGATCGGGGCTGTAAACACTAATTCTGCAAAAAGTTAAGCACGTGAATGGTTCTGTTGAAATCATATGTCCAGATAACCACATACTTAAGTTTTTGCAAAACAGTTTTACACTTACATATTACGAGGGGGCTGTGCCCACTGCTCGCTACACTCGCCAATCCCACTCTCTCTGGCCACTTTTGCAGCCAAGCGAGCCTGATGACATCATTCTGTTGCGTGGGAGAAAAAAATTTTTTATCTATAGAGAGAGAGAGAGAGAGAGAGACTGACTTGAAACAAGAGTACATGAAAAAAGCTGGGCTGGCAGCGGGGGAGTGGGACGGCCAGGAACCTAGCCCCAGCCAGGGCTGAAAGTAGCAGGGCCAGCAGCACAGCCCCAGTCAGGGCTGGCAAGGTGGGGAGTGCAGCCATGGCTGGTGAGGTGCAGGGGGCACAGCCCCGCTTGGGGCTGGAGGCAGCAGGGCTGGCAGCCAGGAGCGCAGTCCTGGCCGGGGCTTGCAGCAGGGAGCACAGCCCTGACCAGGGCTGGAGTCAACAGGGCCAGCACCTGGGCGAGCAGCCCAGCACAGTAATGTGAGAGGCGCCGCCCTGGTTGGGGCTGGAGACAGCGGGTCGGCCCCTGTCCAGGGCTGCTGCATTGTGGGGGAAGGGGAGCTAGATGCAGCAGGGCAGGCAGCACCGAGCACAGCCCCAGCTGGGAGCAGAATCCTACACCCAGGTAGGGAGCCTTGACCTTCCCTTGTTTGGCAAATTCTGTGGTTTGGGACCACTCAGGTCCTGAGGGTGCCGGACAATGGAGGTTTAACCTGTACCTCCCCCCCACCCCCCGCCATAAGCTCCATCATCAAAAATCCTCTTCCTCTTGATTCCATGTTTGAATCAGCATCTCTTTCCAGAGTTTCAATTGAAAACTGATTTATAGCATGGGAATGACACCCTTTATTTGTCTGGGTTTGTTGTGAGCTGTTGACCAATCACCCAATTTTTATGTCCCTGGTCCCATCCCATATCACTGAAAGCCAGTATAAGTAACGACACAGTACAGTTAGCATTCCTGAATTTTCTAAAGCACAACTTTTTTTGGGGGGTGGTGCACTAACTTAAGGCCTTCTATAGTGATTATAAATCTGAAAAAAGTAGTATAGCTTTTCTTTTTCATCACACCAGAGCCTTAAAATGTCTATTTACAACATATTTAGGGTTGACAAAATTCAGTTTTTTTAATTCTGACAATATATTTATTTGTAAGACTTTCATTTAACTATTTTAATTTTTGCAGTTGCAAGAAATTAAGGGGAGTTGGGTGAGTGCATCACAGACAGCTGGCCTGCAGGGAGCTTTCAGGGGTGACAGTGAGGCCTGAGACACCAACCACAGGCTGTAGTCCTGGCCCAGTGGAGCAGAGACCCCAGGTCAGGGCCAGGAAGAGAAGGACAACCCCCCCCTTCCCACACTAGAGAGACCACCCACTGCTAAACAGGCTCCCTACATCCAGCCACGAGTAAACAAGTGTGCAGAGCCATGACAGAGAACTGCGGAGGGCTCCCTGTACTGCCCTGGGGCTAGGAACACAAGATCTCTACAGACTTAAGTACTGGGCAGGCCATGCTTGCTAGCTGTTATTGATGGATTTCATAAATTTCTGTATCAGGCGAAACTGACATTTACCAACAATTAATTATTTAAACTGAATCCTGCCAAGCCTAAACAATATTTAACACATGGCTCCCAACTGGGCATGTGGCATAATGTTTCAGTCTTGCACATGAAACAAACAACATCATGATTGTCAGGCCTGCAGTCAGGTTCTTGGGTATTTTTTTCTGCTACGTAGACTGGAATACATAAGTGTGTGTATAACAAGGTTAGCAAGTGTTCTGAGAACTGGATACCCCCAATGTGGACTACATCATCTGAAAAGACAAACACAATTGTCTACCTGTGGTATTAGGTGAGGGAAGATGAAAGAACTGCCTGATTTTTGCCAGAGTGCAAACAGATGCAACTGTGAAACATGTAGGTATAGACAAGCAAAAACAACGGACACAAAAATTCAATAAAGAACCAGACATGTATAGAGATAATGAGATCAGGCACATTAGATAGGATTATTTTTAAATATCGGGGGTATAAACACTCTTCAGGGCATAAGCCAATAACTAATGCAATTTTCAAAGATACATGTATTATTCTGTATTTGTCTACTATGGAGTTTCCCTCCTCTCGTCATTGCCAGAAATAGAATCCTGGACTGCAGGAGCCAGGGATCAGATACAGAAAGCTCCATACTGTACACAACAGAAATGCCACAGAACAATTGCAGTGAACTGGAAGGAGCGCAATCCACACTAGAAAAACGTGTAACAGTTTTTAGTATGTGTGTTACACAGCTAACAGCTGAAATGATATTACTGGGGTTCTAAAGCTGTATTGCAGACAGGACATGAGCATTTAACATCAGCTGATCCTACTCAGTGGCTAGTTATTTTAAAAGCCTATTATATAGCACAAATGTACCTGCCAAATATCGTTACAAGTTTTCTAGCACAGCTGGGAACTGTTTACATGTCATGAGTGTGTGAGTAACCTGTTAAAATCATTGTGATTCAATCTGTACTATAGACAGGGGTTAAGGCTCTTAGAGAAAGAACTGCTGTAGCCAAAGTTTTTAAACATGGTTTTCATTGTTTGACAAACTGATACCACTTTTGGAGTGAACCATGTTTTAAAGTAAGCCTATCAGTGTCTTCTTCAGTGCAGACACAGCTTTCAATATGACAAGTCAATTCCATGGCTGACTTCAGTGCCAAATAGCTTGAAATATTGTCCACACTACTGATGATCAAGATACAAAACCATGGCTATCTATCCATATTATGGATGTGAATGGGTAACCAGTTACCATCACCCTTAAATTATGTTTACCAAGTAAGGGTAACCAGTGCCCAGGAGCTGCCCCTCCAGCCCGTGCGAGGCCGCTGGCTCCCAGACCACGCATGGCCACTGGAACAGCCCCTATCCACAATGAAGGGGCTGCTCCAGCCTGGCCACAGTGGGCTCTCTCCCAGCCAGTTCCCCCTTTTAATCAATTAACCAATTAAACGGGATTTTACATCTCTAACCCAAGTTATAACAAAAACGGTCACGGCCACACAACAGGGCTTTTTCCCCCTACAGCACAACCACATATCCACACTACCATGCTGCCTACCACTGTTTGTATCAGTGCATCCTGGGAAAACTAGGCCATTGTTTTTTCACATATTTATACCACTAATCAGCACAGTAACCAAGTGCTCTCCCATAATGTCTTAGCAAGAGATGAGTGCCAGGACGACATACATGCAAAGCAGCAAGACATACAGAAATACACTGAAATACCCTTCCCCAGCTTTCTGAGTGGTAGGAAGTAAAACCAGCCAACTCAGATGCACAGGCACAGTTAGAGAATCCATCTACAAAGCAAATAAACTTTGTCAGAAAGTTAGAGAAACACAGCCATGCAGTAGCCCAGGCTGCTGGCAAGGGTGTAACAGCTACCGGTGTTATAAAGTGTAATATTATCCATGTTGGGCACAGACACAAGCTAAGTTTACAGCCAAACAGATGTTAAGTTACAAACTCAGTTAAAAGTTAGAGTGTAGACAGGGCCTAAGGTGCCACAGACAGTAGAACTGACAAAATGCATTAGTTTAAATTAATGGAATTCAAAGCTGGATTTAGCCAAATGTCAGGCTCAAACCAGGTTTGGACTAAGCATGTAAACTGTTATTTAAAAAGTTAACTGTAGAACAAAGTCCCCCACCCGCAGTGTGACATGATGGTCCCAGCCACGGTCTGCTCCAGCCCGGCCGGGTCACTGGTTAACTAGTTACCAGGAAGCATCACCCAGTACATCCCTAGTTTGGAGCCCGATTTTAAGGCTAAATAAAAACTCAACTAAGAATCCAGAGTACAAGTGGTCTGAACAGAGCTTTGGCTATTTATACACTGCTGAGCTCTCACACAGCACTTTCCTAATCCACCCACCCTCAAAGGAGGTCAGTATTATTCTCTCCATTTTACAGATTGGGAACCTAAGGCACAAAAAGGTGAAGCAGCTTGCCCAGAGTCACACAGCATGTCAGTGCCAGAGCCAGGAATTGGACCCATGTTTCCCAACTCCCAGCCCAGTACTTAAGTCTAGCCAACCTTATCCAAACACCTGTTTATATAAGCAAAGAGGTCAGAGATGTCTGATATATTAAGTCACTTCTCATCCACCCTTCCTTCCTATTCACCTCCTGGACTGAATTTCCTGCTATGTATTTTTGTCTAAATTAGAGCAATGTTTCCCAAACTTTTGGAAGATGAACCCCACCATCAAGAAAATGAAACTAACAGAACCCTACCACGTGTTGTTAAAGGTATAAGTAGTCTTCCACACAGATGTGCACACAGCTTCAGACAACCCCAGGGGGGCATACCACCACACTTAAGCAAATGCTTATTTAGAGCACTTTCCAGTTTAGTTTTAAATGTTTCAAGTCATGGAACGTCTAGCATTCTCCTTTATTCTATTATTCTAGAAGGCTGGCAAGAAAGAAGACAACTGGACTGAGCCCTAGGAATCTAGTATCAGGTCTTGTTTTGAGAACCACTCATCCCCTCTCCCTTAAACCACACGCTCAGTTTTAAATGATGGGGTTAATGCTCGTACAGTGGGAAAAACATTTACACATCAGATGGGCAATTGGAGGCTAAGTTAGTCACACATTAAAAGCCAGGACAAAGCACAGTATCGCCACTTATGGTGTAATAGACCCTTCCACGAAGATAAACTGAAGTTGATGAATCACTAGCATATTACAAAATAATAATATATAAATACAGACAATATAGAGACCAACCTTAATTTGAAGCTCTTCTTGTCTTGTTTATATCCGCTCTACTGCACTGATTCGAACACGGGGGCTGAACAAGAATTTTTTAGAGTCTTCTATTCCTCCCTTTTACTTTACTTTTTAAATAAACAAAATACCCAACATAAGAGCTTAAACTCTTTATGAATGGTTTTACAATATGGCTCTCAAGTCAGGGAAGCCTAACTACTAAAGTTAGATTACCAGAATGTGATATTAAATTGGGTAGACTTGCCTGAAGAATTTTCCTAGTAATTCTGATGCTGAAAGCTCTCCATCTATCTTGCTCCAGAAAAATTCACTAAGAAAAAGAAGGGAAAGAGGAGAAAATCCAAAATCTATTATGCACCCTCCAGTTCCTTTCTTTTAAAATAATCATTTTTCTGAAGATTTGATTCTACATTAGAAGCTTTGTTTCTATACCCTTTTAAATATAGAGATGTCGTCTTTTTAAAAAGTTTTTCTACTTTCCTCTGCCCCCAATTTAATTTATTGTAATTTTAACTAACTAAATTTCTGGGACATTTAAGTTAGAGACTCTACCACAACAACAAAAAAGTAATTAGAAACTGTGAAATTCTTTAAAATTCAGCCTGTACTTTCTTCTTTATTCTTAACTGTGATTGTTACATTTAGTGCTTATCTTTCCCCCCCATCACATTCTTCCTGTAATACTACTTTACCCCAAAGAACAGATCCCTCTCCAAAAGCAGGAGATTTAGAAACTGGGTGTTAAATTTTCAGAAAGCTGGTTTGCGCCACAGCTGTTCAACTTTAAGGCTCTTCCCCAGTTGTACAGCTGAATTGTCCTACATTCTTTTTAAATATTAAAAAATTAAAAATCTGACTCCCCCAAAAATTAAGATTAAGCTCCCAAAATACACCTAACCCACCAAAACAGGGTTATATCACAGCTTGCTTTTTACTTGCAATAGCCTCTTTCCTTTTTTAAAAAAATTAGTATTTGTTATAACTACTTAGCAGTTCCCACATTTCAATATGCAGCTCTAGTCCTGCTTTCCTGCTCCCACCCCCTTTTCCTCTCCCCTCCTAGGCCAGGAAAATTTGGTTTAATATTAAGATAGAAAAAGGCATATTTGTTAAAGTGTCTTGTTTTAATTTCCTGCAACTCTCTCCAAGAGACTATCCCCTCCTCTCCCACACCTCGATATACACATTTAATCCTGACCAGCCACCCACCCCCCAAAAAAGCAGGAAAACTGGGTTTATTAGAAGCTGGGAAATGTGTATGTTTTAAACTGGTTTATTCCCCCTCCCGAAAAAGCCACCCTGAGACTCTGCACTTGCCTGTCACGCTTCTCTCTCCACCTCTATTGCCCCTTTCCCATTCCTTCCCCCCACGCCCCCCCAAAATAAAGATCCCAGGCAAAGCGGGCTGATGGGAAGGCAGAAATGAACGGCTCGCTCCTCCTCAGCAAGGATCAACGCAGGGGCCCTCCTAGCTGCCTGTCTCTACTCTCTCTCCCCCGTGCCCCAGGGAGGGGGCTCAGTGGGAGCTGGCACGGGAGGGGAGGGGGCTAAGGCAAGTGCTTCCCCCCAGGATCAGCTACAGGCTGCCCCTCCCCCCAGAGAACAGGACACCCAGGGACCGGGGGGTGGCAGGAGCTGGGGGGGGGGAGCTCGGACCTTTGCCGGGGCTGGTTCCCCCCCGCTCCTCCTTTCCCCTCCCCCCGTCCCCAGGGGCGGCTGCTGCCAGGCTGGGGGGGGCTGCCCCGGGCTCCCTAGGCCTCTCTCACTCTCTCCTCAGGATCAGGGCGGCCATATTGGATCCGTCAGCTTCTCTCCCCGTCTGAGGGAGGCGGCCGCTGCTGCTAGAGCAGGAGCAACATCCGGGAAACCGCGGCAGCTCCTCCTGGCTGGGAGGGGGCGGCGGTGGGAGGGGGGAGGAAGAGGTAATGGTGTAACCTACATCCGGTGTCTCTCTGCCTTCCTTCACCGCCATAGGAAAGAATGGGGGAAGGGCCGCCATCTTTGTGGAGGGCAGGCTGGCGGCTCCATCCGCGATATTTCCTGGGTGGCTTCAAAACTATCGGGAAGTATGGGGAGGCGGCCGCCATGTTGGTAGAGGGCAGACGGGCAGGCACAGCCGGGTTCTGACTTCACAGCTACTGAAGAGAAGGGTCGAGTGCCACCATCTTTGTGAAGGGCACACGAGCACGTGGGAAATTCGAGTCCGCTGTTGAAGCAACTGCGGGTGGGACCGAGCTGATGAGTGTGGGGGAGGGTTGTGTTTATTAAACAGGCTGTAGTGCAGAACACCAGTAAAAACTGGACACGAAAAAACAGGTTCAAAAATATGCCAGTGACTATTTCAGTGCATTGGTTTGCCTGATGGAGGTTTATCTCCCTTACTGTTTAAAATGCCCACATTACCATTAGGAATATTCTTATTAAGTGTCTTTTACAAAGGGGGTTGAGGGTGATCTGAAAGTCAGGAGATCTGCATTCTGCTCTTAGATCAGTGACTGGTCTTGGTCATGTCACTTACTCTAAACCTCAGGGTCTCCATCTGTAATACGGGGATAATTATTAGTATTATTATTTATTTGTATTGTGAGAGTGGCTGGAGTCCCCAAGCAGGGATAAGGGTCCTAGTACACTGACCTCAGAGTTACACGAATACAGACAAGACAAGATGATCCCTGCTTTAAAGAACTGGCAATCTATTTCCCTGATCTTGCAAAGACATGATCTTAAGCTATATAATGTAATTAAGCTGTACAAACATTAGGCATTATTATCATTAGGTACTGAAAGCAGTCCTGCTAATCAGGTAAACATAAACCATCCCTTACAGGTTGGAAAAAACCCTGTTGAGGAAGATCTAATTTTCTAGGTCCTGGTTCAGTGCAGTGAGCTGGACTTGAGGGCTTGGTGAGAACTCTTCCCAGCGGTATAGGTCTATGTTCTATAGTTAATCACATGGATAAGTCTGTAGGCTCAGGTCCCATAGGTAAATGATAAATAATACTTACATTCATTTTCTTTTGAAAGCACTTTGAGATCTATATTTGAGAAGTGCTAGAGAAGAGCTAAGAATTACTATGGGGATTCATATGCATTTTTTAAAATGCATATGTAAATATTGCTGTGGTCAAACATTTGTTGCTTACTATGCTTCTTTGGTCATAGATCCTGCAACACAGACTCAGCTGCATACATGTGGTTCCATCTGGGCCTAAATCTGTACTCGTCAGTTCTAGCAGGAGCAGGATCTAGGGGCCAAACTGTCATTCATCTGCTGTGAGAATATGCCATCTCCTCAGAAATAAGAAAGGGAAAAGCAGAAGAAAATGTAACCAGGGTTAGTACATACCAATTGGAAAGAGAGAAGAAGCAGCAGGCAGCAACCTGGTGGCAAATCACCATTTTAAGGCTGCTAATGCATAGCTTTGTCAAATTTAAAGGGCTACCCCCACCCCAAAAAGCATGCTGGGGGGGGGAGTTCCTCTGTTTTTTAGGGATGAGGAAGCTACAAAGAAAGGTGCTTAGAACCTACTTCTGTGGGTTGTGTGTTATATTGTATTAGAAGATTCACCAGCATTGCTTGGTTCCTTAACACAGATAATTTTGGGTGGTTTGGAAAATAAAATGAAAATGTACATGAATCATTTAAATCATTGCTCTGGGGTGGGGCTGGAGATGAGGGCTTCAGTATGCAAGCTGCCCCAGGGAGAAAGGAGAACCCCAGCCCTCTCTCACCACAGCAGCTTGGGCCCAGGTGGGAAGTGTTTTTTCATGGCTGCCGCAAGGCCAGCAAGCACAGCTGGGGTAGGGTGCATGGCCGCCAGCTGTGACAGATACAGGTTAGGTTGGGTGAGGGCCACAGAAGGACCACCTGTTCCCCGGCAGCGGCAGCTCTGATTTGAATGCCATGGTTGGGAGGGAGGCAGCCCCAGCACGAAGCTACCATGGTCAGGAGAAAGTCACAGCCCCCCACCAGCCCAGCACAAAGCTGCTGTGACAGCTCTAACCTGGGGCTGCCAGGCAGAGGTGGCCCTCTGTGCACTCACCCTGAGCCCTCTTTCAACATTCGCTCAGTTATGTCAGTTTTGAGGACTGTACTTGATTTGGTGATTCTGTTTCTTTTCTGTTTGGTTTTATAAGAAGCTATCTGCTGCAGCTCCAGCGGGCACACCTGGGGGAGAGGTGCATGTCTCCCAACTGGGGCAGGTCCAGATTTGTCTGTCCCCTGTGCTCCCCAGCCAGAGTGAGAATGCAGCAAACTGTGCACTTTCCCCTCGCTCCCTGAGAAAGGGGAACAGCCAGCAATGTTCTCGTATGAATGGCGGGGGAAAGCTTCTGCCACCTCACCCTTCCCAACTTGGGAGTGGAAGGGTGGGGGTTGGAGCAATCCTGGAGGGAGGTGGGGGGGGGTGCAATCCTAGCCAGCCCCTTTCACCTGCCTGGTGATTCTGTCTCTTTTCTGTATAGTTTTATGAGAAGTAATCCCATTCCAGGCACATCCCAATTTCCTGGCACAACCAAACCCTGACCTTGCTTTAAGTTAGAATAAAAAGAAGCTGCATACCGAATTTGTCCAAGAGCTGAAATTACTTAAGATGGGACAATGTTTCTGTCCAGCCTGAAAAAGAGCTGAAAATTATTAAGAGCCTGATGTACAGAAGACACAGCAAAGAGATGGACAGCAGTGAATAGGGGCTGTGTTACCCTCTGCTTATCACCCACCTAGGCTAGGAGGTAAACTCTGCAAATGCACCTCTGAACTCTGGATCTGTATTGACCAAGGGCAGCAACTGTGAGTGGGGTGCAGAGAGAGGTAAGGCACATGAAGGGGACTTTTGGGTTGCTGGACTTGAGAACTTGAGGGGAAAGTACACTCACCCCTACCTACTTGGGCTCTTTTACTCTAAGATGTATGAAGAGTGTCATATTTAAGACACAGAAGGTAATTGTCCTGATCTGAGGAGGACTCAGTAGGGCTACATCTACACTGTCGTGATCTTGCGCAAAAACTCTTTAGCGCAAGAGTACTCGCGCAAAAGTGGCCGCTCTTGTGCAAAAACTTGCTGCCTGTCTACACTGGCCACGTGTTCTTGCGCAAGTAAACTGACATTCTAATGTATGAAATTAGGGCTTCTTGTGCCAGAACTCTGACTCTCCCGCTCAGGAATAAGCCCTTTTGCGCAACTGTTCTTGCGCAAGAGGCCAGTGTAGACAGGCAACATGAATTTCTTGCGCAAGGAAGTCCTATGGTTAAAATGGCCGTCAGAGCTTTCTTGTGCAGGAGAGCGTCTACACTGGCATGGATGCTCTTGCGCAAAAGCACATCTGTTGCGCAAAAGCAACATCCAGTGTAGACGCTCCCTTGCACAACTACTTTAATGCAAGATTGCGCCAGTGTAGACACAGCCCTTAGGAGTATTATGTCCTATTCTGGGCACCACACTTTAGGAAATAGCTGAACACATTGGAGAGAGTCCAGAGGAGAACATCAAAAGTGACAAAAGGTTTAGCAAATCTGACCTGAGGAAAGGTTAAAAAACTGGGCACTCATAGGTGACTGCTGGGGAAATACACAAGGGGGCACTGAACACATGACCACCCTCTCATGTGACTCCTTATAGTGCCACCCCTGGCCCAGAAAAGGTTTGTCCCTAGAGGGTGTGGGGCCAGGACAACCCCACCCCCATCCATCCCAGGCCCCGCCTCTTCCTGCCCCTGGCCTGCCCCCACTTCACCACTCCCCGGAAGCCTATGCTCCACTCCCCACCCTGTACTGCTCCCTCTCCAAATCCTGCCCGCCCCCCTCCGTGCTCTACCTCCGCCCCATCTCCACTCAATCTCTTCCCCCAAACCTCCTCCCCCGGACAATGCAGCCTCAGGGACCAGTGGTGCACCTGACACCAGCAGCAGGGCTTGGGCTGCCCCCACACTGACTGGTGGCTGTGGAACGTGGAGCGACCCGCTCTCCATGCACTCTTCCAGCTCCCAGCCAATGTTGTTCCACTTCTCACTGACCTGTGAGTGCGGGGGGCAGTCCCACCTCTTCCTCCAACCCCCCTCCCCTGAGTGACACAACTGGGAGCTGGGGAAGTAAAGCAGGCTGGGGCCAAGTCACTCGAGTTCCTGCTGCTGTCATTGGTGAGTGCAGCCCGACCCCTACTGCCAGCACCATGACACCACTAGCCTCCTGGGCTGATCTGGATCCCATGGGGCCCTCCAAAGCATGGGGCCTGGGCCGTTGCTCCAAACCATCTAGTGGCTGGTAGCCCCTCGCCTCCCCTCATGCGTTACCACAGAGGCTTCAGCAGTGCTCAGTACAAGCCAAGAAGCAAATCGGGCGGAGACCCGACCCTGTCCAACCTCCCCACACATCATCATCTCTTTTCAGGGGGGCTTATAAGGCACTTGAAAACTCTAGTTTTTTGGGCAGACAACTTAGCAGTTAGCTGACAGGAGCACTGTATCTGATATTTAATTCTTATATAAAAAAAAGAAAATTAAATAAATATTAGATCCACTCAACTCTAACAGTGACGTTCTGACATCTTGTGGCAAGTCATTGAAGGCAGTGATTCCCAACATTTGTGAGACTGGAGACCAGGAAACCGATTCACAAACTTTTGGTGGACTGGCATCATTTTATTTGCATATTCATTATGCAAATGATGAATATGCAAATGTGCAAATAAAACATTGCCCTTCCACCAAAAGCCCAGTCTCCAGATCCCTCACTGCCATCCATAACCCCCAGAGCCTCCCACCCCTCCACTACCCCCCAGCACCAGCCACTGACCCCAGAGTCCTCTGCACCCAACCCCCCAGTGTCAGCTTCTCACCCTCAGAGCCCCCCAGTGCCAGCCCCCCATCCCAAACACCTCAGTACCAGCCCCCTCCTCTTTAGAGCTCCCCACACCACCAGACCCCCCAGTACCAGCCTCCTGTTTCCAGAGCCCCACTGCAACCAATTCCCCCAGTGCCAGCCCCCAATATTAGCCCATCCTCAGAACCTCCCAGTGCCAGCCCTGGCCCTGTAGATCCCCCCCACTACTAGCTCAGCCTCCAGAGCCCCCCAGCACTAGTCCTGCCTCTGGAGCCCCCAGTGGCTGCCCTGCACTTTTCACCTAGCCCTGCGCTGCTGCCCACATGGCACCAGCTCTGGGGGCTGGGGCTGGGGTACACTGCCAGCACTTCCCCTCCTGCTGCGGCTGTTGGGAGAGGCGTGTCCTGCCCTGCCTCCCAGCCAACCAGTGCCGGGCAGGGGTGGGGTCTCCTCCCAGCAGAAGAATGGTTTGCTGAGCAGCTGGAGGGCCGCATGGAGCAGGGTCTCCTCCTGGCTACAGAAGAGTGCTTCCCTGTGTGGTGAGAGGGCTGCACAGGGAAGTGCTCTTCCGCAGCCGGGAGGAGACCGGCGCTGGTTGGCTGAGAAGCGGGGCAGGACATGCCTCTCCAAAAGCTGCGGCGAAAGCGGTGTACTCCAGCCCCAGCCCCCAGAGCCGCTGCGGCCGGCAGCGAGAGGCCCCGGAGTGGGCTGGCAGTTGGGAACCACTTAAGGGACACTGGTTAGGCTGAAAATGTTCATGTATATTTACTTTCTTACAAACTCTGTGAAGAGAGAGAGACATTGTCAGGACTTCTGGTCTCTATCTCAGTTCTGTGAGAGGAGTGGGATCTAGTGGGTTGCAGCAGGGAGCAAATCATAGAATCCTAGGGCTGGAAGAGACCTCAGGAGTCATTAAGTCCAGCCCCCTGCCCAAAGCAGGACCAACCCCAACTAAATCATCCCAGACAGGGCTTTGTCAAGCCGAGACTTAAAAACCTCTAGGGATGGAGATTCCACCACCTCCCTAGGTAACCCATTCCAATGCTTCACCACCCTCCTTGTGAAATAGTTTTTCCTAATATCCAACCTAGACCTCCCCCACTGTAACTTGAGACCATTGCTCCTTGTTCTGCCATCCATCACGACTGAGAACAGCCTCTCTCCATCCTCTTTGGAACCTCCCTTCAGGAAGTTGAAGGCTGCTAACAAATCCCCCCTCACTCTTCTCTTCTACAGACTAAATAAGCCCAAATCCCTCAGCCTGTCTTCGTAGGTCATGTGCTCCAGCCCCCTCATCATTTTGGTCGCCCTCCACTGGACCCTCTCCAATGCGTCCACATCCTTTCTATAGTTCAGGGCCCAGAATTGGACACAGTATTCCAGATGTGGCTTCGCTAGTGCCGAATAAAGGAGAATAATCACTTCTCTAGATCTGCTGGCAATGCTCCTCCTAATGCACCTTAATATGCCATTAAAACACTGTTGACTCATATCCAGCTTCTCATCCACTGTAATCCCCAGCTCCTTTTCTGCTGAACTGCTACCTAGCCATAAAAAACAAAAACAACAAATGATCTGGTAGCACTTTATAGACTAACAAAACATGTAGATGGTATCATGAGCTTTCATGGGCACAGCCCACTTCTTCAGATGACTGGAGTTTTGAGTTTAGCCAGTCGGTCTTTGCATTCGTGTACAACCACCTACATCTAGGTTCTATATAAGAACATCAGAATGGCTATTCTGGGTGAGAGCAATGGTTCATCTAGCCCAGTATCCTGTCTTCCAACAGTGGCCAATGCTAGGTGCTACAGAACGAATGAACAGAAGAGACAATCATCAATTGATCCATTCCTTGTTACTCATTCCCAGTTTACAGCAAATGGAGGCTAGGGCAGTGGTCTCCAATCTTTTTAAGAACAAGATCACTTTTTGAATTTAAGTGCAATTCAAGATCTATCTCAAACCCAAATACCCTTGCCCCGCCTCCTTTGTGCCCCTTCTCTGAGGCTCCACCCCTGCTCACTCCATAATCCCTCCCTCCCCCATCCTCCCTCACTTTCACCAGTCTGAGGCAGAGGGTTGGGCTGCAGGCTCTTGTCTTGGATTAAGGGATTTGGAGTGTGAGGGGGGGCTCTGAGCTGAGCTCGGGGCAGGCAGTTGGGGTGTTGGAGGGGATTCTAGGTGCAGGCTCTGGGAGGGCATTTGGATGCACGGGTGCTCATGGCTAGGGCAGAGGCTTGGGGTACAGGAGGGGGTTCATGACTGGGGGAGGGTTTCAGGATGTGGGCTCCAGCAGGGCACTGCTTACCTCAGGTGGCTACTGGGTGATAGTGCAGTGGGGCTAAGGTAGGCTCACCCCGGTCCTGGCCCTGCACCACTCCCAAAAGCAGCCAACAAACTCCATCCCAAGTCCTGTTGGTGGTCTGTGGAAAGGTTTGCATTGAGCCAGGTGGGCCCTGGGTCAAAAAGTTTGAGAACCACTATGTTAGGGGGATGGGAGAGATCTGTGTTGCTGGGGAATGGGCGGGTGGGGCTGGTGGCAGTGTGGCATGACCGAGGGAATGGTGCCCCCCACCCATGAGGAGCAGGCCGGGCCCGGCCCTTCTGGCTGAAAGATCTGCCCGCCCTCACCTGGCGTTGGTCTTGATGAGCAGGTACAGCAGCAGCAGGCAGGGGCAGCTGAGGGAGAAGGGGGTCATGGCTGTTACATTGCCCACCATGATCCCAGAAGGTAATTTGTATAAAACCTTTATTGCTGCATACATTTTTAGTATAACAAAATCATTTTACCAATCACTTTCCACTCAAATTTTTCATTAATCTCTCTTATGCACACTCATTGCATGACTATAGAATCATAGAATCACAGAGTACTAGAACTAAAAGCGACCTCAAGAGATCAAGTCCAGTCCCTGCCCTCACAGCAGGACCAAGCACTGTCTTGATCATCCCTGATAGATGTCTGTCTAACCAGCTCTTAAATATCTCTAGTGATTAGGGTTGCCAGGTATCCGGTTTTAAACCAGACAGTCCAGTATTTGAGCTTTCTGTTCGGGAAACAAATTGAAAAAATATAAATGAGAAAATATAAACGTCTGGTATTTTCTAAATAAGATGTAATGTAGATTGTGATGTAATGTCAAGTGTGTCCAGTATTTTTGTTGAAACCATCTGGCAACCCTACCAGTGATGGAGATTCCACAATCTCCCTAGGCAATTTACTCCAGGCTGTGTCTACACTGGCGCGATCTCGCGCAAAAGCGGCCGCTCTTGTGCAAAAACTTGCTGCCTGTCTACACTGGCCGCGTGTTCTTGCGCAAGTAAACTGACGTTCTAATGTATAAAATCTGGGCTTCTTGCGAGAGAACTCTGACGCTCCCGCTCAGGAAGAAGCCCTCTTGTGCAAGAGCTCTTCCAGAAGAGGCCAGTGTAGACAGGCAGCATGAATTTTTGCGCAAGAAAGTCCTATGGTTAAAATGGCCATCAGAGCTTTCTTGTGCAAGAGAGCGTCTACACTGCCATGGATGCTCTTGCGCAAAAGCACATGCCAGTGTAGACACTCTCTTCTGGAAGAGTTTTTGCAGAACTCTTCCTCAAAAGAGTTTTTGCGTGAGAACGCACCAGCGTAGACGTAGCCTTTAGCCACCCTGATAGGAAGTTTTTCCTAATGTCCAAACAAACCTCCTTTGCTGCAGTTTAAGCCCATTGTTTCTTATCTTATTTTGAACTCCTTTGTATTTTAAAAAACTGTGGTCCACATTTACAAAAAAAAAAAGCACCCCCCCACCACAGAAATTGTTGCATATGGGCCCGGCTCCAGCTCTGCCATGGGGTAGCAGGGGGCTGGAGGGCCAGTGTGGGCTCCCTAATAACTGGGCTGGGGCCATGATCCTCCAGAGGCCAGATCCTGGCAAGCAGAGGGCAGCATCCTGGCACCAGGCCCAAGGTTCCCCGCCCCTGGTTTAACGAACCCTCATAAAACGTCTTGGGTTTCAGGCCGCAGCATTTTTCTGCCTGCCGTACCCCCGCTGGGTCATATATGACTTTTTAGGTCAGGATCCGGAGTCATCTCCACTTGGGGAGCGCCAGCCCTGATTAGCAGGGGGCAGCGGTATAGGTGCCACTCATGCCCCTTTACAACTAGATGTCACCAGGGCAGGTGTCACTGCACTTTCCCACCTGGGGCCCAGGAAGGCGTGAAGGGGGGACGTGTGGTTTGTGCACTTGTGGGTCTCATGAGGTGCATTCGAAGTGGGAAGGGGGGGGGGGCTCGTAGCGTGGGGTCCACCCTATACTGAGGGCACTTATAAAGGGTCCCTCAGAAGGGCGGGCACCCATGGGTGGCAGGAATCCCAACAAGAGGCGCCCCACACCCGCGCACTTTCATCCTTAGCACCCACCACCACCACCGACCCGCTCAGCGAGAACTACCAGCTGGAGTGTTCGCGCGCGCTCTGCTTTGTATTAACCCCGTGATATCCCTCCGCCCGGAAAAAAAATAATCCGGGGGCGGGGGAGTTTCCTCCTGCCCAAGACCGTGAATCGTTAATGAGCGCTCGAGATACCCCCTGCTAACACTGCTACCGCAGTGGGCGGCCCCGGGGAAGGCTTATTGAAGGGTCTAGGGGGCTGAGGGGTGCTGGGGGCCCGTAGTGGAGGGATACAGCGGTGAATCGACCGGGGAAATCCCCACTCCTACGTCTAGTAACTGCCCCGCCCCCTATAACGGTTCGTGTGACCAGCAAGGAGGCCGAGACTTTGGGACGCCCCCCTCCCCCCACGGTGTATCCCTCCGCCGCGTGGGGGGGGGGGGGGGAGAACGGAGGGACTCCTTCCACTTCCGGGTCCGCCATTTTGTCTCCCTCCCTCCCTCCCTCCTGAGTAGTGGGGGGGCAGTTAAAGCCGCCAACGCCAGCAAACCCCCCCCCCCCACTCGGGTCGGTGGGACGCCCACGCTGGCGCTGTTGGGGGCCCCGCTTTGCTGGGGTAAGTGTGTAGGGGGTCAGTTTGGGGAGGAGGCCCCTGGGGGGAATCCCTGGAGGATGTGGGGATACGTTGCTTGGCGGGGAGGGGGGGAAATGACAAGGTCTCCCCTCCCCTTGAGAGGCTGGGGCAAAAGACTGAAGCCTGAACTGGAGGGGGGCTCCTCGCTTGGGGGGGGAGGGGAGAGGGTAAAGTGGGGGGAATCTCCGTGGGCGGGGATCCCAATTCCGTGGGGCTGAGGGGAGGGCAGGGACGGGGTGTCGCGGAGCCTTAGTGGTGGGGGCAGAGCCCCCAGGGTTGCAGGGGCTGCAGGACCCAGAATTAATGGGAAAAGGTGGGGGAGTTGATCCTGGTCACTTCAAGGCAAAAGGTTTCTCGCTTTCATTGAGACACGTGTTGCTGCTGGTGGGCAGGGAAGTGGGCTTAGGTGCTGGAATCAAGGCTGCTGTAGCATCTCCCTGCTTGAAGTGGTTTGCAGCCTGCCAATGAGCAGGGTTTATAGTTCGGTTCCATGGCTCTCAGCTTCCCTGGATATGGGCGGGTTGGGACCTGAGTGTCACAAACACATCCCTACATCAATGACCACTAGAAATACATTTAAAAAATTTCAGGCATCAGATCCTACAAACAGGGTGGGAGGCTCCTGAGGGATGATCCTATCGGTGTTTAATAATGAATATAGGAGAGTTAAAGTGCTATGAAAGAAATTGCAGGATTAGTAGTTAAGAAAATTAAATCCAAACCTACAACATTAAGTCCCAATCATGCAAATATTTACACCAAGATTAACTTTATGTACATTGAATTCATTGGAGCTGTATGTGTGTGTCAAGTGTAGAAGTGTTTGCAGTATTTGGGCTTAAAATACTGTTGAAGGGGCAAAAACAATGAGCAGTCCTGTGGTGCCTTAAACAGTGGTGAAAGCTTATGCCCAAATAAATCTATTAGTCTTTAAGTTGCTACAGGACAACTTGTTTTTGCAGATACAGACTAACATGGTTACACTTCTGATACTTGTTAAAGGATCATTGAACATAAAAGCTGTTCTCCTAAGAATCAGGGTAAGTAAAGCTAAGGTCACGATGATCCTGCAAACACTTGCCAATGTTTACACATATGCATAATCACCTCAAAGTCAGTGTTTATGTACAGGGAGGTCCTGATCCTATAATGAGCTGGGCACATGGTGCCAGTTTTGTGGTATATGGTGCTCATTGTAGGAGTTGGCTACAGTTAAAATGTATGCCAGCATCTGTGAGAATTGGGTCAGATCTAAAAGGTTCAGCAACAAATGTAAAATGCTTTAAGATGAAGCAGAGCTTGTTTAAAGTGGCCCTTTTAAGGTGTCATCATGCAAGCTGTATGAACAACTAGAAATAGAGAGGGATTTTTTTTTCTTCTTTCAAGTTTGTTTCCATGAACATTAGGTCTTTATGATAGAGCTGAAATTGTCACACTGCAGTCTTCTGTGTGTAATATTTTGCATATAATAATTATTTAGTAAGCTTTAAAATACTGTCTTGTAAAAATCCTATTTTACATGGGGAAGTGTTTATATTGGACATGTTACTTGAGGTGAATTAGTTTTTTAAAAGATTGTTTTACTGATATTTGCTTGGTTACGTATGGTATATTTGGATGTGTGTTGAATTGTTCAGTGCAATGGAATAACTTTTTTCATAAAGCTTTTCTCTCTGTTAAAGACCTGATGCATTGATTAACTTTGCAGTTCAGTACTGATATACATAGACATTCACTTGTAGCCAATTGAAGAGCCTCACAGGTAAATTAATACTTAGGCTTCAAGTCAATTCTTCAAAGGAATGAAATGCCACTATCAGTATCAGACAAGAATTTCAGATCTCCTTATTACCATATTTTATGTAGCTTTAAAGTATAGAAGACTTAGCACAGGACTAGAACCCAAGAGTTCCTATTTCCAGGTCTAAAATAGACGCCATTTATGAATTTGGACAAGTCACTTTATTTTTGAGTGACTGCCAGCTGTAAAATGAGGACAGGGATACCAGCCCCCTAACTCTTTGGGTTGGGGTATTTGTGAAGATGAAGTAATTTAACATTTGTAAAATACAATAAGTACGAAGTATGGCTGCTGTTTCTATTGTAGACTTGGAATCAGGTCCATACTAAATCTCCAAAATCAATGGGTTTTACTTGAGCCATTGATTTGTTTTAGCTGATCCAGTTCCAGGATTATGGTTGCATTTTGCCTGCATTCTTATCATGTTGCGAGTACTGAACGTTAAGATACTTATTTTCATAAATACTTGAACTCATTGGCCGAATCAGGCATAGATGCACCCTGGAAATCAATTTATGTTCTAGCTTGGTTGATGATATTTTAGTCACATTACACATTTGATTTTTTTTCCTGTTTTAAATGCAGCTTTCTGAAAATATTTGTTCCCATGTATAAAGATGTCGTTAGTGGACCTTGGGAAGAGGTTGCTAGAAGCAGCTCGCAAAGGGGAAGATGATGAAGTTAGAACATTAATGGCAAATGGTGCTCCTTTCACCACTGACTGGGTAATTTTTTTTTTTAAATAGAAAAGGCTAATTTCTCTGTAAAGGTAATTACTCCAACTACAGTATAGAAGAGATACTTTGAGGGTAGCCTAAAGAGTAGGTTGATAACCTTAGAGTCCTAACTTAGCTCATGGTTACCCTCCCTTTGTAACTATGTGGCAAGGACCTGACTGATTAACTGTGACTTTTCATTGCTGGGAAATTGAAGCAGCAAGCATTCCTAATCATACCCATTTTTGTAAGAATTTATGCATGCTTAGGCCCTGATCCTGAAAGTTGTCAACACTGGCTGAGCCCTGTTCCTGCAGTAGGTCTCAGAATAACCTTACTATCGTTGAGTAGCCTCACTGGGGTAAATGGGACTAGTTATGGGTAGCAAAGTTAAGTGTGAATGTAAATAGTCACAAAATGGGGCTGAACAATGACATTCATGCTACTGGTAAGTTGCCAGTATAGCCACTTTGAGTGCCACAGTTATAGAATGTTGAATTTTTACATAGTGTGGGTTTAAAAAAAAAATCCTTCTTTAAAATGATTATTAACTTGTGAGGTACATTTAAATCCTGATCTTAAAAATTGTAAGAGGGAATTAGAGCAGTAAGACACTAGTATTGATTCTAAAGCCTTTTTTATTTTTGTGGATATATTTAAAATGTTTCATCTAAAGTAATTGTATATCAGATTTCATTTGACAGAACTTTAGTTCAGCGTTCAATATATTTTAAGCCTTTGCCTTAGTGCAGATGATCAAAAATAATTTTGTTTGCTATCTATGCACAGAATATCATCCCAATTATTAATTTATACACTTGGTGCTTGTTGCAGGGTCAATTGCTGGTTGGCTTGATCCCTTGTGGCAGAGCATACCACAACCATCCCTCTGGATTGGGTGACTCCTGCCAGGAGCTGCTCTCCAGGTCCCATGGTGATCTATCCTTTTACACTCAGCCCTTTACCACTTCTTGACACTCAGTCCTTACGGCCAGGTCACTTGGTTTTGCCCCTTGCTCCTGGGCACTTAGGGGTTTGTCCCTTCCCTTCTGTGAGAGATGTGGTAGGGATGTAATTATGGTTCCTTAAAATTGCTGAACACGTTAATGGAAATAAATAGGTGCTTCCGCATCTATGTTGAACAGAACTTTAAAAAAAAACTTTTTTAATATACAGCTTGGGACATCACCTCTTCACCTCGCGGCCCAGTATGGCCATTATTCGACAGCAGAAGTGCTGCTTCGAGCAGGTGTTAGCAGAGATGCTCGAACCAAAGTGGACAGGACCCCTTTGCATATGGCTGCAGCTGATGGACATACACATATTGTAGAACTGTTAATTAGGGTAAGTGTTATGTCACACACAAAACAGTCTGCAGTATATTAATCTGATCAGTAACATTGTACTGTCACTGTTCAGGCATTATTCTGTCAGTGGTTCCTAACCTTTTTTATACTGTGGAGAGGCAAACTCATTCAAAAACCGTTGGCAAACTGGCACTGAAATATTTGCATAATCATTATGGTAATTAATTCATTTGCATATTCATGATGGTAATTTTAGCCTATGGTAAATCAAAGGAGCGGGGACATGATGGTTAACAAGAATTTGAAAAAACTGCTGCAAACAAACATTTAAAAAAACAATAAAATAGTTGCTAATACTTGTTAGAGTATTCTCCAGTCCAAATATTTTGCCTCAATTGCACTAGAATTAGAGGCAGAACTAACACGTCTGACTGTGCTGACACATTCTTCATGTTCATATTTTCCTATGCACTTAATAATGCATAATAATAATGTGTGTACCTTCTGGCTGGGAGCAGCTGGAGGCCCGGGGAAAGTTCCTGCTAAGTGGGGAGGGAGCAGCTGCCTTGCACTCAGCGCTTGGCCCTGCCAGCCGGGACAGCTGCCATGCACACGGTGCTTGGCCCTGCCGGCGGGCTGCATAGCAGTCGCCGGAGCTGGAACTGGGGCCACGGTGAGGCTGCCCCAGTAGGGAGAGCCTCACCATGGTCCCAGCTCCAGCCACAGCACACCCAGCTACCAGCTGCCCTACTTACCCTGCTGCTGCATGTGGAAGTGCATAGGAAGGGAATTCCCTAGGAACCCCAGGGGGCAGAACTAAATAAAAGCTGGGGGCATTGCGTGGCAATGTGCTGCAGCCCATCAGATGGGTCCACGGCCTGCCATTGGTCCACAGACCGGGGGTTGGGAACCGCTGCTCTATGTGAAGAAGTTAGATTAATGCCAATTAAATATTTTTATCTGTACAGGTTGAACCTCTGTAGTCTAGCACTCCCTGGTCCAGCAACATTTGTGGTTGGCATAATTTTAGTTAGTCGGATGTCTATTTATCATGCATGTGGCCAAATTTCCTATGGTCCTGTAAAGTTTGTTTGAAAGCCAGGACTGGTGGCTGTAGTGGTCTGTACTGCTATTTAGCTCTAATTTATCCCTAAATGTTTTCAAAGAGCCCAGTAAGCAGTGGAAGTGCTGGTAATGATGCTAGACCAGTGATCTCCAACCTTTTTACACCCAAGATCACTTTTTAAATGACAGAAAAAGCCAAGATCTACCGCCCCGCCCCTTCCTTGAAGCCCTGCCCCTTCCTTGAAGCCCCGCCCTCTCTATTCTCCTCCTCTCCATCACTTGCTATCCCCAATCCTTATACTGCTGCTTTTTTCCCCAATTCTTCTGTAAGAAGAGGTTTTTCCAACATTTGGCCTGTCTAGACTGGACCAAATGTGAGAAAAACCCCTTCTTTTGGAAGCCCCCTTATTCCTCATGGAAAGAGGAATATAGGGGTGACCGAAAGATCATGTTTGCTCTTCCTCTAAAAGAAGCGGAAGAACAAATGCATCCCTGGATGCAGAAGTGTTTTTCTGGGATATCTCCGGAATCCTGAAAAACTCCTGCAGTCTAGTCGTAACCTTGCTGGGTTGAGACAGGATGTGTAGGCTCTGGGGTGGGAATGAGGGATTTGGGTGTGGGAAGGGGTGAGAGGTGCAAGCTGTGGTTGGAAATCTGGGTGCAGAAGAAGGTGGATAAGGGGACACTGGCTCGGGAAGGGGGCGCCAGGCCGGGCACTGTTGGGGTCAGGTGTAGGGTTAGGGTACTAAGCAAGCCACAGACTTCTGGATGTGAGGGTTCAGGAATTTGGGTTGGGGTATGTGAGGGGCTCAGGGCAGGGGGTTCCAGTGTATGATAGGCTCACATGTAAGGTCTGGAGGGAAGGGGAGTGCAGGAGTGTTATGATGCTGTGACCAGATCGGGGCTTGGCCCCAATTTGGGGTTTGTTGGCCAGGCTTCATTTTTAAATACAATACTATGTCAAACAAAAAATTTCTGCATTGTCTTTATTTCTGAGAAGGGCAGGGAACCTGTTTTGAGTCAGAGGTCACTGACCCAAGAAAAGTCAGTTGGGGCCACACAAGTGAGATGCAAAAAAAACCCTCCTCCAACCCCCCCGCCCCCCAAACTTCACTAATGTGGCCCCAACTGTGTTGGTGGGAACAGGGGACATAGTACTGGGGAAGGGTGCTAGTGGGTGCTTTGGCAGGGGACAGGGTGCCAGTGGGAACAGAGTTCTGTGGCTGGGGGCAGAGGACAGGGTTCTGCAGCAGGGGACAGAGTGCCAGTGGGGACAGGTTTCTGCAGCTGGGGACAGGGTACCAGTGGGAACAGAGTTCTGTGGCTTGGGACAGGGGAGTGGGGACAGAGTTTGGAGAGTGGGAATGGGGACAGAGTTCTGTAGCTGGGGACAGGGGAGTGGGGACGGGAATGGGGACAGAGTTCTGTGGCTCGGGACAGGAGAGTGGGGACAGAGTTCTGGGAGTGGGGACAGGAATGGGGATAGTGTTCTGTGGCTGGGGAGTGGGAACTGGGCAGTGGGGACAGGGGGTGGGGTGTCAGTGGAGGCAGAGAGTCCCCTGCATCTGCCTTCTCCCAGGATTCCCTCCCCCCCCCCCCCCCCCGAGGGAAGCCAGCGCATGCCTCCTCCAGGCCCGACTCCCCGCCCCCCCCCCCCCCCCCCCCCGCAGCACAGGGAAATCCCGCGTGTGCCTGCTGCGGGGCCAACTCACCCCTACTGCGCCGGTGCAGGGAAGTCGCCATGCTCCTCCTGTGGAGCCGATGCCCCCTCCCGCAGCGTGACCGGCAGAGCAGCCAGCGTGCTTCCGGAATCCCCGGAAGTGGTGCTAAGCTGCGGGACTTATGTCCACCCGTGGGAAGCCGTCACTGCCTCTGTTTTCGCTGGAGGTAGGTAGTGGGGCTTCTCGGGGGTGGGTGGAAAATGGGGGGGGGGGGGCCAGGACGCCTCGCGATTGACTGGTCGAGGCCTGGTGATCGACCTGTTTGGTGACCACGGTGCTAGACAATATTGATCTGTGGTTCGGCACCGGTCAGGTCCCAAGGGTGCTAAAAAGGTTCAACTGGTAGGATGAAATACAAAACTTCTTTCCCCTCTAAAATTTTAAAAACTTTTCTAAAGAAAACCTCAGAATTGTTTAATGAAATCACTGCTTAGTATAATGATAAATATAGGGGATGTAAAACAAGTTCCCAAACTTTTTTTTTTGCTGGGCCCCCTTTGAAAATATTTCAGGCTGTGACAACACCTTTCCCCTCCTTCCTGCATGCCACCCATGCCACCCCACATCTCTGGTGTTATTGGCCATGGCACCTTCAGAACTGGGTGAGCAGCCAGAAGCCATCACTCTTTGGCCACCCAGCTCTGAAGGCAGTGCCACAGAATTTAAGGTAGCAATACTGCAATCTCCTACAATAGTCTTGCAGCCCCCGGTTAGGTTGGAACCCCAGTTTGAGAAATGCTGATTGAAAACTTAGTGTAATGCCTGTGCAGGAGAGTAGGAAGCACATACTTCAGGATAAGGTAAAGCAACACTGTTTGCTTAAAGAATCATATTGTCTGAATTGGTTTACCTATTGTAACAAATAAAAAAATATATAAATTTTTTTTTAAAAAGACAGTCTTTCTAAAAGCGACCAAAAGACTAAAAATAATAAAAAGGTGCACCAAAAAGTCAAAAATAAAGTTTTAAGCTAGCAATTTAGGAAAAAGATTGAATGGCTAAGTATGATTCAAGCTACAGTAAAACTCCAGTTGTCCAGGATTCAGTTGTCCGGCACTCCCAATAGTCCGGCATCAACTGGAACCCAGAAGTGCTCTAATCAGCCGCTCTCACGGCTGGGCCACTGAGAGCCGCATGAGCGTTCACGGCCCCGCGTCGTTCCACTCATGGTCCCCAGCTCACACAGCGTCCAGCCTGCACTTGCTAGCAGCTGCCTGCTGAGCACAGGCAGTTGCCTGCTCTATTGCCATTTTCTTTTGCATATGTCAGAAGAGATAATTTAAAATCGGATGTATATGATTTGTGCATAGGCATCCTTACAAATATCTTGTTATAAACTGAAGAGGTTTTAAAACGGTGTGGTTCGTAGGCCTTCTATACTGGTAATAGGGTAGTACTTATTGCTCAGTGGCCTCAGCTGCAGTTCGTTACCCATGGTTCGTTACCTGCAGGTTATGTACGTCCGCGGGTAATCTAAGATTTTTTTTACACGTGAAAGAAAAACTGCGGGTAATGCACAAGTGCGTGTTATACATGGACGCGGGTTATATTAGCTAATTTACGGTAATTGAGGTGATCGGTCAATTGTTTCGTTGGTGAAAAGGAGGAAGGCTTTGAAGACGCTGTAATTCTTGTAAGGAATCTTTATGACAAACCTTGTCGCCCATTAATTTGTTTGGATCAATTTTTGTCAATCTCTATGCCTTCTAAAGAATGTACTCAACTGAGCACCACAAATGGTTGAGCTGGCACAAAATATTGAGAGCCAAGGCTCACAACTGCTCTATCCACTGTGGTCCTTTGTAGTTTGTGGACGGTGACAGTGTAAGCGTGGATGATTGGAAGCATTCACAGCTCCACCACGCCCTATCCAAAATTTGTTTGAAATTGACATGTGATTGCCTCGTTGATGTGCTTTCTGACATTGCCTTTGATTTCCATTTCAACTTTAGGGATATCGGTTTCATGAATTTGGTTGTAGGGCCATATTATATTGGTGATGGTGCCAGTTTTGCCGATGACCAAGCCTTTTGCTTCGTCAACATTGTACCGAAGCATAAGTTTAGCACCCAGATGTATTCCAATTCTCTTTGGAATGCCTGCCATTCGATTGATCTTTGTTGGATAGCTTGATAAAGGTTAGGCACTTATCTTCTCTGCTCAGTGAGGGTATCTTGCGCTGTGATTGTGAACATTTGGAGGTTTGCATTGTCTAAACTGGACAAAACTTGATTATTTTGGTCATCTACCATTTTACAAGTTGGCATGATTCTCAGAGCTTTTCTGGATGAAAAGTCCCCTTGTTGTTTGCTTTCCTCACGTTTACGTAGTAAAATATTTAGTTGTTCTCATGTGAAGTTTTTCCTCTTGAAGATTTAAAATTTCAATAAATGTTGTATCCCTTCCCTGTTGCATGTTTTCAGTCAATTCACAAAAGCTGAAGAGGTGCCAGAGATGCACAGCAGGTCTCATTGAATCAGGTTGCTTATAAATGGGACTGCCTGATACTGGTGGAGGTTGAAGGAGATCACTGAAGATCAAGATGTTCAAGCCTCCAGCTGCTCCCAGGGTTGCTGGATTTGAGCCCACCACCCTGTGCTCCCCAGGCAAATGCCCTATCCCCTAAGCCACTCCAGAACCCACTCCACCTCCCTGGCTTCAGAGGGTCCCTTATCCTGCCTTCCTAATGTGGGAGCCAGCTCCATCCTCTAGGATGGGAGGGGGGGGGCCAGAACTTGATCTGCCGAAGGGGGACGGGGCTCAAGCCCACCACCCTGCACTCCCCAGGCAAATGCCCTAGCCCCTAAGCCACTCCAGGACGTGGCAGAAGCCCTTCCAACCCTTGTAATACAAATACAATGCACACCCATATGTTTGTATACGTATATGCGTGTGTGTGTGTGTGAAAGTTGAAAATCCCATGACAGACAGACAAGAATGGTGGCCATTTAATAGAAAGATTGTCTAATAATAACCTAGGATGAGTGTATTTGTAAGAGATGAATATCAATGCAAATCTCTAAAGTGGTGCGTGCCTGCATATGCACATATTTGATATCATGCTGGGTGGAGTCCATGAAGGACTTAGATGTTACAATGCTGAGCATGATGGTGGCACTGAACTTTAGGTGCCTAGAAACTCGCAGGAACAACACTGTAATCCACAAAGACAGGCTAGGTGTCTGTATTGCCTATAACAAATGGGGGGAGATAGAGGTGTTAGAATTGAATCCACAAAAGCCAGTGTGAGAGGCAGCTCCATGCTAAAGTACCAATTGGAGATGCTGATGAGGGGGGTGTGCAATGCTCCACTTTTCTCTCAGAGACAGGTGCCTAACTTTAGGCTGCAGGGAGGCACCTCTCTCTTCAGCAATCCATGAATGGGAACCTGTCATTTTTCTGCCTCTTAAGTACCTGAGTATACCTGCTTAATCAAGCTGTGCATGTGACTTAGGCAGCCAAACATCTGTCTTCCCCATTAGGTTGCTCTGCACATGCCTAGAGGCAGAAACATAGGTGCCCAGGGAACTTTTACTCTGACAAATGCAGGTGCTGAGTGAGTTTTGGCATGGGTAGGGTTTGGCAGGAGTTTTGTGGATTCCAGTGGAGCCAAAACTGGGACTTAGCTACCTAAGTACAGGATTTAGGTGACTAAGTATCTTTGTGCATCTCATCCCTTTGTGTTTAACTAGTTTCCCTGTTTCTTTGGAATCAGGAAGAGACCATGCTCTGGAAAAAATACAGTTAGATTAAACTAATGCTTTTATTTCTCTCAGAATGGAGCTGATGTAAATGCCAAGGATATGTTGAAGATGACTGCCTTACACTGGGCAACAGAACACAACCATCGAGATGTTGTAGAATTGCTTATAAAGTATGGAGCTGATGTTCATGCTTTCAGCAAGTTTGATAAATCAGCTTTTGATATAGCCTTGGACAAGAACAATGCAGAGACTCTGGTAATGCTGCAGGTGGGTTAATTACAGAAAAAGTACATCATCTGCCTACAGCATTTGCCAATGCAATGAGAGTGAACATTT
This sequence comes from Pelochelys cantorii, assembly GCA_032595735.1. Lineage (NCBI taxonomy): Eukaryota > Metazoa > Chordata > Testudines > Trionychidae > Pelochelys > Pelochelys cantorii. The sequence goes on along the minus strand of CM064349.1, from coordinate 16,140,477 downwards.
TCTATTGAAACTTGCTTGTTGGCATGCTTGAATCAAAAAGTAAACTTGTGTAAAATATTGCAGTGGCCCTTAGTTTCTTCATCACTAAACAAGTAAATTTAAAGAATGTTGCAAATTTCTGAGCTTCATTGAGACTCTCTGTAGAAACTTCAGATCTGAACTCATTGAATTAATGTTGTTGTTGGAATGTTTATAGAAACATGCCTCTGGGAAAAGGGAATTAAAGATGCAGATTATTTTAATTTTATTACAAGGTTGACTACTTATTGTTTGGAAAAAGCTATTTAGATAGTGGCCTTGATTCTCTGTTGTCCTGTAACTTGTATATTGATTTACACTAGGAATGTTAGTGAGTAGTTGACTACCCGATAAGCATAAGCTTATCCAGTAGTGGAGTGGAGTATCGACTACTTGCTCTTCCTCCCCCTCGCCCCCCTTGCTGCCTCTATGAGAAGCAGCAAGGGAGGGAACAGGAGCTGGTGCTGGGGGGAGCTGGCTTAAAAGCCAGTTCTCCTAGCACTGCCATATGTGACTCTCTTCTTCCCCCCTGCCTTTATCAAAGGCAGTGGGGGAGGGAGGGAAGATTACTCCAGCAGCAGCCCCCTGTTCGTGATGGACCGCAAACAGGGGCTGCTAGACTTAGCATGAGCCCGGCAGCTCTTACTACATTTAAAATGCAGAGTTGCAGTGTGACGAGTGGCTCCTGGAGCCGGCACAAGCCGGGACTTCTCAGTCCAGGCTTGAGGCGTCTTCTGGAGCTACCGTCTTGACTACACGATTAGCCAGATAACCACAGTTTAACGTCCTTAATTTACCCCAGTGTAAAATGTTACTTTTTGACCACAAAAGGTGCATAGCAGTAGAGAATCGGGCCCCAAAAATGCTGTGTGGTAGCTAAGTTTGATTTCTTTTATTGGAGATGAGAGAAAAATGTGTCTAATTGCATTTTCTTCTTAAGGAGGCAATGCAGAATCAGGTAAACACGAATCCAGAGAGATCAAATCCTGTCACAAATACAGTGACTGTTGCCTCACCATTTATCCTTGCATCAGGGGAAGTTCTCAATCTTGCTAGTTTTGTTTCTTCAGCAAACACCAAACCAACCTCAGGTAAGAGTCTGTGAACATGTAGGAAAAAAATCTTTCTTCAAAATATTTCTGGTTTAAGGTTTTTAGAGAGGTGCATACCTCAATTCAGTCTTCTGAATTGTAGAAGGCATAAGTTCCAAGTTAGTAGAGAGAGATTTTTAAAACCTAATGGAATGCACCAGAATACCTGCTCTGTCAAAGTATATGCTTTATCTGAAAAGATAATGAGCCAGAATTTCATGTGGCATAAAAAGGTTTGTTCCACTGAGTCAGTGGAGAGCTTTGCTATTTTCACTATTTGAGAATCTGCCCAGAGTGTATTATAAGCAATAAAATAAAACCTTCAGGAAATGTAAAGGATTCAAGTTACAATGCACTGACAGTTCCATTGGTAAAATAATTTGAGTAGGTACCTAATTCCTATGTACCCATTTGGTACCTATGTCCTAAATTTGGGAAGGATTCAGTTAGTGTTCTGTTTTATTATTTATTAACTGGAAGAGCAGAGTGAGTTATCTTGTGTATCTGAATGTCAAATCAGGAAGCAGATGGAAAATCATTGTAGTGAATGTATCTTGGGTGTGCAGGTTACTCAAACTTATTTTTTCCTAGCAAATAGGATAAAGATGATAAAAATGAGAGAGCAAGTTCTTACCATAAATTTTGTCTGAAAAAAAAAATCATTTAAGGCTGAACATAAATTCTTTCCTTATGTGAGACTTTATAACATATTGTGTTTGTTGTATTTGGGAAGTCCAAACTACTGTTTTTTTTCAGTCTTAAGGAGGCTTCTAAATACAAGGTTTATGAAGCAAGTTGAGGGCCTGACCCTGCAAACACTTCTGCATGTGAGTAATTTTTGATTATGGGACTGTTCACATGCATGAGTGTTTGCTGTAGTTGATTGGAGCAGTGTTACAAATGTGGATGTTTCCTGTTTTCAGTTCTAAGATCTCAGTGCTGCAATCGAATTGATAAAAGCAGCACCCTAAACCTGTGTTTGTCCCCACTGATTTCAGTGAGACTCTGAACTTACTTTGAGTAGGAACTTTCCATGTGATTTTTCTATAATAAACTGATAAATTCTGTAATTAACCCCCTCTCCAAACTTTATATGGATAATGACCACTTTCCTGAAAACTTCTTAAAACATGGCATTGCTGCAAATGTCTGGTTAACGTTAAAAATATGAAAAGACCTGCATGTTTTTTCCCATTTTGTTCTTTTTGAGTGCCAAACTCCAAAACTTTATTTTCATCAATAGTCCCTCCTGGTCCATTTTGGGGATAATGGTTTGCTGACCCCCGTGTTGTTAGTGTTTCCCTTATTTGCCCACAAGAGGGCATTAGAGACTATATTTCAGACATAGAAAGTAGTATAACTTTTTTTCATCGGTGAAGACACTTTTTATACCATTTCTTGCTTGCAGATGATTAAAGTTTATTTAAACTTAGGAACTCCTTAATGAGGACAAATGTCTGTACTTGCCTGAAGAAATTTCGTTCAGAAGTAACAAAGTTGTAAGTTTATGAAAATGGCATATTGAATATACCAATCTTGTCTCGGGAGGGGTAACTGTGGTAAGTCTGCAACTAAATACAACGAGCAGTCCTGTGGCTCATTAGAGACTAACAAATATGTTAGGTCATGAGCTTTCATGGATAAAACCACTTCATCAGATGAATTGGAGTAGAAATTACAGAATCCAGGGTATATATAGCAGCAAAAGCAGTTACCTGTCAATTGTAGGATCAGTGTTAATAAAGCTAATTAAGTTAGGCTGGATTTGTCCCCTGTGTAGCATTTGATGTGCAAATGTAAATATCAAAGGTAGGGGAAATTGCCTGTATAGTGCATTAATCAGTTAATATCTTTATTCAAGTTCCAAGCTGGTAGTGTCAAACTTGTAAATGAACTCCAATTCATCTGTCTCCCTCTGTAATTGAGTGATAAAATTCCTTTGTAGAAAAATGGCTACTTTTAAATACATTATTGCATGTCCAAGCAGGTTAAAATATTAATTTTGGTCCCACTTAGGTTTCTTTTTTTCTTGTTCTGTTAGTACTGTCTTCAAGTGAAATGGACTGCTGTGGTCAGTTGAGGAAAGAAGCTTCTTGCACTGGAAATGGGATGATTTTTGTTCATTGCACAGAGCAGAATCTGCAGTCCAAACATCTTGATATGCTGACTCTCTCATAGTCTACACCATTTTCTTTGCTGCATTTCGACTGACTGGCTTATTTTGTGAAGCTGGTTTTCAAACAATATGTTGAAATTGCTAAATAGTTATAATAGACTGATTTAGCTTTCAAATAAAAGCTCTGATTGTTGATTTGTAACAAAACATATATTTTCTAAAAAGCAGTGCTGAATGGAGTCAATACTTAGGCAAAATTTAATAGTAAAAGAATTTGGGTTGTATAGTTAGCTTATGCCGACTAGGGATGTGAAGGACTAGTTGACTAGTCGCTCCTCCCCCCTTGCTCTCTGAGGCAGCGATGTGGGGGAAGAAGGAGGTGCCAGATTGGGCTCCACGCTGCTTTGAAATGCCGCATGCAGCCCAGGGCCAGCTGGGGTGACCCACTTGAAAGATGGAACCACCCTATCAACTAATCTAATAGTCAATGCAAAATGATTAGTCAGTTGATACTTAACATCCTTAATGCCTACAGACTTTTAAAAATATTATTTTGCCATTTGCAATGCTGTAATTGAAATTAATGTAATACTGCAAAATCAGGTTTTGCACATACAGCTTTTGCATAATGGTAATATATTCAGTCTGTGTAGTCAGACTTCATCTCTTCTGTGCTGGTAAGGCCCTGTATTTTGATCATGTGTGGTTTTAAAAACATTAGAACATAAGAACGGCCATATTGGGTCAGACCAAAGATTCATCTAGCCCAATGTCCTGTCTTTTGACAGCGGCCAATGACAGATGCCCCAGCGGGAGTGAACAGAACAGGGAATCATCAAATAATCCTCCTTCTGTCACTCATTCCTAGCCTCTGACAGAGGCTAGGGACACCATTCCTACCCATCCTGGCTAATAGCTATTGATGGACCTAACCTCCATGAATTTTCTAGTTCTTTCTTGAACGCTGTTAATGTCCTGGTCTTCACAACCTCCTCTGGTAAGGAATTCCACAGGCCAACCATGTGTGGTGTGAAGAAAAACTTCTTTTTATTTCTTTAAACCTGCTACCTATTAATTTATTTTGGTAACCCCTAGTTCTTATGTTATGGAAACACGTAAATAACTTTTCCTTATTCACTTTTTCCACACCAGTCATGATTTTATAGACCTCTATCATATCCCCCCTTAGTCTCCTCTTTTCTAGGCTGTAAAGTTCCTGTCTTTTTTAATTTCTCTTCATATGGCACCTGTTCCAAACCCCTAATCATTTTTGTTGCCCTTTTCTGAAGATTTTCCAATGCCAGTATATCTTTTTTTGAGATGAGGTGACCACATCTGTACGCAGTATTCAAGATCTGGGCGTACCATGGTTTTATATTGAGGCAATATGATGTTTTATATCTTATTAATATCCCTTTTTTAATGATTCCTCACATTCTGTTTGCTTTTTTGACTGCCACTGCACACTGAGTGGATGTTTTCAGAGAATTATCCACAATGACTCCAAGATCTCTCTTGATTAGTTATAGCTAAATTAGTCCTCATATTGTATGTATAATTCGGATTATTTTTTCCAATGTGCATTACTTTACATTTATCAGCATTAAATTTCATTTGCCATTTTGTTGCTCAATCACTTACTTTGGTGAGATCTTTTTGAAGCTCTTCAGTCTGCTTTGGTCTTAATTGTCTTGAGCAGTTTAGTATCACCTGCAAATTTTGCAACCTCACTGTTTACCCCTTTCCCCAGATCATTTATAAATAGGCTGAGTAGGATTGGTCCCAGTACTTACTCTCGGGGGACACCATTAGTTACCTCTCTCCATTCTGAAAACTTACCATTTATTCCTACCCTTTGTTTCCTGTGTTTAACCAGTTATCAATCCATGAAAGGATCTTCCCTCTTATTCCATGATAACTTACTTTACTTAAGAGCCTTTGGTGAAGGACCTTGTCAAAGGCTTTCTGAAAATTTAAGTACACTATATCTTCTGGATCCTCATCCACATGTTTGTTGACCCCCTCAAAGAACTCTAAAAGATTAGTAAGGCATGGTTTCCCTTTACAGAAACCATGCTGACATTTCCCCATCAAATTATGTTCATCTGTGCGTCTGACAATTTTATTCTTTAGTGTGGTTTCAACTAATTTGCCCGGTACTGACATGAGACTTACTGGTCTGTAATTGTCAGGATCATCTCTAGAGCCCTTTTTAAATGTTGGCATCACATTAGCTATCTTCCATTCATTAGGTACAAAAGCTGATTTAAAGAATAGGTTACAAACCACAGTTAATAGTTCCGCAATTTCACATTTGAGTTCTTTCAGATCTCTTGGGTGAATGCCATCTGGTCCCTGTGACTGTCACATGGGACATTGTTCACATCTGTTCAGAATGAAAGCTATATGTGGTGCCAAAATCTGGTTTTGATAGCCCAGTGGATTACCATTTGGCCTCTTTGTAGGTGGTCTTTGTGACAATGCTAGAGTAAGACCTCTTAGCTTGCATCAGTTTATTTAGTTCCTTTGCATTGCTTCTAATTATGTTTATTTTTAAATCCAGTAAAATGAACATTAAATATAAGATACTTATTTCAGCCAGCTTTTAAGAACAGTACATGGGACAGTTTTAGATCTTAAAGTAGTGTATGTTAGGTATAAATTATAGGCTGGTAAAACTGCTACAGTAGGGCAATAGTTTTTTGGCAACCCTTCTTTGCTTGAACAGCTTTTAATAAAGTTGTGATAATATGGCAGCATACTTATACTGCAAATCTCCTTCCCTTGCCTTCATTTCCCCAAAACAGGTGATTCCCATGTATCTACAGTGCAGTTTTCAAACTCAACAACCTCTGTGCTTGCCACACTGGCAGCCCTCGCTGAAGCATCTGCTCCCCTTTCCAATTCAAATAGAACTACAGGTAGGTAAAATGAATCTGGCATTGACATCAATGTATTTAATCCCTAGTGCATAATTTGCAAGGAATCGTAAGGAAATTAGGTTACTTATATCTTTTTTACAAACTATACTTGAATTCATTCAGCATAACTCAAGAGAGTTGCTAAATTATATGATATTTGGCAGTAGTTAAAAGACCGATAGATTAATCTGTTATCCTAGCTCATACATATTTCTAAAGACTATAGTTGCTGCTTTGAATGAAGTACCAAAGTATATTTTTTTATACTATCCATTCTATCCTGTTTTGAGCTGGATACTGTTATAATTGTTCTGCCCAACTTTCTGTTATAAACATAGAAAAGAACACAGCCTGTATCTCTGTCAGAAGCTCTTTATTACACAAATGTGGTATTTTTTTTTTTTTAATTCCAGCTTTACAGAACAGATTGTTTGAAATGTTTTTATTGCCGGCTTAATATTTTGTATGTTCCTCCTGATTTTACAAACATACTTTATTTGTAAAAACATGATTTGGATGTCTTGAGACCTTGATAACATTTGGGTTCTTTTATACATACCATAGAAGCTTAATCTTATGAACATCGGTATTACAAACAGCCAGTTACATGAGCCACTTTTTTTCTGACAGTGGGGGGTGGAGAAGATTCACATAGTAAAAGTGGTGTTTATGTTCCAATGCTACCATTATATGGGAAATTGCTTTGCAGTGGTTTTGAAATACAAGAAGAAAATAATTCATGACACCAAACTGCAACATATGCACTATACCTGCTTTAATTGAGATGCTCATAAAATTGAACTTCCTTATTTTATGAACTCCACAATCCCCAATTGGTTTGTAAATGGGGTTCTGCAGTACTTTATTCTGAAATACTGAGTTTTATGGTTGTAATTCTCAGCCTATTTACCATCGTCGGCCACATCTGCAGCTCTGTATTATGTGGGCTATATCCACAAAATATATATACCACCTACATGGGCCACAGCTGTGTGCTGATTGAGTCTTGGGTTGAGCACCATTGCTTTATTGTATATTTACAATGTGCAGAGTAGAAACCAACAGTTGATGTTAAAATGATCAAGTTGTCCATCTTTTTAAAAAATAGCCTTACGTAATCTTTTTTAACCTTTAAACACTTTTTCCCAAGAGATGGAGTACTTTTTATTATATTAATTTTATTTGTATTTGTGAATGCTGGTGCTTTAAATTCATCTAAATATTTGAAGATAATTATTTTTACCATTGAAAAGTTGCTGTGGTTGTATTGGTATTGTGTTCACTTTAGAATTCAACATTTGCAGATTACTCATACCAGACACTTCAGTGTTTGGAGTTCTTGTGCAGTAAACGTGAACTTATTTACTCCAAGTCTAATAGCTTTTTCTTTTAAAAAAAAAATATAACTTGGGAGTTTTTGCTCTGCTTTTTCCAGCTAACACAGAAGAAATAATGGAAGCAAATTCTGTAGATTCTGCAATACAACAGGTGGTTGGCAGTGGAGGTCAACGAGTCATTACAATCGTAACAGATGGTGTTCCACTGGGCAGTCTCCAGACAACCATTCCTACTAGTGGTATCAGTCAGCCATTTATAGTGACCATGCAAGATGGACAGCAAGGTAAGAAGCTGCTCGACTTAGAACACAGTAAGCCAGTTTTAGACCTTCCTAATGTTAAGAAGAATTAAAAAAAGGTATGGCAGATACATAAACATAGACTCAGGTCTGTGAATCTTGGAAACTAGGCATGGTGGAAGGTAAAGGAAAAATGAGGCCATTGCTTGTAGTGTGCTGCTATAAATTTGTACCTTCTGAGTGAGCCCTATAAAAGAATCGAGAGGAGAATTAAGGTTTATGACTGAGGCTAGTTACATGGTTCTATGATTCTATGATATTTGGTAAAACAGGTCAAAAATCCCAAGCACTTGCATGCTGGATTTTTTTTTAACTTATCTGGGGAATGTAATATATAGGCCATGTATATTAGCTGTGGTCCAGTTAACATGCTGTATTGGGTTGGGGAACATTTTTTGAGTCGGGGACTGCTGACCCACAGGAAAAATCAGTCAGGGGCTGCACACAAGTGAGAAGTGGGGGGGAACAAAAAACCCTCACTGTAGCTCCTGAATGAGAAGAAGAAAGACACTCCCCACATTCCCCTCGAACACCAGAGCCTAGGGGTGCCCAGCCTAGTAGATTTTTGTGTGCTCCAGCCCCATGGGAGGCAGCGGGGGGACTGGTGCGCCAGCGCAGGTTCCCCAATGTTGGGAGGATGGTTCCTGAGCCTTGGGGGCCAGATCCAGGCAAGCTGAGGGCTGCATCTGGCCCCCGGTCCTGAGGTTCCCCACCCCAGTGCTATATGGATGCTTGGGTATTTGATACCTCATATTATCCTTTTTTGCTAATGAGTAATGCATAGCTTTATAGTTAGAGCCCTGCATGGATACAATATTTGTATCCATATCAGCAAAAATGAGCTGCAGACATCCACACATTTGCAGGGTTCTAGATACAAAATTTGTATCCATATCTGCAAAAAACAACTGTAGATACAAAGTTGATATCCATTAATTTACAGAAGCGGTGAGGAGGCCTGTGGCACCTTATAGACTAACCGAAGTGTTGGAGCATAAGCTTTCGTGGGCAAAGACCCACTTCGTCAGATGCATGGCGGGCATTGGCACTCTCACTGAAGGACTGTCTGGATATGTGGACTCTCTACTCAGACCCCATGCCACCAGCACTCCCAGTTACCTCTGTGACACTACTGATTTCCTGAGAGAACTACAATGCATTGGTGATCTTCCAGAAAACACCATCCTAGCCGCCATGGATGTAGAGGCTCTCTACGCAAACATCCCACATGTAGATGGAATACACGCTGTCAGGAACAGTATCCCTGATGATGCCACAGCACAACTGGTGGCTGAGCTCTGCGACTTTATCCTCACACACAACTATTTCAGATTTGGTGACAATATATACCTCCAGACCAGTGGCACTGCTATGGGCACCCGCATGGCCCCACAATACGCCAACATCTTTATGGCTGACCTGGAACAACGCTTCCTCAGCTCTCGTCCACTTACGCCCCTTCTCTACCTACGCTACATCGATGACATCATCATCATCTGGACCCATGGGAAGGAGACTCTGGAAGAATTTCACCACGATTTCAACAGCTTCCACCCCACCATCAACCTCAGCATGGACCAATCTACACGGAAGGTCCATTTCCTGGACACCACGGTGCAAATAAATGACAGTCACATAAACACCACCCTATATCGAAAGCCTACCGACTGCTATGCTTACCTGCATGCCTCCAGCTTCCATTCCGGACACACCACACGATCCATTGTTTACAGCCAAGCACTGAGGTACAACCGCATATGCTCCAACCCCTCAGACAGAGACTTACACCTACAAGATCTTCAACAAGCATTCTGTAAACTACGATACCCACACAAGGAAGTGAAGAGACAGATTAACAGAGCCAGACGTATACCCAGAAACCTCCTGCTACAGGACAAGCCCAAGAAAGAAACCAACAGAACACCACTGGCCATCACCTACAGTCCTCAGCTAAAACCTCTCCAACACATCATTAGTGATCAACAACCCATCCTGGACAATGATCCCTCACTTTCACAGGCCTTGGGAGGCAGGCCAGTCCTCGCCCACAGACAACCCACCAACCTGAAGCATATTCTCACCAGCAACTATACACTGCACCATAATAACTGTAACTCAGGAACCAATCCATGCAACAAACCTCGGTGCCAACTCTGCCCACATATATACACCAGCAACACCATCACAGGACCTAACCAGATCAGCCATACTGTCACTGGTTCATTCTCCTGCACATCTGCTAACATAATATATGCTATCATGTGTCAACAGTGCCCCTCTGCTATATACATCGGCCAAACTGGACAGTCCCTACATAAAAGAATAAGTGGACACAAATCAGATATTAGGAATGGCGATATACAAAAACCTGTAGAGGAACACTTCAATCTCCCTGGACACACAATTGCAGATCTAAAGCTAGCCATCCTGCAGCAAAAAAACTTCAAGACCAGACTTCAAAGAGAAACTGCTGAGCTACAATTCATCTTCAAGTTTGACACAATCAACTCAGGATTAAACAAAGACTGTGAATGGCTCGCTAACTACAAAAGCAGCTTCTCCTCTCTTGGAATTCACACCTCCAGATCAGCTACTAGAAGTGGGCCTCATCCTCCCTGATTGGATCCACCTCATCATCTCTAGCCTGCATATTTATACCTGCCTCTGGAAATTTCCACTACATGCATCTGACGAAGTGGGTCTTTGCCCACGAAAGCTTATGCTCCAACACTTCAGTTAGTCTATAAGGTGCCACAGGACTCCTTGCCGCTTTTACACATGCAAATGTATAGGTTGTTTAGAGATGGGCTGACTAATCATAATGAATTACTTATTTTAATTTCACTTCTGTTTGCAAACAGTCCATTAATGGAAAGCAGTTTTCTCAGATTTATTATTCAGAATTATTTGCCAAATATTTCCACAGGATTATTGATCTGTAGCTTCTTCTGTCAGTGTTCCTAATTAGAACTCTTTTTTGATAGAACACAATAGTCCATATATGTTTCTGATTGGATGAAATGTTACATATCTGGTTCCATGTACAAAAACTTGTTTGTTTATAATGTATTTGTCCTCTGGAATATTCATGAAAGTTTTATGTACAATCTGAATTCAATTACTATACTATTAAAAAAAACAGGATAATGAAAGAATTACAGTATTCCCTAAAATAGGGAATGTCTTAACAAAAAACATTCATCTTTGATTTAGGATTCTCCCAGCTAGGTGGTGAATGGGCTCTGAAACTTTCTTCTAGCTGTAGCAAGTAGGGTGTGTTAGTGCAAGACATGAACAAGGAAACATAATCCATGACTTGATAAGAAGCTGTGCATCCCATCGGTGGATTTTAGGAATTTGATTGTTTCCCACCACTTCTGTGCAGAGCAGCATTTTCCTCACACGTTGATTTCAGAGTATCTGTCTGTGGATTTCTGTAACAAAAGTATCTGTAATCCATATTCATTTCCTTCATTTAATATTCCTTGACTTGTAGTTCTAACTGTACCTGCTGGTCAGGTTGCAGAAGAGACAGTTATTGAAGAAGAAGATGGTGATGTAGAAGAGGAAGAACCTCCACCAGCGAAGAAGCAAAAAGTTGACCAAAATATAAATGATTTGGAGGAAAACAAGGTAAAAGTTCCTGTGTGTTATTTTCATAGAAAATGGGTGCAGTCTAAACTATCAGTGTCCACTGAATTGAGAGTGTTGAGTTTCAGGTATATTTAAATAACTCACTATAGATGATGTGGCCTTCAATAATGTCTTTATAGTCAGACTTTTCAGAAATGCCAGTGTTTCTCATTGTTTCTGCTCAATCTATATGATCAGTAACTAACACACCCAATACCTTAATACCACTTACCTCTTATGCAATGTTCTTTAGTAGATCTCAAATGCTTTACAGAGAAGATGAGTATCATTGTCACCATTTACAGAGGGGGAATCAAAGGCACAGAGAAGAGAAATGACTGCCTATTGTCACCCAACAGGCCAATGGCAGAGCAGGGAATAAGAACTCAAGTCTTCTCATGCTAGTACTCTGCCCACTGAACCCAAGGGGCAGGAGTGTTAGCAATTGAGTTTCTGGTGGTGGAAGGAAGTTTCTCTTTCAAATGGCTTTGTGTAATTTTCTAAAACTACAGAAATAACAGACCCATTGTGGGTCTGACCTCTCTTCACATTCTTCAAAAACAGCAGTTGGAAACTCAGATAACTTATCCCGCATGTTTTGTTTGGAAGGATATGTGCTTTTTGCAGGCGCCTCTTGATTTTTAGGGGCTACCAGGTGCTGTGAAGTTTTTTTTAGTCTATTTCTCCAACCCTCTCCCCAGTTGCCAACACTGTTGCTTTTGCATCTGGACTACTAAAAAAATGGCAACACTCCAAATCTATTTTTATAGAGTCACTTATAGAGAACTGCCCCCATCTTACCTTGCTAAAAAGACCAGCAGTCAATTTCTGCATTAACATACATGCTGAGCAACTTCATTTCACTTAAAACATAGATAAATCTCAAAGCCCTGGTCTACACTAAACACCCCCCTCCCCAAGTTCCAATTTACAAGCAGTGCGCCACGGAATTCAAAATGTGTACTCCTGCTTTTCACGAGTAATGCTAATTCTGAAATAGTAATTTTGAAATAACATTAGTTTGGATGCTTCGGTGCCACTAATTCAAACTAGTTGGTCTCCAGGAGGCCTCCTGGAGCTCTAAGTCCAAGGTAACGTGTTCACATTAACAGAGCCTGCCTCAGACTAATTTCAGTGCTTCCCTGTAGTGAGGACACGCTTGTTCAAAATTGTTGAATCGGGAGTTCTTAAGTCTAATTTGGTAATTTTGAAATAGTTTCCTAGTGTAGACATGGTCTAAGAGAGCTGAGTTGTGCCAGTGAGTAGAGGCAGAAGGCTTTGTAGCTCTATGCCCTGAGGCACCTGTTATGTCTCGATGTGCTTGATCTGTCCTTTTTTTAACCTGTGTCTAGTTATTGTCTATAAGTGTTTGCATCCCAAATAGAGGAACTCATTTGGGCATTAGTCAGAGACTATCTTGTCTTGTAGGACGATAACGAAAGAGAAATGTTACAGCAGCAGTTGCAAGAAGCAAACCGAAAAGCGCAAGAATATCGCAGCCAGCTAATGCAGAAAGAACAAGAAGCAGAGCAATACCGGCTAAAGCTTGAAGCCATGGCAAGACAGCAGCCCAATGGTGCTGAGCTTACAGTGGTCGAAGAGGTTGCTGAGGTGGATGCAGTTGTGATATCATCAGAGGAAACAGAAAGGTCTGCAGCCACAGTAGTGGAAACAGCACAGCCTACTGACATTGTTGTGGAAACTGTGACATTGTAACGTGGGGATTATCAACTCCGTTTTTAAAAGAAAAAAACCTTATTTTAAAGGAGGTGCTGTTGACAAGCAACATTGTGAGCTAAGGGGTTTATTGAAGACCCTCCATGCAACTGGAATATTGAAGAACTGAACTGCTTGTGTGGTCCCATTCAAAGAGATGAAATCTCTTCTGCAACTCATAACATTAATTTTCTTTGAATACAAACCCAAAGGTGCTTTTATAGTTTAGTGTTGAGAGAGAGAGAGGTATATTTGTAAAAGTATCTTAATAAATTTAGCCAGCAAGTGGCCTACAAGCCTATTTTATGACATAGGCCTATGATGTGGGAAGGAAAAGGGTAGGTGGGGAAAGAGAAGTACCTCATTGCCAAAGTAGCCAGTAGTAGCACTCAGCTGCCCTGAATTTACTGCACTGAAAACACATTTTATGCAATGACATATTTGCACCCTGTTTGTAGTCGTCAGATTGGAAACCACAATTTGGAATCTCAGAAAAATAATTTGTTTGGGGATACAAACTTTTCATTAAAGCTGGCTTTTATTGGAAAGCGAACATTGCTGAGATGAAAACACTATTGACGGCATCTTCCAAAGCCCTTTGAGAGAAGGCAGAAAATGGCTTGGTCTTTGCAGATGAGACATTTATTTCAAAATGAATCCAAAATACAATACTCCTTCAAGAACAAACCACAGACTAAGGTTGCATAAGCTTTAAGATTCAAGCAATTTGAAGTATCAGGGAGTATTAAAACTGCCTTTTAGGTCTCTCTCTTTCCAAAAAGAAGAAAAGAGCTATCTACATCCTGAACCCTTTAGTACCTAACGTGATACCAGGTAAAAATTAGACCCTTCAGGTTTATGAAACTTGGTCAGGTTTTTTAGCGTTTTTGTCCTATACAGTAGCATCAACTCTGCTTATATATGCAAAATAAAATATAAAGTTGTGTTATAAGACAGTCGGAGAGGTTGATATGTTTGTCTCTGTTTGGGAAGTGGGTAGGCATCTCACATCTTTACTAATCAAAATAGTGTATTTAAAATATGCTAAAATGGTTTGGTTGTTTTAAACAAGTGACTGAACTTGCTATTAAACGTTTATGGGTATCTTTCTTTACTATTTGCTTGCAGACCCATAGAGTAAAGAAGTTATCTATATGTGTTGCCTGTTGCAGGCTCGGAGATTGTATTTTAAAATGAGCGAAATGTATCACATGCAGAACTGTCTTTTCAGTTACAGGACAGATGCAAAATTATTGGAAGTGCTATGAGTAACTGTGGGAAGTATTATTTGTCTTAATTAATGATCATGAGTAAAACAAATTTAAATTGAGAGAAACTTGATAGAATGTAGCCTGACCAGTTTCCTGCAGAATTTTAAAAAGTTTAAATCACTTCTAGCTTAAACTGACATGCTGCAGAAACTCATACTGCTTTCTTGACAAGTTTGAAAAATCTGCCTTCCTTTTTTAAGGCAAGTATCATTAAATTCATGGTTTCAGTTTGCACAATGTAGTGTCTCCTACATACTTCCATGCTTACGTTATGCTGTTGTGAGGACTGGCAGTATTCATGGTAGTTGTTTAATTTCATGGTTGCAAAGGTCTGCCTTATGATGTTTCTCTTATTTCCTACAGTGTGTCCCGATAATGTGGTTTTGTGTTGATACAGGTACCTCTTTCATGACATTTCTTTTAAAACAGACATACTCATGTTAGAACATTTGAGATGAGTGACACAGAGATGTTTTGGTCCGCAAAGTTACTAACTTCTGGAGTCCTGAACTGTAATCCTGGGCATGGTCACAGATAAAAATGTGTAGGCTTCTGTGTAGAGAAGACTGATTCACGTCAGGAAAACATGGCCTATGTTTAGACTGCTTAAGAATGATTTCAGATTGGTAGCAGTGATGTTGCAGATCATATCCTGGGAGGGAGCCATGTAAACCTATTTGAATCAGGTTTTGCTCTGTGCTGTGCTGTTGTTCTTTCATACTCATGAGCATGAGATAAGCGTACCTTTCTTTAAAATGTAACTTCAGCCTATCTTAACAGCTCAAATTCTTAATTCTAAAGTATTTATGTCCATGTGCACCCAAACATTTGATCTGTTTGTTTTCTGCTAAAAATGAATTGCCTCTGCTCATTCAACAAATGTGAGGTGCTTCAGTCTCAAACATGAATTATGTTTGACTATGCATTATGGCCTAAAAGCTCTATCTGTACATATAGTGCTAGAGTCTTCCATTACACCCTCATTGGATTGAATGTTTGAAATACAGCAGAATTTGGTAAACATCCACACCGCAGAATACATTACCTGTTGTGATCCCTCCTTCTGGGGCATCTGGTATTGACCACTGTCGGCAGACAGGATACTGGGCTAGATGGACCTTTGGTCTGACCCAGTATGGCCGTTCTTATGTTCTTACATGTGTAAGTTGTATTTATTCTGTACATATGCTTACAGTGCAAAGCTTCTAGGTAGTGCAGATAGTATATTGCGCCTTTAGAAATGAAGGAAGAAAAAATATCCATTATAATGCTGGATTAATATAAAACTCAAATAGTCTAGTTTGGTAGTTTTGATAGAAAAAGAATGATGACTTCTGAACAGAGATGTTGCCTGCATTAATAGAAAAAGCATTGTTTAGTTTTCATTTGAAAGAAAGAATTGTAGAAATTAGGTCTTTTCAGCTCTGGTTAGCAGTCCATATCCCTCTCAATATATGACTACTATATTTCTAAGGTTTTGCTCAGTCTAATGCTAAATGGCACAAAATGGGGGTATCTGCCAGTTAGGTTTTGGAATAATTTCCTTGTTAATTTTCCATTGTCAGGGAGTTTTTCTTACTGTTTGGTTGGGCTTTTAGTTTATTTTGTGGAGCTCCCCATCCTCCCCCAAAGTGATTATTGGTTGCTGGATCAGTAACTAAGGGATCTTACATCATCTCTCTCTGATCAAATCTTGGCTTCTCATTGTACACAGTTTCAATAGAAGCCAACGAGAGAGACTTTGGCTTTTTGTTTGTAGATGATATGTGTCATTATGTAAATTTTCCTCTCTTTAGGATTTGTGGATAAAATGTAACAGTGAAGGGACCCAGACATTTAGAATCAAGTGTACCGCTTTGGACAGGAACTTCAGAAAGCCAAAGGAGTAAAATCTCTTTGATGAAGCCAATCACTGCTAAAATATCATTCTGTGACACTTGGCAATGCTCAGATTCCTCCATTGGGCATTGTACAAACACACAGAATGTAATCCCTACCCTAACTAGTGATCTAAGAAAGGACAAACCAAGTAAATGTTGGTCAGCGGTATTAAATCCAGTTAAAATACTTGTTAAAATTAATATAAATGAAATGAGATCCTTTTTGGAATGTTGCATTTCATCATACTTCAAAGCTTCTCCCTGGGATGTGTGGTAGATGCAACAATTAAGAATCAAAAAGCAAGACTGAGCAAAAGGTGTGAACCCTCTCATAGCTGGATTGGGGATAGGAAATAAACTAGTTTGTAAAATGGAGAGCGGGAAATTGGAGGATGTGAGCCAAAGTCAGGATTTGTTGGAGGGTTACACGTGTAATCTGATGGACAGTTGCTGTTTGCAGAACATACAAATTGGTGTATTCTGCCACAGTACAGAAAGACATGACAGCATCAATGTCCGTGTTAGAACACAGCACACAGTGAATTCAGTGCCATTTTGACTTGTAATTTATATCCATTTTTAGGCCATAACCGTTATAAGGAGGCTGGTTGTACCATTAGTGCAGCTACACCAAAAGTAGGAAGTGTGTCCCATAGTCGTCATTTCATTTAATATAGTGGGCCAGAGTACCATGCTATAACCCCCGTAAATGAGTGGAGTTACCAAGATGAAGTTGGCTGTATTTTCATCACTTACTCTAGTGCAATTAAAACTTAGTCCATAAATTTCAGCAACATTTCCTGGTTTTTTTTCTTTGAAATATTGTGCAATGTAAAGATATGCCCTAGCAATCCAGTCCAAGCTGAAATTGTTTATGTGGTGTGGATTATTTTCTTATTTTTAAAACAGCTGGCTACATTTTAACAGTATTTTATTGGTTGTTTTCACCAACAGCTTTAGGAAAGACTTATGAAACTGCTTTTTGTATTGTAAAAACCGCCATGGGACTTACTGGTTTTATGTATCAAAACGCATTTATTTATAAGCAGTGTAAACTATTTATAAAAGACTTTATATCTTTTCCAAAAGATGTTTTGAGGAAGGCTTTAATAATGGATTTTTAAAATTAATGAAAATATGGAGAAACAGGACTCTTAATTATTTTACATTTTCACTATATGTCTATAAGAGAACTAGTGTTTTCTCTGAATTGGAAAGTACATTATTTCCTTTGCTTTGTTTTCTGTACATATTACAATAGTCTGTTCTGAGCTGAAATTCGTTTATACACTGTGAAATTGCATCAGAAGGGTAATACAGAGAGAAATTGATTTAGCAAAATGCTTATAGGTTTAAAGGGGCACTACCAAGTTGAAAATTACATTTGCCTCAAAATTGTGCCTACTATTGTTACTTGTAAGACCCAAGATTACAATCACTGAAAAGCTAGCAAAAAAGGTCTGCATTTGACAGCACTTTGTGTATAGTAATTTTCAGTGTTTCTTATGTCTCAGTTTTGCTTAAAAGACCCATCTATTGGGAAACAGAATGCCTCCTCCCCTGCTCCCCAACATGCATGTGTACACATGTGCTTGCATGCTCTTGCTCTCAAAAAGGTTTCTAATGTGCTGTTTAAAGGGTCTGGAATTTTAAGTGAGTCCTTTTTTTTTTTTAAAGTAGACAGTATTCTGTTAATGTTGTGTGGTGTGAAAAATTCACCACATTATGTGTGTTACAAGTTTTCATACCCTATGCCTGAACTAAGACTGCAGCACATTATAGAAACTCAGCATTCAAAAAGACAATTTCAAACTTGTGCATGCCTTTATCCATGGCATTTATATGATGACCACTGGCCTTTGAACAAAGAGGCAGTGCTATATTCTGGTTAGCACAAGGTGGGGTCAGGCTACATAGATTTTTTTTTTTTTTTTTTTTTATGGGCTATTCCATAAAAAAAAGTACAGATTTGTCTTGGGCCCAGATCCTGCCAACACGTATGCATATAAGTAACGTTATGCATCTGAATAGTCCCTTTGTAATTATGCCTGGGTGTTCACAGGATCAGGGCCTGCATTAGCTCATCTCCTCCAAATCCTACGGATTTTTAATTGAGCAATAAAGGATTACACAAAGTTTAAAAGGCTAAAATAAGACTTTCATCTTAGCTTGTGTGTGCAGAAAGGGAGCTGTCTGTATAAAGCACTTTAAAAAAAAAAAAAAACAAACCATAATCCTACACATCCTGCCTGAATTTCCAATTTACAAGTTTGGTCTTATTTTTTATTTTTCATTTTTGAGTGGGAGAGGCAGGAGAAACTTGGGTTCAAAAGAACATGATTCAAAAGTGTTATTTTAACTTAATTGGCTTCTCCCCTTACATATTAAGACATTTTTAGGTGACTAAATAGTACCCTAATAGAGAAGTAGTCCAGAATGGAAACAAAACATTGAGCAATTTAATGGAGCTACGCCCGCAGTACTTACTCAGATAAAACTCATTGAAATCCATGAGATTTGCCCAAGTTCTGACTGAAGTGGTCAGGTTTCCACCTGCAATTGATTCTAATTCATATCCATTTAACATGTTTCTCATATGAGATTAACATAATCTGGTTGTAAGTGGGATAGAAAATTGAATTGTGGCTTTGTGTCTATTTCTATACTTTTGTAATCTCAAATAATGATCAGTTCCATTATTAAACAGTGAATTAAACATTGCAAAACTTCACCAAAGTAGAGAAGAATGTTGTGCACCCAAAAATCTCTTAAGTACTCCAGCTATAGGTTTAGAGCAGTAATACATGCCATTCTGGTTCTGTGTGTGAACACATTTTTTATCGTAGACCAGTGTTCTTGCAGAGAGTTCTATCAGAATAGTTATTCCACTGTAGTTATGCTGGGAAACTTCTCCATGTAGACAAAAGCCTTTACATTACATTAACATTTCAGTAAAAGACCTGCAGTGTGACCATGGCTAGTCCCTTATCAGCTGATTTAGGTTCAGACTGTAGAGCTAAAAATCACTGAGCATGTGGTCTGGCTCCAGCCTGACCCCGAAAATTGCAATTTTTTTTGGCTTGCAGCAGGTGCTATGAGCTCTTCAGTTGACCCAGGCTCTGAAACTTGGTGCTGTGGGATTTTTATTGCAGTATAGATGCACCCTCTGTCACTCAACAATGACCTCTTGGAGTTTTCCTTTGCTCTGCCACAGTTTAAAGAACCTGCACAATCTGACCAGTGTTCCCTGCTTTATCTTGAGGCTTGCAGTTCTCTAGCAAGAACGTCTCAGACTCTGCAACCTTGCCACATCAGATAAGAATTTTAACATTCTAGGAGTTGTGTGTATATTTGCTATCAGGTATGGCAGAATCCTGTTTGCCACTTCACTACAAAAACTCCATTACAAATCTGATTAGCACTGTGATTAAGCATTTAAGTGCCCAGAATTGTAAAAGATTCTTAATAGCTTTATGTACAGGATGCCTTTAGAAAACTTAAGTATTCTTTTTACATTTAGGATAATGTTTTCAAAAGTTAAATTTTAACATGTATATATCTATACATTTTTGTACTGTTTCCTAATAAAATGTCAGTCTTATATAAATATATTTGCCTTTGTGTCTTATACTCAACATGGGTCACTAATATTGTATCCACATTTGACATTTTATTCAGTATTTTGGTACTGGGATTAAAAATCCCTTAAAATTCTCTTCCCCCAAGAATTGTATTTCTAAACTCTGAGTAGCAAACTGTTTAGTGTTGCTGTGTGCTGTCAAATCATGTTCCAGCCCAGAGGTGGCTGCTTTACTAATTACTAAAATACAATCACAGGTCTCCACATTGATGACTCAAGATTATCTCATCTGAAGAAGCAGGTTTTGACCACAAAGGTGCCAGAGAACTACTCATTTTTAAAAAGTTGTGTTTACCTCTGGAATGTAATCTATCCTTTATAGCTTTGTCTGTACCAGATGACTGGGAGAGAGCTAATGTGACAACAGCTTTTTTTTAAAAAAAAGGCTCCAGAGGTGATCCCAACAATTACAGGCCCGTAATCTTAATCAGTACCAGGCACATTGGTTGAAACTATCGTAAAGCACAGAATTATTGGACACAAGGACAATCTGGTGGGGAAGAGTGAACAAGATTTCTGTAAAGGAAAATCAGGCATTAGCTATCTTAAAATTCTCCAAGGGCCCAAGAAGTGTTGAACAAGGGTGATTCCCCCAGAGGTTTGTACTAGAACCAGCATTATTCAACATTCATAAATGTAGAGAAAGGGGTAAACAGTGATGTAAAACTTGTAGTTAACACAAAACTGTTGAAGGTAGTGATCTCCAAAGCAGACTATGAAGCGTTACAGAGGGATCCCATAAAATTGGGTGACTTTTGAATAAGAAGATAGCTGATGAAATTCAATGTTGAGAAATGAAAAGTAATGTGCATTGGAAAACATAAACCCAATTCTATATATAAAATGATGGGGTCTAAATTAGCTGTTACCATTCAAGAAAGAACTTAGTCATTGTGGAGAGTTCTATGAAAGCATCCACTCATGTAATTGTTTGCTTTTTTTGATGACAATGTTGGGAATCATTAGGAAAGGGATAAATAAGATGACAGATAACATATTGCCCCTATATAAATCCATGGTCACCCACTCACCTAAAATAAAAATCGGAATGGGAAAATGTACAGAAAAGGGAAACCTAAATTATTAGGGGGCATGGAACAGCTTCTGTATGAGGAAAGATTAATATGATTGAGGTTTTTCAGCTTGGAAAGGAGACAACTGAGGGATATGACAGAAATCCATGAAGTCATAATTAGCATGGAGAAAATAAAGAAGCATTATTTACTTTGTCTCATAAAATAAGAACTAGAAGTCACCCAATCAAATTAATAGGCGGCAGGTTCAATACAAGCCAAAGGAAGTATATCTTCACACTCAAGATGCACACTCAACCTGTGGAATGCTTTGTCAGAATGTTGTGAAGGTCATGCCTATAAAAAGGTTCAACAAACTAGGTAAGTTCCTGGAGGATAGGTCCATCAATGGCTATTAACTGGGATTGGCAGGGATAGTCTGAAACGTCTGTAAGCTGGGAATGGGTGCCCCTGGATGGATTGCTTGATGATCACTAGGTCTGTTCATTCCTTCTGGACACTTGGCATTGGCCACTGTCAGAGGAGAGGGTAATGGATAAGATGGACCATTTGTCTGACCCACTATGCCCATTCTTACAACCAACAAAGGAGAGCCCTAACCAGCAAAGTTTGTATTTGGTGTAGAGAAAGGACTGATTTACCCCAGCTGACAAATTAGCAGTGAAAGTGTGTGGGAGAAAACCAGTAAACAGAAGCATGTGAATGAAAAATGGGAGATGCTGTTTAAAAAGCTTGTTAGATGGGGGCAAAGGGTCATGTAGGGCTGGTGCCCTCTTTGTGTCCCTCCTCACTAGCTGCCTATGATGGTGCGGATTCCTAAAAATGAGACTGTACATTTCCATTGTATCCTTGGGAGCATCCATTTGTGATACAAACTCAGTGGGTGCCCATTGGGCTCAGTCACTTCCTCCTTCCAGCATCAGTTTTCACCACTATAAAAATCTACCCTGGGGAAGAACATAATCCCCAGCAATCACCTTCCCCCAGGCAGCGGTTCCCAACCTTTTCCAGATGGGGACCCATTTTGACAATTCAGGAAGACTTGGTGACCTAGGGCAATTCAAAAAAAAATGTGTGAATGGATCCTTAAAAGCTACCTGGGGAGACACCTGGCGACCCTTTTGAAATGTAATGGCGACCCATATTTGGGAAACCCTGCCCCAGGGGCATCTGGTCTTGAGAGCCAAAACCAATTAGAACAATGGTTTTCAAACCACCGGACATGACCCAGGACTGGACTGTGGAATGTCAGGCACTGGGTCTCGTAGGGGCAGGGGGATCAAGTGGCTAGTGGGGGTGCGGAGGCAGCTCCCTGCCTGTCCTGGCATTGCAGACTGTGCTGTGTCCCAGAAGCAGCCAGCAGCAGGCCTAGCTCCTTAGGCTGGGCAGGGGAGGGGGAAAAGCACACAGGGCTCCATGCACTGCCCTTGCCCTAAGCACTAGCTGCACTCCCATTGGTTGGGAACCTGCTTCTGGCTGCTTTGGGGGCAGAGCGTGGTCAGGAGGGGCAGAAAGCCTGTCTTAGCACCACTGCTGCACAGCTGACCAGGAGCTGCTCAAGCTAAGCCCATCTTGCCCCCACCCCACAGCCAGATCCCCCTTCTACACCCCAAAGCTCCCATCCCCAGCCTCACCCCGGAGCCCACGCTTTAGTCAGATTATGTTGGGTCGCGGCAGCAACAATTTTCTTCAACTGGGTCATGAGAAAAGTTTGAAAACCACTGAATTATACTCTGCCCTATCACCTAAACTGCTCTGTCTTTTCCCTCCTAGGACCTTGTCCTATGTGCCAAACCTGGCTTGTCCCTGACCTTTCTAGAATTAGCCAAGCCCCTGCTAGGCCTGCTCCCTTCGGGGGTCTCTCCAGGCTGAACAGAGGCTGCCCTTCTCTCTCCCAGCAGGCCTGATTTCTAGTCCCACGCTGTTTCTCAGCATGCAAGCCCTGCACTTCTTCCCTTCCCCTGGGGAATTGCATACCCCAGGCCAGGTGCAGTGGAGCTCCAACCCCTTAGGTGGCCATCTCCCCCCGGACAGGCTGAGACTGCAAACCTTGCTGCAGGGGTCCACAGCATCCTCTTAGCAACACAGCCCTCCAGCTGTGCCATGCTCCCTATTGCCCCCTTCCGGGGGACCTGCAATCTCTGTCCCTCCAGTCTCTCAGTGGCAATTGCGGTCCATTATCCGTCCAGCCAATGGGAGCTGTGAGGACTGTTTTGGGGGCAGGGGCAGTACGTCAAGTCTCTGCCCCACACATGGCACAGAGCAGCCAGCTGCTTTGAGAGGCCTGGGGGGGCAATGGTCCCATTGGACTGCTGGTCAGGAACTGCGGAGGTGTCTTCCAGCCAGAGCCTGCATCTCACCCCCTCCCTCACCTCAACTCTGCCCCAGGTCAGTGAGGTCACCTTTCCGGGATGGGTATCTCACCCAGGGCCGGCTCGAGCCATTCCTGCGCCCCGGGCAGCGGGCGCGCGACGCATGTGTGGCTCCGCCTCCGGGCACACGGCACGTTGCACACCTTACAGCTGCAAATGGGTGTTCGGTGCCTGATTGCAGCTCTAAGGGGCGCCATGTGGCCCCTGGGCACGCAGCACCCCTTACAGCTGCCATCAGGCACACCCCATAGGTTGGCGTCCCGGGCAGCTGCCCGGCTAGCCCCCCCCTTAATCCGGCCCTGAATTCTCACCACATGCTTGAGTATGACTAGGTTCTTCAATATTTCTAAAATATTAAGGACTTCCCCTGCCACAAACCAAGTCAGAGCCACTGTTGGTAAGTGTCCCAAAAACAAGTTTCAGCCACCCTGCATCAGCCACATCCTGCATCTTAGATGTTTGTATTTAAAATAAATAAGAGCTCTTGCGCAAAAAGGAGTTATTCCTTGTAGAAAGAGGAATACCTATACCGCAAAAACCCCTCTGTTCTGTCAATTCGCTGTAAATTTTCTTGCGCAAAAACACGCTTGATTTGTTCAGTTCAGGAGAGGTGACACCCTGGGGAACTGCCTGTGGTTGGAATGCCCACAGTATTGGATTTGTCTGGTTTCAGAGAGGCTGTGCACTCAATGAGAGAACAAGGAATAGTCTTTAACATTGGTGCAAGGAGGCGACATAAAACCCTGTAGTGTAGACGTAGCCTCAGTGATCTATCCCAAGCTTGGTAAACTGCAAAAAAGTGATAAAGTATTTTAATTGTTGTATTCAAGAGTTAGTAATAAAATATATAAACATTTTAAATCTAATCAGTCCCCCCTACTGGACTGGACACAAGATGCAAGAACACATCAGTATTAGAACTGAGTGGCTTTAACATTTATTTGAGTCTTTTTTTTTTTAAGGAATCGGATACAGTGCTCCTATCCAGGGGGAAGGGGTGAGGACAGTTTTCATGTGCTTAAATATGAATCATGGTTCAAGTCTCCTCTTTCTCCCAGGGCTGGCCCACAACATTTTGGCACTTGAGGCGGGGAGCTCAAATGACGCCCCCATGGCCCCTCACTTGGGCCAAAACTTTGAAAGGTCTCACTTCTGCCTCCTTCTTCGACTCCTCTCATGGTACTGCTCTGCCATCTCTGTGCATCTAGAGCAGAGAAAATATATATGCATCAACAGCAGACACAATTTTCTACACTCTGGGTCCTAGTGGCGCCCCCCCCATAGTCTGGCACCTGAGGTGGCCGCCTCAGTTCACCTGATGGTAAGGCCAGCCCTGCTTCCTCCTCCCTCACCCAGGAAAATATGAATTGGCACTCCTGAACACAGCTAGGCATCATGATAGGACAGAGCATTGATGAACTTCGTGACTTCAAAGAAGTTGCTCTCAGAGATATCTGGGAAGTGTTTCTCAAGGTCCTCGGCAATCCTCCACAGAAGGTTCCTGGGCAAAGCTGCTTTATTGCTTGTCTCCTTCAGAGTAACTTTCCCACCCCACTTTGCCATTAAATAGGAAGGGCCCATAGCAGCACACATGCAAGCCACATAAGGCCCGGGACAGAAGTCACAGATACGTAGCAGATGCATCCTTGCTTTCTCCTTTACACAGTATTGCTATCTCTTTAAAAATGGACACCCCCTGTGGAAAGTGTTCACACAGTTATGATTTTTATGCCCCCCTCACAGAGTTGTCTCTCCCTAGGAGCTGTGTGTCCTGTGGCCTGTGCTGTCCAGGAACAAACAATTGCCCTGCCCCAGTGCCCACTCAGCATTTTGGGGGGGTGTCTACCAAGGTCAGTGAGAAAGTGATCAGTACCCTAACAGTGATGTTTAATGCAGTGAATCAGAGCTCTGTGTTTAGCATCCAGTAGTGCTTCTGGTCATGGTTACATTTGGGCGTCACAGAAACAACCATGGGAAGCCAGACTGCTGAAAGAAGTAGAGAGACTCAGGGACATCAGGCTGCACTCAGAGGCAGAAAATACCTGATTTGAAGTGTTAGCAAAAAAACTGCCCCTCAGTAGAAAGTTTGGCCAGGCTGCTCTTGCTATAGTGGGCTGCAGTATTCCTTGGGAGAAACCGGCCGCACCCTTCCTGTATACCATTGCCTTTAGAAAAAGGGAAGGTGTGAAAAGGGGAAAATAGCCTTGGACTATCCCACCCGTCACCTTGGCATGAGAACTGCGGGGCTTACCTGGTCGCATGAAACCTGCACAGTTTCGGCCCAACCCCTGGGACACAGACCCCCACTTGGTGACCGTTGGGCAGTATATGGTAATATGCAAGCGCGGGAAAGCGATGTGCAGAGTTGGGGATAAATACCCATCGCACAGTTCGCTTGAGGAGGTCTTCGCAACACACGTACCACCGTGCATGTGCCTTCCCGTATACTTCAAAGCGCTGCCGGCCTGATCAACCGACCAGCCACCTCCCCCGACTCTCGGGCGTAACCAAGGCCTTCACAACCGAACCGATATCTTTGAAATGTTCCGTGTGCTGTGTAAGTTGGTATGTATGATTTGATTTTCTTTGTTATATAAGCTTAGTGTTGTAGTTGTTTTGGTAGTACATAGAGTTTGTAGTTATCACTGTTATTTAATTAGTGTAGCTGGATATCTTTAGAATAGAGACTATTCCCCTTACCGTTCCCATCCTTATATTTCTGACACATTTAACTAGAAACCATAGAATAAATATCATAAATACTGTAAATTCATTATTGACACAGTCTATTAAAAATCTTAGAATAAATATTATAAATTCATCACTGTCATAAATAAATATCTTTTATTTGCTAAAACGGTCCACCTGATTCTGTCCTTCCCCCCCTTGGGTATTCATCATCGGACCTGTGGTTCTCGCGACATGAAGCTGTGGCAGGACAGCAAAAAAAAAAAAAAGGAAGATGCAACAGAGGCTCATTCCTGTCCTGGAATGCCACAGGAGTGCTCCACACCAAACATATGCCTGCCCGTCCTCCCCTGCATCAAACTCCTTCCCATGTGCCCCTCCCCCCGGCATCCCCCACCCATTCCTCTCAGCATGCTGGCAGCTCCTCCAACCCCCACAGAAAAATTTCCCAGCCACGGCTGGACATATACAAAACCGCTGACTGTTGCCCTTCCCCCACCATGCACACCCTCCCCCATTTTGAAATCTATTTAGTAAAGCTAGGGCGGTCCTGCTTCTCCATGCACAGGAGAAAATGCTCTGTTTGGGTTAAGCAAAACAGGAACAAGATGCTCTTATTCTAGGCTTGTCTAGACAGGGAAATTAATCCGGATTAAGATAGGGTGTGACTTTAAAGTGCAGTAGCTATTTCTGATCAATTCCTTAAGTGGATGTCCTCATTTGCTGTGAGTGTCCCCACCTGAAGCCATTTTAGACACCCAGAGCAGGCCTTCTTCAGGGTGGGACCCCTGGTGCTAGAGCAGACCCATGCAGGCCAGCTTGGAGGCCTGCACCGACTTTTCTTTTAGCTCAATGCTTCCTATTCTGTAATTGTGAGGCAAGGAAGCAGCTCCAGCCCCCACAGGTTAACCAGAATCAGTAAGCATCACCCATTAAGGGTGATGTTAACACTATGGATGTGAAAGGTTAACTTTCAAAAGCTTATAACCATTAAAAACACAAGTGGTCAATGTCACATGTCAAAACATACAAGCCAAACAATGCTGTCAGGCAGAACTTGGCCTCCTTTGCCTAGCTGTATGATGATCGGTCAAGGGGGAGGTGGGGGGAAGAAAAGAGAAAAAAAGAACCCTTTCCAGGCCAGTGAAGGCTACAGCTGTAGGAGCTGCCCAGGCACAGCTATGGAAGAATCAGTGGAGAGAGGAGTTTTGCATGTAATAACATTTTCACCACAATCTGCTGTACCACCAAAAAGCAGCCTGCCCATGTATAGCCCCCTAAAAGCCAAAGAGGGCTGAGTGAAGGATGCCAAGCCAGGCACAGCAGAGATGGCAGGGGGCCAATAGAGAAGAGGGAGGCCAGTCACAGAGAGTTCATGTCAGGGATGTAGCCAGCAGGTGCAAAATACATTCCCTCATTGCATTTCTGGGGCAAGGAACGGCAGCGGCACTCCCACACTGCTTACACCCCATGGGGAGTGTAGGGAATAATTCTGGACAACTCTGGATGCAGGTGAAAACAAGTCAGAGGATTTATTACACATCAGCGGTGGTGGAGTGACAACCAGGGATTAACCTGGTTAAATAAAACATTACAATAGATTATATAGGCGGCAGACAGAGGAGAAGCAATTTGATAGGTTCTAGCAGCAAGGTGAAATGAGCACGTAAGCCAATAACCTATGAAAGATTATATAACATCTCCACCCATCGCCAATTAAACATCTTATCAATAATACAGGTAGTTATTCCTAGCAAGCTAAATAAGCCAACATAAACGAACAGACATTTCAATGGCAACTTTGTCTGTTTGGAGTTATGATGCGTCTACTGCAGGATGATACTGCCTCGCGTTGGCGCGGTCCTTGGGTCAGAGGCCTATTATCTAGGATTAAAGCAAAACATGTTAGCAAGGTTGTTTGGTATCATTTGGTGCAGCCCCTTGGAATGTGGTTGCCTGAGCAACCAGGGTCATGTTAATGGCCTGTGCTGTGTGTTCCCAGGCCTGTCTCAAATTTTAGGATTGAATAGGTGTTCTTAACGAAATACCATGGACTCCCTCAGTTTACCCTACAGGGAGAGAAGCTGGTGCCTCACCGGCTCAGTGGCCATGATGAACTGGAGCACCTGTACCATCTGGGTCCCAGGGAACATGAAGAAACTGCCCATCAGCATCTCCTGCTTAACCCTGTAGAGGGGGACCAATAGAAGTACATTGAAACTTCCCTGCCACCATTCAGGGGTCTGTGACCTTACACTGAGCCCCCCCCTCCCTTTCATCACAAAGTCCACTCCCTCTTCCACACCTCGGCCCTGGTCTCTGCCTGCCCCCAGCCTCTTCCCCACAACTCCCCATTCCCTGCCCCCAAGGGGTCCCCATCAGATACCACAAAAACTCCCTGTACCCGCTAAAGGGCTCCCATCCCTTTGCCCATCAACCTCCCACCAGGACACACACCCCAAGTCTCTGCTGACCTCCAGACCCCCCCCCCATTTTTCTCCCCCAGGCTCTGCTCGCTCTAGGTCTCCTCCACAGCCCTAATTCCTCAGCTGAGTCCCATCACCTCCCCCAGAGACCCTCCAGCTTTTCCCGCATCCTCTTCCCACCCCCAAGCCCCTGGCGGCCCCAGGGCTCTCCCAGCCTTTGCCCTCCCCCGAATCTCCCCACGGCCCCCGCGCGCACTCACATCACTTTCTCCCCGTTGTCGCTCCAGCCTCGCACCACTGGTGGATTTAAATGCCAGGGGGCGTGGCCGGGGGCAGGGCAGGCCGAGGGCTGCTGCCCATGCCCCCCTTGTGTGATGAAGCCCAGGGCGCCCCTCCCCCACCAACGCCCTTCCCCCATGACGGGGGGCGGGGCACAACTGCGGGGCAGGGTGGGAGTGAGTAGCGCTACGGAAGGGCTGGGGCAGGTGACTGGTAATGGGGGGATCCTATGGGGCAGGTGGGGTTGGGGCAGATGACTGGCAATGAGGGGATCCTATGGGGCAAGGGGGAGGTGGGGCTGGGGCAGGTGACTGGCAATGGGAGGGATTCTATGGGGCAGGTGACTGGCAATGGGTGCTTCCCATGTCAATACAACGGGGCTCATCCGCTACTGCTCCCAAAGGGAGGCCACGACCCTGGTTCACTGCAGGGCAGCTCTCTCCCCCCCATTTCAGAGTGGTTAATGAGACCCCTGTGGGGCTGGACCCAGAGCCTCAAAGGTATTTATTGAGCCTCAGAGATGTGGGCTGGGAGGGACCTCAGAGGGCAGCCAGTCCAACCCCCACATTAAGGGAGCACCAAGTATCCCTAGCCCAGCCTGACAGGGGTAGTTAGGAGAGTGTGAAGTAAATAGGATAGAGACTAATAAATGATAATAATCTTGCTTGTGACCTTGTGTTTAGCTTAAACAGGCTGAATAAGCGGGCAAGAGAATGTGGGTGAAAGCACCAAGCCGCAGCCCCCTTCTCTCTCAGCTGGTAGCCTTGAAGAAAAGGGGTCACTATAATAACCGAGCAGCCGGAAGGGAGGGAAGGTGCAAGGAGGAGACATAAAGTCTGCAAAAAAGTCACCATGGCCAAGAAATAACCCTGCTCCTTCCCCATCCCACCAGGTACATCCCCACATCCCGTTGTCCCCAGACTCTCCACAACTGAACATGGCCAGAACGCAAAGGACCATGTCCCTCCCCCAGCTTAGGGAAAATAAACAACTGACTGAGGCTACGTCTACACTGCAGCATTTTTGCGCAAAAACAGGCGTTTTTGCGCAAAAACTCGTGGCGTGTCCACACTACAAGCGCGTTTTTGCGCAAGAAAATGTACAGCACATTGTAAGAAGAGAGGGCTTTTTGCACAACAGTTATTCCTCTCTCTAAGAGGAATAAGCCTTTTTGCGCAAGAGCTCTTGCACAAAAGGTGTGTGTGGACGGCAAACGGGTTTCTTGGGCAAAAACAGCCTATCGGAAAAAGCACAGGTGCTCTGATGGCCATTCTGTGAATGGCCATCAGAGCTTTCTTGCACAAGAGCGTCCATGCAGCGTGGACTCTCTCTTGCGCAAAAGTGCATCGCTTTTGCAATGCGCTTTTGTAGTGTGGATGTGCATCTCTTCCGCAAAAAGGTTCTTGTGCAAGAAGCCTGCAGTGTCGACATAGCCTGAAGGTGGGAGAGAGAGTGAGTGACTGAGGGAGGGGGATGGGGGCAGGCAGACCCTCAGAGAAGGAGCAGGACACGGGTGTCTGGTTTTCTGCAGTCAGAAAGCTGGCACCTCTGTCCTCAACAGCCTGGACAAAGAGAGGGGAACAGGAGCTTTGGCAGCAGGTTAACAAACCTGGAATGTGGGGGCTGGAAGCAGGGGAGTGAAATGAGTTACAAAATCGAGGCTGCCTTGTAGAGAACACCCCCTCGTTGATACCAAGGGTCTGTGCTGAGCTGTCCCGTGGCAGCGTGCCATGTGGAGAGAGGCAGTCTCTTGAGACAGTTTCTGGAGCACCTTAAGGCTGCAAATCTAAATATATTAACAAGTTTGTAACATGATGTGGATTTCAGCGTGGGTATGGGTGATTTGACTTGCATGTTAGACCAAGGGCCAAAGTCTGTTCTGTGTCAAGCCACTCACTTTAGAGGAGTTGCTCCAGATTTGCACCCGGGTAACGGAGCAGCTTTTCCGCGACTGATCAATAACTACTGCATCCACACACCCTCCTGCCAGGAAAAGGCTTCACAGACAGAGGCTGTCTGGCTGCTAGCGTGTTTTATGTTAAGCAATAGACTTCTGTGCATCTCATTTTTCATGTACTATTGGCTAAATATCTGCTGATTCCTAACAAACAGATCCATGTTGCAGGGAAATAAATCCTCTCTCTGGTGTTTTAAATGGCGGTTTTGATCTGATGGGGGTGATTTGTTCAGTTCAGGAGAGGTGACACCCTGGGGAACTGCCTGTCGTTGGAATGCCCAGCGTATTGGATTTGTCTGGTTTCAGAGAGGCTGTGCACTCAATGAGAGAACATGGAATAATCTTTAAAATTCCAGGTGTATCGCCTCTCTTGCAGTGAAGCATTGACTAACAACCAGCATTGTACTGGTCATTATGATGCATTTTGCTCCTGCTGCAGCCTTGATATATAGTAGCTTAGCAGTTGTTCGACTGAGAAATCATAATTTTTCTGGAGAAACCACTGAAGAGTAACAGATGGCTGTCGGAAAAGGAAAAGGGCAGGGTGGCTTATGTAGGCATTTCCTTGCCCCCCTTCTCCAGTACAAACAGTAAACAGGTTAGATTATAAGGAAACCAGTGTGTGCTCAGAACCATGAAATATCCAGGGTTGGTCTCCAGTACAGACACTGTTAAGCAAAAAGGCTTTGGACTTCTTGCTACAGTCTGTCTGTCTATCTCTCCTGCCCGGCTGATTCATGCTGCGAGGGGCGGAGCACAGGTAGCCTGGAGCCTCACCACTGAAAATGGGAGAGAAAATTAAGAGAAGCAGCACTACGGTAAAGCAGCGGTTTTCAAACTTGTTTTTCCCCGTGACCCAGTTGAAGAAAATTGTTGATGCCGTGAATTCGAGTGCAGCCTCCAGGGTGGGGCTGAGGATGAGAGCATTGGGGTGTAGGAGGGGAGCTCTGGCTTTGGGAAGGGTCAGGGATTGGGCAGGAGGGGCTTAGCTTGAGCAGCTCCCGGTCAGCGGTGCAGTGGGGAGGGGGGGGCTAAGGCAGCTTCCTGCCTTTCCTGGCACCGCAGACCATGCTGCCCCCAAAAGCAGCCAGCAGCAGGTTCCAAGCAAACGGGAGTGCGGAGCTAGTGCTCAGGGCAGGGGCAGTGCGTGGAGCCCTGTGCGCTCTCCCCGCATCTAGGAGCCGGGCCTGCTGCCAGCTGCTCTTGGGCACAGCCCAGTCTGCAGTGCCAGGACAGGCAGGGAGCTGCCTTAGCTCCCCCACTGCTCACCTGATCCCCCTGCAACAAGGAGACCCAGGGCCCGACATTCTACCCCTCAGTCCGGGTGGTGACCCGTGGTTTGAAACCCACTGGCATAAGTCATTTCCCACCTCTCCATTGGAGTCAGCGCAGCTCTAGGAGGAGAAAGCATTAAGGAGCCCCCTTGCCCACCACCCACACTGGCACTGGGGTTTAACGGTCAGGGAGTGCCACTGCAACCGGATCCACTCATACCTCAAAAGGGAGGGGCAAGTAGCACTCCTGTGCCATCAGTGTGAGTGTGTGTGCATGCAGGAGCAGTCCGAGGCGGGCTGCGGCAGCTGGCGCCCCAGGTGGAACGCGCAATTGGCGCCCCGGCCTGCAGGGCCATCAATGGACTGATGTTATCGGTGGGCGCCCCGGGCGGCAGCACCCTAGGCGGCGGCCGAGTCTGCCTATAGCCATGGGCCGCCCCTGTGTGTGTGTGTGTGTGCATTGACCCACATCCCTCGCACCTCATGCAAGACCATAATCATGCACTATACAGCTATGAATCACGCTCTACTGCGGCCGCCCTTTGTCTTGGGGGGTGGGCGGCAGAGAAACAATTATCCACTGTTCCAAAGATGGCCAGGTTCCTCCGGACAGAGATAAATGTTTCCAGCTTTTAAATGTACTCGCCTGTGCTTTTCCAAGAAGGATGGCCTTGGCTAGCTCAGGCGGCTGGTAATTTGAAGGGGGAGCCTTTCGCCTCTGAGGCGTGGGTTTGTATCACAACACCGCAGCAGCGTCTCCAACCCAAGCGTTTAAGAACCATGAGTTGGGCCTTCCCAAATCATCTCTGTGGATTTAAAAGAATGAGATTTTTAATTACGTGGGGTGGGTTCTTTGTCTTTGCCTTGAGGTTTTCAAGCAGTTCGGGCTCCCGTGTTCCAGCATTGCCCGGGTCCTTCAGAGCAGGTGGCTGACAGTGTGGGGGTGCAGGAGTCAGGGCAGGGCCTTGGAAATGGGGGTGGGGGCTCAGGGCAGGAGGCTGGGGGCATGGGAGGGTGCAGAAGTCATGGCAGGGGGTCAGGAGGAGCTCAGGGCAGTGGTGGAGGGTGTGGCCACTAGCTTCTCCCTGGAAGCAGCCCAAGGCAGTGGGAACTGCACTCCCTGCCTGCTGGCTTGTTCCCTGGGGCCAGCAGAGTCTCTCTCCCTCTCCCCACATCCCAGCCTGGGCTAGAGGGGCTCTCCCTCCATCCTGGCCTCTCCCAGGGTGGGGAATGAGGGTGGTAGGTGCTGTCTCCCGGGCAGGGGGGCTCCACTTACTTGATCTGCTGGCAGGTAAGATGGAAGAGCCTCAGCTGTGCTGGCCACTCTGTTGGTGCGGCTGCCCCCTAGTGGACACTCTCATATTGTGTCCCTCCAACCAGCAGCCCCTCCCTTTGCATGTTATGGAAAACAGTCCTTTTCTCGGGGCTTCCAATTGTCCTGGCACAACCAAACTCTGGCCTTGCTTTAAATTAGGTGAAGCAGAAGCTGCCTATCAAATTTGGCAGTCCTAGCTTTTACCATTTAGGAAGAGTTCTTGAACAAATGGACACACAGATAGACACTCTCTCTCTCTCTCTATATATATATACTAGCCAATTAGCCCATCATAAGACGGGATTTTCAGGTCTCTCCTCCACGTTGGTCTTCTCTCCTGAGCCTCCGGTCTCTTGCTCCGTCTCTCTCTCTCTCTCTCTCTCTCTTCCTCCTACTGCCTCCCCCTCTCTCTCTCAGCTCTCCTCCGCCTTCTGCCTCTCTCTCCGTCTCTCTCTTTCTCTTCTCCTCCTCCTGCCTCTCACTCTCTCTCCACTCTCCTCTGTCTCCGTCGGGGATGCACGCCCATCCAGGCCCCACCCCCTGGGCGTGTATGTCACTGCCCCGCTCCCCTTCGCCTCCCGCTGTGGCGCTTGGCTGACTTCTGCGCCGCTCAGCTGGGCCGCCGTGTGGGAGCAAGCAGCTCAAGCAGCCGTTTGGGCCCCACGCTCCCCATGCAGCACCCCTGTGCTCCATGGGGAGCGCGGACCACAAACGGCCGCTTGTGCTGCTTGCTCCTGCGTGGCGGCTCGGCTGAACAGCACAGAAGTCAGCTGAGTGCCACGGTGGGAGAAAACAGCGCTGCCCAGAGGGAACAGCCAGCGTTTCCGCGTTACAGAGTCACAGACATTCGGCTACTATATATGTGATATATATAAAAGCTGATCATGATCACCTGAATCTAGAAGTTGGGGCTTTAAGAAAACCTTAAATAATCATGAGTGTTTAACACCACAAAGAAATCCAGCTTGGGCTGTGCCACTTCCTGTGTCTAAAGAGATGTTTATTTTCCAGGGCATACTAAGATTCACACTGTACAAGGACTGCAAATGTTGCTCAGTAATAGGCTGAAAAGCAGTTGGGGAAATGATTGATTCAAGGGGGAAAAGATCACACACAAATATTCAGTGACTGCTCCTTAGAGCTGCGTGCCTTCTGGAAACGCAGTCTTGCTTGCATTGCATCATCCCCAACCAACATATGTATATATAGCTCTCCTATACAACTGAGCATTCAAGTTATGAACGTCCCCTCTCCTTTTCTCCAACCCTCCCTGGGACATACTGTGTAAACCCAGAATTGGGACCCAAGAAATTTAGGTTCAAAATCCAGCTCTCTCTCACTGCATGATGTTGAGCTCATAGCTTTCAATCTGTCTCTCTGCTTCCCTGTCCATGAAATAACACATCACCTTGGTAAAGGGCTTTGGAAATCCTCATCAGAAAGGACCTGAAATGTTTTATTTAGAAGCTAGAAAACTCAGGGCAGAATAACCAGAACTTGTTTGATAAATCAGTCCATTTCAGGGGGTTTTAAGCATCTAGATTTGACTTTCCATTTCAGACTTTTTTTTTTTTTAACAGACAGAAGAGTTAAACCATCAAGACAAAGAACGCTTTGTCAGATCCTTCCAGGTTTTTAATTGTAGTTGGTAAACATGAAAAAAACCCCACAACCCTCACCTTAAACAATTTTTTACCATGAATAGTCAGAAGAGCAAAGGCGAATGCCCAAGAATGAAACGTGGGGCTGGGAAGAGGAAAACCAAGCCATGTGCAGCATACACCCAGCCTGTGGACAGAACAAAAGGCATTGCCTTTGAGAGTACTTTGTGGACCATTTGGGAGTTCATCAGAATGTTACAGTGTGAAGATGAGAGTGTTGGTCTTTCATGAAGGGAGCTATGTTTAAATTCAGAGATACCCAGAGACTTGTGACGAGATGTCGGTCTCTAGATCTAGACCTTAAGAATCTCTGTAGGTTCCTGGGTAAGCACATTTGGAAACTGCTGTCTGGTTTGACTTGTTGATTCCTATCCCCTGTCATCATCCCCGTCCATGTGATTTCTGCCCAAAGACAGAGGTAGGATAGAAGGTGCCTGCTGTATCATGCAAGCAAGGTACTAACAATCTTCAACAGGACTTTATTTACCAAAAGTGAAACCTCTTTACAAAACTGCTGCATCCCTCTGTAGCTCTCACTCAGCCCACCCCCTGCTAATCTTCTCTCCCCTCTTTCCTGTTTCCTGTGCTTCCAGACTCCCAACAGCCAATAGTCTCACTTCTAATCATTACAAGCAGTATTACATCTAAACCACCACATTCCCTCCTCCCTTAAGAAGCACTCTCAATTTTAAAATGAACATTGTTGTTCTAACCACAGCAACAAATATGGGACAAGCTACTATATTGTTGGCAGAAATATGACACTGAAAACACTGTCAATACTACATAACATAGTCTCTAGTCCAGACAGGTGGTCGTCTGGGGCTGACGGACCATCTCTCAAACCCCATTTCTAATGCAATGTCTTATTGTGTTGGTACTATGGTGAAGTCATCCGACATGGACTGGGTGTTGGCATCATCTCCTCTTGGTGCACAGGCAGGTGGAAGATAAGCATCATTCCATACATGCCCACCAAAAAGTCAATAGATACAAGGTCCCCTCTTCTCAATGATTTTAAGAGGAGATGTGAATTTATGGTCCCTTTTGCGTAGAATTCCAGGTTTTCTTACTCTAATGAAGGAACCACACTCAAGCTTCGGTTTCTTAGCACCCCACCATTTGTCTGTGAAAAGCTTATACTTTTCTTGGTTCAGTTCAACTGTTTTTCTCACATCATCCTCTTTTGGTGCCTCCGGTCTTGACTTTAGCAATCCAGCAATGTTCAGTTTAGTATTCATCTGTTTTCCATGCAGTAACTCTGCGGGTGATCTTTGCGTTGTGGCACGTCGTGTAGCCCTGTATGCTTGCAAGCAATCACTAGTGAAGATTATCTATGTTTGCCATTCCTGTTTAGCAGTTTGCAAACTCTCTGTCAAGCTTCTGTTAAACCTTTCGAATTCCCCATTGGCTTGAGAGTAATACACGGACGATCTTCTATGTAAAATGTTCCTCTCTGCTAGAAAAGTTTCAAATTCCAGGGAAGTAAATTGACTACCATTATCCAAAACCAGTTCTTTGGGGTTACCTTCCCTGCTAAAAACTGTAGAGAGGAACTTAATTACCATAGCAGAAGAGATTTGTGATGTAAACGCTACTTCAGGCCATTTACTGAAATAGTCTATTAAAGTGATGGTATAACGACAGTCAGTTGGAGCAGTATCAAAGGGTCCTATGATGCCAATTGCAACTTTTTCCCATGCAGAATCAGGAAGAGGAACAGGCTGTAATGGTGGGGTACATGTCACTGCTGTCTTATCATGTGTTTGGCAAGTGTCACAGGATTTTATGATTGCTTCAGTTTGGGAGTCCATCCCTGGCTACCAATACAGATCCCGTAGTCGTTATTTGGTTCGGACAATTCCTTGATGAGTATCATGTGCCAGGTATATGAGTTTTGACTGTAATTCTTCTGGCACAAGTAGCTGGTGTGTACCTCGTAGCACACAACCATCAGGCAAAGAAAGTTCATCCTGAACTCTAAAATAAGGCAGCAAAACTGAGTCAAGGTTTTTAGGGTTACTGGGCCATCTCTTTGTCAGAAATTCCCATAGCTTTTGTTGAACTGGACATGCTAAACAAGCAGCTTGGAAGTGCTCTCTTGTAACTGCAGTAAGAGTGCTTGTAATAAGCGCAACTACTTCATCCTCATCCTCCAGTGAACCACCTGGGGAAGACAAAGGCAGGCGAGAAAGGCAATCAGCTATCACATTTTGGTTTCCAGGCTTATATTCCTGTTCATAATTGAAAGAGCATAGTCTTGCAGACCATCTAGAAATACAATTTCCTGCTCTTCCTAGTCCTTTTGTGGTTAGCAATGTTGTCAAAGGGTTGTGGTCTGTGCACAACTTGAATGTGCGGCCTCACAGGTAAGTTCTCCATTTTTCAGTAGCCCAGACACAAGCGCTTCTTTTTCAACTGTAGAATATTTTCTCTCGGCCTCACTCAGTGTCCTTGAAGCAAATGCAACAATATTCTCCGTGCTGTCCTCATGAAGTTGTGTGAGGACAGCCCCAAGTCCATAATCAGAAGCATCAGTAGTTACAATTGTGGGCAATGCAGGACTGAATAGTGCAAGTACTGGACTATGTACAATCAAGTCTTTCACAGTTTCCAAACTAGCCTGTGTATCCGTTGTACACACCAAGGTTGAACTTCTCCGTAGTAATTCTCATAATGGTTCAATGACAGAAGCATAATTGGGAATAAATTTTGCATACCAGGAGGTAAGACCCAAGAAGGTATGTAAGGTTTACAAGTTTGTTGGAGAAGGAGCCTTTGAAATTGCTAGGATATGATCTGGATCAGGTTTTAGTCTAGCCGGTGACATTGTATGCCCCAGAAAGGAGAGTTCTGTTTGTCTAAATCTGCATTTAGACAAGTTGAGCTTGAGGCCTGCTGTGCTGATGCAGTTTAGTACAGACTGCAGGTTATTGTTGTGCTCCTCAGAAGTATTTCCAAACACAATAATATCATCCAGATAGCACCGAACTCCATGTTGATTCTTCAGAATCAATGATCATTTTTTGGAAGGCACTTGGGGCAGATGCAAGACCGTATGGAACACATTTAAAACGAAATAGTCCCTCAAGTGTAATAAATGCTGTGAGGTCTCTGCTGTCTTCATGCAACGTAACTTGGTGGTACACGCTCTGCAAATCAAGAGTAGAAAACATCTTTGCTCCACAGAGTTCTGCAAATACTTCTTCTATGTGAGGTGGCTGTCAATCACAATAGCTTTATTTGGCTCCCTTAAGTCCACACAAAGGCGAGTGCCTCCATCCTTCTTCTGTGTCACCACTATAAGTGAAACCCATTCTGATGAGTCAATCTCTTCAATAATGTCCTTTTGTACAAGTTTTTTAAGTTCTTCTGAAACAGCTTCCCTGACTGAAAATGGTAAGCGCTGTAACTTCTGTCGTACAGGCATCACATTATGTCGCATTTTAACTTTGTGCACAAACCCATATGCACAGCCAAGTTTCTCCTCAACCTGGTCTTGGGTCCCAGCTGAAACGTGTGCATACTGCAAGAGTGGTTTGCTGAGGAAGATCAATTCGTCCATTAACTACCCTGAGGTTTAAAGCAGCCAATAAATCTTTGCCAAGGATAGGAGTGCCTTTATGGACAATGTAGAACTCTGCAGTTACACAGCAATCACCAAAAGTTACCGTTGCTGGCAGGCAGCCACGTACTGGAATTTGGTTTTTCAGATAGCACACCAAGTGACATTTGGGTTCAGTAAGAGGCACATCTTTAAAGTAATACAAATAGATGAAATCAGGTAGTATAGATACTGCTGAGCCAGTGTCCAACTTTAGCTGAACAGGATGTGATTTGCCTGAAGATGTGGCAGAAACATTTACAGTGCACCTTATCGGTTCTGGAATATGTGCAGTAGTGATTTTGTCCACACTCAGCACAGTAACATTTGGTATTGTAACTGCATGCATCTGTTGATTGGACTGGCTACTGCGGCATACCTTAGCAAAATGCCCAATCTTTTTGCAGTGATTGCACTGAGCTACTTTTGCAGGACATCTTGTACAGCTTGTGAGGTATTGTGGGGATCCATAGCGAAAGCATGCTTTTGCAGTGCTTTGAATTTGCTGATTCTGTGGTTTTTCCATTAGCTTTCTCCTTGTAAATGTTTGTCTGCAGTGATAGTGGACTTTTCTGCAAAGGAGTCACATCCTGGACTGGGCCTCCTGTATCCATGCTCATTATTTGGCTTCTGCTATAGCTGACTCAATCTGGGTAGCAATGGTTGTTGCTTTTTCCAGTGTAAGTTGTGGTTCTAGAAGCAAGCGTTCTCTTACACGAAGTATAGTTGTTTTCTCAATGAGCTGGTCTCTAATCATCTCATCTGCCATAGTCCCAAAGTCACACAATATACTCAGACGCCTCAAAGAAGCAATATACTGCATTACAGTCTCCCCTGGTTTCTGCTCACGTTGGCAAAATCTGTAGCGATTAGCTACTACATTGACTTTTGGCACAAAAAAGTTCTTTAATGCAGCGAGTGCAGTCTCATATTTATCATCTGCAAGGGGAAAAGTGTAAAATATACGCTGCCCTTCTGCTCCAAGGCAGTGGATTAGCAGAGCCCGTTTTCTTACTTCAGAAATCTCTGTAGCACCGATTGCAAGCAGATAAGTCTCAAACCTATGAATCCATGCAGTAAAAGCAATTGGAGGCTCACCTGGGCTTTGCAGAAAGGGTGCAGGTGGGTTCAGAGGCAAAAGATCCATCCTCATCGCCAAAATGTTGTATCATGCAAGCAAGGTACTAACAAACTTCAACAGGACTTTATTTACCAAAAGTGAAACCTCTTTACAAAACTGCTGCATCACTCAGTAGCTCTCACTCAGCCCTGGCTAATCTTCTCCCCCCTCCTTCCTGTTTCCTGTGCTTCCAGACTTCCAACAGCCAATGCTCTCAGTTCTATTACAAGCAGTATTACATCTAAAACACCACAGTGCCTTAATTGGATTAGGTGCGAAACCACCAGCAATCATCCCACAAGTACATGCGTCAGCGTGATTTTTTACTCCCTCATGCAGATCTTCTCTCCTTTTAGGCCACAGGAGTGTGGGCTGTTCCCAGGGTCCTACCTAGCCTTGCATGGGCCAGTGAGTAGTGTTGCCAGATACCTTCACAAAAAATCCTGAACAGGCAGGGAAAAATTGGTTGAGCAGCAAAAAAAAAAAAAAAAAAAAAAAAAAAAAAAAAAAAAGAGGTTGCTGCGCCTTTAAATACTGAACTGTCCGGGCGAAAACCGGATACCTGGCAACCCTACCAGCAAGACGCTGCAGGTGTGCCGATGGTGTCCGTCGCTCCGCCTCAGAGCTGCACAAGTGAGTGCCATCGCAGCTGGCAATGGGAAGGAGAGACAAATGAGCGCACAATGTCTGTATAACCCGGAGGGGGGCAAGAGCTCTCCGCCCGCTGGCCTGACGGACAGACAAAGCTTCCCTTTCACTCTTCTGGGACGTGACTGGAGGCAGTGGCGGATATAGGGCAGGGTGAGTGGGGCGGCTGCCCTGGGCCCCGCGCTTCAATAGGCCCCGCGCACGCACCCCATGCACGCTACTTCTGGTCGGTTGCTGCCGAGGCGCATGCGCAAAATTGTGCCTCCCGGGGCCCTGCAGCGCAGCCCTGGGCCCTGCAAAATTATCATCCGCCCCTGACTGGAGGCCGCAGGAGCGGTCAGCGGGCGAATGGTCCGGGCCTGAGGTCGCATCTTTCCAGCAAAGGACACATGTCAAAGAACTTGCTTTGACCTCAGGCCAAGGCATGTTCTTGTCTTCTTGCCTTGGAAGGGAGAGTCCTGGCAAGCTATGCAGGCTGGTCCTTTGTTAACATAACCCCCGGCTGTCCCAGGCCCGTGTTCAGGTGAGGCGGTAAACAAAAGTCTCTTTCTCCACGTAGTCTGTCCAGGTGGAGGCGGGCATGCTCTGGTATGGGTCCAGCAGGATCCGGAAGCAGCGGATGATCAAGAGGCCCAAGAAGACAAAGAGGAAGAAGATGAAGACAAAGGCTGCCTTCTGCTCCAAGGTCAGGGATGGGATGGGCAGGGCAGTCCCCGGCACAGACACAGGGGTGCTGAGGACGTTCTCTGCCATGGTGAGGAGTGACGGGTCTGGCAAGTCGATGCTGGCTCCTTACTGGGCCTGCAATCAGAAAGCACCTTCTCCCGGTTAGATCTCCAAGGCAATGCCGAAGCCACCCCATCCACAGCCAGAGTCGTCTAGTCCCCCAGGGCTTTACTCAGCCTGGTTTCAAGCATCCTAAGCAATAGGGCTCCCACCTTTTCCTTTCTCCCCCACTGGGGAGGGGATTGGTCCTGTGCCCCTCAGGATTACTGTAGTGCAGGGAGCCTAAATCTGGCCTCATGGCTCTTCTGCTACCCCCAAGCCAGGCAGCTGGGGCAGAGGTGTGGCTGGGGGGAGGAAACGGGGCATGGGAGGGTTTCCATGCTTCCTCCACCCTCCTAGGGCAGAACCGTGTCCTCACCCATACTCACAATATGCAGTGGCACATAGGGCACCCAAAAATATGGGGCACCGCTGGTTCTTAATGTCCACGCACCTGCCTCTTCCTATCCCTGTTCTGTGGCTCTGCTTCCTCCAGAGAGGCGCTAGTTCACTGGGGGTATGTCTAGACTGCATCCCTCTGTCGGCAGAGGGATGCAGATTAGGCAGGTTGACATTGCAAATGAGGCAGGGATTTAAATATCCTGCACCTAATTTGCATAAAAATGGCCGCTGCGTTTTGCTGACTCAGAACTTTGTCCGCAAAAAGCAGCAGTCTAGAGGGGGATCTGTCGAGAAAGAAAGCCTTTTTTGACATATCCTATAAACCTCCTTGCAGGAGGCATAAGGGACCTATCTGGCTTCAAGATGAAGCTAGATGGGTTTATGAAGGGGATGGTTTGATGAGGTAACATGATCTTGGCCATTAATTGACCTTTCATTATCAGTGGTATATAGGCCAATGGTGGGAAGATAGGAGTTGCTATAGAGAACTTTTTTCTGGGTGTCTGGCTCGAGAGTCTTGCCCACGTGCTCAGGGTTCAGCTGATCGCCATATTTGGGGTCGGGAAGGAATTTTCCTCCAGGGTAGACTGGCAGAGGCCCTGGAGGTTTTTTGCCTTCCTCTGTAGCATGGGGCACGGGTCACTAGCGGAAGGATTCTCTGCATCTTGGGGTCTTTGAACCATCGTTTCAAGGACTTCAATATCTGAGATATAGGTGAGAGGATTATTCTAGCAGTGGGTGGGTGAGATTCTGTGGCCTGCATTGTGCAGGGGGTCAGACTAGATGATCAAAATGGTCCCTTCTGACCTTAAAGTCTATGAGTCTATGAATATCTGTGACAAGCATTTGCCAATCCCAGGTGCGAGTTACAGCCTAGGAGAGCTTTTGCCATCATAAAATGGTTAGTCTTTTAAGGTGCCACCAGATTCTTTCTTGCTTTTGCTGAAACAAACCAACCTGGCTACCTCTAAAACCTGAATTTACTGTTAGTCAGTCAACAGGACCTTAGTTTAATTTTTTAAAACTATTTCATTAGTGTGTTGCTGAAGGTTATAAAATCACATCTCTAAATCATCTCCTAGGGTTGCCATCAGGCATAGAGCATCAGTTTAATAGTACTGCCTAGAGCCCCATAAATTCTAAGGACGGCCTTGCAGTGGGGTAATTTAGCGCTGTCTACATATTCCCTCAGTTATAATCCCCAGCTTTTATCTGACACAAAGCCCTTTGTGTGGAAGGTCAGTATCATGATCCCTATCTTGCATGTAGGGAAACTGAGGCACAGAGCATTACAGTGGCTTATGGCAGAGCCAGAAATAAACAGAGGTCTCCTGATTCCTTGCCAGTGTTCTATCCACTAGGTTACACTGCCTCCTTTGTGGCAGCCTGGCCTAGGGAGAGCACAAAGGTCTCAGAGGAGCTCTTTGGCCTGCTGCTGTTAATTTTTTATACCTTTTGGAACAGCAGGGAAGTTCTAAAAGTGCTACTGGGTAGGCCAGTTGGTTTGCTTGGCAAAACAATGAAAAATTTTGTCAGGATTGAAGAGATACCATTAATGCCATTCAGCATGGCTTTATGGGAAACAGGTCATGCCCAACAACCCTGATTTCCCACTCTCAGGAGCATCCAGGTTGGGCTGCTACAGGTAACTGCATAGAGGTAACCAACTTTTGCAAGGGGTTTGACTCAGCACAGCACTGCGTCCTGGTTATGCCATGAGCTCCATACAATAGCCCCAGGGCAAAAGTTTGATGGATTAAGAACAGGGTGACTAACGGATCTCGAAGGAGTTGTCAATGGGGATGCTGGGGGTGTCATTTCCAGCTGGAAGAAACATCCCTGCACTAGGTCTGCTGGGGTTAAAAATATCAGTGGTGCAAGCAGTGCGAGGAGCTAATTGTCCCGAGGACCATCCCATGCGAGACACCAGTGATTATGTACTCAGACAGAGCTGCCGTTGGCACCGCCTGGGCCTACCCTGCTGTTTTCAGCAAGCCAGCTTAGAAAGAGCAGGCGTACGTACATCTATTCACCTGCTGTGTGGCTGGACCTCATGTCTCATTGCCTCTCCATTTGCTCTATCTTGGTAACATAAGAACAGCCACACTGGGTGAGACCAATGGTCCATCTAATCCAGTCCATTGTCTCTCAGGGTGGCTGGTGCTAGAGGCTTGAATGGGAATGAACAGAACAAGGCAATTATCAAGTGATTCGTCCCCTGTTGTCCAGACCCAGCTTCGGGCACTCGGCGTTTTAGGGACAATCAGTGCACGGGGTTGTGTTGTGTCTCTGATCCTCTTGGCTGAGAGCCATTAATGCACCTATCCCCCATGGACTTATCTCAGTCTTTGTAGAGCCCGGTGGTTCTTTTGGCTGTTACAGCATCCCCCGGCAAAAACTGGCCCAGGTGGACTTTGTGTTGTGTGAAGGAGGGCTTCCTTATGTTTGTTTTAATCCTGCTGCTTATTTATTTCATCGGGTGATCACTGGTTCCTGCGTGATGGGAAAGGGTGAATTTGTTTATTTGCTTTCTCTATGCTAGTCATGATTTTAAAGACCATACCCTAGCCCTTCCCCTTAGGCCAGGTGTGCACTAACGGGGAAGGTCGAATTACGATACGCAACTCCAGCAATGTGAATTACGTAGCTGGAGTCGACCTCCCTTAATTTGAGTTTCCCCACAACTTTTGCCGATGGGAGCTTTTGCTGACCGGGGTTGCTCTCTGAGTTTGATTTAGAGGGTCTTTACTAGACCCACTAAATTGAACTCCAGAAGATCAATTGCAGTAGTGTCAATCTTCCCTCTAGTGAAGACATGGCCTTTGTCTTCTATTTTCTAAGCCAAACAGGGCAATCCTTTACATCTCTCCTAATACAGAAGCTGTTCCAGTCCCATAACCCTTTTGGTTGCTCTTTTCTGTACTTTTTTCCGTTCTCATCTATATTGTTCTGAGATGGGGATGTCCAGAACCGTACGCAGTGTTCAGTGTGCGGGTGTATCATGAATTTATCTAGCAGTGCTCAAGGTTAGAACTGGTGGGAAATGTTTTGTCTAACCTGTTTTAAGACAATAAGATCCCATTTGTATTAAAATCAAAACCTTTCCAAAAAGGCATTGATTTTGATTACATTTAGTTTACTTGAAAAAAGAAATATTTGCTAGTACTGAAACACCCTGTTTTGACACATGTGGATG
This sequence comes from Pelochelys cantorii, assembly GCA_032595735.1. Lineage (NCBI taxonomy): Eukaryota > Metazoa > Chordata > Testudines > Trionychidae > Pelochelys > Pelochelys cantorii. The sequence goes on along the minus strand of CM064349.1, from coordinate 16,095,814 downwards.
GGGACATTTTGATTTTTCAATTTGAAATGACTTTTCACAACGAAATGCATTGTTTTCTATATAATAAATCATTTAAAACAAATTCTGAAGGGTTGACTGCAGAAGAAAACATTTCCATCTCGTTGGAATGACATATTCCAAAGGACCTAAAATGAAAGCATGTCCACATTTTGTTCCATTGACATTTTTTAAATGGTTTTGGTTTAGTTGCCTTTCGGAGCAGAGGTATTTTCAAAAATTGCAGAATTTCCTGTGAAATGGAAAATCAGGTTCCTGCTCTGAGGTTGTGCTTGCGGGAGAGAGGCACAAGGGACCCTGCAGCAAAATTTAACAAGGGCAGGCAGTGGGGAGTGGGAAGGGTGGCCCACGGGAAGGGGGCTCGGTGATGCAAAGTGGGCTAATATGCTGGGCTCTGTGTTCTAGAAGTCCATGTGTGAATATGGCTTAGGTATGAGGGGTAGGGGACTCAGGGCTGAGGGAACATGGGGTGCAGAAGGTCACACTCAAGATGCATTACGAGCATTGGACTGGGGCAGGAGACCCAGACGAGAGAAGCCCAAGACTGAGGCATTGGCAGAACCTGGGCAGTAACTCAGCGCTGGGATAACGTGACAGGTTGCATGTGGGGATTGAGGGGTACCAGCAGAGCTGTGTGTGGGGAGGGCCTATGGCTGGGACAGCAGAGGGCTGTGGGTCAGGTGTGGGTTGGGGGAGGGGCTGCAAGGCTAAACTGAGGAGCAAGGCTCCCCCCCTTCACAGCTTATAACCCCTCCCCCAAATTTGAAAGTGCATTTAAACATGTGTGTCTCCCCTAGGGGCAGAAGGACCAGCCCTAATTCTAAACACCAGCCTTGTACCGGGGCTTGATTGAGTCTGCCCCAGGGCTGCTGCAGCACCGTGTGTTTAACAGGGGAGGCACCCTCCGGTGGGAGTCAGCCAAGGAGAGTGTGTTTGTGAACGTGCCCCTGCGTGGGTGTGTCTGTGTGTGTCCTGAGCGCGTCTCCATCTGCATGTCGTTGTGTGCCCACTGTGTGACTGTGCACACTGTGGGTGTGGCTCTGCCTGCGTGGACGTCTGCATGGATGTGTGTGTCTGGAGGCACAGCAAACATGGGGCCGCCAGGATGAGCTGGGCCGGCCGGGCTGTGTGCGCGGAACACCCGGCAGACTTCCCGGGACAGTTACCTCTGGGAAGGAGCCAGCCTGGGAAAGCCAGTCTTGGGGCATGTATACATTTGTCTGCCAAGCCAGTATTTCCCACAGCTGCCCGGGGGATCTCACTGTCTCTGGCTGCATGCCTTCCCTTTAACTAAGGCCCGGGGCAACCTACGGGCAACTTGAACTCTTAGCCTGCAGCGCTGCTGACAGCCCACTGAGGATGCTGTGCCCAGAACCTAGCCTGTGCCCAGTTCCTCCAAATGATGAACCCCCCACCCCAAGGAGCTGCCAATACCCGCCTTTCCACCATTCGGGGCCAGACAGTTCTCTGTTTGCTGGGGTGCATCTGGGGCAGCACCAGGGACTCCTTTATGGTCCCCGTGCATTTACCCTGAGTGTAACAGAGCAGAATCCAGCCCCCTAAGCCCATGGGCTAGTGAGGAACTGGCCTAGACTGAGCAGAATCGTGTGCTGCACAGGGACAGCCATCACAAGCACCTTGCTGGTAGGGCAGGGAGGCAACAGGGCACTCAGCACCAGCCCCCAGGGCAGCAGAACAGCCAGCACAGTCAATCCCCTGGCCATGAAGGCCCCAGCCCAGGATGTAAGACAACACAAGCTGATGATGAGGGCTCAGTGCATGGCAAGGGGCCATGGGGTTTGCGGGAAAGCTCTGGAGAGGTTTTGCGTTCAGCTGTGAGCACAGAGCTAGGGACCCAGGGCTCCCCGCTTCTCTCCATCAGTACAGGATATAGACACACAAGTAGCCTAACACATACACACACACACAGCCTGCCCTGGCCGGCCCTAGGTGACTTGTGCATGTGTCCACACACACACACCTCTTCCTGTCAGTTCAGGATATAGGCAAATATACACATACAGAGAGAACTTGGCCTAGTCTGCTCCTAGGGACTTGTGCGCCTGTGTGCACTCACATACACTCCTCCCCATCTCCTACAGGATATAGACACACAAACAGCCTAATACGTGCGTGTGTGTGTGCACGCACGCGCGCGTGCACACACACACACACACACACACACACACACTTCTCTCCATCTATACAGGCTACAGACACATACACAGCCTGGCCCAATCTGCCCCAAGTGACTTGCACATGCGCACACATAAACACACACACACAGAGAACCTGGCATGCCCTGCCCCTGGTGACTTGTGCACACATGTGCATGTGCACGCACACACACCTACACCCACAAACAGAAGCCTGCCCTGAATTACCTCAGTAACTTGTGCATGTACGTCCATACCCATCCCCATCCGTTCTGGTTGCAGACACACATGTCACCTACACATACACCCCCAATCTGCGTGAGGGATACCAAGCTATCCTCTGCCCATACAACATGCCCTAGAACTTGGGAGGATTGGTGACTATGTCCCACCCCCGAGCATCTCTGGGCATGAGTGTCTCCAGGATCAAGCATCTGTACCCCTCTCCATCCCGCCCCCGATCAAGAACCGAATGGGGCTGGGATTCAGGAGAGAGCTACACGACCCCTAGAAGAAACAGTTGTGGGCACCGCTGGGCTGGTACTTACGGCTGGTGCGCCAGGCTCTGGCCCAGGGCTATGCAGAAGTAGTGACGCCTGCTGGGCTGCGGAGGGGCAGTGCTGGGCTGCCGGGCAGTTCCCCCTCCTACTAGCTGGTGCCCAAGCCGAGAGTGCTGTACGGAGACGCCTCTGGCGGCTCGGCGCGGGAGGGCTTTGCTTCATGGATTCACAGATTCCAAGGCCGGAAGGGACCACTGTGATCGTCTGACCTGAGCTCCTGGATCACACAGGGCCCCACAATTGAACCCTTCCCTTGGCAGAGCCCTGACCCCAAGTCCCCTGGATCTCCCTGCCCTGCCCTTCTGCCCATGCCTGAGAGACTGTGGCTTGGGCGCCTTTGATCGCACACACCCGGCGACGCCTGGCATGCTTTGAAGAGATGCCTGGGATGCTTTGATGCAGTTGCCCATGGCAACCAGTAGCCATAGCGACGCTGGAGATAACTCGTTCGCAACTAATTCAGTGATGCTCAAGATTGGGCGCTGCGTGGCATACCCGCCCATGAGCTGTGCCCAGCTGCCGGGGCGGGAGTGGCGGGGCTTGTCCTGGTGGTGCCGTTGGCTGCGCCCAGAGTTGCCAACCACTAGGAGGGTGGGTGCCAAGCGGCTGACCATGCAGGGGGCTCCAGCAGTCACTCTGCACGGGCCCAGGGCACTTCCGGCTCTGCCAGCCACTGCGCAGGGCTTCACGGGACCCCCCCCAGCATTGTTTGGGCTGGGAACACGTGGCACAAGGCAGGGCGTCTGGGAAGGGGGCATTTGCACAAGAAGCACACGTAGAATCCCAGCCCCTTCGCTCACCGACTGGTCAGCACTGCCCCCCGCCCCCAGCACCTCATCACACCCGCACTGACAGCCCCCCCACGTCTCACATAGCTCCTCGCCTCTCACACACATTGACAACCTAAACACACAGCCCCACAACACACACACACTGACAGCCCCCCCCGTCTCACATAGCTCCTCGCCTCTCACACACATTGACAACCTAAACACACAGCCCCACAACACACACACACTGACAGCCCCCCCACGTCTCACATAGCTCCTCGCCTCTCACACACATTGACAACCTAAACACACAGCCCCACAACACACACACACTGACAGCCCCCCACGTTTCACATAGCTCCCCGCCTCTCACACACATTGACAACCTAAACACACAGCCCCACAACACACACACACTGACAGCCCCCCACGTCTCACATAGCTCCTCGCCTCTCACACACATTGACAACCTACACACACACACACACAGCCCCACAACACACACACTGACAGCCCCCCATGTCTCACATAGCTCCTCGCCTCTCACACACATTGACAACCTACACACACACACAGCCCCACAACACACACACACTGACAGCCCCCCACGTCTCACATAGCTCCCTGCCTCACACACACATTGACACCCTACACACACACACACACACACACAGCCCCCCATCACACACACACTGACAGCCCCCCACATCTCACATAGCTCCCCACCTCACACACACATTGACAACCTACACACACAGCCCCCCCACACACACACTGACAGCCCCCCACATCTCACATAGCTCCCTGCCTCACACACACATTGACAACCTACTTACACACACAGCCCCCCATCACATGCACACTGACAGCCCCCCACTTCTCACATAGATCCCTGCCTCACACACGCACCTACACACACAGTCACCCCATGTCACACATACATTGACACCCTACACACACGAACACAGAGACCCCCTCCTCACACACAGTCTACACACACACAAACCCCCACGCAGGCCCCCCCACCTCACACATACACTGATAGCCAACACACACACAGAGACCCCCACACACAGGTCCCCAACCTCACATGCACAGACCCCCCCCCCATGCAGGTCCCCAAACTCACACATACACTGACAGCCTACATACATACATACACACGTCCCTGACCTCACACCCACACTGACAGTCTACACACACAAAGACCCACCTCACACACACTGACAATATACTTACTCTCAGACCCCCATGCTGGCCCCCCCACCTCACACACACACTGACAACCTACACACAGAGAGATCCCACCTCACATATACCCTGACAACCTACACACAGAGACCTCCACCTCACACACACACACTGATAGCTCCCACAGACCACCTCTCTCACACCACACACCCTTACCTCACATACACACAATGACAACCTCCCCGCCACAGACTCTCTCCTCAGACATATACTGACAATCTACACACACGGAGACCCCCCTACCTCACCTGCACACACTGAACAACCCCTTCACACACATACATACTGACAACCCCCAACCTCACACAGAGACCCCCTCTTCACATAGGGTATGTCTACACTACCACTCTAGTTCGAACTAGGGTGGTAGTGTAGACATACCCATACAGTGACAACTTCAACACACAGAGACCTCCTGCCTCACACACACTGACAACCCCAATACACAGACACCCACCTCACACACACACTTACAACCCCAGAGACCATCTTACACACACATACACACTGCTCAACCCCCCCCATACATTGACAACCTACACGCAGACCCCCCCCACCTCACATATACACTGACAAACCACCCACACCTATACACACACACAGACCCTCACCTCACACACAAACCCCCACAAACTTTTTCACACACATACATGGAGACCCCACCCCCTACCTGACATACACACTGGCCTATCCCCCCACCACACACACTGAACCCCCCTTCTGCCCCTTTACACTACAGACAGCCCTTTCCCACAGCTCACACAGACCTACCCACCCACTCCCACACTACACACAAAGAACATGCACGGCTGCCCACACAGACCCCTGCCACTCAACATACACCCCTCTCTACCCTACTCCAAGAACCAATATAGAGGCCCACACAACCGCTGACTGCGCCTCTCCCACTGGGTGCTCCAGCTGCTGGGGGATGCTGCTCTGCAAAAGCCCCTCTCCCAAGCAGTCCCAAAGCTGGAGCATGGCTACCTGCGGGCTGAGGCCGCTTCATCTCCTCTGGGGCCTGGCACTGGAGGCTGGTTTCCCAGGGTTTTGCAGCCGAGTGCTGTGCCGAGGGGAAGCACTCCAAACCCTCGGATGTCTGTGAGAGCTGCAGGATGCAGGGTCCAGGCCCACCACGCAGCAGAAAGCAGCAGGTGAACATAGTGCCACCATCGTCCCTTCCCGAGGGCTCAGGAGCTAGGCCAGGGTTGAAGGGGGCCTGAAGAGCCAGCGGGAACCACAGGGTCTGTCTGCATCCAGCAGCCACCTCACTAGAGAACCCCCCTTTGTACAGGTTGCAGCCCAGCCTGGTGCCTTCTCTCCCAGGGGCTGTCCATGCACCTAGCTCACAGCCCATGTGAAATCACAGACTGTGCCGTAGCCCAGCGAGGGGGGATGCTAGTGACACCAGCATCTTGAATCCTAACAACGTCATGCTAGGTGAGACCAGTCCTGCAGGGGTCTTGGTGCCAGGGTCTTGCGTTCCTAGCAGGAGCTCAGGCGTTCACCACAGTAAATAAAAGGGGGGGGCTCAGATCTGAATGGAGCTTGTTCATTTCCCGCTAAGTGAAATTGAATGAAGAGCAGGTCCCTGCTGCTGGGCTTAGCGGGGAACCTGCCAGCAGCCAGGAGCATGAGCTGGGAGTATGTCATGGGGGGTGTCCCAACAGCAGCCGGCGTGGGATGCAAATGAGGGGCACAGTGCGCTCCTAGGGGCAGCAGGCAATACCTGGCTTGCCCCCACCCCCCACCCGTGTCTCTACATTGGCTCTGGTGTAAGCGAGCATAGGTTAGAATCCACCCTGCCATTTCTAGTTACGCCTTCCCGCCCATCACCCTGGCATCTGGGCACCGCAAACCCCAGCTGCTACTCACTGAGCCCCATCAATGACCAGTGCATCATGGGAATAAGAATTGGAGCCGAGGAAGGATGCGGATGTTATTAATCAGCTCCTGGCTGCTGAGCCCTCTTTCCCCATCCCACGGGAGTTCAGCTGCCCCATGCGGCTTCTGAACCCCCTCTCTGCCCCACAGCTGCTGCTCCCTCTTTCCAGTTCTGTGGGAGAACTCAGAGATGGGGATGGGCTTTTTCCTGGTGTTTATCCATTTCAAATGCTTCCCCTTCCTGCCCCCATTTCTCAGCTCATCCACTGGGCACTGGGGGCTGTTTAAATCCCAGCTCTGTTTGTCGTACCCTGGGTGCTCCAGGCTTTGCTCCCTTGGGTGCCTGAAGCCAAGGGGTCTCACCTGGAAGCGCAGCAGGTCTGCACCTGGAGACTTTTCATTCCTAGATCTCAAAGCTCTTGCTAAAAGATGGGGAAACTGAGTCATAACGTGGGGCGGGAGACTTGCCTGAGGTCAGCCAGCAGCTCAGAGAAAGAAGTGGGGAGTGGAGCTTTGCAAACCACGGTATTGCTCAGCCCCGATACAAGCAGCAAAGGGGCAGGCCCCTTACTCCACAGAGGACCCCAATCCTTAGGGATGGGATGGGATGAGGGGGTCTATGGTGGACACATAAAACTGGGTGTTAGTTTGCAGCTGAATGTGAGATGAGCCTCTGACCGCTCCAGAGATGCCTTTGATGGTCTTGCATGGCAGAACCTTTGTCGGAGAGGGTTGCAGAGCTCTCTGGTGAGCTGAGTAGCGCAAGGGCAGGTTCTTTAGCTACTCTTAATGTTTTCTCCGTGGTGCTTCTGCCCTGCAAATAACTATACGTGCACAGGATGGGCTGGGCTGCACCTGTCACCTGCAGCAATGACATTGTCACCACGGAAAGGCAAAGCAGGTTTGTGGAGACAGTTGGATTTGACTGGGGAACTCACATTGGACAGCCCAGGCAGGAGGGAGCGAGACACTTGTCTCCACCAATGTTCCTTTCATTTGTGTGCGGAATAAATGTTGTTGTGTGCGCCAACTCATGTGCAGATGTGCACCAACAGTAGAAACACAGGCTGCCGGTTGTGGGCACTCTGCTAATCAGCTGGGCGGCACCTGAATCTCTCCTGGGCGGCTGCCCAAGCACTCAGCTGACAGAGATGGAACCTGGCCAGCGCCTGCCCTGGAAGAATGAGAAGACAGACTCGGTTGTCCTGAACTGTGACAAGATACTGTGAGCTCGTCAGGTCAAGGGCCCCGTCATGTCTTTCTGGGAAGCAGTTAGCATGCAGCTGCCATTAATCAGCATTAAGGCCTAGGGGGATTTTCCATTGCGCTCAGGGTTCGTCAGCACGTCCCATCCAAATTCCATTGGATCATCCATTCCGTTTCCCACAGACCTCCGCCCCCCCCGCTCCTCCCCCCCATGATCAGCTCCTTTTCACTTCCTGTCCCAAAGTGTTACTGCACGCTGTTACACACCCACCACGTCCCACCACATTGCAGCGGAGATGCCCCCCAAACCTCCCATGATACATAGTTTGCCTGTCAGCTCAGAAAGGCTGAATTTCCAAGGGGCAATGGGATTTAGGCCCTTTTGGCAATCCTGTTCACAGGGCTTCGGGAGCCTTGGAAACAAAACTACCCTCAAGAGTGCAGAAATTCATTCCCCCTATTGCCTAGCTTCCGCAACCTGGCTGGAGCAGAGCCCGGAGCGTGGCATGCGCTTAGAATGGAGCAGCTTGTGGTGCCCAGCCTGGTATGGATTTCAGCTTCCTAATGGGCTTTTGCATCCCCTGTGTATTACTGTGGATGCGGCATGTGTGGTCCTAGGAGTGGAAGAGAACACCGAGTCACCCCTGGGCAAAGAGGGTGGTGTCTTACTTCAGAGGCTGGGCCAGCCAGACTCTGCTCTCAGGTTTGGAGGGTAACCAAGAAGACACAAATCACGAATAAATGCAAGGTTTATTAGATATTACAGGTGATATAAAAAGAAAAACAAGAGAAGGCTTACAACATCCCTTTGGCTTGCTGGGGACTCCGACTCAGCAAAGGATGGACTCCAGGCAGGGCCGGCCCGAGCCATTGTGCGCCCCGGGTCCCGGGAGCGTGGCGTCACCCCCGGGAGTGCGACGCATGCTCAGCCCTGCCCCCGGGCACCCGGCACATGTGCGGCCCCGCCCCTGGGTGCGCGGAGCATGCGCGGTGCTGCCCCTGCCCGGCCCGGCAGCCCCGCGCGGCACCCCCTACAATGGGGCGCCTTGGGCTGTAGCCCGGTCAGCCCGTAGCTTGGGCCAGCTCTGACTCCAGGGCCAGGTCTGAAAGGCACCTCTGTACAGTTCCAGGTCCTTTGGGAATTCTAGAGGGCGGTGGCAACATTAAACGATACGTAGCCTGTACACAAAATTCTAGAAGCAGCAACTAACTACATACAGAGGGGAAAAAAACGGTTCCCACAGACAGGCTTGTTTACCCGACACTTATCTAAACTATGCGGTGAGCTCACCCATCCTGGACACGGCCTATCTCTCTAATGAGTGAGCTAGTTGGGAATTTCCCTCGCTAACAGCAGGCCAGAGCCCGTTTTCTAGTTTGCAGACATGAGAACTGGGAAGATTCACTAACTCCTCGAAGTACAATGGGCTTTTGGCTTTCCAACCACAACAGGTGGGTGCAGGAAAAAGAGATTCAAATAATTCTTCCTTTTCAAACAACCCAATTGACCATCTTTGGGGCAGCTGAGAAAAACGCTCTGATGGCCGGTCTACGCTAAGTGAGAGTTAGAGAGACGGGGAGGCAGGGGAGTGAAATTCACTAGAGCTGGCTGCAAAAATGATTTCTGAACAGCAGGGAGGCTCCCAGCCTTTGGGGAAGGGGGCTGTCCCTTTTAGTTCTGGGTTTATACAGCGCCTGGCACACTGGGGTCTTGAGCCAGGACTGGGGAAGGTGCTACATGAGCACCGCTGGTAAAAACACTACGCATGGAAATGAAAAGCTAACAGCTGGTCTAGCACCAGGATTCAAACTCTTGGTCATAAGAGCTAAGGAAACAAATCTCCACTGATTGAACAGGATCCGCCCTGGGACCCCTGTCATTTGAGAAGGTTAAGCCTGGGCAGGTCAGATCCCTTGGGTATGTTCTGGATGGAGCACTCCCATGCATCCTGGCTGAAAGCGACTGATGAAGTAGGACCTACAGAAACGACCTTTTCCCAGCACTAATTTGGAGCAACAGCATGGTCCAGCTGAGAGTCCACAGGCTGGGAGTCTACTCCTGGCTCTGCCTGTGACAAACCTTTTTCTCCTTGCACCCTCTATCTGTGTAACATGGGAGCCTGTCAGGGCAGGGTCCGTCTCTCTGTGTCTGTGCCTTGCCTGGCACAGCGGGGTCCTGAGGGCTTCAGGGGCTACCTGGTGAGAAGGACCAGACATCAGCAAGTCCAAGCGCCTCTGAGTGTGTGCTTAGCTCGTTTGGCCACGAGGGGGGCCTCTTGCCCTGTGAGATTCTCAAGCCAGAAACAGTAAATGTGGTGGATCATAGGCTGGGTTTGAAGCTTGCACCGGTGACACGGGAACGGTGAACTCCCCAGAGTCCCCCAGGGCCATGGATAGCCCATGACAAGCTGACAGGGCGGGACCAACCACCAGGGCGAGGTTAATATTAATCAGAGGCCCATATAGTCCCAAGATAAGGAGACAAAGGACACAAAGGGAAACTGAGGCACAGAGTAGTGATTCACTAGAGATGCCCTGGCTCCCAGTCTGCTGCCCTTTGAGCTAACGCCCGCCCACTGCACCTGGCTGCTGAGCATTTACATCCTTACTCTCATAGCCCCTAGTTCTGTTTCCTCTAAGTTAGGGGTGTGTAATAATAATCAGTTACCAGTGAGATGGGGCTCTCAGACCCCAAGCCAGCAAGGCAGATCACAGCGATCGGCTGGTTCCCTGGGCTATTCCCAGAGGTCGCTGCAAGGGAATGGGATATCCAACCCCACTGTGAATACACACATCTGGTATGTCTGCGAGAGGGTCTCTTCTTCCCCCACGTTAGCAGCCTCTGGCAGAGTTGGGAGCCACTGTCATGTTTTCTCATTACATGTATTTTGTAACACCCAGCAGGGAGCGTAATACACCCCATTGCTAGTATGAATTGTGATTACGGGAGCACCTGGGTGGAGCAGGCACCCGTTTCACTAGGCGCTGTGCAGACAGAGAGCAATGCGACAGTCACAACCCTGGAGACCTTGCAGTAACTGTTACCATATTTATATGCATGCATGCACACACAAATAGAAATGTGCACACACACACGCACACACACGCACACACACACACACACACACACAGGCACTCACAAATGCGCATGCACTCATACAGATGTGCACACATACACGTACATGCCCATAAGCAAACAAATGAGCATAGGCAAATGAACCCATGCAGAAATGTGTGTGCACACACAAATATAAATGCATACACACAAATGTGTGTGCACATGTAACCCACACACCTACTGGGTGTGGTTCACTGTCCCATGGAGTGTCACTTAGACCACTTACAGAGAGAAAGTATGAGTGTACTCTACAGCCATTGCTGAGAGCCCGCTGGCTTTATAGCTCAAGCTGTAGAAACTCATGTCCTGAGGTCCCAAGTTCAGGTCTGTTATACACACACACACACACAAATATAAATGCACACACACAAATGTGCACATCTGCATGCACACACAACTATGAATGCATGCTTACATAAATGTGCACATACATAAATACACACATACGCGCAAATGCAGGCATGAACATGCATACAAATGCTTTCACAAACACATGTGCACACACATATACCTCCCTCCCCAATCTTCACCAAGCAACAGCTCTCCAGCTCTGCCCTCCCTCTAGGGGGGCTGGAATAATGTATATGGTGGGGGGGTTGCTCAGCGTCATTGAGCCAAATTGCACCTCCCCTGCATATATCACCACTGTTGTAAGATGAAGGCCTGAAACATAAGCCCATGGAGGACAGGCCTAGCTAACAATGGACAAAAATTGGCTAATATAAAGCTAAGCTGGGAGCAAGAGGCAGGCCCTGCTCACAGAACTTGGCACGAACAAGGATGAGAGTGCAAAACACTAATTGGTAATAGGCCTCGGTGTAGAACAGTAATTGGGACTGGCCATAAGTTGAAAGCACATTCCAAAAGGATGGCACCACCAGCTCATTAAAGAAAGACCTTGGTACCCACACACCTCACAGATACGGACCCAGGTGCAGGAAAGACTCTAAAATGACAGCATGATGGATAGAGATGAACCAGGAGGTACAAGGTGATGGGTGGTATCTAAGCAGCATCAGAGGGTGGTGGCAACCCGACACGTCAGGAGTGTCATGTCACTTGTTTGTATTGGTATATAAAGTGGTGTCCTGGGGGACGGGGGACAGTCTTTGTCTGACTGACCGGGAGGCAGTCGACCTCCCACAGATTGAGTCAGTCCATTGTTACGGAGTACATGCGCGTAGTGGTTCAGCAGAGTCTACTGACAACTATTTCTGTACTTTGCTTAACAATAAACCTGGCCGGGCGCCTTCGATCCTTATCTGATTTGTGGTCTTTGGGAACTCTCTCCGGGTCTGCTGTATTAACTAATTGCGCAAGTCAACACAGCTCACATCACTGAGCACGCACGCAGACTTCTGGTTCTCATCACTGACGGAGCAGAAAACCTGTCAGGACACGCCAGCAAACCCTGACCTTACCACATCAGTGACCCGATGACAACCACACAGAGCCAGGGACCTCCGCAGCATCCCCAGGTCCAGCACCTTCCCAGAGCCACGGCACCTGCCGTCCCTGGCAGTGGAATGATGGAGGTGACAGGAAACGAGCAGTGAAATGTTCCCTGCTGATGCAGAGAGAGTTACACGGTGCAGGATCGATGGATCAATCACTAAACCAGTGGTTGGTGACTGCCGCGGAGGCCGCTCCAGGCCCGCAGGGAACGTGCCATATGCAGGGAAAAATCCATCCATCCTTGCAACTGTGCAATGACTCCAGGGAGTCAGACAGGCCTGCCCGTGCTAAGCCAAGATCAGCCATTAGGGGAGGCTGTCGGCACAAGGACATTGCTCCTTTTAAAACAGCTCTGATTCCAAGAGCCCCGGCTCCTAGCCCCTGGTTGCTGCTCCAGCAAGACCCCATTGTGCCCCGACACGCATGTGACTTTGCACGTGGGCCCTGCCCATGGCCACGGTGGGGTTTTGCTGTGTAGCACGGAAGGGCGGGCTGAGTAGGCAGCACGATGGAGGCAGCAGCAGATCCAGGGAGCAGACTTCTGCCTCAGGCCCCCGTCTTTGTTCGGGGGCTGTGCGGGGCGCCTGCTTCCAGATCAGGGGAGTCGGAGTAGAGTCTGACATAAGGCCACCGGGGTGGGGGTGGGCGGCACGAGCCACAGTATGATGTGGCTAACAGCTGGCCTTGAGCCAGCTGAAGTGTGTAATGCATGGGACTCGCCATCAGGGTGTGCTAGCAAGACACCAAAGTTTGGGTGCTTTGCCCCAAACCATTAAACAACAAAAATGGGGACTTGGTCTAGGAGAAGGATAAATAAGGTTTTCCAGCACCTTCCCCCCCCCCCACCGCTCCTTGCCCATACCCCTTCCCCCCTGTGGCACTGGTTCCCTATCTTGTCATTCTGATAGGAAGATGCCAATTAGTCACAGTTGTTGTGGTCTAGGGCTCCGTCTACAATGCAACACTATTTCGGGATCCCGGAGTATCCTGAAATAGCTACCTCTCATCTTGACAGCGCACCCATTATTTTGGGCTCGCTATTCCGACATCCCTGTAAACCTCACTCCACATTTCGGAATAGCACTTTATTTTGAAATTTGGAGTGGTGCAGACCATGCCAAATTTGACAAAATAAGCTATTTCGAAATAAGATTGAAATAAGACACGCAATTTGTGTAGCTCAGATTGCGTACCTTATTTCAAGCTACGGTGCAGTGTAGACTCACCCGAGGATGCCTGGGCTCTAACACCTGCCTCTGGCCTGTTGAGTGAGCTTGGGCAAGTCATGGCCTGGCTCTGTGCCTCAGTTTACCCAGTTGTAAAATGACAATACCCACCTGAGGGGTACAGGACTTTGAGATCTATGGGGGAGCAGCACTACGTAAGGGGTAGAGAGGAGGATGATGACAGTGCCCGCAGCCAAATCACACCACTGCTATGGGCAACGATCAAAGCACAGAACACAGTGAGCACGGCTAGATGGCTCCCAGGCTATTGAAAGGGACACTGTCCTATTCCCCTGCAGTCTCGGCCAAGCAACAGTATTTGCCACTGCCTGGTATTGCTGGGACAGATCCTGAACAGCTGCCATGTTCTGCCCCAGAAGTGGCTGCATTTTGGTGGCAGGTGGGCAGGGGGAGTCACTTCATTGGGTCTATAGTGAGGGGGGACCATGCACCAGTGTCTGAAACTGTCCAACACCCTGATGAGGGACACCAGCAGGGAGAGGAGGGCAGGTAGCACTTGTTCTAGGCCACCCGGGAAGCTGTCACCGATTAACCCTGAAAGTGCTTCTGAAGCTTACTGGGGGATGGGTGTGTGTGTGTGTGTGTGAATGATGTGGGGGATGTGTGTGTGTGTGTGTGTGTGTGTGTGTGAATGATGACAGTAGCCCTGCCAGTTTGCAGCCCATTGAGGTTGCTTAAAGCTCCCTGTCCTGGTGCAACCAGCCTCACAGCCTCCCCTGTAGAAACACGTCCACCCCTGCCCTCTGCATCCCAGCTCTGCCCCCTGCTTCCCAGCGCCACCCTGCCCCCTGCATGCCAGCTCCCCTCTGCCTCCTACATCCTAGCTCTGCCCCCTACATCCCTCCCAGCTCTACACCTGCCCCCTGCATCCCAGCTCCCGGGTGGCTCCCAGGTCTGAGCCAACCCTCAGGTGTATTCAGTGCATGGGGCACATTTATCTGCTCACAGACTCCTGGGGGGCCCAGGGTTGTACCAGCTTCCCCCCACCCCCGCGCCCTGTTTCTCCCAGCTCAGCTCTGACAATGGCGCTCAGCCTGGCTGCCAGTGCCTGGCTCCCGGTCATTGTTCCTTGCCTGGATGCATTGTTTGGAGCAGTTCCTTCCCCAGCCGGGCGATAAATGGGCCGTGCAGTCCTCAATAGCTGCATTCACAGCAGAGCTTCCTGCAGGCAGGTGTTGGCGTGGGGGGGGGATGTGGCATGTCCTAGACCACAGGATCTGGCATGGGGGTTGCACAATGGGGACTCCATGCCATCCCGTCCAGGTCAGGGAGTTCACCTGGCCAGGCCGTTTTCCCCTGCATCTGCATCTGCAGCCACGGCTCTTGCAGGCTGGATGCTTCTATCTGCAGGCAGTGTCTGGGCCAGCTGCCCCAGGACCCCTATAGCGAGGCCTCGGTGTCCCATTGGATCCTTGGCCTCTCTGCTGGGGCTGGTAGAGGGAGCCAAGCGGAGCCAGCTAGAATGACAGCTCGGTGCCATTGACCCATGTGTCCTGGGCTGAGACCCAGCAGCAGGCTCGTGAAAAGTCCGGTTCTCCACTGCCTCGCACAGTGTGCAGCCCGCCCCTGGCTCTGGTGGCCTTTCCCACGGGGCTCTGGTGTCAATGACCGCACAAGGGGCAGAGAGCTGGGCAGTTGGGCTCCGCAGCAGAGAGCTGGCCCCAATGACTTAAGCCAAATCCAGCCCGGATTGGAAAAGCGGCGGCATAAAGCGCCACGCCTCCTTCCAGGGATCCCAGGCCGTGGGAAACACCCGGGGGTTTTCCCGACAAGAATTTCACTGCCGTCCGGTCTTAAAAATGCAAAGGAAATGTATCACCGGCCCAGCCCTCTGGAGAAAAATATTAGATGTGTTATGGTAGTGCCCACTAGGATCCGCCCCCGTTGTTCCATGTGCTGCTCAGACCCAGTGAGGCTATGTCTACACTACGGCTGCGTCTAGACTGGCATGATTTTCCGCAAATGCTTTTAATGGAAAAGTTTTTCCGTTAAAAGCATTTGCGGAAAAGAGCGTCTAGATTGGCATGGATGCTTTTGCGCAAAAGCACTTTTTGCGGAAAAGCATCCGTGCCAATCTAGATGCGGTTTTGCGCAAGAAAGCCCCGATCGCCATTTTCGCCATCGGGGCTTTTTTGCGCAAAACAATTCTGAGTTGTCTACACTGTCCCTCTTGCGCAAAAGCATTTGCGCAAAAGGGCTTTTTCCTGAGCGGGAGCGTCATTGTATTTGCGCAAGAACACTGACGCTCATACATTAGATCGTCAGTGTTCTTGTGCAAATTCAAGCAGCCAGTGTAGACAGCTGGCAAGTTTTTGCGCAAAAGCAGCCGCTTTTGTGCAAAAACTTGCCAGTCTAGACACAGCCTATGAGTTTTCTCAGCAAAAAATATGCTAATGAGTTTTCTTTTTGCGCAAAACCCCCTTTTCCCACAAGATCCTTATGCCCCAAAAAAGGAGGTGTATCGAGCTTGCGGAAAAAGGGGTTTTTGCGCAAAAAGAAAACGTCCACACTGCTTGTTTTTGCGCAAAAGCCCCTAGCGCAAAAACGGATTGCCAGAAAATATGCAAATGAGATTGTGACTCATGCAAATGAGTCCCTCATTAGCATATTTTTTGCCGAGAAAACTCATAGGCTGTGTCTAGACCGGCAAGTTTTTGTGCAAAAGTGGCCGCTTGTAGTCATAGTGTAGATGTAGCCCGAGAGACAAAGCACCGAGGCGCAGAGCCTGAAAGGTGCCAACATATCTCTGATGATCTGGGCCTCATGGTGTAAATAAACTAATGGGTGGGAGGGGGAACTGAGGTCAGAGAGGGTATGTGCTCAAAGTCACATACCAGGCCATTGGCTGAGCCAGCTGGGACACAGGAAAAAAAATCCCCTTGCAAGATTTTTCCCACTGGAAAACCCCAGTTTATTGTGGGACACCCAGAAAAGGCACATTTCACAATGACAGTTGGATACAAAGGGACAAATTCTTGGTTTTATTTCAGATTTGAAATGGGAAATCGGAAAATGTGCATTTCCATTTTGGTTTAGGGCCTTGCGGGTTTTACACCCCTTTCTCTCATCGCCACTGGAGAAAGGTTGGGCTATGTTAGAAGAGGAAGAGGAAGTTGTGCTCGTTTGGGGGCAGGCCTCTCAAGAGGATCATAGGGCTCCCTTCTGGCCTTGGAATCTTCTGGAGTTTTTCTTCTTCCTCATCCATTATTTCAGTTTTAAAAAGTGACAAAGTGTAAAGAAGTATGTCCCATCTGACTCCAACCTCCCTCGCCCCTTCCACTGGAGAAGGAAGCAAAAGTGTATGACGAAACGCTCAAGCTCACCCAAGTGAAAAAACCCAACATTTGTCCACGTCCAAAGAGCAAAGAGAAATGCCATTGGAACATCAAACAAAACCATGCTGGGGCTGGCAACGTTGGCTCAACATAAGGCTGCTCTGTTGACTTTCCTTTTCTCTGAAAATTTGAATTCAAATGGACATTTGGGTGGGGAAGATCTCAATTTTGACAGAATCACATTTCCAGTGAAATGTTGCTCAGCCAAGATCAGGAGCCAGGTATCCTGTGACCTAGTCTCATTTTCCAAAGCGCCTAAGACCCCTTTTCAAAAGAAACAAAGGCCAAGCTTGTCCAAGGTATTTAGGTCTTTATCTCCTCTATATTAAGGGCTTGTCTATACTTACCCTGAGATCGACTCTCTGGAGATCCATTAGCTGGGGTTTGATTTAGCGGGTCTAGTAAGGCATCCTGTCGACCCCAGTTTTCCATGGGTTTGCGAGGAGTAAGGGAAGTCAATGGGAAAAACTCTCCCGTTGACCTCCCGCAGTGAGGATGCTGTGGTAAGTCAAGCTAAGGCCAGGTCTACACTAGACCTGGAAGGTCGGCTTAAGGTACGCATCTCCAGCTGTGCAGAACATGTAGTTGGAGTCTGTTGACCTGAAGCTACACTGGTGGTGTCCCCATAGTGGGAGACTAACGGGAGCAAATGATCCCATCAGCTTCCCTTATTCCTCGTGACTGCCAGGAGTCCCGGTGCCAGCTGGAGCTGGCCTCAGTGTTTGATTTAGCGGGTCTTAATTAGACCCGCTAAATCAAACACCAGAAGGTCGATATCTGGCGCGGTGAGTGAAGATGTGCCCTAAGGTACGTCGACTCCAGCTATGCTATTCTCGTAGCTGGAGTTGCGTACCTTTTTTTGACTTTCTTGCACAGTTTAGACCTTGCTTTAGATGCTCAACACCCAGCAAAATTGTTGGGAATCAGGAATTGACAGACCTTTCACCTTAGATACTCTTGAAAATGAGTCTTGGGCCTATTGGGCATTTTTACCTTACTGAGTAGGAGACCCTATAATAACAAACTGATGTTTATCTAGCGCCAGCTCTGCTGACAGGGAGTTTCTTGGTTTGAGGCTGTTCCCTTGCAGGTCCCTTTTAATCCCATGCCAGAATTTGAATCCATTTCGGTTATTTGAAGTGCCATTAACAGCAGCATTACGCAAGGAGCACTTAAACTGCCTTTGGAAAAAAAACTCCGCTTCAAATATTTAAGAAGGAGCAGTGAGTCCCGGATTATTTATGAACTGGGGACGCTCCCAGGCCAACCCTCCGGAGCCCACTCGTTCCACTTGCCGTCCTCAGCTGTGACAGCTGGGCCTCCCGCTGCAGAATATTAATCAGCGGCGCTAGAAGAGGCGAAGGCCATGAAGGGGGAGCCTCCGCGCTCCTTGGAAAGGGAACGCTAGCAAGGGAGCCACACACATGCTGCGGCTGGCTCTAGCCTGCGCCCTCCCATAATGCTCAGGCCCCCTAACAAATCAGCACGCACAGCCCCTGCACCAACCGACCCTCTAGTCACAAGCCTCTGCGGCCGTTGCACCACTGAGCAACCCTACAATAACAAACCAGCCCCGTTGCTGATGCCCAGCCGCAGGAAAACAAGCCGGCATGTGCAGGCTGAGGGGTGAGCCTACAAAAACAGACAGCCCCCTGCTGAGGCGCAACCCTACAATAGCAAGCCTGCCTGTGCTGCGTAGCTGTCTGTTTGCCCAACAGCTCCTCAGTTAGGGCAGGCCAGCTCGAGAGCAGCTAGGGCAAGAGGTGCTGGGCTAGATCTCAGCGGGTGTAAATCAGCCTGGCTCCACAGTGGGGCTGTATTGATTTCCACCAGTTGAGGATCTAGCTCTCGGCTCTGGCCCCGGCCGCAGGAAAGGAGAGGGAAGTTGGCCAGCCTGGCTGAGTTCCTGGCCTTATTTGGCGGCAACCCGTCCAGCAGAGACACCTGCTTTCGATTGTCGCCACCTGGCTCATCGCCAGCGAGTCGCACGGCTGGGTATATCCATTCCTCGTATTGTTTTAATCTAAGCCATTTCCAAATCCAAGCAGGGCTGGGGGGGAGGGGGGGAGGAGGAGAGGGTTATAAATAGCACTCGTTGGCAGCGCTGGTGAGAAAACAAACCAGAGCAGATCTGAGGGGGGTTAAGGGGGGAACTGAGTGGGGGATGGGGAAGGAAAATACAACCACACGCAGCCAGGTTTCACGCTCCATGCCCCACTCGGGTGCTGCCCAGGCTACACTCTGCCCTGGGTTACAGGGGGCAGGGCCAGCATTTAGAACCGGGCCAGACTGCCAGTTTGCTGGCTCGGCCCCCAACCGCTCGCCCTGAGGGCAGCATTGAGGGGGGATGTCTGTCCCCTGAGCTCCCGTGGGCCTAGTCTGGTCCCAGGGGCCACGCTGAGCTGCTGGAATCCATGGTGATGCAGCAGAGACTGGGTGAGGCACAGTGGAGGTGTAGCTGCCCGGACACCTGGGTTCTATCCAGCTCAGCCAAGGGCCTGCTGCGTGATTCTGGGCTCAGTTTCCAGGTTCTTTGGGGCAGGGACTACGTGTGGTGTCAGTTCAGGGCTCCAGGTGCTGCCTCTAAATACGACACACGTAGGAAAAAAACCTGGATGATCGGAGGAGAAAAATGTTTCACTTCCTTACACTGTGTGGGCCCTGTGCATTTGTCTAGTCAGTTTCACCAGAATGATCAGTTGTCTCCCCCTCCCCCTGCCACCTGAGCCTTTGCACAGATAGTGTGTGAAATGTGCAACTTTGTGTTGCATGATGTGCCCATGTGTGATGATGTGGGGAGTTGGGGGTGCGATGATGTATGTTTTGGAGGTGTGATTGTGGGTGACTGTGATTATGTGTTGGGAGGTGTGTGAGTGGGCTGGGCTTGGGGGGTGGCTGTATAGCAGTTCTGAATATGTGTCAGATTGTGTGTGTGTGTGTAATTGTGTATCGGTGGTGAATATGTGTTGGGGTGTGTGGATTGTGAGTGTGATTATGTATTCAGGAAGATGAGTCACCTCTCACCTTTGGCCATGTGAGGGTGCCCAGTTCTACCAGCACTGGGTTAGGCACTGCTGTGTTGTGTCTGCCTATCTGAGGCCATAAGAGAGGTTGGGGGGACGGCTATAAATCAGAGCAGGACCCCTGGATTCTATTCCGGACTCTTACATGTCAGGTGAATCATTTACCCATGTTATGCCTCAGTTTCTCTTTTCCAAAAAAAGGGAGATTTCCCTCTCTCAGGTTTGTATGAGTGTATTATGCAGGGAGTCAGCTTCCCAGACTTAAAATCCATGAAACTATATCCCGGAGCAGACTGGACTGATCAGTTGAGCTCCACACCCAGTGGGGCATAGAAAACAGGTTTGGAACATTTCTTCCTGACCTCCTGCTGGCGATCAACTTATGCGCTGAAACTTGAAGATGGATAATGAGAGGTTTGCTTGTAATGCATTATTGAGGTATTAAAGGACTCTGTTAGAGGGTGTGATCCCTGGTAAACAAACAAGACAGTGCTGGAACTTGAGCTGCACAGAAGCTGCCTTGTGTCTGTAGTTTGTATAATAGACATAGCCTGTTCAGAGCAGCTGCAAATTCCCTAGCTCAGGGGTGCTTAACCTTTTTGTTTTTGAGGCCTCCCTAAAAATTTTCTTACAGGTACTGTCCTATTGCAACTCAAGCCCCTGCCAGATCTTTAAATAGCTCCCTGCTGGTTTTTGCTATGGCTCAGCCAGTTCTTGCGGGAGCTGTGCACCCCCGCTTATTTTCACCTCTGTTTTCTGCATATAAAACAGGGCCGGTATCAAGGGTAGCAAGCAAACAGTTGCTGAAGCTTTGGCTTCAGCCATGGGGCGACTCTCCTGAAGTCACTTGTGTCAAGGTTGTCAGGGCAGGGATGGCCTCTCCCCAGCACACCGATGCCCTGATCACAGTGGGGTCCTGTAGCCTCTGCTTTCACACAAAGAGCAAAGCGAAGGGAGCCATATGCAATGTGGCCCTGCTCGTGAGGGGGTGCTGGGCAGGGCCAGCTTGGGAAGCCGGATCCTACAAACCTGGGAGCCAGCCAGAGCTGGGATGGGACCTAAAGCGTCAGCACGCGGAGTGACAGGTTAGGAACAGAATCATGGCATTCTTGGATTTCCAAAATATTATGTTTCTAGCCCTCATGGATGCAAAAAAACCCAAACAAAACCCTGCTCCAAGTGTAACCGACGTCTGCCTGAGTCTGCAGGCAGCCTGACCTCAGTGTTGAGAGGTGTGACCCTCCCCGTGTGTTCACTCTGAAACCTGCTGCTGTACTGCCCCCTCCCCAGACAGTGGGGCCTTGGCCTGTGTGCAGACCCCTCCCCCCTTCTGGGCAGGCAGCAGAGACTAGAGACAGACCCTTTCTGTTGTGTGTGTTTGTAGGCATGTGCTGGCCCAGTTGCTCCTTCTCTATGGAAACCATCAACAGCATGCTGGAACATTAAATTGCTGGGGCAAATGAGGTTCGGTATGTCCGGCTGGCTGCGTCTAATTCATTGCCTGAACAAATTGCTTCCACTCGGGCTCAGTAATTTTCAGCTAACTCGTATCGCCAAGCCCGGCCAATTATTTATGCGGCGCCTCACTCGCACACAAGCACACACGCTTCTGGTTTTTAAAACATCTCTGTTCTTGGAATTAATTTCAGGTGAGATCTCTGGGGCACCATCCTTCTTGAGCAAAGTGCCCCATATCGGCTCATACTGGGACCAGCAAATCATCCAGGCCCCCCGCTGGGGAAAACAGGGTTGGAAAGCCCAGCATGCTGCCTCTTCTGTAAACAGCGGCATCAAGAGGGGGGAAGGATCCCAGCCTGAGCTTGGGTTGGAAAGGTGGAATCACCACCCTACACCCCATTCTGGCAGGCTGGGGTCACAATGGGGGCTTACACAATCATGGTCCCCACTCTCCAGAGAGGGATACGAGGCATGGCTAGCCTACGGTCACATGGCAATTTTTCAGCAAGGTCAAGCTTAGGACTCAGCTGGCCTGGCTCCTGGTCCTAGGCTTAGCCTGGCCTGATGGAAGAAAACTGCCCAGCAAGCTAACTACCACTCCTCCTGTCTGTACAGTGGGGAATGCCCCCCTCCCCTGCCACAGCCCATTCAGCTGTCCAGCCAAAGCTCCTCTGATCAGCTGTCCCCATGGCATTGACAGGCCAGCTGGTCTTGCCCAGCCAGCACCCGCCAGAGACCACGCTGAGACCTGGCATCCTCGTTTCACGCATGGCTTTTAGACAGAACCTGGTGAGGCAGGCCTCAGAACAACCACCCACCACGGTGCCTTTGTGCTGCCAAGGCTGGGAGACAGGATGGACTTCCTGGTCAGCCTTGGAAAAGCATCAGGTCCTGTTCCGTTCTGCCCCTGACAGGCTGAGTGGCCTTGGCAGGCTGGGGTCACAATGGGGGCTTACACAATCATGGTCCCCACTCTCCAGAGAGGGAAACTGAGGTACAGCATGGCTGGCCTACGGTCACATGGCTATTTTTCATGCCCCTGCGCAGTGCCTCAGTTTCCCCTCCTGGCCCTATCTGTTGGGTCTAGTTAGCTTCTTTGGAGCAGAGACCATTTGTCTGCACTACATCAGGCACAACCAGACCCCAAGCTCAGCTGGGGCCAGTAGGACTCCCCTCCTGCAGCTATGAGTGAAGGGTGTGAACCCCCGAGAAGGAGTGGGCTGGGCGCCCAGGGGAGCTGAGGGTGACCCCAGGGTGGTGCTAACAGGATGAGGTGACGTTAAGCACAGGGAAAATGTAGTTGAACAGCAGGAAAATCTTCCTGTCCTCGCTCACTGCAGGGTCGTCTCCTGCGATTGCAGAGGGAGCCCCATTAGCTGGGTTGCTGGCGAGGCTGGGGATGAAATCCAGATGATGAGAAATACACCTGCCCTGGCCAAAGGGGGATGGAATAGACGGTGCCTGATGAGGGCTCTTCTGCATCTTAATTCCTTTCATTTATTCACCCTCTGGCCAGGCCTGATCCTGCCCGGCACCTGCTCTGGGGCTGCATCTGGGAATGCAGAGATGGGGACAGATTGCCTTATGGCGGCCTGGCTGTGGGGTACACCAGCAGAGGGCATGGCCCTAGGTCCCGATATCAGGGGCTTGGGGAGGGGTCGGTAGACAGGCCATGACCTTGAGCTGCCATTAAGCCTTCAGCAAATGCCTCTGAGCTGGGGCAGGAGAGAGCTGGAAGGGGGACGGGGTTTTTCCATTGGCGCTGCACCTTGCTCCTTATGCTTGCTCACCCCAGATGCCCCACCATGCTCTGCTGCCTCCTCCCCAGCTGGCTGCCCCAGACCAACCCTTCCCCTCCTCCCAGCCATGTGGCTCAGGGCCCCTGGAAAAGGGCTGAAAAGTTTTCCAGACAGAGGCATTTGCAGCCCAGTCCCTCCTGGCTGGATGGGCAGAGCTGGAGGTGTCTGTCGCCCAAACACATCACTTGTGTGTGTGGCTCGGACAGAAGCCAATCAGAATTTGGGGGGTGTGTGTGTGATGGGGTGACACCCTGTCTTCACACCCACGCTACTTCAAGGTTATTTGTACCAAATAGACCTTGCGAGGTACCATGTAAACTGCTAACGCACTGCTCAGTGCTGTGATTGTAAAATCTCTGCACCAGTGCTAGAGGTAAGGCTAGAAATCCTCTCCTTGCCAGACCTTGTTCAAAACCAGACTGCCTAGCTCAGGTGTGGGCCATGGACAGGTTTGTCCTAGACAAAAGACTGTGGAGTTGCTTGGCTGGGACAATGGTGGGGCATAAAAGGTAAACAAAGCCACCACATTAATGAAGTAACGATTCAACTACCCCCAGCAGGGTGGAGAGCATGAAATCTTCACTGTGTCTCTCTGCCCAGAAGGAGAAAAGGAAATTCATCGGTGATCACATGGCAGTGGTTAACTGGAGGGTAAAAGGCAGAGGGGTCAGGACCGCAAACGACACGGTCAATGAAGGGACTGTAGATACTATTACTGTGGCTGGTAAGGTCTCTGGGGAGCGCTAATGGCAATTAATACTGTAACGTCTGTATTAACGCTGTGGGAGGAATTTTGCATCCTCACTGGTATTAGTTGCCTATTTTGTGCTGGACAAGAGCTCAAGGAAGGAAGCCGTACTGGGCAGGATCGTGCAGCAGCTGGGTGATGGCTGCCTCACCATTAGCCCCAATCTAGCTCACCCTCCAACCATGTGCAGGGTGGCCCAGCCAGGCCCTGATCCCAACCCTGCCATGTGTGGTAGCCCGACCCTGTCCCAGCCCAGCTCCAGCCGCAGCCATGGCGACCGGGCCTTGATTCTACAGCAGCCATGGCTGCCTGGCCCTGACCCAGCCCTCATCCTGCCGCAGCTGTAGTGGCCCGACTCTGATCCTACCGTTCCCCCAGCCCAGGTGCTGCTGCAAGGCCAGAGAGCTGGGGATGTGTGTGTGTGAATTCTCTCTCCTCACAGTAGCCCCTTCCTTCATCTCCAATGTCTCCCAAACCCAGCCCCACCATGTAGCCTGTACCCCCAGCTGGCGTCCTCATACCCTTACACCCCAACCCTCTGCCCCAGCCCTGAGCCCTTCATCCCTGGCCTTACCCCAAAGCCTGCACCCCGAGCTAGAGCCCTCACACCCTAACTCTCTGCTCCAGCTCTGAGTCCCCCTTCCCCCGCTTCTTGGTCTCACCCCCACCATGTGAATTTTGTTATGTGCACCCCTAAGAAGGTGACTTGTCACCCGTCCCCTCTGTGTTACACACCACCTCCACACTGGTGCACATTACGAAGTTCATTCCATGCAGGGGTGGGAAAAATTAGAGGGAACCTGCAAAGAACTGAGTCATGCATGGACAGGTGACTTCTAACTCCATTTTGGGATGTACTTTTACACAGCAAGAACAACGGGATTCCTGCCACATGGCCGAGGATACATAAAGGGCCCTGGTAATTCCTCCATTTTGTCTTCAATCCTGCTTCTCCCATCTGGAGGATCTATGCTATAAACTGAAGCTTGAAACAAAGGACTGAATGACCTATCTGAACGGTAGATGTACTCCAGAGACTTGATTTATGGCAGCAGATTATTCCATCACTGCTACAAGCCTGCACCAAGAACTTGGCAGTTGGTGTATGTAATTTGATTCCTTTAACGATTTTAACGTTCACTTTTCTTTCTTTTAGATTTTAGATTCTAAAGGATTGGGTCATCAGTGTGTGTTTTGGGTAAGATTCTAAGTTAGAAATTGAATATGGAAAACCCTTTTTACTTGGTGAGATCTGTTTTCATAACCTCTTATCTGCATGAGTGGTACTGGTGGTGGTGCAGGAAAACCGAAGGAGTGTCTAAGCTTGTATGGATTTTTGCTTCTAGGTACGTCTACACAGCAGCATAATTTAACATATTGCATGTCTACACAGCAAGCCCGTTATTTCGAAATAAATTCAAAATAATGGATTTCTTACTCCGACTTTTGTAAACTTCACTGTATGAGGAGTAAGGGAAGTTGGGGGAAGAGGGCTCTATTTCGAAATAAGTGCTGTGTAGACGCGCCCAAATTCGGAATGAGCTATTTTGACTTAAGCTACGCAATTAGCATAGCTCAAGTTGTGTAGCTTATTTCAAGTTTAGCCCTGATGTGTAGATGTACCCTGAGTGACTGGTTTGGTGCCTTATAGTAGAGAGCCCCCACTCTTAGGCTGTAAGTAGCCCTGTCTCTGTCAGTTCAGGGCAAATTGCTTATTTTCAGCAGTGCCCCCCAGTATCCCCATATTACAGTGTCTCAAAAGTGTAATGGGACTTATTGGGCCCCCTAATACAGGCAGCCTAAGCATTTAGCTCAGGTAGAAGGGCCAGATGAGCTTCTGTCAGCCTTTGTACCTGGCTCCCCTGACTTAGCCGTGGTGTAGACGGGACCTCCCCCATCCCCTTAACAGGGACAGCCCAGACTTTAGTTCTCCAGCAGGTTCAGTTCTCTTTACGCTTGGGTGAGCTGGGTTGGCACTGGGTGCCCTGTCAGGAAGATGTGACCTTTGCTTCACACGTAGCTCCACTCCCAGTGCCAAGGAACACGACCCCTGCTCCTTTTGCCCCAACACGCTCCGATTTAAAATCCCTGGCTGGCTTCTGAGCTCCATGTGAATCAGGCGTGACTCCACTAGGCTGAGTCTCATTCACACCAGCATAACACTCCTCAGGCCCTGCAGCATTGGCTAAACACTGCACCGGGGCTGGTCAACGGGTTTCACTCTGATTCAGGGAAGAGGGTGGCTCCTTTCTGTTTAAATTAACCCTACACTCTACAGACTCCAGCCAAAATCAGAGCATGCCCACGGCTTGGATTTCAGTTCCTACCCGCGATGAATGCTGGGCTGGTCCAATTGCCCTCCAGCCTGGTACCTTGTGCAGGGCCCAGTTTCCAAGAGTCCTGTGCTCCCACTTTTCTCAGTGGAGGTGAGGGAGGATTCACCACTGTTCTCTATACCAGGGTCAGGCGTTAGCTGTTGTTTCTCTATAGGCGGGGGAAGGCATGATCCATTGTTCTCAATAGTCGTTTGTGTGCGTGTGTGACTTTCCATTGTTCGCAGTGGGGGAGGGGAGGATTTGCCATTGTTCTCCACCTGAGGGCCAGGAGTTGGCTTTTGTTCTCTCTGGGCAATGGGGAAGGGACAATCCATTGTTCTGAATAGCAGTGTGTGTGTGATTCTCTTTTGTTCTCCGTGGGGGAGGAGGTATCTGTTCTCGGTGGGGGAGGGGTGTCTCTGATGCTCTTGGGGAGTGTAAGGGGTGGCTGTTGTCTCAGTGGGGGAGCAGGTGTCTCCGTTGCTCTCAGTGGGGGGGAGGGCTGGGTGAGACCCTCATCCCAGTGTGTGTGTATGTGGGTCAGATAGATCAACCCACTGCCCAGTGGCGGGGCAGGGGGAGAGTCAGATGGATCAGACCTGTACCCCAGTGGAGAATTTGCACCCCCCGCCCCCCGTGCCTGTCCTGACACGCCGACTCCGATTGGTGCTCTCTGCGGGTGCCGCTCCTTGTTTCCTAACACTCCAGTGCAAAGCCCATGTGAGGGTAACTGACCCTGTCTCCCCACACCCCAAAAATGACCCAGGCTCTGGGCAATGATGAGATTATATAATTCAGGCATCAACGCGGGCTGTATCTGTCCCGACACCGCATGTACATGGCTGCAGCACCATTGGCTTGTGCACAGTTCACTCTCCTACACGGTAGGATAAATTGGACTTCTCTTCTGTGAAGTTACGTTGAAATATATATATATATTTATAGCTATGTACAGTATCTATATATATATTTCACAAGGCTCGAAGGGCCATCTGTCCGAGGCTTTCCAGCCCCCTGAGATCCCATTGAGTCATTGGCTTGGCCAGGATCCCTCTGATGTCGCCCCTTCCCCACAAAATTGATTTTTTTTTTTTTTTGCACTGTGACGGGCTGTCCCAGGATGGTGCTTTCACCTGCCTCAGAGGGCTCTGAAGTTGGCCTGACCGCAGTAATGGGACGCAGACGGCCTCGTTGCCACATGAACCACGCTGGAGGTCAAACCCCTGGGAGCCGAGGCTACAACAGGGCCTTTTGTTTTAAATTAAAAAGCCGTTCAGTCTTAATAATAAATAAGACCAGAGAGAGGCAGGCTGGGGACGGGGGGCGGGTGCTACAAGGAAGAAACTGAGGAGTGATCTCCTCCTCTTCCCCTTCCCGCCCGGCTGGTTATTGGAGTCGTTGGGAAGCAAAGTGCAGCAGAGGCGTGGAGGGCTAGCAAGCTCGGTTTCCGTGCCCCCCGGCACAGAGAAACCACACGCAGCAGGCGCCCTGCAACGGCACAGAAGCGTTCGTGTCTTGCGGGGCCCCACCGGCCCTGCCTCCCTGCCAGTCCCAGGAGACCGAGCGGGAAAGGAGGCGGCCGGTTGACGGCGGTCGGTTGACAACAGTGTCCCCGCAGCTTTTTAATGGGCGGGGATGTAGTGGCGGCCGGATACCTGGGGGGCACATTCTTCTGGAATGGTGCCCGCCACGTGGTCTTGAAGCCCCTTTGCTCGGACGTTAGCAGGTGATGGAGGGATGGGGCGTGCCGAATGCATTTTAAAAAAATGCTTTTTCAATGCAAAACTACAAATCCATGGGGCTTGCGCCGGCTGTAGACGACTGGTCTCCCCTGCCCCACCCTGGTGCTGCAGGCGGGGGCTCCGGGGAAGCTGGCAAGGCTGGCAGCCGCGCCCCCTCTAATGCTGGCAAGGTCAGTAGTTGAATTGGGTGGCGGGTTTGATGGGGGATGAGGGCATGAAGAGCGGCTTGGGGGGCACGTCGGGCTTCATGGAGGCCGATCGCTTGATGCCGCCGGTCCTGGGCAGTGAGCTCTGGTCGGCGTAGCTGGGCTGCCGCACGAGGAAGGTGCCGGGCCCTTCAAGGGGCACCTGGGTGCCCGTGGAGTGCATGCGGGTCAGGAGTGCGGGGGGCGGGGGCTGCCGGACCACCTGGCTCAGGCTATGCTGCCGGGAGATCAGCCCCCCGCCCACCGCGAGGTTCATGAGCTTCTGCGCTGAGGACAGCGAATGCCTCTGCGATGGGTGCCGGGGCGGCTGTTGCTTCTCCAGGCAGGACTGCAGCGTGACGTCGGGGGGGACATCCAGCCTCCGAGGCAAGCTGTCCCTGGGGAGGGTGGAAGAGCTGTAGTAGGGGGCGCTCTCCGTGTCTGGGATCTTGGGCTGCACCCTGTTGGCGAAGGACACGGAGGCGTGGGGGCTGATGGCTGGCTGGTGACTGGGCACCCCACTCAGCAACTTCTTCGGAGAGCTGCTAGCCTCATGGAGGTGCTTCAGCAGCTCCTCCAAGGTGGTCACCTCCACCCCCTTGGGCAGGTAGCACTGGGAATGGCGCACCAGCACCCGCTCCGCATTGGGGATCTTCTTCTCCTCCAGGTAGCCAGCCAGCGGTTGGTCATAGCCCTGCAGGCTGCTCGGCAGCACCATGGCACTGGGGAACTGGAAGACCTGGGCCCCAGAGATGGGGCCATGGAATACATGGCCCTTGCCTTGTGACTCCTTGGCGTTGTTGCAGTTCTGGTTTTTCTCCCATTGGTTCCTGATGGCCTTCATGTTTTTCATGGGGAGCTCTGGGGTGGACTCTGGCGTGGGCAGCCCAGACAGCTCGGGGTGCTCCTTTACTCCAGCCTTGGCCATCCCGTTGTGTGGTTCCTTCTCACTGGGCAGCAGGGTGGTGTAAAGTTTTGGAGAGGAGGCTTCCGTCAGCCCGTCCTTGGACTGGCTGTCCAGTAGCCCGTTCATCTTAGCCAAGCTCCGCAGGGAGAGGGGGCGCTGGATCGTGTTCTCAGGGTCCTTGCTGATGTGCTTGGCCTTCTGGAACACGTGGCTGCAGTAGCAGGAGACAAACAAGCCGGAAAAGAAGGCCCCCAGGACAAATGCCACAAAGACGCAGCCGATGAGGAAGGTGAAATGGACAGTCTTGGAGCTGTCTTTGCCTTCTGATTCCTGGCGCACGCCTAGAAACACACAACACAACATAACACACACAAGCACAGAAAGAGAGAATTAACAGGGAGGTTACTCCATCGATCCCTCAACATTCCTCTGAGGAATTGGCTGGGGCAGCCACATCCTTTTCATCGGCTATGTATAGACTACACTGATCTGTCGGAAAAAGGTATGCAAATTGCGCTCAAATTGTACCTTTTTCCAATAGTTTTTTCAGAAGAGGCTTTTCTGAAATTTGGCCCTTCTACACTGGGCCAAATTCTGGAAAAGCCTCCTCTTTCGGAAGAGCCCTTCTTCCTCTTGGAAGATGGAAGACAGGGCTTCTGAAAGAGCGTGTCTGCTCTTCTGCAAAAAAAAAAAGCGGAAAAGCAGACGCCTTCCCTGGACGTGGTGGAGTTTTTCCAGGATACCTCTGGTATCCCAGAAAACCCCCATAGTGTAGACATAGCCATAGACAGTATCTGAGCAAAATACCCTTCCCTACCCGGGACCCATTTTGGAGGGGATGGAGACTTTAACTCCTGGCTTCTTTTCTCTCTTGTTTTCTGTTTATAATGAAATATGGAAAAGCCAAAGAAATCTCCAAAGCTTTGCTCCTGCTGAATAGTCGCTGGGACTGCAGAAAGGAGAGCCCATGGCAATGACATGGAATGGGGAATGGTGCTTGGGAAATGGAATTAGATGGCCAGTCAATGAAGGGGGCAATATGGAAGATTCCTACCTGAACTAACTCCTTTGGTTTTACCCAGGGGTGAAATGTGGCCCAGTGGCTGCTGTCCCATATGAAAGCTAGGACATGGACACACTGGAGAGAGTCCAGCAGAGGGCAATAAAAATGTTTAGGGGGCTGGGGCACATGACTTATGAGAGGCTGAGGGATTTGGGCTTATTTAGTCTGCAGAAGAAAAGAGTGAGGGGGGATTTGATAGCAGCCTCCAACTACCTGAAGAGGGTTCCAAAGAGGATGGAGAGAGGCTGTTCTCAGTGGTGGCTGATGGCAGAACAAGGAGAAACGGTCTCAAGTTGCAGTAGGGGGAGCTCTAGTTTGGAAACTAGGAAAAACTATTTCGCTAGGAGGATGGTGATGCACGGGAATGAGTTGCCTAGGGCAGGGGTGGAATCTCCATCCTTGGAGGTTAGACTCATAGAACACTAGAACTGGAAGGGACCTCAAGAGGTCATAAAGTCCAGTCCCCTGCCCTCACAGCAGGAACAAGCACCATCTAGATCATCCCTGACAGATGTCTATTTAATCTGCTCTTAAATATCTCCAGTGATGGAAATTCCACAACCTCCTCAGCGTGACCAAGCCCTGGCTGGGATGATTTAGTTGAGATTGGTCCTTCACTGAGCAGGGGGTTGGACTAGATGCCTTTTGAGGTCTCTTCCTACCCATATCTTCTATGATTCTATTAAAGCTGTGTCAACTCTTCGCAGCCAGTGCGAACCTCCAAAGAAGCTCAGGACGGGACAAGGAGAGGTTATTTCTAGCAATGGGCAAGCCAAGGCCAAGTGAAGGCCCCATTCAGGTGCAACTTCTTTGAAGTCAACAGAGTCTCAGTGACATACAGAAGAAGAGATTCAGGCTGTGGGGTCAGAGGAGCATCTGAAGGTGGCAGATTCAGAGGTGTTAAAAGCAGCAGGGACCATGAGGTTGACAGATGGTTTCAGAAAAAATACAGAAAAAAAAAAAGGACACCGAGAGTTAAGTAAAAAAAAAAAAAAAAAAAAATTGCGTGGCCTTTTTCAGAAATGCATGGTGAGGCTTTTTGGCCCTATCAGTCTGCCGGTGGCCACCCACAATCTTGCCTCCCTGCGCCAGGCCGGACAGCTCCCCTGTGGAACCCGGAAAGCACTAGGGTTGCCAGGCTGCCTCTGTATTGAGCTGGACAGTCTGGGATTTTCGCCTCCTGGCCGGGAAAAAAATCAGAAAATACTGGACATTTTAGGTGTCCAGTATATTCTGATTTTTTTTTTACCGGACAGGAGGCAAAACCACCAAACTGTCCGGGTCAATACCGGACACTGGCAACCCTAAGGTCAAGCCACCTGGCCTCCTTTAGGACCACCGGCCAGATAATTTCACCCAGCTACCCCGCGATTAGCCAAAAACTTGCGCTTGACTAAAGTTTTGGATGTTGAGCCACATCTTGGGGGTTGCTTTGAGCTCTGGGAACCTCTCTGGCTCACAGACGATTGCGATGGAAATCTTGGGAGAACACAGGGGATGTTGGACAACCCCGGCCTCTGGTCAGGGCAGAAATGCTGCTGAGAGAGGCTGCAAAAGAGCAGTTGGGGGGAGTGGGAAGAGGTTCTGCTGGAGGCTGGAATGGCAGGTCCTCACCAGTTGGACTCATCGCTTTCCCTAACTGGAGCAACGGGGCAGTTTCCTTTGGGAAAATCCCTTGAAATTCAACCATCCCGTTAGAAGGCAGCTGCAGCTGTCTCCACTCTTTATTCTTTTCCTCCCCTTTGCAAGCCGCAGAGGCATTACCCTAATGGCACCGTATGGAGGGAGCTGATTAATTTCAAAGCTGCGTGCTCCAAACAGGGAACGGAGCAGCGGAGCCCACGACAGCCAGAAGGCAGGCGGCTATGGAGAGCAATGAGCAGCCTAAAGCACAGAGAAGCAGGTAAAGCAATCAGGCTGCCTGATGGCTAATTGTGAAAGCTCACAGCGGAGAGCACGAGGAGAAGAGAAAGGGAGAAAGACAAAGGCCAGACAGAGGAATGGAAACCAGAGAAATGAGAGAGCAAGAAACAAGGCCACAGAGAGTGGGAAAGACACTCTTCCACTCCACTCACTCTATCAGGCCAGCAAGGGGGTCACCACTCGGTCTCAAGAGAACGAGGCCACAAGAGTAAGGGACAGAAAAAGAGAAAAGAGATTAGCTAGACAGTTGGAGGGGTGTGTGGGGATAGATACATAGATGGATAGATTAGACAGACAGGGTGTAGTATAGGGATGGATGGACAGGGTGCAGTATAGGGAGGGACGGACAGGGTGTAGTAGGGTGTAGTATAGGGATGGACAGACAGGTAGCTAAGAACATTGCATGGGGAAGAATACACAGCTAATGCTCCCATTTGGAAACACCCCAAGTTCTGCACCTGATCCATCGCTTGCTGTAGTGAGTGGGAGTTTGGCCGCTGGCTTCCAAGGCTTCGGGTCAAGCCGCTCTGTGTAACTTGCCCGGAGCCCCGGCTCTTTGCTGACTGAGCTTTCTAGGGTGCGGGGCGGTGAAGGGAAATGGCGTGTGGGGCAGCAGGCCCCTGCAGGGTTCGACTGGGGGAGCAGCCACTGGGCCCTGGAGTCAGGAAGGAATGTTCCCTGGAGGCAGGTTTTCCCAGCGCTGCCGGATCCTTGTAGCATCCTCGGATGCAGCTGGTACCAGGCCCCGTGTGAGAGGAGACTGTAGCTAGACAGAGCTCTGTTCTGACCCATTCTGGAGGTTCCCATGGGACAGCCGTAGGGGACCGGGCTGGTGCTGAGGAGATGGCATGGGGTCATGGGGGTCAGTGGCAGGGCGGTGCTGTTTTGCAGTGAACTCAGAGGCCACGTGAGCAATACAGGTCTCTCTGAGACGGCGCAGGACACGATGGGAACCACGCAGGCCAGGCTGACGGCACAGAAGTCGCAAGCACCCTCCCCCCACTGGGGTTAGCCACCAGGGACTAATCACACAGCGTGCAGTTAGTAATTAATTTGTGCCCTTGGGGGAACGGAAGCCGCCGGGGATCTGCTCAGCCGGCCGTGGCAGTAAGCGTGTGGGTGACTGTGACAAGCAATGTGTTCCATGCAGCAGCAGCGGCAATGCTGGGGGATCATGCCTACCTACATGACACAGGATCGAGGGGTACCACCCCCAGTGGTCACACTCACCCAGCAGCTGCTCAGCCAACCAAGGACACAAAGAGCTCTGATCCATCTTTCTGTCTCCTAAAAAGAGCCTCCTTTCCTCCCCGGCTCTGCCTGCCAGACCACATCCCCTCCAGAGCCATAAGTGGAACCCAGGAGTCCAGACCCCTACGAAGCCTCCAAAAGCCAGGAAAGGAACCCAGGAGTCCTGGTTTTTATTCCCTTCCTTCCAGCGCCACAAAGAGAACGCCGGCTCTTGGGTCTCGACTGCCAATTCCCTACTCCTTGAAGCCCGAAATAGAACCCAGGTGTCCTGACTTTATGGCTTCTCCTCCCACGCTCTGGCAGAGTTCAGATGAACCGTGGGGGGATTGCGACGCTAAGACATGTAGCCGTCTGCAATCTCCCACCGCCAGACAATTGGCATTTTATGTTATCCACAGGGGTCAGGAAAAAAGGCACCGACTTCCCATTCATGCCTTGAATTTTTCACACACGGCGCAAGCAATGAAAGAGACAGGAGGGGGCTGATTATTGTGACCGGGTACAAAACCCTCTTACTCTGTCAAAGAAAACAAAAAAACCCAATTTCTTTCCATAAAAAAAAAGGGGGGGGGGAGATAATACGGTATCCATGGAAACGGGCCATTTCTTTCTAGTTGGGCCGGGGGAGTTGGGTGTCAGGGGGTTTTATCCAAGCAGCCAGGATGGAACGGAGACTAGAACTGGGTCAGTCTGGCATCTGCCAAAGGCAAACGTCACCCCAGAGCGAAGCCATAAAACGGCTCTGTTGCACCCGACCTTTGGGGAATTAAAAGACCCAGCCCAGCCCTTGTTGAAATCAGCCCTTCCACTGGGCTGAGGCCATAAATCTTAAAAATCCCGGGGGGGGGGGGGGGGGGGCTGGATTTCTTCTTCTTTTTAAGCTCCACCGAGCAGGAATTTGCTCCCCGGCTGGCAAAAAACACCAAAGCACAAATCACAGGTTGGAACTTACCCACATTCCGCCCCTTTGCCACAGACTTTTAACTCACTCCTACCTAGCTCTGACTCCAATGCCTTTTGTTCTGGAGGATTTGTTTAGGTTGCTTTGTGGGCCCTCCCCCCCCAGGCACTTAAAGCAGGGGAAACACAAGGGGTTGCAGTTGTTAACGGAGCTGGGTTGCTGTGGGGCACCTGTTAAGCGCTCCCACCACAGTGGCTGTCCCCAGACGACGACAGATCGCCACCACTCTTTCCACTGCCCTCCCTCCCATTCCTGCTGCGCGCTGCTCACTTTACAAAAGCCGAGCCCTGCCAGGCCTTTAAAGAAAAGGCAGCGTATGCCTTTAACCCACTGCATTTCCTTGTGGGGAGCGAGGGGCAGGCCTGCGGACGCAGGGACCCTCTTCAGTTTTGTGTTTCAAATGGGAACTTGACCAGTGGTCCCGGAAATCCACGTCTGTGCAGAACAAATCTGGTCTTCAGCAAAGGTCAAGGGAATCTGTGCTTTAAAATCCCCTCCAGGGCTGATTCTCCCCTTTGGCTGTTCAGAACTCCAGCCCCGCAGCTGGTGAGCACCATTTACGAGCAAAAGTTGGTTTTTTAGAAGTGTTGCCTCTCTGCAGCCCACTGGGGCCGGTACACCCCCTCGCCCTAGAAGGAGCAAGATCTTCAGCTGATGTAAATGCTCCACTGGACTCGACAGCATGGGCATCCGGTAATGTGGGCAAGAGAAGACACAGCATTCCAAAATTGCCTACATGTCCCGGCTGCCCTGGAGGGCAGCTGTGGTGTAGTAGCCCTGGCTTCCCCGGCTGCCGGGGAGGGCTGGGGCCATGGTGCGGCAGTCCGGTTTCCCTGCATCAGCCCGGGGAGGGCTGGTGCTGGGGCCGGGCAGCAGCACTGCAGCCCAGGCCCTCCAGGTGGCCAGGAAGGATTGGGCTGGGGGGTGGGCGGGGCTTGGCTCCAAGGGCGGGGCCTTAGCTGGAAGGAGCGGGGTTGGCGCTTGCCCTCCCCAGCTGGGTCTTCACCTGCCACCCAGGGTTGACAGCACTACATAATCAGAGGGCCAGGCCCATCAATGCCAATGGAGTGACACCCATTCACACTAGGGATGTAAAAAAGGAATACAAATATTCACCATGTAACACGGTTAACCTCCGTGGCTGGCTGCCGTCCCCACAGTGCTCCTGGGGCTCCCAGGCCCAGAGTTTAACCATCAACGATAACCCAAAAGCTGATGCTCATCAGTTAACTGGTTAAACTCTTTCCTCCCTAATTCACACCCTGACCCGCTGCCATGTCCAGCCTAGCACGGCGGGAGGGGCGGGGGAATCCTTTGATTACCTTAGACACTCCTGGCTTTCCGTGACTGGGGCATGGGGTGCCCTGGCTTGGCCCTGGAACCTGCCATTTCCAGCTCTGATTTATTTCCCAGGCAGGTCCCTTTGCTTGCATGTGGGAGCGCTGCCGCGGACCCTGTCCCAGCGCAGCTAACGGGAGAGCAGGAACGGAGTCACTGGGGCTGCGCGGCTGGGCAGGGATATGTGGAGAGCCAATGGAGCTGGCATCTCAGAACAGGACATTACAATCCCCGCATTGGCACCAGGCTCATGTCTAAGCTCTTCCTTGAACCCCCACAACAAACTCCGTGCTGCAGTGAGGAAAGGGGGAGGGGGGCAGGTAAAGGGCTCTGGGCACCGGCATTTATCAGAAGGGCGATGGCAGAACTCAGCTCCTGTCTCTTTCTGTCGAGGCAAAGCAGTGAGTGATCCTGGGCAATGAAAGCAAAGGGGTGGAAAGTGCTGCAGATGGAAAGTCACTGGCTTATCCGGGGGTAGGGGCTGGCACAGGCTGCAGGCAGCTGGGCCACTGAATGCTGATGTCCCCTGCAGTGTCCCCTGTAAGCGGAACGCTTGGGTGGCCACCCAGGAGAGATTCAGAGATTCAGGGTGGCCCAGCTGATCAGCAGAGCTCCCACAGCCGGCAGCCTGTGTTTCTACTGGTGGTGCACTTCAGCACATGCCTTGGTGCACAGAACAAAACTGATTCCACCCATGGATAGAAAACATTAGAGGGAATATTGGTCCCCTCCAGGGATTGTCGGCTCTGCAGGGCTGGGGAGGTTGGTGCCTGAAGGGGAGACATCCAAAGCAAAGAGTCTGGTGGCTGCAAGGGAGGATGCTGATACAAGCGTCCCAGGGAGCTGCAATATTTTAGCTGACGATAAACCCTTGAGGTGGGTGATGGCCCTTGAGGCACGTTCAGCTGGTGTCAAGGGGTTAATTCCCCTCTGCAGGCCGAACCCTAACCTGCACAGTTACCTTCTACCCTCCCCCTGCATGTTCTCTTCTCCATCCCAGCTTGGTCTGTATGGCTGTTAAACAACGGCTGCATTCCACCGCAGAGGTGGCCGCCTGTTAGTAATGAGGGACTGAGCCTTGCATAAACAGCTGCTCCGTTTTGCCCCAGAGGTGGCTGCATGTTAGTGGTGCGTGAATGAGCCCTACATAAACAGCTGCTGCGTTCCACCCCAGAAACGGCTGCGTTAGTGATGCGTGAATGAGCCCTCCATAAACAGCTGCTGCGTTCCACCCCAGAGGTGGCTGCATGTTAGTGGTGCGTGAATGAGCCCTCCATAAACAGCTGCTGCGTTCCACCCCAGAGGCGGCTGCACGCTAGGGAGGGCTGAAGAGACGAGCGCTGTGGAAGTCACTCTCAAAGGCTTTGAGAGGTTTTGATTATTAATAACACTGAGCTCTCCTCAGTCTTCCTGGAATGGCACCAAACACCCTGCTACTTTTGCTGCAGAAGGCCCTTGGGTCGGGGACAGCCCTGTGCTGGAGAAGGCTCACCAGGAGCCGCTCTATTCACCAGGCTCTGGGAGCAGGGACAGCAATTGGTCCTGGACTGACTTCTTGTTAGATGGCCCCATCAGCGACAATACACTGGGCCCCCCCCTCTCCTCAGGTCCCCCCTCCCAGCTGATTTAACAGGAGGGAGCAGATACCATGCCCACACAGAACTCCCCCCGCTGCTGTGGCCCTGCCAGGCCCTGCTCCCAGGAGTTCAGCGCCTGTAAGGGAGCGAGGTACGGGGGGAGGGTGTCACAGTCAGTTCTCCACTCGGCCAAGGGTATACCCCTAGCGTGGATTTTCTTCCCTTGATGGCTGGGGAAGCTAAGGAGCAGAGGGAGGCAGAGCCCAAGCTACACAAAGTCAGGGCTCGTTCACATGGTAATGCTATCCCGGTGTCAGGCCCAGCGATGCTGCTGCACTGTAGTGTGGACACTTCCTACAGCAGCAGACGGGGTATCCCCGTTGCTATAGGAACACCACCTCACAAAGTGGCGGCAGCTAGGCGACTGACGCATCGTTCCACCAACATAGCCGTGTCTAGGCCGGACACAGCCAAGAAGCTGAGGGCTGTGAATTTTTCACACCCTTGAGTGATCAGCTCTATCGGCCTGCATTTTACGTGTAGACCAGGTGTGAATTCAAACTGCACTAGCCATACTGGTATAACCCCTGGTGAGATGCCTTACCCAATATGAGGGGCATAAATGATATATGCGAAATCTAAAAGAGATACAGGATTCTCACAGCGGTAACATTGGTATCTCTCCAGTGGTTTAAATTCTCCTCTTCTACTAGTACAGGACAAGCCCTTCGCAGCAAGTGGGAAGAGAATCCAGGTGTCCTGGCTCCCTGCCTCCTGCTCTAATCATTAGACCACACTCCTTCCCCAGAACCAAGACTAGATTCCATTTGAACATCGCTCTGTGTCTAGCCACTCATTCCCATGCCAATCACTAGAGACCACTGCCTCCCTGCAAGCTGGGAACAGACCCCAGAACTCCTGACTAGTGTTCCCTTTAATTTTTTCCATCCACATGCAGAACACATTTTGTTATGTGCACCAAGGCATGTGCAGATGTGTACCACCAGGAGAAACATCTGCTGCCAGCAGCTGTGGGCACTCTGCTAATCAGCTGGGTTGCATTTGAATCTCTCCTGGGTGGCCGCCCAAGCACTCAGTTGATAAGAAACACTACTCCCAACTAGCATTTCTCTACTCCAACCACTAGGGCACACTGCCCTCCCAGAGCCAACATACCCCAGGAGTCCTGCATCCCAGGCCTGTGCGCTAACCATTAGACCACAACCCCACCACAGACTTTCATTATTACTGAAGAAATCCAGCTCATGCAAGAGAATGTGTTTGTCCCCAGGCAGCATATATGAGGTGTGTGTTATGAACTGGGTTTTATTTTTTGGGGGGGGGGAGGGGGTCCCTTGAAGTCACTCCCTCTGATCCTCCAGTCCCCTGCTGGATTAGTGGCACCACTCAGGGCTCAGAGCTGCCAGCAATCTCTGGCCCTTCTCCCTGCCCATCCCGGGGCCAGTGCTGGCTGGGTAAAGCCAGACAAATCTTTCATCTGCAGGAGGGATCATCTGGCTGCTTTTTGGGGCCCATTTGAGCATCACTCTGTGTCTAGCCACTCACTCCCGAGCGCTCGCTGCAATTTGAGGGCTATTTTCTCACCTTCCCTCCTGCCAGGAGCTGCGCAGTCTCACTGCCTGGTTTTGTTTCAATAGCTTGTGGGGCAGCAGGGTGGGGTTTTTTTTAAAAGCACACGTTAGTTCCAATGCTCCAGTTGGCGTGGCTCTCACAAGCCACTTTGGCTCTGGCCTTTCGTGCGTCTCCCAGGAGAAGGGCGCCTGTCTCTCCCCTCGCCAAAGAGCTGGGCATGCGTTCTGCGTGGGGCAGATGGGGTGGACTGGCAGCGCCCAAGCCTGTCACAGCACAAGCCGCAGGGTGTGGGGGGAAGAGGGAGCGGATCCACCCCCTTCAAGTCAGGACTCCTAGGGTCTGTGCTGGGTTCCTGGGGTGGTTTAGTGGTCAGAGAAGTCGGGACGCCCAGGAGCTGGGGGGCGGGGGAGACGCAGCCCAACGCCTAGAGGAGGGTGGGGGACTGGATTGGACTGGAGAGGGGCTGCCCGTTTTCACCAACTGAGAATCTGTCTCCAGCAGGCAGGACACCAGGGTAGAGGGGCGTGCAGCACGGGCACTGCACAGATTTCCTATTCTAACCACGCCCCTGATCCAGCGCCTGGAACAGAACTCAGGAGTCCTGACTCATGCTGGGCCTGGCTCCGCTATCGATTCCCTCTGGGACCCTGGGCCAGACTTGGCTCCTCTTTGGAGTGTGGTTTTCCCATCTGTAAAACCAGGATAATGACACCGGTCGTCAGGGCCGGCCCACAACATTTTGGCACCTGAGGTGGGGAGCTCAAATGACACCCCCATTCCTCCTCGCTTGGGCCAAAGCTTTGAAAGGTCTCAATTCTCTGGGTCCTCAATTCTCTGGGTCCCCCCCAGTCTGACACCTGAGGCGGCCACCTCAGTTCACCTCATGGTAAGGCCAGCCCTGCCAGCTGTGCTGCGTATGGCCCGTGGAGGAGATGAGTTAAGGACGAGCCTCTTTTCCTTTCCCCAAACTTTTGCACATACCCCGCCCCCCCCACGCCCTTCTGTGCATCTGCTTCGCAAACACAGCCCCCTGTACACGCCTCTTGTAGCTAAGAACATAAGAACATAACATAAGAACGGCCATACTGGGTTAGACCAAAGGTCCATCTAGCCCAGTATCCTGTCTGCCGACAGTGGCCAATGCCAGATGCCCCAGAGGGGGTGGACCGAAGACAATGATCAAGTGATTTGTCTCCTGCCATCCATCTCCAGCCTTTGACAAACAGAGGCCATGGGCACCATTCCTTACCCCTTGGCGAATAGCCTTTTATGGACCTAACCTCCATGAATGTATCTAGCTCTTTTTTAAACTC
This sequence comes from Pelochelys cantorii, assembly GCA_032595735.1. Classification (NCBI taxonomy): domain Eukaryota; kingdom Metazoa; phylum Chordata; order Testudines; family Trionychidae; genus Pelochelys; species Pelochelys cantorii. The sequence goes on along the minus strand of CM064349.1, from coordinate 16,055,618 downwards.
TGTTAGGGTATGTCTACACTAGCCCCCTAGTTCAAACTAGGGAGGCTAATGTAGGCATTCGAAGTTGCAAATCAAGCCCGGGATTTAAATATCCCACGCTTGATTTGCGTCTTCCCAGCCGGTTGCCATTTTTGAAATGTACAAGTCCGGACTAGCTGCCTGCGTCTACACGCAGCAGGGACCCGGCATTTTGAATTAAAGCCCCTAAATCGAACTACCTGCTAAACCTCCTTGCAGGTTTAACGCAGGCAGTTAGTCCGGACTTGTAAATTTCAAAAAATGGCGACCAGCTGGGAAGATGCAAATCAAGCACGGGATATTTAAATCCCGGGCTTGATTTGCAACTTCGAATGCCTACATTAGCCTCCCTAGTTCGAACTAGGGGGCTAGTGTAGACATACCCTCATAGTCCTAGCCTTCACAGCCTCCTCTGGCAAGGAGTTCCACAGGTGGACTGTGCGCTGTGTGAAGAAGAACTTTCTGTTATTAGTTTTAAATCTGCTACCCATTAATTTCATTTGGTGTCCTCTAGTTCTTATTTTTATGGAAACAAGTAAATAACTTTTCTTTATTCACCCTCTCCACACCACTCATGATTTTATAGACCTCTCTCATATCTCCCCTCAGTCTCCTCTATTTTAAACTGTAAAGTCCCAGTCTCTTTAGCCTCTCCTCATATGGGACCCGCTACACACACACAGCCCCCATGCACGTGCCTCACACACACAAAGCCCCCTGTGCATGCCTCTCATAGGCACACACACAGAAGGTGCGTCTATGCTGCACCCGGAGCTCGAAATAAGCTACGCAATTTGAGCTACACAAATTGTGTAGCTTATTTCGAGTCAATTTCGAAATAGCTTATTTTGTCATTTGGTGCTGTCTGCACAGCACCAAATTTCGAAATAACCTGCTGTTCTGAAACGCTCCTTACTCCTCGTGGAATGAGGTTTACAGGGATGTCAGAATAGCAAGCCCGTTATATTTTGAAATAACAGGCTTGCTGTGAAGACGTGAGAGAGCTATGTCGGGATACTGCTGGTATTCCGAAATAGCGCTGCAGTGTAGACGTAGCCAAAGCTCCCTGTGCACACACATCACACAAAGCCCCCTCTGCACATGCCCCACACACACATGCAGCCCCTGTGTGCACACCTCACAATCACAGCACCCTGTACTCCTCCCGTTCCCCCCCCGTAGCCACATGCACACAGCCTACTGTGCACGCGCCTCACGTACACAGAGCACCCCACGCGCACGCACACCCACAGCATCCTGTGGACACAAGTTTCTCTCTCTCACATGCAGAGCACTGCAGCCGAGTGAAATTTCTCTCCCATCCCATGACAACGTTCAGGATTTCAGAACTACCCCTACCTGGCCTAGGGCCAAACCCGGGCTCTTTGCTATTCTCCACAAAAACCCAGCCAGCGAGAGCCAGGGGCATCCCCTGGGATGCAAAACACCTAAGTTCACAGCTGGGACTTGACTTTAGATCTCCGCAGGCCAAGTGACGGTGGTGTGGTGGATATTTCTCTCTCCCGGCAAGTGAAATCCCTACCTGGCCCAGAGAACACACTGTACAAATGTGCAAAAGGCTTCCGTTGCTGATGAAAAACCTGCTGTGTCACCTAATCTTTACCGCAGTCCAGCATCGCCCCCACTGTTCACCACCCCCTCTGCAGTAGCCAGTTCCAGGTCCGGCCCCACATCTCTCTTATCTGCACACCCCTCTCCAATCCTGTCCCTCTCCTTGTGCAGCAGGGAAGCTGCCCTGGTGCCCGCCCCCAACCAGATGCCACGGAAAAGGGAGAGAGCTGGTTATTCTCTGCTAGCAAACCGATGCCATGCTCCCGCGGGTTAACCCTCGCTCTGAGGAACAGCAGCCCAGGCTCTGTTAATGGTGTCGGTGCCAGCCTGTTGTGCAGCTCCACGTGGTGCAGGCAGATGGCCTCTTACCCTGGGTGTTTACAGCCGCGCGTAAAGTGGAGCGCGGGTCCCCAGCGCCAGGGGCGGGGCGGGCGTCTTGGGCCATGCCCACTTGGGAACGGCCTGTGGGCACCGGGAAGGCACTTGTGGTGGGGCCAGCGGGTCGGACTTGCCCTGTGTTACCGACGACAAAGAAAAACGTCAGGGGATGCAGTAGGCTAATGACGGCAACACGAACCTGCTCCTCTGTGGGATCCGGGCATGGTCCTCCCACAACCTGCTGGGGGCTGGATCACCCCCCTCCACCTACTCCATTACCACCAGTGACTCCCAGCTCCAGCAGCAGAAGCCAGAGGCCCAGAGCACACCGGGCAGGCCAACACCCCCTGCAGAATGGTACAATGCTCCCTCCCAGATCCAACCCACTGGAGGCCACATCAGGAGCCCTGCAGACCAATGCTGGCTCTGCACAGAGCTTGCCCCACACCCTGCCCCCCTGCCATGGACCTGGGCCCCGCCCTGGTGAGAGCCCCTCGAGGGAGCGGGGAGCAGTTCACATGCTGGGCTCCATTTAGTCCTGGCCCTATCGGCCACTGCAGGGTGGGCCTAGGTGCAGAAGAAGCCCTGCCCGTGATACAGCCCAGCAGGCTCCATCCAGCGCCTTCCATGCCCGAACATTTCAAACCTTGGGCCCAGAGTCTCGACGGTGCCTAATTCCCTTTGGATTTGAGTCTAGGGAAGTCCTTGACCCAGGCACATCCACCCCCTGGGGCTTTAGAGGAGGGGCTGCTGGAAAGGTGAAGGGGCATGACCCAGCCCTAATGGCATCACAGGGATTGACCAGACAGGGATACCCAGAGGTGGTGCCGTTACCTGGGCAAGCTCCTAAAACAAGGGAATGAATCCAGCTGCAATTTGTGCCCCCTCCTGGCTGCTCGAGAACAGCGACTACGCATGTCTCTGTCGGCCTCTGCTTTCTCGCCAAGACCCAGCCCTGCTGAGGACAGGTCCCGGCTGCCTGGGGGCTACGAGGAACTCTGCTGCCGCCCACAGAACCAGGGTACGTCTACACTAGCTCGTTAGTTCGAGCTAGGTAGGGTAATGAGGGCAACCGGAGTTGCAAATGAAGCCCGGGATTTAAATATCCCGGGCTTCATTTGCATGATCCCGGGCGCCGCCATTTTTAAATCCCCCTTAGTCCGAACTCCGTGCCCGCGGCTACACGCGGCACGGACTAGGTAGTTCGAATTAAAGATCCTAATTTGAACTACCGTTACTCCTTGTGGAATGAGGAGTAACGGTAGTTCGAATTAGGATCTTTAATTCGAACTACCTAGTCCGTGCCGCGTGTAGCCGCGGGCACGGAGTTCGGACTAAGGGGGATTTAAAAATGGCGGCGCCCGGGATCATGCAAATGAAGCCCGGGATATTTAAATCCCGGGCTTCATTTGCAACTCCGGTTGCCCTCATTACCCTACCTAGCTCGAACTAACGAGTTAGTGTAGATGTACCCCCAAGTCCTAGGCTGCTGAATTAACAGCACGACCTTAGGGGTGAGGGCTGTCATCGTGGGGTCTGACTCGAGCCATGTAGCACAGACGGTGAGGGAGCCATGGGGTCCCAAACTCTCTCCAGAGCCCTGGTGATTGTTGGCTCCATCCCTACCCTGACAGGGAGGAACATGGGACGTTCTGAGTGATGACGAGCAGAGATGGCGGGTGAGGTGAGGAGAGGTGACTGGGTTAGTGACAATAGCTATGTGACACGGTTAGTGCCAGTGTGAATGGGGATGGGCGGGTGACGCAAGCGCTGGCACCTATGGAGGGCACCCTCTGCTCTCTCTCCAAGAGCTCCGCTCATGGGAGTGGAAGCTTCCCTCCTTGGCACCCCAACTGCTCCCCATACCAACTCTCACTGACTGGTGAGATTTTTGTCTGGACGTGGTTGGGCCTGGTGGGAGCCATCTTCAGAAACCAGGCTTCATCAGGCCCTGACTCCCAAGACAGTGGACACCAGGCCTTTTCTTGAGGGAGCCTATTGCCGTCCTAGCAGGATGGGGGCAATTCTTGGAGGGCTTTACCCTTACCTCACAGGAAGCAATGGTGATACTGTAGACAAGGGGCTCCTGGACACTGGCACAATGCTAACACTCTGGGAGGGTCAAGGGATTTCCAACATGGTGCCCTCATGGAGCAACCCAACATGGCGTCACTAAGGGGCATCCCAACATGGCATCCCAACATGGCCTCCCCATGAGGTGTCCCAACATGGCCTCCCCATGTGTCCCAACATGGCCTCTTCATGAGGTGTCCCAACATGGTGTTGCAATGGTGTTGCAACATGGCATCGCCATGAGGTCTCCCAACGCCATGAGGACGTCCCAGTGAGGTGTCCTAATGTGATTTCCTAACATCCCCCCCAAGGTATCCCAGTGAGTCCTTGGTGGGAGCGGGGGGAGGGGCATGTCAATATGGCATCCTAACATGGCGACTGCACGGGCTGTCTCACTGTCCTGTCCCCACAGGTAGTCCCAATACAGCGTCCCAGCATGGTGAGCCCATGGTATGTCTCAGTGGAACTGCGACAAGCCCGCCGTGTTGCCAAAGGTGTAACCCACCCTCAAACTCTGTCCAGCCCCTGGGTGGAGGTGACAGGCAGTAAACCATGTAGAGCTCGTCCATCCCTGGGGCTTTGGGAGGAGACGTCACAGAGGGTTGGGGGTGAGGGATTCTGGGAACAGCAGGGGTGAGGGATTTTGGGAACAGCAGGGCTGGAGGGGGTGAAAGCGAGAGGGGGAGCAGACCACTGACCATATGATGAGTCACTGGCACCGTTGCGATCCCCTGTGGAGGTCACGACATCTACGGAAAGGAGAAGAGAGAAGGAGCTAAGCTCTCAGCGATGAACAAAGCGGGCAGGGGGGCAGGAACAGGGAGATGACAGCACAGCTGGGGGGGATATCAGGGTGCAAAACTACAGGGCAAAGAAGGAGGGTTCAGGGATTCATCCAGCCAAGGCAGCACCTGGTCTACCGACTCCCTGTGTTGGCCTGGCACTAGGCTTGCAAGCCAAGGGGCTGTGGGTTTAGTGGTCACAGATTTCACTGCCCCCATGGTTGCAATGCTGGGGCACCACCAGGTCAGACCCAGAGCCCGGGAGGCGACAGGCCCATACCAGATCCACTGACCTTGGGCAGGATTGGAACCAGCAGCCTAGGAAGGCAAGTTCTGATAGCCCAGTCCTAGTGCCCCAGAGCCAAACAGTGCCCCAGATCGGTGCCAGCATCCTATGAAAGGCCCCACTCCCTGCCTCCTGGACCCCTCCAGGACCCCAGGATGGACACATGAGCATTTTCCCTAGAATCCAGCTCCAAATTTTGCATCTCTCCCCAACCGGCAGACCCCAGCCCCCACCAGCCCCACACCTGAGCCCTCACAGGGGGACTGCAAACCGGATGGGAATTTTTCCGTTCTGCTAGTGAGAGGCTCGGTGATGAAGAAACCACGACAGTGGCTGCCTTCCCTCCTCCTCTTTCCTCTCATGATGTCTAGGCTCCCACGCAACAGCTATTCACCCGCTGCCAGGCTGTCAGAGCCGGGCCTCCGGGGCCACGGGGCCACAATTCTTCTGCTGGGCCAGAAGTGTTTTATGGGAAGCCCGGGAGGCTGACTCATCCCGTTTCTCCTCTGCGGAGATCCCCAGCACTTCCTGCCCGTGCAGCTGCTGGGGGGAGGGAAGGGGGGGGAAATGGGAGGGAGGTGGCCCTAATCCCACTTACCTTGACAGGTCCCCAGCTGCTTGGCCGCGTTCTCAACATCTTGTTCAAATCCGGCCCTGGAAGGAAACCAAGGGAGAGCGCGGTGAAGGAGCCTGTCGCCTCCATTAAGCCCCCTGCTCCGTAATGGGGGCGCCAGAGAAACGATGCGGTGTTCACACGAGAGGCAGCAGCCTCCCTCACCGGGAGCAGCCTCCTCGCCGTGCGGCCCAGCTGCAACCCTGCTCTGTGCCGGACGCGCACGGGGCTGCGTGCGCCGGAATGTCTTCCCTGGGCTTGTTGGCTGATGGATGTTGGAGGGTGGGAACGGTGTGGGGGAGGGGACGAGCAGGGAAGGCCGCAGGGAGTGAAGATCCCAGGAGGTCTGGACCACAGGAGGCTGATCACCTGGGCTCCGAGGCAAACGATGCAGCAGCATCGCGTGGCAGAGCCGGGCTGCTTTCGGGGCCACCTCTCCCCCCCTCAGCCCGGCATTAAGCTTCCACTTCCCAAGCAACATCCAGCCAGAGGCTGTGACGGGCTAGGCAGGTCATGAGGCCCCCATAAAGCACCCTGTATGGAACACACACTGTCTCCACGGAAGTGTGAAGTAGTGGTTAGAGCGGGGGAGACCTGGCATCAGGACACCTAGATTCTGTTCCTCGTTTAGGGAGGGGAGTGGCGCCTAGGTGTTAGAAGAAGGGGAACTTGGAGTCAAGACACCTGCATTCGATTCTCTTTCATTCCTGACTGTCTAGGCCTCAGTTTCCCCATCTGTGAGATGGGGATGCTGCCCCAGACCTACCTTGCTAGGGGAAGGCGGTGGGGCTTACAGTACATGGGAGGTGGGTCTGAGAGCATGGTTTGCAGCAGGCCAGCACGGTGCAGATAGTGATCCAAGGGAGAATTCGCCCTCCGACCTAGCTACTGCCTTTCGGGGAGGGAGGTGAATGGCAGGGATGGAGCATTTCAAGTGTAGACAAAGCCTGAGTCTGGCTCCATTGGCTCTAAAACCATCTAACCCCTGAGGCGCGCGATGACCTCAGGCACTGACCCGCAGCCTCGACTTCTGCCCTTCCCCCTCTACCAAACGGCTCAGATCTTTTCCAGAGCCGAGCAGACAATCCCCTTTCGAGGCTCTGCAAGGTGCTGTTGTTCCGCCAGGGACGGACGCTCCGACTCTGACCGATGTTGCAAAAGAGAGGAGCCGTCTGCGAACACGCAGGCGATGACCAGAGGAGGGGCAGTCCCTGCTCCGTCTGGGGCACAGCTGAACTTTTCGCATCGGAGCCTGCTGTTTCAGGCAGATTCTGGCTCTCCCCCAGGTTAGGGAGCACGACTCGCTCCCTGCTCCAAAACCCACTTTGTGGCAGCCTGCCCCAGCACCCTTCAGCTTCTGTGCAATTCCAGTTCCTAGAAAATGTTCCAACCCGCTTTTCCCCTATCTCCTCTCCCACTGGTCCCGCTGGGCTGGATTTGGGGGGGTTCCTTTCTAACACCCCAATCTGCCAGGATGCCCAAGGCAAGCCGAGGACCCCGCCGTCTGGGGACCACAGGAGTCGCCGGGACTACTGGGTGGGTGAGGCCGGCTGTGTAGCCAGGGAGCAATCTCTGCCCTGAGCTTTCTCAAGGCTGGAGACTTCTGTGCGCCCCCCACTAGGCCCCTCTGCTATGCACCTTCAAAGAGCAGCATGATTGGGAGTCCTCGGGGGCGAGTGCCACTGTGTCTCCATCTCTGTGCCGCAGTTCCCCCTCCGTGTTCCCGGGCCTAATCAAACCCAGAACCCATCATCTCCCTGGCAGCTACTTCCCAGCACACGATCCTAATTCGGTGCAGCTGGGAGGCCCGGCGGCGATGCTGGTGAGTACCATACAGGCCAGGAGCTGCGGGGGTGTGTATGTGTGTGTGTGTGTGTGGGGGGGTGTGTGTGTGTGTGTGTGTGCGCGCGCGTGTCTGGAGGGTGAGTATTCGTGATGCCGGCCTAATGTGTGTGTGTGTGTGTCTGGAGGGTAAGTATTCATGATGCCGGCCTAATGAGGTTAATTACAGATTTCATGCCCTGAGGTTTTCTCATGGTCCTGGCGCACGTGTCTTCTCTAGCAGGAGGTGCTTTGGAGCACACGCACCCTGGGGCTGGAGTGGGGGTGGAGCCGGGAATTGAAGGGAACAGCTGATACAGGACAGGGCCCGGGGGAACATGGACACATGCGCATTGCTCCCGGATGGCCCCATGGCTAGCTCGGTCATGGCACCTCGGCACACCTATACGCCAGCGTCCCGAACACGACTCTGTCGGCCTCTAATGGCCAGCCTGGCAACTGCTCCTGCTTGCAGAGAAAGGAGCCACTGCTCCTGGTTGAGACCCACTGACAAGGGGGGAGGGCGGGGAAAGGGAGGAGGCAACTGCCCCCGGACCCAGCAATTCTACAGGGCCTGGGGCTCCCGGCTGCTGCTACTGCAGCAGTGGCAGTGCTCAGAGGCCCAGGCCCTTTAAATCACCACCAGAGCGCCGTGCGGCACGCTTCGTGCGGCTCTAAGGGCTAGGGCTGGTGTGGCACACTTCGTGTGGTTCTAAGGGCTGGGGGGAGGGCCCATGTGGCGTGCTCCATGTGGCTCTAAGGGCTGGGGAGGGAGGGCGGTGTAGTGTGCTCTGTGTGGCTCTCAGGGCGGGGGGGAGGGCCCGTGTGGCGTGCTCCATGTGGCTCTAAGGGCTGGGGAGGGAGGGCGGTGTAGCGTGCTCCGTGTGGCTCTCAGGGCGGGGGGGAGGGCCCGTGTGGCGTGCTCCATGTGGTTCTAAGGGCTGGGGAGGGAGGGCAGTGTAGCGTGCTCCGTGTGGCTCTCAGGGCCGGGGGGAGGGTGATGTGGCATGCTGTGAAAGGCCACTGTATTGATTTGCAATGAACACGCTCCGGGGATGCAATGTGTAACAGGTTCGGAGACATGGGTGGAGGATGAAGGTAGGGCTGAGAGAGGCAAACCCCCATCCCCATCCTGACCCTTTCTGCTGGGACCCTGCCCCCCATGGGAGCCAAGCCACCTCTTCGCCCCCCCCCGCCACAAGGAGGCGGGGCAGCACCCTGCATGCATGGCCCCTACCACCATGGGGAGAGGGGAGGGGGTGCGCGCCCTAGCCCTACAGCACAGGGAGGATGAGCGCTCGGGGGCAGCAATGCTCTACCCCCAGTACGCCTACACTAAGTGTCCTGGGGTGGAGCGTGGGCGGGGCCAGGCGTCCCCTGCCTAGCATACCGGCTGCCCTTGCTCCAAGAGTGGTTGAGTTGGCCGAAGGGTGGTGAAGCTAGCCTGGGATACATGGTAACTTCTTCCATACCCCAGCTGAGTTAGGTCAGGGCACGTTGGAAACCTGCATCCGCTCACTTTCAACATCCGTCACTTGTGCTCTGCGCAGATGCTGACCGGGGACAGCAGACCCCTGGGAAATCCCTCTCCCAATCTTTACCCAGATCTGCTTACCTGATCTCTTGTCCAAAAGCCACGCACGCGCCGGTCCGGAGCCAGACACAGTACGGATCACGGGAGGCCAAGCAGCTCCTGTGATGGATTGGGAAGTAGATCAGGCATAGAATCGCAGAAACAGGCCGCCTGATCCAGTCCCCTGCACTTAGGCGGGACTCAATATTGTCTAGACAAAGGGTGGGCAATAAGACGGAGGCAGTTCAGGCCACAGCTGCTTTATTTACCTGTGCGTCCACAGGTATGGCCGCTTGCAGCTCCCATTGGCTGCGGATCACCGTTCCTGGCCAATGGGAGCTGCAGGAAGCGGCGCAGACCAGGACAACGCTTCCCACAGTTCCCATTGACCCGGAACGGCGACCCACGGCCAAGGGGAGCTGCGATCGCTGGTACCTATGGAGGCACAGGTAAATACAGCAGCAGCGGCTCACCAGGGGCCAAACTTGGCGAACCACATCTGGCCCGAGGGCTGGTTATTGCCCAACCCGATCTAGACTAGGGGTCTGCAACCTACGGCTCTCAAGCCAAATATGACTCAGTATGAAACCAAATATGGCTCTTCTGTCATTCCCAAAATGCAGGCAACTTCTTACATGAAAATGAAAAATGAATTCAAAATTTTAAAAACGTGTCGTTACTCCTGTAGCTTGAATGCGGCACACAAACCGCAATTTGACCAGTGATGATGTGAATTCCAAGAAATGCGCGAAAAGATGCAGCAGCAGAAGTGCCATTCAATAAAGTCCGTGGGTACAATGTTTCATTGACGCTATTATTAATCATCATGTCAATTCTCAATAATATTAAGTTGTCTATTTTCACTCATGCCAATGGGCATTCTCATATGGCTCTTTGCTGACCACTTGTTCTGAATTTGGATGTAGTTTGGCTCTTTGGTTTGAAAAGGATGCCGACCAACCCTGACAGGTGTTTGTCTAACCTGCTGTGAAAAACCTCCAGCATGCAGATCCCAGAACCTCCGTAGGTCATTTGTTCCAGCGCTTAACTAGCCTGACAGTTAGGACATTTTTCCTAATGCCTTTGCTAAATCTCCCTTGCTGCAATTTAAAACCATTACTTCTTCTCCTACTCTCAGGGATTAAGGAGAATAATTTATCGCCCTCCTCTTTATCACAACCTGTTAAGGACTTCCAGGCCATTATCATGTCCCCCACTCCCTGTTCTCTTCTCCACACTAAACAAACGCCATGTTTTTAATCTTCTCTCACAGATCAGGTTTTCTAAACCTTAAATTTTTTTTTTGCTCTCCTCTGGACTTTCTCCAATTTGTCCACATTGTTCCTGCAACGTGGCACCCAGAACTGGACACAATACTCCAGGCGAGACCTTATCAGTACCAAGTAGAGTGGAAGAATTATTTCTCATGTCTTGCTTACAACGGACCTGCTAATACATCCCAGAATGATCTTCACTTTTTGTGCAGCGGTATGACACTGTTGACTCATATTGAGTTTGCAATCTACTACTGTATAACCCCAGAGCTCCCTCCTGGCCAGTTCCTTTCCCATTTTGTATGCGTGCCACTGATTGTTCCTCCCGAAGTGGAGTACTGCCTTTGCATTTGTTCTTATTGAATTACGTCCTATTTAATTCAAGCCCTTTCTTCAGTGTGCCCAGATCATTGTGAATTTTTAATCCCGTCCCGCAAAGCGCTTGCAACTCCCCCCAGCTCAGTGTCATCTGCAAACTTTGTAAGTGTGCTCCCTGGGCCATTATTCAAATCAAATATGAAGACAGTGCCTAGAACCAGACCCCCAAGAGAGCCTGTCGGGACGTCACTCGAGATGTCCTCCCAGCTTGACTATGACCATTGATCATTACTCTTGGAGTACACTTTTCCAGAAAGCTGTGCACCCATCTAACTTCCGCTCTAGCCAGGGATGCCAGACCACCCCTCGGCCCCAGGCTCCACCCCACTCAACCTCTTCCCCTAAGACCAGGGGTGGGCAAGAGATGGCTTGTGGGATGGATCCACCCTGCCAAGCCGTTTGATTGGGCCCACGGCCCTGAAGCTGTTCAAAATGCCCGATGGCTTTCTCCGGCTCCCCTCCCCTGCCAGGGGGGTATGGCACCTAGAGGGAGCTGCCAGCTGTTTTGAACAGCTGGGAGTGGGGCCTGGGAGTGTGCGAAGTTCCCCTCCCCCACCGCCAGGGAAACACTGGTTCCCTCTAGGTGCCGCAAGACCCTGGTGGGGGGGTGACAAAGTTTGTGTGTTTCTCCCCCCCCCAGGTCCTGCTCCCAGCTGCGATGCTTGGCCTGGGGGTGGGGGGAGCATGCAAACTCTCTCGCCTCCTCCACGGAGCGCACGGCCCTGAGCGGCACATGGAGGGAACCTTGAGCAGCCTGGGGCTGCTGCCTGAGGGAGCCTGCCTTGGGGAGCCCATTGGACTGCTGGCTGGGAGCCGCCTAAAGTAAGTGACTCCTGGCCAGAGCCTGCCTCCGGCGCCCCACCCCACTGCCACTCCCCAAATCCGTGCCCCAGGTCACCACACCCTCCTTCTCCAGATCACCATCCGAATCTTCTGCACACACATCCCACCCCAGGTCACAATGCCCTCCCAGACCCTGCTACACCCCTCCCCCAGGTCAAAATTCACTCCTGTACCCCTTCTCCCTCCTGGACTCTGCACCCCAATCCCCTGCTCCTGGTCACAACCCCCTCATTCACCCAAACTCCCTCTCAGACCCCACATCCTCTCCTGCACCCCATTCCCCAACCTAAGCTCCCTTCTGTACCCAGCCTCTGTCCCAGATCCCACAACCCCTCCATAGGAAAGTGCAGCCCTTGGCCATTTTCCAAAATCTTGGAGTGGCCCCCCCATCAAAAATTGTTGCCTAATACCCTGTCCTTGCCCTGCTTTTCCCACCCCTGCCCTGCGCCCCACTCCACCTCTTCCCCCACCCATCTCTTCTCCCTCCCTCCAGGAGTTTCCTGAACACTGCAAATCATCTGTCTGCGGTGCCCCAAGAAGTACAGGGGAGGAGTTGGTTGGCAGGGCCACCAGCGGGTGAGAAGCATGGCAGGGGAGGGAGCTTGGCAGCTGCACTAATTTGTCCCTGTGGGTGCTCCAGTCCCAAAACACCCACAGAATTGGCTCCTATGGCAGGGTCATGTCAAAGCTATATTTCTCTAGACTGTCATGTGAGACAGCACAAAAGCCTTACTGAGGCTGAGCTATACCACATCTACCGCTTCCCCCCTCATCCACCAGGCTTGTTACCCTGTCAGTGAAAGATATTAGGTTTATTTGATATAATTTCTTTAGACAAATCCATGCTGACTGTTACTTATTTTATTTTCTTCTAGGTGTTTCCAAATTGATTGCTTGATTATTTGCTCCATTATCTCTCCAGGTACCAAAGTGAAGCTGACTGGTCTCTAATTCCCTGGGCTGCCATTTGTCACCTTTTTACATCTAGCTACTTTGGTCACCCTGTTCCAGTCCTCTGGGATCTCTCCCGTCTTCCACAAGTTCTCAGAAATAGTCACTAATGGCTCACAGATCTCTTCAGCCATCTGCTTAAGCAACAAGAAAGGCAGCAGCCTGGATGGGGCTAGCCATCCTCATGCTCCAAGGCCAAAGCAGATCATCCTCTGTGGGCCAGGAAGGAATCCCCCTCGCCTGGCCCCAGGGGAAGTTAAATGCACATATACCTGCCTCCAGCTATGTCTAGACTATAGGCTTCTTTCGGAAGAAGCTTTTCCGGAAGAGATCTTCTGAAAAAACTTCTTCCAAAAGAGAGTGTCCACACAGCAAAAGCGCATTGAAAAAGTGATCTGCTTTTTTGAAAGATAGCGTCCGCACTGAATGGACGCTATCTCGCATTTCAGCTGTGATTACTATGGACGGAGTGGCCACCAGGGCACCTGTGCTTTTCCTCTTTCCTCTTCTTGCAAAATAACTCCCTCTTCCCCGCCCACACACGCCTTTTTGCGAAAGAGCTCTTTCAGAAAAAGCCTTCTTCCTCATAGAAAGAGATTTACCAATGTCGGAAAAACCCCTCGATTTTTTTCTGAAAGAACGTGATTGCAGTGTGGACGTAAGTGAAGTTTTTTCAGAAAAACGGCCATTTTCCCAAAAAAACTCTGCAGTGTAGACATACTCTCTGAAATAGCTGGCATGGGCCACTGTCAGGAAAGCAGACACGATGGCCCATTGACATATTCTGGGCTAGTGAATCCAATGGGCCTGATTCTCTTTTCACTTGCGGCCTGATAGAAGGCCAGAGAAGTCAGCGGGGGAATGTTCATTGGCTTCCCTGGGCATCAGCTCAGACCTGGCTTGATGCCCATGTCAGTAAATGATGGGCAGCCCTCCCGAGGACGGTCAGTTTGGGTATGTCTAGACTACATGCCTCTGTCGGCAGAGGCATGTAAAATAGACTACCCGACATAGTCAATGAAGCGGGGATTTAAATATCCCCGGTTTCATTAAAATAAAAATGGCAGCTGCGCTGTGCCGGATCAGCTGATTGTTGGCACAGCGCGCGAGTCAAGACGCGGATCGGTCGACAGGGGAAGCCTTTCTCGACTGATCCTGTAACCCTCGTTTCACGAGGCATAAGGGAGCGGTCGAGAAAGGCTTCCTCTGTCGACCGATCCGTGTCTTGACTGCCGCGCTGTGCCGACAATCAGTTGATCCGGCACAGTGTGGCGGCCATTTTTATTTTAATGAAGCCGGGGATATTTAAATCCCCGCTTCATTGACTATGTCGGGTAGCCTATTTTACATGCCTCTGCCGACAGAGGCATGTAGTCTAGACATACCCTTTCAGAAAACGCGGCACAGAGAGCGGAACTGAACCGTCCGAAATCACACAAATCACTGGGGGAGCCGAGAATGGAACCCAGAAGTCCTGGCTCGCTGCCCTGCCCACTCTAACCACTAGACCCCACTCTCCTCTCAGAGCTGGGAGTAGAACCCAGGGGTCCCAGGACTCCCACCCCCATCCTGGTCCACCACTAGACAGGTCCCTGCGCGTCTAATGCCAGCACAGTTCTACTCCACGTGCTGTGTCCCCATGGAGGGGGGCTGCCCCGGGGGCTTTTTATAGGTGGTTTCAATTGCCAGATAAAGGACACGAAAAGGTCAGCAAGGGATTGCAGGGGACTCTGGGTTTCCTGGAACTGGCTGGGGTTGGACACCCACACCTGTCGGGGCTGGGACACGGGCCAAGCAGAGGCATTGGGGGAGCCAATGGCTATGTATGGTGCGCACACACCCTACGCATACACGCTCCCCTGACACTCATACACACGTGCTCTACAGCACTATGCCCTGCACACACACACACTTCCCTCAACACACACTGCCCCTCGACACGCATACACACATGCTCTACACCTCCCCCCCGCACACACGCACGCACACACACACACACACACACACACTTCCCTCAACACACATCCCATTACACATACTGCCCCTCGATAGGCATACATACATGCTCTACACCCCCCACACCCTGCACATACACACTTCCCTCAACACACACTCCCTACACACATACACACTGCCCCTCGACATGCATACACACATGATCTAAACCTCTCCACCCTGCACACACACACACTTCCCTCAACACACACTCTCTACACACATATACACACTGTCCCTTGACACACATACATATAAATTCTACATCCCCCATGCCCTGCACACACACTCCCTACACACATACACACACTGCCCCTCGACACTCATACACACATGCTCTACACCCCCACGCCCTGCACACAAACACACACGCTTCCCTCAACACACATCCCCATCACACATACACACACTGTCTCTCAACACACTTACTATACACCCTTCTACCTTTCACATACACACACACTTCCCTCAACACACATAACCCATGCACACATACACACACTGCCCCTCAACACATACTTTACACCAACCATGTACACACACACACACACACATTTCCCCAACACATACACCCTGAACACACACTCCCGACACACATTCACACATCCTGTACAACCTCCCATCCTGCACACACACACTTCTCTGAACATACACCCCTATACACATACACACACTGCCACTCGACACACATAGTGTGCACCCCCAACCATGCACACATACACACACTTCCCTCAACACCTCCCCGCTACACACACAGGGTATGTCTACACTACAAAGTTAATTCGAACTAACAGCTGTTAGTTCAAATAAACTTTCATAGGCGCTACACATGCAAACCACTAGTTCGAACTTAATTCGAATTAGCGGAGCGCTTAATTCGAACTAGGCAAACCTCATTCTACGAGGACTAACGCCTAGTTCGAATTAAGTAGTTCAAATTAAGGGCTGTGTAGCCACTTAATTCGAACTAGTTGGAGGCTAGCTCTTCCCAGCTTGCCCTGGTGGCCACTCTGGGCCAAGCCAGGGAAACACTTCTGCCCCCCTCCTGGCCCCGGAGCCCTTAAAGGGGCATGGTCTGGCTACAGTGCCCGTGCCAGTTGCAAGCCTGCCAGCACCCAGCCAGCAGACCCTGCACCTGGCACGGCATGAGCCAGCCACTCGCAGCCACCCAGCCCTCCGCCTCTTCCCAGGACCAGGCTGGCGGCTCCCAGGAGCCTGCCCGGGGCCGCAAGAGGCGGGTGCCCGCCTGGTCTAGTGTGGAGATCGTGGACCTCATCGAGGTTTGGGGGGAGACCTCCAACGTCCACGACCTCCGCACTAGGCACAGGAATGCGGCCGTCTAGGGCAGGATAGCTGCCAGCCTGGCCACCAAAGGCCACATGCGAACCCAGGAGCAGGTTTGCATGGAAATCAAGTTGGTCCAGTGAGACCCCCGACCCTGAGCCCTGAGCTTAGAACATAAGAACATAAGAACGGCCGTACTGGGTCAGACCAAAGGTCCATCTAGCCCAGTAGCCTGTCTGCCGACAGCGGCCACCACCAGGTACCCCAGAGGGGATGGACTGAAGACAATGACCAAGCCATTTGTCTCGTGCCATCCACCTCCAGCCTTCCACAAACAGAGGCCAGGAACACCATTCCTACCCCCTGGCTAATAGCACTCCATGGACCCAACCTCCATGAATTTATCTAACTTCTCTTTAAACGCTGTTATAGTTCTAGCCTTCACAGCCTCCTGTGGCAAGGAGTTCCACAGGTTGACTATGTGCTGTGTGAAGAAGAACTTTCGCTTATTAGTTTTAAACCTGCTGTCCATTCATTTCATTTGGTGTCCTCTAGTCCTTATATTATGGGAACTAATGAAGAACTTTTCTTTATGCACCCTCTCCACACCACTCATGATTTTATATACCTCTATCGTATCCCCCCTCAGTCTCCTCTTTTCTAAGCTGAAAAGTCCCAGTCTCTTTGGCCTCTCTTCATATGGGACCTGTTCCAAACCCCTAATCATTGTAGTTGCCCTTTTCTGAACCCTTTCCAAGGCCAAAATATCTTTTTTGAGGTGAGGAGACCACATCTCTACACAATACTGAAGATATGGCGTACCATAGTCTTATACTTCCCCTCCTCCTTCTTCCCCTGGCTTCCCCCTTCCAGCTCCCTCCTCCCCTCTCCCACCCTCTCTCTTCCCCTCTCCCACCTCCTTTTCCCAGTCTCCCCAGAGGTAACCCCCCCCCAGTTTTGTTAAATAAAGAGAGTTTCTATTTTTGAACACGTGTCCTTTATTTTTTACATCAGGAAGGGGGGCTAGGGAAGGGTAAGTGGAAGGAGGTGAGGGAGGAATGGGGCACGAGCCCCTGATGGGGAGGACTGGGGTGGCTCTGCGGGCTCCTCGGGGTGGAAGCTCTCCTGCAGGGCCTCCTGGATCCTGACAGCCCCCCGATTGACACCCCCGGATGGCAGCCTGCGGCAAGTGCAGCCGGGCTGATGGCCGAGTGCTGTGATGTGCCAAGTATGGGCACTCAGGGCACTGCAAGACAGGACTGCTTTGCTGTCCCTCATTGAGGTAGACAAGCAAGCGGGGAACCCTGAGAACTGTCTGTCCGGGGTGGGGGTCGGGTCCCTTTAAGCACAGCCCTTGGCTAGCCTGAGGCAGCAGCTCCACACTCTAAGTCCTGGTTCCGGCCAGCCTTAACTTCGGTTCAGGGTCCACTCAATGTGGATATGCTAGTTTGAATTAGCAAAACGCTAATTCGAATGAGTTTTTAGGTCTAGATGCACTAGTTCGAATTAGCTTAGTTTGAATTAACTAATTCGAATTAAGTTAGTTCGAATTAGTGCTGTAGTGTAGACATACCCACACATACACACGTGCACTATGCCTCAACACACATACATGTGCTCTATTACCCCCATCCTCGGGTGTGTACGCCCTGCACACACACTTCCCCCAACACCCCACACAGCTCCCTTCCCTCTCACACCTGCACACCATGTAAATGGAACCCTGGCCCCTGCTGCAGCCTTGGGACTCTGCTGAGAAAGGTCCCTCCAAGCCAGGGAAAGTGGCACTGAGGGGTGTCAGGGCAGAAGGCCCCCGCCCCTCCCCCAGCCCATCCCCCACTCACTTCCGACAGCTCCCATGGGCATCGCAGCGGCTGAGCGGCACGCGCACCACGCAGCTGGAGAAGGCCACGTACAAGGCCTGGCGGGCCTTGTCCAGCTCCAGACCCACAATTCGCCTGTCCGCTCTCTTCATGCTGCACCTGAGGGACAGCACAGAAAGCCAGGGTCAAAACTAAGCCTGGGGCCCCATCGCCGTGCTGCTCTAGGCCCCCCCTCCTCCCACGAGAGCACTGGGGCAGCCGAATTGCTCTGTTTGAGAGGTGGGGAAACTGAGGCATGGAACGGGGGCAGGGGGCAACCAGCCATGAATGGAAACTAGGAGTCTGGCCCAATGTTCCCTCTAAGATTTTCTATCCACGAGCAGATCGAGTTTTGTCATGTGCACAGGGTGCACCGCCTCACTGTGGCCCGGTTCCAGCTTCGGCACACCGGGCAGCCCCCCGCTGTGAGGCCTGGGCCACTGGAGCAGACCCCTGGGTGCTGGAGCATAGCTCCTGCCACGCTGACCCCCACTGCCGCCAGGGACTCTCCCCAGCAGACCCGCTGCAGCCCAGGACTCCCACACTCCGCCTGGGCCATGTGATGGCTACACTCAGGCGGAGCTGTGGTGCTATTTTTCGCACTACTGCCCTGGCCCAGGAGCAGCAGTCCTGGAACACAGAACAGCTACCTGTCATGCGGCCCCGCCCGCAGGAGCAGCTGGGGCTGCGGTGCTATTTTTAGTACCACGGTCCAAGCTCCAGCTCCTAGCTACCATGTGGTGGCTACCCAGCTGTTCCTGAGGTGGAGCAGCCATCCGCCACATGGCTCTGCCCCTGGGAGCAGCTGGGGCTGCGGCTCTGCTGAGGAGGTGGGCAGGACTGAAATTTTTGGTGTGCACCCATGCAGGCGCACACCTTAGAGGGAACCCTGGTCCGGACTTCTGGGTCCCTTCTCTAATTTCCCAGCCACGTTCAGGAACAAAGCCCTGGAGTCAGGATACCGCTCCCCCTAACCACTAAACCCCATCTCCTCAAAACTGAGGCTAGGATCCAGGAGACCTGCTCTGACCGCTGGTCCCACTCTCTCTAAGAACTGATTTGCTCAGTGTCCGTCTCTCCATCCAGCTGCCCCTGCGGAGCCCCAGCTACACTTACTGGGCCGGGCTATAGACGCTGATCTCCTCCAAGAGCAGGGTCTCCACGCTGGAGTTCTCCTGAGTCCCAGTAAGAACCTTCAGCACCTTCCCGTCCTCCGAGCCGAGGAAGAGCACCGTGTAGTTCCCACGTGGGCCGGCGGCTGTATCAATGGCCAGCTGGGTCAGCTTGTACCTGAGAGGGGTGGCAGGGAGCGAGGTCTGGGCACAAGCCTGGCATGGCAACCCAGGGGACTTGGAAGTCCTTGGATGCAAATGCCCATCAACACGCATGTGCAGCCACATGCTCATGTGTGCACACACGCACGCATGCATAGGCATGCCCCTGCACCTGCACTATTGCGCCCGGGAAAACATGCACACACACACACATACCTGTGCATGTTGGATCACACCTGGAAATGCATGTGCACAACAGACATACACAGGACTAGATCTGGGTATGGCACATGCACATGCAAACGCACACCAGGGCGCACACGTCACACATGTGAACACACCCAATACATCAGCACACGCACAGAGGCCGGTCTGTTCCCAGGTCCCAGGGCCTGATCACTGACCACTGGCCAAAAACCATTTGCTGGGAACAATTTACTGGCCCAAGGGATCCCAGCCCCAATGCCCAGCGTCAATAGCTGTCAGTGACAGAGGCAGTCCCTCTGTGCTGTTCCCCCTCCCTGACCCAGGGCAGGACACATGGGGCTGTTCAGAGTGAACCAGCAGGGCCTAGGGACTGAGCCAGAGCACAATTTAGCCGGGAAGATGTCCTGACTGCATCAGCTCCCGGAGGAAGGATCCTTTCGCCTTGTGGCAGAGCACAGAGGTCGGTCTCCATAGGGTGCAGCAAGTGGAGCCTGGGAGAACCCAGCCCTGGGCACTTGTCTAGGTGGGTCCTGGCTGGGCTGGACGGTTCCCCCCGTCCCAGCTGTCCAGGTGGCACTGGCCCTTCCTCACCTGCCCTCCAGCCCCAGCGCCCACGTGGTACCTGCTGGTGGTCTTGGTGAACCAGGGCCTTCCCGTGGCGGAGGGCACGGCCTCGTCCAGCAGCGGGTAGGACTTGATGAAGGCCAGCATCTCATCAGGGAACTCGTTGGAGGTTCTGTAGCCGGCCGCTTGGCCAACCCCGGCACAGCTGCCTGGCCTGTAGGGATGGCAAGAACCCAGAGGTGGGTGTCGGTGGCACAGCATGGCCCCTCAGCTGGCTGGGGCAGTGCTGCTGCCCCCTACCCCGCATGCTGTAGCTGCTCCACACCCCTGACTCCCAGTGAGGGGATGGACTGGGGAGGGGAGCTCCCAAGGGATCTGACGTTGCTTTAACTAAACCTTGTCTCTGGGTATGTCTACACTACAAAGTTAACTCGAACTAACAGCCGTTAGTTCGAATTAACTTTCATAGCATCTATACACACAAACCGCTAGTTCGAAATTAATTCGAACTAGCGGAGCGCTTAATTCGAACTAGGTAAACCTCATTCTACGAGGACTAACGCCTAGTTCGAATTAAGTAGTTCGAATTAAGGGCTGTGTAGCCACTTAATTCGAACTAGCTGGAGGCTAGCCCTTCCCAGCTTGCCCTGGTGGCCACTCTGGGCCAAACCAGGGAAACTTTTCTGCCCCCCTCCCGGCCCCGGAGCCCTTAAAGGGGTACGGTCTGGCTACAGTGCGTGTGCCAGTGGCAAGCCTGCCAGCACCCAGCCAGCAGACCCTGCACCTGGCACGGCATGAGCCAGCCACCCGCAGCCACCCAGCCCTCCGCCTATTCCCAGGACCAGGCTGGCGGCTCCCAGGAGCCTGCCCGGGGCCGCAAGAGGCGGGCGCCCGCCTGGTCTAGTGTGGAGATCGTGGACCTCATCGAGGTTTGGGGGGAGACCTCCAACGTCCACGACCTCCGCACTAGGCACAGGAATGCGGCCGTCTAGGGCAGGATAGCTGCCAGTCTGGCCACCAAAGGCCACATGCGAACCCAGGAGCAGGTTTGCATGAAAATCAAGTTGGTCCAGTGAGACCCCCGACCCTGAGCCCTGAGCTTAGAACATAAGAACATAAGAACGGCCGTACTGGGTCAGACCAAAGGTCCATCTAGCCCAGTAGCCTGTCTGCCGACAGCGGCCACCACCAGGTACCCCGGAGGGGATGGACCGAAGACAATGACCAAGAGATTTGTCTCGTGCCATCCATCTCCAGCCTTCCACAAACAGAGGCCAGGGACACCGTTCCCACCCCCTGGCTAATAGCACTCCATGGACCCAACCTCCATGAATGTATCTAACTTCTCTTTAAACTCTGTTATAGTTCTAGCCTTCACAGCCTCCTGTGGCAAGGAGTTCCACAGGTTGACTATGTGCTGTGAGAAGAAGAACTTTCGCTTATTAGTTTTAAACCTGCTGTCCATTCATTTCATTTGGTGTCCTCTAGCCCTTCTATTATGGGAACTAATGAAGAACTTTTCTTTATTCACCCTCTCCACACCACTCATGCTTTTATAGACCTCTATCGTATCCCCCCTCAGTCTCCTCTTTTTTAAGCTGAAAAGTCCCAGTCTCTTTGGCCTCTCTTCATATGGGACCTGTTCCAAACCCCTAATCATTGTAGTGGCCCTTTTCTGAACCCTTTCCAAGGCCAAAATATCTTTTTTGAGGTGAGGAGACCACATCTGTACACAGTACTGAAGATATGGCGTACCATAGTTTTATACTTCCCCTCCTCCTTCTTCCCCTGGCTTCCCCCTTCCAGCTCCCTCCTCCCAGGTTTCCCCCTCCCCTCTCCCACCCTCTCTCTTCCCCTCTCCCACCTCCTTTTCCCAGTCTCCCCAGAGGTAACCCCCCCCCCCAGTTTTGTTAAATAAAGAGAGTTTCTATTTTTGAACACGTGTCCTTTATTTTTTACATCAGGAAGAGGGGCTAGGGAGGGGTAAGTGGAAGGAGGTGAGGGAGGAATGGGGCACGAGCCCCTGATGGGGAGGACTGGGGTGGCTCTGCGGGCTCCTCGGGGTGGAAGCTCTCCTGCAGGGCCTCCTGGATCCTGACAGCCCCCCGATTGACACCCCCGGATGGCAGCCTGTGGCAAGTGCAGCCGGGCCGATGGCCGAGTGCTGTGATGTGCCGAGTGTGGGCACTCAGGGCACTGCAAGACAGGACTGCTTTGCTGTCCCTCATTGAGGTAGACAAGCAAGCGGGGAACCCTGAGAACTGTCTGTCCGGGGTGGGGGTCGGGTCCCTTTAAGCACAGCCCTTGGCTAGCCTGAGGCAGCAGCTCCACGCTCTAAGTCCTAACCTGATGCCCTGCTGGCACTGGTTCCGGCCAGCCTTAACTTCAGTTCAGGGTCCACTCAATGTGGACATGCTAGTTCGAATTAGCAAAACGCTAATTCGAATGAGTTTTTAGGTCTAGATGCACTAGTTCGAATTAGCTTAGTTCGAATTAACTAATTCGAACTAAGTTCGTTCGAATTAGTGCTGTAGTGTAGACATATCCTCTGTCTTTTTACATATAACTAAGGCGTCAGGGTAGAACCCCTGGGCCCCACTTCCCCCCACAGCTTGGAAGAGATGCCCTTCCCTGCTCTAACTACTAGACCATACTCCCCTCCAAGAGCCAGGAGAAAAACCCAGGAGTCCTTGTTCCCCTCCCCCTGCTCTGATGCCCAGACTCCTGTTCCAGCCCCTAGTCCCAGCAACTAGAACCCAGGAGTCCCAGCTTACGGCCCCTGGCATGACGGCCAGGCCAGGGGCTGTCTCATTCTGTTGCAGGGGGCTGGTTACCTGGGTCTTGGCACCTTCTCCTCCAGGACGGGGGTCCAGGCAGAATCTGCGTTCTTCTGCTCCTTGAACTTCCCGCTGAACACTCGCTCGATGTCGTCCAGGTAGAAGGCGCAGATGGCCGAGCCGGTGATGCTGGGGGGGGGGGCGGGGGCAGAGGTGAGGGGAGACGTGTGGGGGGCTGGCCTCTGCTCAGCTGCTGCTGGGCCCAGCTCGGATTCAACCCCCCGCCAAGCCCGCTAGGCGACCTCCAGGCCCCTCCCCTCGGAGGGGGCTTCAGGAATCTAGGGGGGGCTGCTGAGGCCTTGAGGCAAGGGGTGGGGTCACAGTTACTGTTTGGCAGTAAGCAAGGAGGGGCCCCATTGCCCCTACCCCCAACAACCCGCCTTCCCTGGCATCTCAGCCCACAAAACCCTCCACATGTTCCCATCCCCGCACCACATTCCTATCCCACCCCTTCCCTGGGACTCTCCTCCAGCCCCTCCCACCCTGTCCTTCCTGCGCCCCCCACCCCCACCCCATCACCAATCCAGGGTTCTCCTCCCTTCATTGCCTGCCCCACATTCCCCCTAGGACCCCTCAGCCCTGATCCCCCCTCCACCTTCCCATGAAACACTAGTCTCTTTCCATCCCCCCTGCACCATCCAGCCCCTCCCCCCATCCCTGGGAAATGGCCCCGCCTTCGTGGGGTGGGTCCTCTGCCAGGTGGATCTTAGCAGCTGATTTCTTGTAGCCGCTGGCCTGTTTGCACCATGAAACCTCCAGGCTGTACCCCAGTCCCGCCCGCCCTGTCCTGGATTCATCACCTCATCTAGCTGCTGGCTCTGGAGATGTTATTTCCCTTTGACCCTCTGCTGCGTGCAGGCTGGATTCCCCCCCCCGCCCGCTTACCCAGCCCGTCCCCCCCACATCCCCAGGCGTGGCGCTGGGGCCATTCGTGTCCCATTACAGAAGCACTGGGCTGAGCGGTCAGACCTGAGAGACGGCAGTGAGTGGAGGGCTGGGTGTGTGGGGAGGGCTAAGTGGTGAAATACACCAGCCGGGCCACATTCCTCTCCACTGGCCACCCCATGCTGCAATGGCAGAGGCAGCCCCTGGCGTCTCGGTTGCCTGCTCCCTCCTAATAAGCCCTCTTCCAAGCTAGGCTCGCACGGGAAGTGCTCCAGGGGGCTGTGACACCTTCCTTCCCCTGTAGCACCTGGTTTTGTAACAATGAACGGCTCCCCCCAGCCCTGGTAACTGGCAAGGAAAACAGCTCCTTTCTCAGGGCCCTGCGAATGCCTGCATGTTCTTAAGAACACCAGAATGGCCACACTGGGTCAGACCAAAGGTCCATCTAGCCCAGTGTCCTGTCTGCTGACAGTGGCCAATGCCAGGTGTCCCAGAAGGAATCACCAGAACAAGGAATCATCAAGCAATCCATCCCCTGTCACCCATTCCAAGTCCTGACAAACAGAGGCAAAGGACACCATCCCTAACCAACCTGAATTTAGCTAGCTCTTTTCTGAACCCCATTACAAAGTCCCGGTCTTCACAACATCCTCTGGCAAGGAGTTCCACAGGTTGACAGTGCATTGCATGAAGAAATACTTCCTTTTGTTTGTTTTAAACCTGCCACCTACTAATTTCATTTGGTGACCCCTAGTTCTTGTGTCATGGGAAGGAGTAAATCACTTTTCCTTATTTACTTTCTCCTCACCAGTCATGATTTTATAGACTTCTCTCATATTCCCCCTTAGTTGTCTCTTTTCTAAGCTGAAAAGTCACAGGCGTATTAATCTCTCCTCATATGGCAGCCGTTCCAAACCCCTAACCATTTTAATTCCCCTTTTCTGAACCTTTTCTAATTCCAATATCTTTTTTAAGATGGGGCAATCAGATCTGCACACAGCATTCAAGATACTGGCATACCAGGGACTTAGCGAGGCAGTAAGATATATTCAGTCTTACATACCCCTTTCTTAACGATTCCCAACATTCTGTTTGCTTTTTTGGCAGCTGCTGCACATTGAGAGTTTCTTGTCGGGTCTTCTGTGAGCCCTAAGGCTGTGCATGCTGGTTCGTTAGAACTCTCGGGTGCTAGACAGAGTACACTAGTTCGTTACTGTAGGGTCTCTCAGCACAGCTAGGACTGCACATCTGCCTTTGTTATTGTAGGGTCTTTCAGGGGTGCACACAGATTTATTATCGGGGCTTGACAAACCGCGGCGAGAGCTACTCGCCAGCCCCACACCACGCATGTGCCAGACCGGCACAGTACATGCGTGCAGCGCTGGTGAATGGGGTGCATGGAGCGACCGGCTGAAATCTACTCACCACGGGCGAGTAGAATCAGCAGTTTGTCGAGCCCTGTTTATTATTTTCATAGGGTCTCTCCTGCACCCTGGTGTTGTGCAAGCTACTTTGTTATTGTAGGGTCTCTGGGTGGTGCAGTCTGGCTTATTATTGTGGGGTGTCTGGGTTGTGTGCACTTGTTTGTTATTGTAGGGTCTCTGGGCTGTGTACCACATTTGTTATCACAAGGTCACTTATAAAGAATCCCACAGGCTTTGCAGGTAGGAGGTGACAGGGCGATGGGGGAGGCACGGCAGGAGGCTTTATACATCTGGGTCCCCTCTCACAGCTCTGCGCCTGCCCCTTTCAGCCTTGTCTAGCAGGACATGGATTGAGCCTCTGACCCAACTGGGAGGCAGGGATGTTTTGTTATCCCCGTTGTCCTGATGGGGAAATTGAGGCACAGCCTGATTAAGTGACTTGTCCATCGTTACATGGGAAGTCAGTGGCAGAACCCAGCTCCCGCCTCCCCAGACTGGAGCATGGATCTCAATGCCTCTCCTCCTGCCAGCACCCCCAGACCCCTCCCTCACTTTCCCTCTTGCCCCAGCAGGAGCAAGATGACTCACAGGCACAGGGCATCCCAGTGCCCCATGCCAGGGGCCTGGCTTGGGTGCTGCTGGGCCCAGGAGGTCCCGCCCCACAGAGCGAGCCAGCAGGGCTGGCGGGGGGGGGGGCGGGTGTACCTGTTGGACTGGGTGGCAAACACCCCGAAGATGGCGGGCCGCCCATTGACCTGGAAGACGTCGGTGACGGCCTGCAGCACGTCAAAGTAGAAGAAGGCGTCTCCGGGCACGGAGCAGTTGAGCCGAGCCTTGAGGAAGGAGGTCCAGTACTTCTCCAGCACCCGGGGCGAGCCTCCCATGTCGTTCTTGCACACCCGGCCCACACGCGAGAAGATCACCTGCCAGGGCAGGGCACTGGTTAGGGGGAGGGGCTGGGGGCACGAACACCCAGCTCCAGCCAGGCTGAGGTGCCCTGTGGCATTTGCCTTGGGGCTGAGTGCTTGCCCTGCCGTGGGTGAAGACTTGGGGTGGGGGGGGCGGTTATTCCCTTCCTGCTGTGGGGCTCAACTAAAGCGTGGCCTGGCCAGAGACCACTGCGATGGGCACACAGCATGCTCCAAGCCCAAAGGGCAGACTGTTCAAAGCTGCTCAGTATCCCACCCCGCCATGGAGAGCAATGGGGAACCCCTCCCGTCCCCTAATGGAACAGCTGGGAATCCCCCCCATGCCTGTCCGTATCTGGAGCAACGCGGAATCCTGATCATTCTCCTGACAGCAACAGGGCAGGGATTCAGAAAGGGGCCTAGGGGATTCAGGGACCTCTTCACCTTGCCTGCCTATGGGATTTAGGTGCCCAGATTCCTTCAAGCCCTTTGCAAAGCCCCAGGCTTGGAGGTGCTGGGCACAGGCCTCTTTGGCTGTCAGGGTGCTACTGGGCATTGGGCATGGCCATGCTGGAGTGTGGGTGTCAGCAGGAGGCAGTCCTGGAGTGTCAACACCCGCCCCTCCCCCCATGGCTGCACCCCATCCCTTGGGGCCTGGCCACAGTGAGCCCCCCCATCGCCACTCTGCACTCACCCTGCCCAGCGTGGTGTATTCCATGGAGATCTCCCGGAAGAAGAAGTAGACGTAGTTCCCGTACTCCAGGGCATGAAGGAAGTGGGGCTCTGGGGGAGGGGAAGAGAAGGGGGATGAAGCGGGGACGAACCACTAAGGTAGACGTGTTTGCTCAGACACCAGCCACGTAAGGGGCTCAAAGCACTTTGCAGATATTAATTCAGGAAGCCTCAGGCACCCCTCCCCCCTTCTCCTGCAGGGCTGAGTCAATGTTACCCTCACTGTGCATGGGGGAAACTGAGGCTGAGGCTGGGGCAGGGCCTTGCCCAAGCTAGAAGAGTCAGGGACAGATCCCAGAAGACCAGTCTCCCCTGCTTTAACCACCAGACCCCACTGCCCTCCCAGAGCTGGGAACAGAAGCCAGGAGTCCTGGCACCCAGCCCTCTGCTCTAACTATTAGTCTACGCTTCCTGCTAGAGTTAAGGCTCCGGCTATTTCCTTTGATGTGAGCCATTTGTTTTCCTGGGACAGCTCCAAGCAAATCATGCCCCAGGGGCAAGGCCTCCACCCCCACCACAAGCCAGGGCTTCCCCTCGACTTCTGGCCCCCTCACCTCGCAGCCACTTGGAGTCGTACTTGATGGTGCGGAGCACGGGGCTTCTCTCGCTCAGGCTGCGGTAAATCACTGCATCACTGGCCTGGAAATCTGCCACTGTGGCTGAGTACAGGTTCCCATCTGTGAGGTGGGAGGGAGAATGAGGGAGAGAGAGAAAAAGGAATATTAGATGCATAAATAAATAGAGGGGGTGTTTGGAGATGATAGCCAGACAGCCAGACAGATAGATAGATAGTTGGGTGTATGGGGATAGACAGACAGACAGATAGATGGGTGTATGGGGATAGATAAATATATAGATGGGTGTATGGAGACAGACAGACAGACAGACAGACAGATAGATATGTGTATGGGGACAGACAGACAGATAGATAGAGGGGTGTATGGGGATAGCTAGCTAGATGGATGAATGACGGGGTGATGAGAATGGAAGGACAGACAGATCAGATCAGAGAGGGGCAACCCAGGCTAGCGAGTGGGCCACATTCATCTCATCCCAGGACAGGGCGGTTTCGCTCCCTGCGCTGACGTCCCTCGAATTTGCAGCCCGTGCGCACTGAACCGTAACCGCGCTCTGACCGGACAGAGGGAGCGCCCAGCTCTCACAACCTTGTGTGCAATAGGCCTGCCCCTCCCTTCTCCTGCCCTGGCTCTACGTGTGTGTCACTTGAGTGATACCGGTAGGAGAAAAACCATGAGGATGGAAACCAGTGGAATCTGGCCACCCTGCGCGTGAGCAACGGGAAACCAACTGTCTCGTGGGCCCCACCCAGACGCCCAGAGGGCCCCGGGTTGCCCCCCACGGGATTAGATAAATGTGTAGGAAGGAAAGAAACATGAGGCTGAAGCCCGGGGAGCTAATATAATGCAGATGGGCTTGTCCCGGGGGTGCCCTGTAGCCCCGTCTCCTGCTAACCCCGGGGCAAAGACTGAGCTGGTCACCCAGGGATTTATCCCCGTTGAACTGAGCCCACATGCAGCTTCTGACCCTCTCAGCGGGATGCCGCAGGCTGGCCCCCGGGGAGCGCTGTCCCAGGGACTTTGTGTGCCAACACACCTGTGTGTGAGAGATGGGCCCCAGCCCTGCCTCACAGACCTGCTCCCCCCACATCAGGATGTCAGAAAGCAAACCCCCGTGCAGGGCGGAACTGTGCCCAACCCCCCTGCAGCCCCAGAAAGACCCCCAGGCCCAGACATCCTGAGCAGAGCAGGGGGGCTGAGCCCCGAAGAATACGCAACTGTCGCGGCTGCTGGGCGCAGTGTTCCAGCACTGCAGTGTCCCTGACCATGCGCTTTGAAGTCTGGGACCAAACAAGGGGAGAAGCAGCTTTTCCCCCAGACAGGGCGGTGTGTCAGGATGGCTCAACTTAGCAGCCGCGCACTGCGACCCCTCTGCCTGTGTGTATTCTGCGGGGAGCAGACTCCCTGTGTTCCCCATGCGGGGCCTGGACCCTGTCACACCCGTCCCCCCCGCCCCATCCTGGCACACTGCACCATGCAGCCTGAGTCCCCTCGCCCGCCGTGGGCCTACCTGCGAAGAGGGCAACGTTGGTCTGCTTGGCATCGAAAGGGCAGCGGGCCTGGCCGTTCAGCTCCTCCCCTTCCTGCTCCAGGCTGCTGATCTGGGAACCAAGGCCGAGGTGAACTCATGGGCCATGCCAGTAGCACCCCAGGGCCCTGCCCAAGTTAGGACTGGCCTGACCCTCCCAGATCCCAGGTGATCTGAGCCAGGCCACGGGGTGTATGGCCACCTATGGTCTTTGAGAGCCATGGCTTATGGGGCCTCTTGCTCCCAGCATGCATCGCCCCACCCTGGGGGAAATCAGACACGGTGCACCCACTTCTGATCCCAGTCCATGGGATCCACTCGCTCCTTGGCCTCCCTGCTGATGTTACCCGCCAGAGGGGGATTTCTGAGTCCTGGGCACCCAAGCTGAGACCTAGCCAACTCATTGCACCAGGAAGTCACCCAGCAGCTACCTGCTGGCCCGGCCTTTGAGCCCCAAGCCTGGATTGGAACCCGACAGAAGCTCCCTGGGGCCTAAGAGGTTCTGCCCAGCCATGTGGGCCACCAGGAACAGCCCTGAGAGTGTGCAGGGTGCTAAGGGAGAACAGATCTGACCCACAACCGCTGCCCATCTGCTCCCAAGCCCCACCACCTCAGCCCCTGCAGCCCAGCGGGGCAGCATGAGCTTAGCAGGGATCAGGCTTGGTCCTGTGGGGCTCTGGGATGCTGCAGACAGAGCCATGTGGGGGACGGATGGGTGACGCCCTCACCTTGTAGGTCCGGCACATGGGATTGAAGGAATTCGTCCCGCAGGCAAAGAGGGTCTGGTCGTTCTTGGGCACCAGCACCTTGATGTAGTTGTAACATTCATCCTGCCGGGGGTTAGCCAGGATCCAATTAAAGGGAATTGGGGAGGAGGTGTGGGTCTCCTGGCACTGGGGGGCAGAGGTTGGCAGTGGGAAAGAGAGGTGTGTGAGGTGGGGGTGGGTTCCCTGATATGGGGGAGTGTGATCAGGTGGCATAGAGAAGCAAGAAGGGGGTGTGGGGGTGGGGAGTCGGCCACCCGGGGTGAAGCAGGTTCACAGATGAGCGAGGAAGAAAGGACCTGGGAATAACGAGACCTCCCACTTCCCTAGCCCCTTCCAGCCTGCAGGATCTCAATGCGTTTTGGAAGCTTACACCCAGAGCACTGCTGGAATGCAACCACCTCTGGGGTGGAGGCCAACATCTGATGGGGACATGGGATGTGGCACAATGCTGGGGGTGGGGCCTTGAGCTGAACCCCATGGCAGCTGTAGAGTTGTGGGCTTTGCACTGGGCCCTTAGACCGCAGCTCCCAGAATGGCAGGGATGAATCTTCTAGGTGCCCGGAGCTGTCCCTTGCTACAGGAACTCAGAGACCCATGAGGGAGAGCAATTCCAGGACTTGTATGGGGACATGTCCAGCCTCCAGCTCCCCTCTCCCCGGGGCGGCCTAGGAGTCAACATTTGTACAGGAATGCCTGGAGGCAGAGCTGCATTACTTACCTGCAGCTTCCCACGCATGGCGCAGTTTTTCATGTCTTGGGTCTTCCAGGTGAGGTGCTAGAGAAGGGGCAGGAAAGGCAAAGGAAGGGGATTAGGGGTGTGGGACCGCACAGGCCTCTGCCTAAGGAAGGGAAGGACATGACAGGACCACAGATGAGGTCACAGGATGCTCTGTGGACAGCTCCAGACACCAGCTTTTAACCCTGAAAATTGCAGCAGGGGAGGTTGAGGCTGGACGTTAGGAAAAAACTTCCTACCTGTCAGGGTGGTTAAACACTGGAATAAATTGCTTAGGGGGGTTGTGGAATCTCCATCGCTGGAGATAATTAAGAGCAGGTTGGACAGACATTTATCAGAATGATCTAGACCAGTGTTTCTCAACCAGTGGTACGAGTACCCTCAGGGGTACGCGTGAGAAGTCTGGGGGGTACTTCAACACAACTGAAATTTGGAGAAAACTGAATTTTTGTTTTAAGTTTTACAGTGTTTTATTATTTTTGTACTTTTTACACCCAAAAATTTCATTGCCCGGCTACGATGAAGCTGTTTAAACAAATGTGTTGCAATGGTAGAAAATAAATGTTGCGTGTCTGAAAACTGTAGGTACTGGGGGTACTTATTTTTTTTTAAAAAAAGGGGCACTTTATAAAAAAAAAGGTTGAGAAACATTGATCTAGACAGTGCTTGGTCCTGCTGTGAGGGCAGGGGACTGGACTGGATGACCTCCCAAGGTCCCTTCCAGTTCCAGGATTGTATAATTCTATGATTCTGAGCGTGGAGGACCAAGATCAACAGAACTGGAAAGGGACCACAAGAGGACATCAAGTTCAGCCCCCTGCCCTCGCAGCAGGACCAAGCACCATCTACTTTAGACCATCCCTGACAGGTCTCTGTCTAACCTGCTCTTAAATATCTCCAGAGGTGGAGATTCCACAACCCCCCTAGGCAATTTATTCCAGTGTTTAACCACCCTGACAGGCAGGAAGCTTTTCCTAATGTCCAACCTAAACCTCCCTTGCTGCAATTTAAGCCCATTGCTTCTTGTCCTATCCTCAGAGGCCAAGGAGAACAATTTTTCTCCCTCCTCCTTGTGACACCCTTTAATCTCCAGGCCAGTGTTCTAAACTCTGGATCCAGAGGTCCTGACTCCAGACTCCCTGCTCTAACCACTGGAGAACACTCCCTTTGCAGAGCTGGGAACAAAGCCCACAAGCTCTGTGTCCCAGCCCCCCTGCTTTAACCACGTGAGAACATTCCCTTTGCAGAGCCAGGAACAAAACCCACAAGCTCTGTGTCCCAGCCTTCCTGCTCTAACCACTGAAGAACACTCTCTTTGCAGAGCTGGCAACCAGGCAGGAAGGTACATTCACCTTGTTACGTTACATGTAACTTCTATTGTCCTATAGTAACCTGATGTGAGTGCCTCAGTTTCCCGGGGCACTGCACCAACAC
Source organism: Pelochelys cantorii (assembly GCA_032595735.1). Taxonomy (NCBI): domain Eukaryota; kingdom Metazoa; phylum Chordata; order Testudines; family Trionychidae; genus Pelochelys; species Pelochelys cantorii. The sequence continues at coordinate 16,024,041 of CM064349.1, read as the reverse complement.
CTAGATGGCAATGTGAATTTCGGATGTGATTCCCATTGAGGGAGGCTGCCCCAGCCTCCCTCACCTCCACCTTCCTAACCTGAGCAGGGAAGGGGTGCAACCAGGTGATACCTTTTGCCTGGGAAGCAGGACAAAGGCAAGAGGAGGAGCCAGTTGGGGGGGGGGGTCAATCTTAGCTGGCTGGGGAGACATAAGAAGGGCCAAGGCCCTAGCTCTGGGCTCCCCTCTCCGCAGATGGACTGTCCCGGCTGCTTCCGGTTCCTGGGCTGACAAGTCTGTTCCATGCTGGGTCCCTGTCGACTAATGAACCTTCTGTTCTACCTGCTGCCTGAGAGTCACGTCTGACTGCGGAAGGGGGTGCAGGGCCCTCTGGCTCCCCCAAACCTTAGGTGACAGTCAGGGATAAATCCCCCAAGCCCTGTGCCCCAGCCCCCTGCTCTAACCACTGCCCCCCACACACAAGAACGGCCAGACTGGGTCAGACCAAAGGTCCATCCAGCCCAGTGTCCTGTCTCCGACAGTGGCCAATGCCAGATACCCCAGAGGAGGGAAAACAACAGGTAATCCTCATGTGATCCCTCTCCTGTCATCCATTTCCAGACACACAGAGGCTAGGGACCCCGTTCCTACCCATCCCGCTTAATAGCCATTGATGGACCTAACCTCCATGAACTTATTTAGCTCTTTTTTGAACCTGTTCAAGTCCTAGCCTTCACCACATCCTCTGGCAAGGAGTTCCACAGGTGGACTGCGCACTGAGTGAAGAAAAACTTCCTTTTGTTTGTTTTAAACCTGCTGCCTATTGATTTCAATTGGTGACCCCTAGTTCTTATGTTAGGGGAACAAAGTAAATCACGTTTCCTTATTCACTTTCTCCAGACCGGTCCTGATTTTATAGACCTCTCTCCTATCCCTCTCAGTCTCCTCTTTTCTAAGCTGAAAAGTCCCAGGCTTTTTAATCTCTCTTCATATGAGACCCGTTCCAGACCCCTCATCATTTCTGTTGCCCTTTTCTGAACCTTTTCCAATGCCAATACGTCTTTTCGGAGTGGAGGCGACCACATCTGTACACAGTATTCAAGATGAGGGAAGACTGCCAGACATCCTCCTACATCCCAGTGCAAAGACTCCCTTTCCTCCTTACCCTGTGGGGATAGAAGTCCTTTGTGGCCTGGCTGAGATCAAAGGCATACACGTGGTCCCTGCAGGGGGAGAGAGAGACAGCGAGACGGGCATGTGACAATCTCCTGAGGATGTCAGCAGGCCAAAGGGCTGCGGCTGGGGGCAGGCTGGGCTGGGACGGGGGTCTGTGCGTCGGTGCGCTATGGTCGTGGGCAAGGTGTGTGAGCAGGCTCCCGCTGTATGAGGGGTGTGCAAGCTGCGGGCCAGGCTCCTGCCTGGGCTGGGACAGCGTGTGCTATGGCTGAGGAGGTAGGGGGGGCACACAGGGGTTGTGAGAGGGCTGTGCGAGGTGTAGGAGGAGATGCAAGTCCTATGGTTGGCTGAGGGGCGTGTACACCCGGTGGTTGTGTGCGAGGCATGTGAAGTGTGCCCTGCGGCTGTAGGATGGGGTGTGCACATGGGGTTGTGCAAGGGGCACGGGAGGTGTGTGCTGTGAGTGTGTGGGAGGGCTGTGCTCACACTGCCGGTGTGAGAGGGCTGGAGGAGGTTTGTGCTGTAATGAGGGGGGGGGGTGCACCCTCCGGCTGGGCAAGAGACATGGACACTGGTGGTTGGGTGAGGGGTGGGGGCACAGGTGGCTCAGGGAGGTGTGTGCACACTGGCGGCTCAGGGAGGGATGTGTGCACACAGGCGTTTGGGTGAGGGGTGTGGGCACAATCGGCTCAGGGAGGTGTGTGCACACTGGAGGCTCAGGGAGGGATGTGTGCACAAAGGCGACTCAGGGAGGGATGTGTGCACACAGGCGGCTCAGGGAGGGATGTGTGCACACAGGCGGCTCAGGGAGGAGTGTGTGCACACAGGTGTTTGGGTGAGGGGTGTGTGCACAGGTGGCTCAGAGAGGTGTGTGCACACAGGCGGTTGGGTCAGGAGTGTGGGCACAGGCAGCTCAGGGAGGTGTGTGCACACAGGCGATTGGTAAGGGGTGTGGGCACAGTCTCTCTCCTCACTCACCGCGCAGCGATGAAGAGCGTCTGGTTGAGCCGCAGCATCCTCTGAAAGTCCAGGCCGAGCTGGGCCGTGTCATTGTCGCTGGCAAGGCCCCGGAAGCAGGGGTACAGGGAGGTGGCTGGCAGCAGAGGGAGGAAGGGAAGCCGTTAGACGCTTCCACCTCTGCCAGCACAGGGTCCCCCCTGGCATGACAGCCCCAGGATCCTGATGCCAACGTGGTCACCATGGCCACCAGTGACCTCCCAGCACAGCAGGGGTTAACTGGAGTGGGGACAGTGGCTGAGGGGAACCCCAGTGTCCTCCATACAACACCCCCTGCACCTCACTGATAGCCCCTGTTCTGTTCCCAGGGGTTCCAGCCTTGGGGAGACACCCCCAGCCCAGGAGGGGGTCAACCCTTGTGCTCTCCTCTGGTGGGGGGAACACGCGGTCTAGCAGCCACAGCCAAGGCCACGAGGTGGCTCGCCCAGTGTCCTGTCCTGCAGGCAGCTGCCTGGGGTGACACAAACTTGGCAGGACCCATCCTAGCCCCGTGGCTCGACCACAGCAGGTTCCCTGCTCTGGGGGGAAGGGCCTGGGCGGCTTACGTGGCAGGTCCACGGTGCTGAGGGGCGTGAGGTCCTTGGGGAAGGAGAGGGCGGACGGCAGGAGGCATCGGCCCAGCAGGAGGAGCAGAGCGGCCGCTGCGGGGCAGGAGGGGGGCATCCTTGTAGCCGTCCCAGCCGGAGAGCAGAGCGGAACCGGCCGGGTCTTAGGTCTGGACCATCCTTCGCTCACCCATCAGCAGGCCCTGCAGAGACGGGGGGGAGGGACTGTCACTGCCACATCGACCTGGGAGCCCACGGTGCTGGCTCCATCCCATGGTGCCTTCCAGCCCCGCTCTGCCCTCGCTAAACTCCCGGGCCAGTGCGGGGTGCACGAAGCGCCCGTCCCCGCAAAACTAGGGCTGGGTGAGCTTCCCACAGGCCCTGCCCCCTAACTTTCAGGCATCCCCCTTTAGCTCGCCCCCCCCCCACAAGCTGCTGCCGATTGATGGCACAGGAATGATGGGGTTAATCCCTCCAGGGAGAAGGCTCTGAAAGGAGGGGCTGTGCAGACAGAGAAGGACCCCATGCCTGGGGAGAGAATAGCTGGCATTGGGGGGGGGGGGGCAACTGGATGCACTGGGGAAGGAATGGGACGCACACAGGTACTATCAGGCAGGGCAGGCTACTGAAGGGACAGTAATTTATGGCTGTTTCCTAAGGCCAAATGGGAACAGATGGTCAATTCGCACCTATAAACTCTCCCCCCCCAAAAAAAAAAATTTAAGGTTTTATTGGCAACAGTGAGGCCAAGAGACTAATCAGAGGGAAAGGCAGACATGGACAAGTCACCAGCACTGACTCTCTAACGCCCGCAGCATCCCTGCGAAGCTGTCACCTCCCCATTAGACAGAGGGGGAAAACTGAGGCAGGCAAGGAGCTGTTACCCCAGGTCATACAGTTGGTCTGGCTGAAAATCTTGGGAAAGAAGAGAACCCGCCACCACTAGACTGTATTTCCCTCCCTAGAGCCCACAAGCCCTGACATCTAGGTCCTTCCTCTAACCATTGGATCACGCTCCCCTTCCAGAGCTGGACAGAAAACGCAGGAGTCCTGACTTCCAGGCCCTCCTGCGTTGCCCCTCCTGCCGGCTGCCCTCCTCAGGCTGCAAATAGAACCCAGGGTCCAGATGCTCGTGGCTGATTGTGTCCCTCTGGCGGCACAGACTCCACAAAGAGCACTGGGGTCATTTACCCTGGCTTTTAACGCCTTTTCACCTTGCGCTGGCTTTCCTCGCCTGCCCACTCCCCTGCTCTAACCACTAGGATCCATGCCCTAGGCCAGGTGCCCTAAAAGCAGCCAGATGGGATTTGGGGGAGTTGAGGGACCCTGAGAACCCAGGCCTGCTCCGGGCAGCCAGGCCAGAAAGCCCTGGCCAGGCTGCAGCCGTCCTTAGAATACCCAGTTGACGCGGGCGTTCTGGGACCAGCAGGGGCACAAACATACCCCCCAACCCTACCATGTCCTGAGGGCTGGAGTTCGCCCCAGGCCAGGTTTTAAATAGCCCTCGGGTGAGTTTAATTAGCAAACAGGGCACCCGACACCCACCCTGCCTGGCTGGCGCATGGGGCTGGCCAGCATTAGGGAGCAGCAGTTGGCACAGGGGGTCGAGTTACATTGGGAGTGGCAACTGGGTTAGGCGGGAGCTCAGAGGGGGAAAAGCGGGGGTGGGGGGGAGGTGGAGGTCCAAAGGGTGGAGGATGTTCTTTCTCCTGTGGGGGGGTGGTGTAAAAGAGGTGTGTGTACAAGCATGTGGGAAGGGTCTGGGGGTGCATAAGGGCTGTGTCTGGGAAGGCTTTGGGAATGTACAAGGGGAATGTACAGGCTGGGTGTGAGGGGAGGGGAGGCTGTAAGAGTTGTGTGTGTGACGTATGGGAGTGTAAACAGGGCCATACAGGCTGTTGTGTGTGAGTGTGGAAAGGGGTTGAACGAGCTGTGTGCATGAGGGGAGTGGAAAAGGGGTGCATATGGGCTGTGTTTGCAAGGGGTGTAGGGTGTTAAAAGGAGTGTGTATAAGCTGTGTGTGAGAGAGAAAGGTGTGACGGTGCAAAAAGGGTGTATAAGAGCTCTGTGTGTGAGAGAGGCGTATAAGGGGGTTATGGGCTATTTGTGTGTGTGAGGGGTGTGGGAATGCAACAGGGGTGCATATGGGCTGTGTGTGAGGGTTGTGGCGATGTTAGAGGGAGGTGTATGAGCTGTGAGAGGTGTGTGAGGTGTGGGGGGATAGAGGGAAGTATACAAGCCGTGTGTGTGGGAAGAGTGGGAGTGTTAGAGGGGGGTGTACGAGCAGTATGTGTCAGGGGTGTAGGGATGTTAGAGGGAGGTGTACAAGCGGTGTGTGTGGGAGGAGTGGAGGTGTTAGAGGGAGCGTACAAGCGGTGGGGGTGTTAGGGGGTATGTACAAGCTGTATGTGTGCAGGGTGTGAAGCGCTAGAGGGGTGTACATGCAAGGGGCATGTGTGAGGGGTGCAGTGAAGATTCTCCTCCCAGCCATCCCCGGGCTGCCAATTAGCAAGTCCTGCCCACAAGGCCTCCCCGGGGTACAGCCCACAGCCAGTGCCCTGGAGTAGAGGCAGGCGGTGGCGTCAGCGCAGTGCGTGCTGACGGGGGCTGACGCGGGTTGGCTCCCATGGGAGCCTGAGGAAATCTCCCTGGAAATTCCAGTCCGGAGCGTGGTGTCTCTGGAAAGCCACTGTGGGGGGGATGGGGGGGACTACCCACGCAGGCAGGAGATGGGCTTGTCCCCCCAAGAGCTCCCCAGACTGCAGGCACAGTGGGGGGAGAGAGCATAACATAAGGACGGCCAGACTGGGTCAGACCAAAGGTCCATCTAGCCCAGTGTCCTGTCTGCCAATACCAGATGCTCCAGAGGGAGTGAACCGAACAGGAAACCATCAAGTGATCCATCCCCTGTTGCCTACTCCCAGCTTCTGACAGACAGAGGCCAGGGACACCAACCCTGCCCATCCTGGCTAATCGCCACTGATGGACCTAACCTCCATGAATGTATTTAGCTCTTTTTGGAATCTTTGGAGAGACCAGACAACTGGGGGACAGGGAAGCGGGGTGCTACTGCAAAGCCAGATCAGCAGCATTTTTGAAGCCGAGCCCCGACAGACCGAATTGTTTGAAAAGGAAAACTGTGAAGCCAAATTCTATTCCAGAAGCATGTTTCCAGCTCACCCTCCCCACCATCACCCCTGCTCTGACCACTAGATCCAACTCCTCTCCTGGAGCTCCTTCCCAGCCCTGAAAATAGAACCCAGGAATCCTGAGTTCCAATCCCCGCTCCCTGCTTAAACCACAAGAAGCCACTCCCTTCCCCGGGCTGGCCGTACAAACCCAGGAGTCCTGATGGCCAGTCGCTTGCCCTAACCACTGCTCTGTGCCACCTGCTGCCTCAGTGCCACTCCCCTTTCCCCTTGGGCTGTGGTAGGGGTGGGAGAGCAGCCCCAGGATGGGGAAATCACGGCCAAAGCCCAAGTAATGCCCAACACGAGGGCAGAAAATGACAATTACGTTGAGACTTGGGGGGACCCTGTTCCAGGGCGATTTTCTACCTCGGAGCCAGGAGTCAAGTGCCAGGCTTTATAAATAACCTGGCGCGCTCAGGCGGGAGTGGTGAGCTGTGATTAGCCGGGATGGGAATTTGTGCAGCTGGATTTCTGGGGAGGAGAGGGGCTGGGGTCCTGGCTTGGGGCAGCAGGGGTTAGCTGGAGGGGGGGCAGTGCTGGGGAAGAAGGGAGGAGAGAAAAGAGGAGGGAATAAGGCGGGCGGGGGCAGAGAGATGGAGGGAGTCTGGGCTGAGTGTGAAAGAGAGGAGGGGAGGGGAGGGGGGAGCGACTGTGTGCCAGAGGGAGAGAAAGAGGGAGCAGAGCTGAGGGGAGAGGGAGAGATCGGCTGGGAGGGGTGTGAGTATGGAAATGACATGCAATGAGAGTGCGTGTACGCCCAAGAGGGTGTGTTTGTCCGTCCCCAAGCAGGGGAATGCATGGCATAGGGAATGTGTGTGCCAATTCGGTAGGGCAATACACAGCTGTGTTTGTGTGTTGGCATGTGTGTACCCAGGGGGAGCGATGCATGGTGTGTGTGTGCCGGGGGGAGGGGAGTGGTGCATGGTGCATGTGTGCATATCATGGAGGGAGGAGGCACTCTTTGTTTGTGTATTTACACATGTGGAGGCAATGTATGTGTGTGTAGAGCTGGGGGGGGACGATGCATGTCGTGTGTGTGTATGGAGGGGAGGTGTATGCAGCTGTGGGGTTGATGCAGAGTGTGTGTGTGTGTGCAGAGGAGTTGTACATAGCTGGGAGGGTGATGCATGGTGCGTGTGTGTGCAGGAGGTATATATCGCTGGGAGGGTGATGAATGGGGTGTGTGGAAGGGAGGTGTATGATGCTGGATAGGGGGTGATGTATATTGTGTGTGTGTGTATCCAGGAAGAATGAGGCTGTGTGCGTGTAGCTGTGGGTGGAGTGGGGGGCAGTGCATGGTGTGTGTGTGTGTGTGTGTGTGTGCGCGTGTGCGCGCTGCACATGCACGCCCAGGAGGGAGGAGGCAGTGTCTGCTGTAAGCTGGAGGAGGGGTGGGGGTGCTGCATGGAACAACGTTTCAAGGACATAGTCCCGTAGCCAGATGCGGGCCAGGCTCTGGCCCTGGGGCCTGGCGCTCTGGGGCCTATGCTCTTGGCAGCTGCTGGAGCGGCTGAGCTGTGACGGTGCCTGCAGGCTAGACACCAGGCTCCACGTACCCCTCCCTGGCCTATGCACCCCTCCACGTATCCCTCCTTCACCTACATGCCCCTCCACGTATCCATCTATCCTCTCCATGGCTTGCACATCCCTCTATGTATCCATCCATTGTCTCCACTGCCATTTGCCCCTCCATATATTCAGCCGTCCCCTCCACCCGTCCAATGCAATAATATATACATCCACTGTGACACAGCCTGTCACATTCTCCATTCAGTCCTGTGCCATACACTCCCTCCCTCCTCCCTTCCCTCCTGCCTGCTCTGTAACACCTCTCTGTGGATCCTCTTCCTCACCCACCATCCAGTGCCACACACCCTCCCCTCCTGTACCCATTCAGACTCCTCCCCTCACAGCTATTGCCACATGCACCACCAACAGAAACAAAAAACCCGGCTGCAGGCGCTCGGCCAATGAGCTGGGCGGCATTTGTATCTCTCCTGATTGGCTGCGCTAGTGCACAGCTTACAGGGACCGCTGGTACCTACGAGGGATGTAATAGTGTAGCCGATTAACCGATAAGCAAAAGTGTATTGGTTAATGCTATAGACCACACGCATTTCCTTCCCCTCCCGCCGGCCAGTAATTTTTTAGCAGGCTGGCCAGCAGCTGGCTCAGTCCTGGCTCATGACCTACCCTGGCTGCGGCTCTGCATTTAAAGTGTATTAGGAGCCAGGCGGGCAGGCAGCCCGTCTTAGTTCCGGTTTGTGCTGGGTCTGGGGGCTCAGACCCTCCCCGCCCTGGGACAGGGGCTGATGCCAGCCTGTGCTGCAGCCTCTGTATCAGAGGCAGCAGCATGGGGTGACAGGCAGCTGGTCTGTGAGGGGAGTTGGTTTTTAAACTGGCTTCCCTTGTGGACCAGCTCCCTCCTGGCACCCCACACTGCTGCCTCCGATAGAGAGGCAGCAGTGCAGGATGGCAGAGGGCTCCCCAGGAGTGATGCTGGAGCACACTGGCTGCTGGCCCCATCCCCGGGGACTATAGAATAGTTGACTAACCGCTAAGAATTCATGAGGTTCATTGACTATTCAATTAACCGATATTTAACATCGCTAGTGCCTACCCATACGCACTCCTTTATCCATCAGCCCATCTATTGTAGGCATGTTAAATATTGGTTAATTGAATAGTTGAGTAACCTCAAGAATTCTTATCGGTTAGTTGACTATTCTAGAGTCTCCAGGGGGCGGGGCTGGCACCCAGCCCACTCTGGCCTCCCTCCTGAGGAGCCCCCTGTCACTCTGTGCTGCTGCTTCTGTATCAGAGGCAGCAGCGCAGGGTGCCAGGTGGGAGCTGGTCCGCAAGGGGAGCCAGTTTAAAAACCAGCTCCCCTCATGAACTGCCTGCCTGCCTGCCTCAGATACAGAGGCAGCAGTGCAGGGTGGCAGCCACCCCTGTTTAGGATGGGTCTGAGCTCCCGGACCCATTGCGAGCCAGAACTGAGCTGGGCTGCCTGCCCAGCTCTAATATACTTTAAATGCAGAGTTGCAGCAGGGGTAGGTCCCAGCCCCATTTCAAGCCAGGACTGAGCCGGGCTGCTGGCCAGCCTGCTAAAAAATTTACTGGCAAGTGTGAGGGGAGAAATGCATGTTGTCTATAGCATTAACCTATAAGCGGTTAATCGACTACACTATTACATCCCTAATCTATTGCCCTAAATACTTCTCTACCTAAGGGGTTTGCTGGAGCATTCCCAGGCAGCAGGATTGGGCCCCAGTGTCTTCACAGTATTCTACTTTTCAGCTGAGGAGCTGTGTGTTTGTGTGTGTGTCTGTGCGCGCACATACACAAGTGCGTGGGGGGCAGGGAAGGGGAGAGTGATTTGAGCTCACCAGCCCGTTTGCTAGTCCCAGCTCCCCATCCCTCCCGTCAGCCCGAGCTCCCTGCTGCACGGCTAATTATGACTAACTGCGCCATCCCAATCACCTGCTAATTGGAAGTTGGGACTGATTAGCTGGGAGCTGCAATTTGATGGTGATGAGGCAACGGGTTAGAACAAAGCCCGGCTGGCATCCCACGCTGCAGGTTGCTTTTTTGGACCGTGGCTGGGAGGGGCTGGGGGAAGAACCTGGCACCCTGAAGACACCCCCACAAGTTGGGCGCGGTTCTCAGCTACATTCTGCTGCAACTTGCCCTTCACTCCATGGAGCCGGCCTGCAGTGAAACTGACGCATGCTCCCCCAAAGTGGGGGGGGAGTTGGTCTCCCCAGCTGAGGGAAGGATGGTCAGTTGGCTTGGATTTGTGATCATTAAGAAAGCTCAGCTGGCATGGCCAGGAGCCCTTCATGCATAAAAAACCTGGGCAACACCCAGGCCTGATCAAAAAACTCCATGCCCAGGAGTAGGCCCAGTGCCAGGTTCTGTCACTCAGTCACAATATCACCCACCACCGCCATTAAGAAGATGCAGGGGACCGGGGTTCTCACCAAAGTTCCTTCTCACTTTTCCCATCCAGGCGTGGAATAAATTTTGTTATGTTCACCAAGGCCTGTGAGGATGTGCACCACCAGTAGAAACACCTGCTGACGGCTGTGAGCGCCCTGCTAATCAGCTGGGCAGGGTTTGAATCTCTCCTGGGTGGCTGCCCAAGCACTCAGCTTACAGGGAACCCTGGTGCTCACCCCAGCTCAGCCACCTGCCGGACAATGGTGGGCTGGAGAACCCTTCCTTGCTGTGTGCCTCAGTTTCCCCTCCCCTCAATCTGTCTGATTTGTTTGGAGCAGGGATTGTCTCTCACTCCATATCTGTGACGTGCCCAGCCCAAGGGGGCCCCTCTCTCAACTGCTACCACAATGCGACGAAGCTGTTGTAAAAGCCAGGAAATCCTGGTTTAAGTCACCCATAAGCCACTAGCGGTACTTTCTCTGGATCCCTGTTAATTGCCCTGCCTCCATGCTAACCCCACTGAAACAGCAGCTGTGGCCTGAGAGCTGGAAATAAGCAGCAAGGAGATGGGCAAGGCCTTGAGCCCCCCATCTCCTCTGTTTACTGCTCCCTGGTAATAGGGGGGATGGAGGCAGCAAACCACAGGCCCGGCTGGGGTGATAGCTTCTCAATCGACTGTTTATTGGCCTTTTCCAGGAAGTCTCAGCAGGGAGACTCGCTGCATTTTGCTTTTCATGGCTCCCAGCACTTGTTCCTGGAGATTGAGTTACAACGAAAAAACACCCAGCGCCCAGGCTGATCGTCTGTTTCACTTGCGAGCGACTGCGACAAGAATTTCTCTCCCCCACCCCCACCCCCCCGCTGCCTTCACTGCCTGTCAGCAACCAGGACCTAGGTTCAGAGTCAATCAATGTGCCAGCGAACGCTGGTTATGAACCTCCAGACAGCACTGAATGAGAGGGGAGTCAAATCACTCCATTGATGTGGCTCACCAGCTTAGCAGTATGTCACTGCCTTATGCCAGCCTTGAGGGCCTAGGTTTGCTTCCTGTAGCAGCTCTGGCATAGTTAGGAAGGCTTTACTGTGAGCAGTGATGCCTAGTGGCTAGATTGCTACCCAGGGACTAAAGAGACCTGAGTTTCACACCCACCTCTGCCACAAGCCTGCTGGGTGACCTTGGACAAAGCCCCCTCCCTGTGCCTCAGTTTTTCCATCTGTGAAATGGGCGTAACCACACTGCTTTGCCCCCCCCCCCTGTAAAGTGCTTTGACGATCTGGGGATAAGCGCTAGGTAGGGGTTGTTACAGAGTATCCTGCCGTTCTCCCAGCACAACAGCCACAGAATTCTGCCTGGTGTGGGGTGCTAGGATCCTGTCTGATTTCTCGACGGGGAGCATGGAACGGCCCCGGCTGAGAACAGAGCCTTGTCATACCAGCCATTGCACAGACAGAGCAGAGAGCATCCCTGCTCCAGAGGACTCTTAGCCCACGCGTGTAAAGGGCTGGGAAAGGCAGGAATTTTATCCCCCATTTTACAAAAGGGAGCAGAGGCCTGGGCTGTCCAGGGTGTTCTTGTGGTTTGTATGGATGCCCCCCGAGCTGACTTCAATCTAGCAAAGCTGCAGCAGCATGGACTGCAGCATCGGCTAGTTGCCCAAATAATCACCCAGTGGGTGGGGGTAAGGGAGGGAGCTTGCACAGGGCTTCTTGGCTCCAGTAACCGCGCGAGCCCCAGGAAACCTCGCCGTGATAACGTCGACACACACCGTGGCCCTGCCCCTGCAGTGTCGCCAGAGCCTCAGGATAAGAGGCAGCAGGTGGAGAGTGACAGGGGAGCACAAGGGAGCAAGGAGACAGCACCGGGCCAGTGTCTCCCCTGGCTCGCTCCCCTGGATCCCATTCTGACGAGGAGCCGAGGCTGGTGGAAAGCTCCCGAGCAGCGGCGGTGACGCCAGCACGACATACGGAGAGCGGTGAATTCTGGAGGGAGGGCTGGGGGAACAGACGGCAGAGATGCCTTTCCAATGCAGACCGAAAATTAATTTCTTCTACTCGCTCCGTGCTTCGCCTGCCACAATTCCCACCAGCCCAGTGGGGCACACGCCATGCGCTCCTCTGCCGGCACAACCGCGGAGGTGAGAAGGATTCCGGGGTGGATTTGTTTACACTTGATAAACTGACATTCCAGCCGACTTATAATTAGGCTGATGGGGAAGGGCCCTTTTTTTTTTGTTTTCAACACCATCTAAAAATAGTCTGGGAGTAACACGAAGAGACGGTTTCTTTTTACCCTAGGGCAGAGTAGCCAGGGCTCGGCTCTCTCTGCCCCGGCTGGCCCAGGCCGCAGTCTGCGGCATGATACACATCAGGGGATTGCAAAGGTGGGCGAGGATCATTTTTCACATTTGACAGATGGAGAAAAATGAGGCAGAGAGAGATGGGAAATTACTGACCCAGCTCCACACAGCAAGGAGTCAGCAGTGTCGAGTACAGAGCTTCCACACCTTCAGCCGCCAGCTAACTACTAGCAGTGCTAACTACTAGACCACACTGCCTCCTATGTCTAGGAATGGAACCCAGGAGTCCTGACTTCCAACCCCCTCCTAGCTCTAGCCCACTCGACCTCACTCTCCTCCCAGGGCAGAGAACAGAACCCAGGAGTCCTGGCTTCCTGTCCTTTGCCCTACAGCCTCATTGGTGGCCAAAGGGTGTTGGACTCACGCTAGTCCCACCAGCTCCACTCAGAGGGCGGGGAGAGGGAGTGAGCCCCATATACGCCGGTGAGTCTAGAGCAAACCAGACTGGCTCATTACTGCTGCTGGGGGGAGCCCCATTGCTCGGGGGCTGCATAACATGGGGCAGCACAAAGTGCTGGAGAGACCAAAGGGACAATGCTTACGCTGTTGGACCTGATGCCCTATCTCCTTTCATAGGGGCAGCCCTGGCTCATGGAGGTCCATGAGGCCCCTCCATCTCCAGTCCCTATAACTCACCACTGGGTTGGGGTGGGGGCCCTCGGGCCAGTTTCCATGTCACCAAAAACTCCCACCAGATCCATCACTCAACCAGCCCCCAGACTGGCCAGGCACGAGACGGTCCACAGCAGCCAAATGGTCTCGTCAGCCCAAGGGGCGACGCACCCAAGACGAGGGGTGCTGACGATGGGCAGCAAACTCAAAACCTTCCCCTTCTGTTGCTGCCCTTTCTCCTCGCCTCCAGGCCCCCCTCCAGGCCCTGCCTCTCCATTCAGCCAAACCCTTCCCCCACCCAAAGGATAAATAACAAGACAACCCGCCGTATGTACCTGCGCCTCCACAGATACGAATCACAGCTCCCATTGGCCGCAGATCACCGTTCCTGGCCAATGGGAGCTGATATCGCCTGTACCTGTGGAGAGGCAGGTAAATATAGCAGCCGTAGTCCACCAGGGGCTAACCCTGGGGAACCACTGCTGTTTTATTGCCCACCCCTGCTCTACAGCAGGGAGTGTCTCGTCTGTACAGCGCCTGGCCCAGTGGGGCCCTCTTCTCAGTTGGCACCCAGGCGCTCCTACAATAAACAAGCTCATTCGGTGCCGCCCCGTGGATGATCAGTGTTGTGAAGCTGCAATCTTTGGTAGCAAGCTGGCTCAGGAGCTAAGCTAGCCAGTAGCCTGCATCTGCCAGTGGCTGGCAACAGCTGGAATAGGCTGGCTGAAAAAGTCCTGCCGCCTGCAAGAGGTTTAATCTACTAAGCACCTGCCTCTCTGCTTTGGCTCTGGAAGGGCAAGGACCCATCTCAGGCAAGCTCTGCGGGAGGGGGAGGTGTTGGGATTTTTCCCGGTTGCAGGAACCAGGTGAAAGGAAGGGCGGGGAAAAGCACAAATGTGGAGGAGGACCCCCCATTGGCTGAGACACTGTCAAAACGTCGGCGCCTTCACGCCATCTGTCTGGGATAAAGACACCTGCCAGAGTGGCCTATAAATACACCAGGCATGAGCGGGCTCAGCCACCAGTGAGCTGCTGTGATTATGGGGAGGCCTGCCAGACAGCGGTGGAGGGGGACAGGGGCTATGTCTAGACTGCGGGCTTCTTTCAGAAGGACCTTTTTTCGGAATAGATCTTCCAAAAAACTTCTTCCCAAAGAGAGCGTCCACCCACAAAGGCGCATTGAAAAAGCCATCTGCTTTTTCAAAAGAGAGTGTCCACACTGAATGGAGGCTCTCTCGCATTTCAGCTGTGATTACTATGGGTGGAGTGGCCACCAGGGCACCTGTGCTTTTTCCTCTTTCCTCTTGTTGTGAAAGAACTCCCTCTTCCCCATCCACACACACCTTTTTCCGAAAGAGCTCTTTTGGCAGAAGGCTTCTTCCTTGTTAAAAGAGGATTACCAATGCCGGAAAAACCCCCTCTGTTCTTTCGATTTACTTTCAGAAGAATGCGACTGCAGTGTGGACGTAAGTCAGGTTTTGTCAGAAAAACGGCCGTTTTTCAACAAATCTCTGTAGTGTAGACATGCCCAGGGTGTCTCCAGGGCATGGGGACAGCACACAGAGCCTTCACCTCCAAGGCACAGGGCTGGAGATTACCCATCTGTGTCACTGAATCTTTGGGCTCCTCTGTTTGCATCTGTGTCTCTTGTCTAGCTCTTGGGGCAGGGACCTTTAGGGTGTTGTGTGTTTGTACAGCACCTGGTGCCGAGGGGCCTGGTCCATGACAAAGGAGTTAGCATAATACACCTAATAGAAAATGTACAGCTCCTAGCATCATGCGGGTCTATGGTCCATGATTGGGGCTATGAGGCGCTACTGTAATATACCTAATCTCACTCTCTATATAAAAATGTTTTCCTGCGAGATGACAGAGTGACATCATCACGTCACTCTGTGTCCATCCGCCCGCCTCCTCCCTCAGCCCCCTCACCAGTAGCCCCGCCCCAGGAGCCCTGACCATGTGACTGCTCCATGAAATGGGGGGGGCGGTGGCTCTGTTCCCGCACGCCCCCTGGAGCAGCATCTGCTGCCTCTGGGCCCCGCCCCAGTCTGTCCAGCCCACATACCGGGGACGTGGCTTTGCTCTGGGCGGTCTGGGGCCCAGCCACAGTGCTTGGGGGCTGCACTGCAGGTCTCCTCCCGAGCGAACAGCCAGCGACTCGGGGCCAGGCCCCTGGCTCAGGCAGGCTCTCTCAGGCCCGCCGTGAGCTGGGCAGGTCTTGGCCACCCGGCACACCTGGCCGTTTGGGGACGGCGCGGTTATGCTGCATCGTGGCCACTTCCCCGGCTCTCTGGAGTGGCCCCTCTGCGTTCTCTGGGCTCGCCACGGAGCAAAGCTGCCCCAGAGGCCATTCGCACAGCGTTACACAAACCCCAACAAACCTGTTCAGAAAGGCCGGGCTGAGCCCAAGCACGCAGCGCGACGATTTATTTCATGTCAAATGGAGAGGGAGGGGTGTGATAGCAGGGACAGTTGTACTCACACATGACCACAGGGGGGGCAGCAGGCGCTTCAGCGAGCAGCCGCTGGCCAGCAGTCCCCGCCACCCTGTCCTGCCCTGGGGAGTATCTGCCGGTCACTGTGCAGCTGTCCTGGGCCAGGCCTTGGAAAACGCCAGCCGCCCCTGGGCCAGCCTTGAGGAGAAGCTGGCAGCCACCCCCTCCCCCGGGCCCTCCCTTCCTATCCCCTTCCCTGACTCCTACATCCCCACCTCCTGACTTGAGCCCCCATCCTCCTCCTCACCACCCAACCGTGACTCCCGCACACCCTCAGCCCCCTGCCATGAGCCCCTTCTCAAACCCCAAACCCGACTCCTGCACCCCCCCCACCTCCAGCCTCCTGCCCTGAACCCCCCATATTCCTAAGGCCCTCCCCTGACTCCTGCACCTCCCACACCGCCGCCCCCTGTCCTGAAGGGCCCAAGCATCAATGACGAAGTTTTCTAGTTGTTCCTAAGAGCTACCTGGCCAGCTCATCCCTCCTCTCTAGTCACACGACTGGGTCTTTTCACCAGCCAAGCTATATCACACTCTACCCAGCCCAGTCAGAAGAGCATCACCCTGTCTCCCAGCATGGAGCAGGAAAACAGCAAACCACCCTGCTCCAGAGCCAGCCAGGCCAGCTTACACGTGGAGAGTGAATCTGAAGGGCAGCCCAGCAGATACCAGTGACAATAACACTTGGCTTTGTTATTAAGGATATCCATCCAGCACCACCCCACTCAGCACCATCGCCCCGTGGACTAGGCCACCCCCGCGGCCATAGAGCTATTTACCCAGGATTTGAACCAGCGACCACCACTGCTAAACGCACAGGTGGCTAATGCCTGAGGGAAGACCCCCCTGGCGGGGCAAGAAGAGACCCACAGATGCGCCAGATTAGCCACAAAGGGGGAGCTGCTACAGACCTACGCCGCAGGGGTACACACCATGGGAATGGGGGGCGAGGGGGGAGCCAGATGTGCAACACATCTGAGGTCTGAGCTCCAGCCCTGCCCGCTGGGCCAGCCTTCCCAAAGGGGGAAAGTTGGACTGGGCCCACCTAAGCTTGGCCACGTTCGTTCAGGTCGGAACAAGGCCTGTGTTAGCCCAGGGGTCAGACGAGACGATGCCAACGGCCCCGCCTCACCTTGGCATTCAGGGCGCCGGTTCCCTTTGGAAACAGGGCACGGGTGCTGTGTGTGCCGGTTGCAGGCGTGCCGGGGCGTGTTCCACACGTGTTCTGGGCACCGCAGGGTCATAGAGGGCTAGTCACGACAGACAGCAATCGGTCGCTCGACTCTGTAGGGATGGATTAACCCTTTATTAGGACACCTGCTTGATCCGTTGGGAGTCCCTTTCCAAATGGAAACCCAGCGTGAGCCGGCGGAAGGCACGAGGATGGAATGAGGCCTCTGAGGCGGGCCCCCCCCATCCCCCGCCATTAAGATACAGAGCGTGTCCTGCCCTGCCACCCCGGGCTCTCCACAGCTGTCGGCTCGCATGGCGCCAGGCCATCATGTCGTCTTACAGGTGGGACTGGCTGCAGGAGGGGGGCCGCCAGGGGCTTCAGGCAGGGATGGGGCAGGGAAGGCGTCAGAGCTGGGGAAGGGAGCATGAGGAGAGGTCGGGCAGTGCCAATGTTTGGCTGACTACTGCTATGCCTCCTTCTGCTGGGCAAGCGGGGAACCAAAATAAGAAGCCATGGATCAAAATCCACAGAAGTAAAATAAGAAGCCACGGATTGAAATCCACGAGCTAAAATAAGAAGCCACGTATTTGGTCGCTCTGGCCTTGGTCCAGCTGCTTGTTGAGGAGGCCCAAGGGGTCACTGTGAGCCTCAAGTCTGGGACATCCCACAGCCATGCTCCGGCGGCGTCCAAGCAGCGGAGAGAACCCAGGAGTCCTGGCTCACCCCTCTGAGCTAGTTTCGCCCTCCCCCCCCCCCCCCCCACACACACACCCTCACTCTCTCCCTCCCTGAATCCATCCGTTCTCTTTCCGCTCTATTATTTTTTAAAGAAAGATCCCAGTGCTGCTGTCGCTGCCACACGCGTCATTAGAGTGGTTAATTACACGGCTGCCGACGAGCCAGGCTCAGGAGGTGCCTCCAGCCCCTGTTTGGCTTTGCACAGCTCTCCTGGCAAGAGGGTGAGTGTGGGGAGCGGGGCTTTGGGCCTCTACAGGTTATGGGATGGGGACTGGGGTCTATTCTCAGGGCTGGGAGGGGAGTGGGGACTAATGGTCAGAGTGGAGCGGAGGGAACCAGGACTCCTGGGTTCTACTGTCAGCTCTGGGAGGGGAATGGTGTCTAGTGGTTAGACGGAGGGAGGTGGGGGAAGCCAGGAGTTCTAGTCTGGGAGGGGAGTGGCAAGTAGTGGTTAGAGCTGGGGGGGAGCGACTAGTCTTGCCTCCTGGGTTCTATTTCTTCACTCTGCCAGTGTGGCCATAGGTGGGTAACACAGCTCTTGCACTGAGCGAAGGCAGCTGAGACACAAACACCCACTCAGGGCTCCTTTCCTCACATTGCAACAGCTCACCGACCAGGACGGGCCGCTGTGGAATAACACTTAGCAGGCACTGGGCTAATGGCTGGCTGCCCCATCTCTGGCCCGGGTGTCCATGACCACGGGGTAATCGCAATGCACAGGGTGTGCCCGGTAATAAAGACACACCCCCCCCCCCGCACCTGGGAGCTGCTGCCCCTCCTTGCCTTCCAGCGGCCCCAATCTCCCAAGGTAGCTCCGATCCCATCCAAAGTGGCTCTCTCCCTGGGCATGGGATAGGGTGACCAGACAGCAAGTATGAAAAATCAGGATGGGGGAGGGGGGAGGACGGGATAGGCGCATATATAAGAAATATCCCTGACTCTAAGGACTGTCCCTATAAAATCAGAACATCTGGTCATCCTAGTGTGGGAACACTGTGAGTCTGGCTTTGCAGAGGGAAGATTCGTCCCCCATCCAGAACCTGAATCCCCACGGAGCCCCTACCACCCCGAAGGAAGGAGAAGAGAGGCCAGACTCTCAGGGGGTCCCATTTCTGCTTGTGGGACATGGATATGGGGATGGGAAGCAGTTCTGAGCCCCCTTTGTCACCCCTGTATCCAGTCAACCCATCCGTGATGTAAGTTAGAGCAGTCCCAGAGTGGCTCTAAGTTACTCTCTGCTTCCCATGATCCCTTTGGGGGCAGAGAATTGCCAGCAAGCAGAGTGCTGGGACCACCCCGCCCAGTGCCAAAGGTGAGGAGCAGGGTTGGTGCACCGGGAGTCTGTTTCCATGCACTCCAAGGCCCTTTGATGCAGCCAGGGTGGGGCACCGGGGCCAGAAAACTGTCCTGCCCCAGCACACACCCTCCTCGCTCATTCAGCAATATTTAGCGGTTTAATGCAAATTTAATGGCAGACAATTAAGCTCTGCGTCAAAGAGGATCCAGCCAGTAACAACTGTTCCCGCAGGCCTGCTCAGCGGTAATTTGTGTCAGCCTCAAATTGGTGCTTTGCTGCAATTTAAATATCGTCTCTAACTGTGGATGCGTTGCCTGGGGTGGGGAACTTGCAGAAAAAAAATCAATGTGCCACCAGGACAGGCAGAGAGGTGGGCTGCATGTCCGGGCAGGGTGCTGACCGGCCCCATCATGGCAATAAATAAGCGGAGAGATCTGGGATTTATCTACTCAAGTCTGCTCTGTCCCCATTTAACTGGTGGGGAAACTGAGGCATGCCACTTTTTTTAATTATTTGGTGATGGGAAGGGAAGCAGGTCCCTAGGTTCCACTGAACCAACCAACAAAACTACCCCTTTCCTACTTTTGATTACAGTGCATCAGAAATGCCCCCAATCACACTAGCTCATAAGGTAACCAACTTCTTACACGCCCGTCTAAAATATGTAGCAAAAAAAGCAAAAACCAAAACTGCATGATCATGGGAGATATCACTTTGAGTGACACAAGCTGAAGGACTCATATTGCCAGCTCCTTGGAATTTCTAAATATCATAGATCACAATTTCCTAACTCAAAACAGGTTGCAGCCAACACCAGGGAATACTACATTAGACCTTCCCTTGACATATAAAGAGAGACTGGTCACAGAACTAACAATTAATGGTAACTTACGTATAAGTGATCCAGACTTGATCACATTTACAATTTGCATACAGAATAAAGTCCAAACAAGCAACAGATATACCTGGGGCTTTACAAGGACCAGTTCCACACAGCTGAAAACTATTATGAGCCAAATCAGCTCGGGCAGAAAAACATACTCAGAAACATGTGAAAGATCATTGGGAATTGTTGAAGAATGCTTCAGCAGATGTGAAAGAAAACACAGTTTCACAATCAAGAAAGAATAATGCATTGGTTAAAAAAAACAAAAGTCTGGCTTAGCGGGGAAGTGAAGGCAGCTATAAAAATATGTAACAAATGGAAAAAAGGGGAAAATTGATAGTTACAAAAATAAACCAGAAGCTAAGAACTGTAGAAAATTGAGAAGGGAAGCAAAGGATACAATGAGACCTCTATTTCCTGCCGAATTAAGGATAATAAAGAGTTTATCTTATTATATATTTTAGAAATGTGTGTCTGTCTGTCTACATCTAAACTATGGGTTTTGCTGGAAGAGGCAATGCAAATGAAGCACAGATTAGTGTTTTCTCGCACTTCATTTACATAATCTCTTCGGATCCAATTTTGGACAAGAGGTTTTTGTGTAAAAACAAGCAGTGTGGATATTTCCAAAAAAGGAGGTATAAGGATCTTGCACAAAAGGGGGTTTTTGCGCAAAAAGGAAACGTCCACAGCGCTTTTTGCGCAAAAACCTCTTGCGCAAAAACGGATCAGAAGAGATATGCAAATAAAGCACAAGAAAATGCCAATCCACACTTCATTTGCATTGTCTCTTCCAGCAAAACCCATGGTGTAGACGTAGCCTCTGTCTGTGAGTCCGTTTGTTCAAGAACCCCTCCTAAATGGTAAGAGCTAGGACCACCAAATTTGCAGCTTCCTCTTAGCATAATTGAAAGCAAAGTCAGGGTTTGGTTGTGCCAGGACAATGGGATCTGCCTGGAATTTGATTTTCTCATAAAATGGAAAGTGAGGGGTCTGGAAGGCACACAGAGGAGCAGCAAGGGGTCAAAGATGGGGGACCAGGTCAGCTATAACTCCATTGGGCCAGGAGGGGGCAGGGATGGGAAAAGGGATGGTTATCGACTATATATTTCAGAGAGTTTGTGTTTGTGTTTCTATTTGTCTCTGTGTTTGTCCATCCCCCAGCTAGGGAACATGCATCCCTCTCCTGACGGTGCCCACTGGAGCTACAGCGGCCATGGACAGGCACTTCTCACATGGCCCCAAGCTGCTGCAGTGAGAGAGAGCTGGGGTTGTCCCCTATTGTGGGGCAGCCCCCCAGTCCCAGCCCAGTGCAATGCTTTAAATGAAGAAAGCCTTTGAGTTAAGGACCCGAGCAACGCTGGGTAAATCTAGTTTCATTATGTTACAAACAAAAATAATCTTAATGATATTGGTCCATTAGTAGATGGAAATGGAACAATTACCAAGAACAGTGCAGAAAAGGCAGAAGTCTTCAATTAATTCCTATTCCTATTCTGTACTTGGGAGAAAAGCAGATGATAAGACTCTTGCCCTTGAGAATAAACAGCAGCTATTACAAATAGACTTTTTAAATCAGCCGGTCTGGGTAACTTGCATCCAAGAGTTTTAAAAGATCTGGCTATGGAGCTCACTGGACCATTACAATGGTCTTAAATATGGGGGGGAGTTCCAGAAGACGGGAAGGACGTTGACATGTGCCAATATTTAAAAAGGGTAAATGGGACGACCGGGTAATAACAGGTCTGTCGGTGCGACATTGAATCCAGCAAGACAACGCTGCAGCAGAGACGGCACTCAATTAATAAAGATAACGAATGCCAATCAGCATGGATTTATGGATACTCAATCTTGCCTAATTTGGTCTTTTTTAGATGAGATTAAAAGATTGATTGATAAAAGTAACAGTGTTGATGCAAAAGACAAACTTCCATACACAGAGGGGACAAGTGTCACAGGCGCTGAAGGCTGGCTGGGGGGAATCAGTGCAGTCTGGGTGGCGCAGAGGGCTGGCTGCCGCAGCCACGCCTCTTTGGCCTGAAGCCCCGCCCCTTCCAGGAGGCCTGGAGCTGAGCTCCCCCCAACCCCATTGCCCAGGGCCTGGCAAAGTCTGTCGCCAGCCTTGTCCATACAGCGTTTGATCTGGGACCGCGTGGCCTTCTGACTAAAAAACTAGAAAGCTAGAAAATCCACACGGCGCTGATTAAATGGATAAAAACGTCCTTGTAAATGCCAAGGGGGCGTGTTCCCAGTGGGGTCCCGCAGTGGTTGGGTCTTGGCCCCAGGATACTGAACATTTTTCCCAGCGAACACGACATGAAGTTATCGCTGACGCAGTGTGCAGAGGATGCAAAAATGGGGGAAAGGGCAAATGAGGACGGGTCCCTGAGCCAGGACGATCTGCATCACTGGGCAAGCAAACACTGCGTGTTGTAACCCGGCGACAGGTACGTGCGCACACCTAGGAACAAGGAACGCAGGCCACACAGACAGGACGGGAATCTCTCTGCTAGGGAGCAGGGAGATTCCCTAGTCCCGCCGCCCTCCTCCTCCTCCTCCTCCTTCCCAGTTGTTGCAGGGCCGCTGGGGCGGGGCCAAGTCCTCCAGAGGCAGCTCGCATCCCAGTGCCCCGGGCTTTCCTAGGGACAACCCAGCCCTGAATGAGCCCTCCGGCACCGTGGCCTCATCCTGACCCAGCCAGGCGGGGCACAGCGCCAGCCACACCAGGGAGATGGGCAAGGCAGGGCTGCCTGACACTGCCAGCAGCCTGCAGGGACGTGCCAAGTGGCCTTGGGCCGGTGCCGGGCTCTGGGGAGCCACGGATGCCACGGCCGTGGTGCAGGCAGGGCTCAGCATGACCCAGGAGGGGGTAGAGGAGAGACACTGATGGGCCCCCATCACTAGGACGTGAAAAGGGCTTTTCCACAGGAGACTTTGGAGCTGCTTCTCTGAAGCCTTTACCCTGGCTGGGAGGCAGGTCTATTGACTATGGGGATGGGCGGGGAGGAGCTAGGACTCCTGGGTTCCAGCCATGGAGTTGGGAATCAGGACTAAGGTGCCCTCTAATTTTTCCCATCCATGTGTGGAATAAATTTTGTTGTGTGCACCAAAGCCTGTGGGGATGTGCACCATCAGGAGAAACACAGGCTGCCAGCTGTGGGCGCTCTGCCAATCCACTGGGCAGCATTTGAATCTGCCCTGGGCGGTCACCCAAGCGCCCAGCTTACAGGGAACACTGGCCGGGGGCTCTGAACCAGAACTGGCAGGGTTGGGGTGGATAATCAGCTGAACATGAGCTCCCAGTGCACTGCTGTGGCCAAATGGGCTAATGCAATCAAGTAGGAGCCAAGACGTTATTTTACCTCTCTATTTGGCACTGGTGCGACCACGGCTGGAGTCCTGTGGCCAGTTCTGGTGCCCACAATTCACAAAGGAGATTAAAAAATTGGAGCGGGGTCAGAGCAGGGCCATGGGAATGTGGAAAGGGTTAGAAACCTGCCTGGCAGGGGCAGACGCCAGGAGCTCCAGCTATGTAGCTTCGCACAGAGAAGGGGTGACTTGGTCACAGCCCATAAGTAGCTAGACGGGGAGCAAATATCTAAAAACGGGCTCTTGCGTCTAGCAGCAGAACATGATCCAGTGGCTGGAAACTGAAGCGAGATCAGTTCAGACAGGAAATAAGGTGTCAGTGTTTAACAGGGAGGGTCAGTGACCACTGGAACAATTTCCCTATCACTGGCCATGTTTATATCAAGACGGGCTATTTCTCTAACAGATCCACTCTGGAAATTCCTTTGGGGCGTTTCTGGCCTGGGTTATCCAGGAGGTCAGAGAATAGCATTAAGTATCCCCTCTGGCCTGGGAATCGGTGATGATCCAGGGCGCCAGGTGCTGGACACGCACATTGTGAGAAGACAAGAGCGCAGGCTCTTCAGGACAGGAGGGGAAACTGAGGCACAGAGGCGGGAAAGTGACTTGCTCAAGATGGCAGAGCTGGTCGGTGGCAGAGCCGAAAAAAGAACCCCGTGCCCTGCCTAGCAGCACTCTGCCCACTAGGCTGCACTGCCCCCTCACTGGGCTGGCCTTCCAGGACCCAGCGTTGAGCAAGGCCTCTGAAGCTGTCTACACGGCTGCTTTACCACTCTGCAACTTTCTGGCTCAGGGGTGTGAAAAAACTCCCAGCACAGTTAGCTACTCCCCTTGTGGGAGGGGTTTACCCAGAGCGCTGGGAAACCTCTCTCCCAGCGCTCCTGCCCTGGCCACGCTCTCATGATTGTGCTTTAATCTTTTCAGTGGAGCTGCCTAGCTTGCCTGGGGCTAGACTGGCCTCTGGGCACGCTGGGCAGGGCATGGGCCGGGGCTGGGAACCCTGCCATAAGGCCACGGAGGGAGAGGCTCCCCGGTGGCGAGAGGATTTCCCGGCCCAAGGGAACAGTTCCCCGCTGCCAGGCCCGGTGTCTGAGCTGGGAGGGTCGGGAGCTAGGGAACCTGGTCTGGGTCTCGGTGCCAACCTGGCGCTGCCGCCCTTCCCCCATCTGGGCTGTGCTGCCCGGCCCAAGGATCCCTCCCATTCCCAGCTCTCTGGCCCTGCCGCCTTCCTCCTCCTTCCCAGCTCTTGTGCAGCAGCTGGGGCCAGGCCAAGTCCTCCAGAGGCCGCTCATATCCCAGTGCCCTGGACTTTCCCAGGAACAGCTCAGCCCTGGAATGAGCCCTTCGGCACCGTGGCCTCTCCCTGACCCAGCCGGGCAGGGCACAGCGCCGGCCACACCAGGAGATGGGCAAGACGGGGGCTGCCTGACACTGCCAGCAGCCCGCAGGGACATGCCAAGTGGCCTTGGGCCAGTGCCGGGCGCTGGGAGAACCACGGATGCCACGGCCGTGGTGCAGGCAGGGCTCAGCATGACCCGGGAGGGGGAGTAGAGGAGAGACACTGATGGGCCCCCATCACTAGGACGTGAAAAGGGCTTTTCCACAGGAGACTTTGGAGCCTCTATCCTGGCTGGGAGGCAGGTCTAGTGACTAGGGGAGTGTGGGGGAGGGCTCTTGGGTTCCAGCTGTGCAGCTGGGGGTCAGGACTCCTGGGTTCTAGCCCAGCTCACTTTAACAATGCAATACTGACATTGAAATACTGAGGGAGATTAGAGAGGCTACCAAAATAAAGAACTCTATAATAATGGGGGATTTTAATTATCCCCATATTGACTGGGTACATGTCACCTCAGGAAGAGAAGCAGAGATAAAATTTCTCAATGGCCTAAATGACTGCTTCTTGGAGCAGCTGGTGCAGGAACCCACAAGGGGAGAGGCAATTCTCGATTTAGTCCTGAGTGGAGCGCAGGATCAGGTCCAGGAAATAACCGTTACAGGACCGCTTGGGAATAGTGACCATAATATAATAACATTCAACATTCCTGTGGTGGGAAGAACACCTCAGCAGTCCAGCACCCTGGCATTTAATTTCAAAAAGGGGAATTACACAAAAATGAGGAGGTTAGTTAAACAGAAATTAAAAGGCACAGTGATTAGAGCCAAATCCCTGCAAGCTGCATGGAAAGTTTTTAAAGACACCATAATAGAGGCCCAACTTAAATGTATACCCCAAATTAAAAAACATAGCAAGAGACCTAAAAAAGAGTCACCGTGGCTTAACCACCATGTAAAAGAAGCAGTGAGGGACAAAAAGGCATCTTTTAAGAAGTGGAAGTCCAATCCTAGTGAGATAAATAGAAAGGAACATAAACACTGTCAAATCAAGTGTAAAAATGTAATAAAAAAAGATTTTGAGGAACAGCTAGCCAAAAACTCAAAAAGAAATAACAAAATGTTTTTTAAGTACATTAGAAGCAGGAAGCCTGCTAAAAAACCTGTGGGTCCCCTAGACGATCGAACTATAAAAGGCGCAATCAAAGACGATAAAGCCATTGCGGAGAAACTAAATGATTTCTTTGCTTCAGTCTTCACGGCTGAGGACGTTGGGGAGATTCCCAAATCTGCACCGTCCTTTGTGGGTGATGAATCTGAGGAACTGTCCCGGATTGAAGTGTCATTAGAGGAGGTTTTGGAACAAATAGAAAAACTTAATGTTAACAAATCTCTGGGACCGGATGGCATTCATCCAAGGGTTCTAAAAGAACTCAAATGGGAAATTGCTGAACTATTATCTGTGGTTTGTAACCTATCCCTTAAATCGGCTTCCGTACCTAATGACTGGAAGGTAGCCAACGTGACACCAATATTTAAAAAGGGCTCTAGAGGCAATCCGGGCAACTACAGACCGGTAAGTCTAACTTCAGTACGGGGCAAATTAGTCGAAACAATAGTAAAGAATAAAATTGTGAAGCATGTAGAAGAACATAATTTGTTGGACAAAAGTCAACATGGTTTCTGTAAAGGGAAATCCTGTCTTACTAATCTATTAGAGTTCTTTGAAGTGGTTAACAAACATGCGGACAAGGGGGATCCAGTAGATATAGTATACTTAGATTTTCAGAAAGCCTTTGACAAGGTCCCTCACCAAAGGCTCTTGTGTAAATTACATGGCCATGGGATAAGAGGGAAGGTCCTTTCTTGGATTGAGAACTGGTTAAAAGACAGGAAACAAAGGGTAGGAAGAAATGGTAAATTTTCAGAATGGAGAGGGGTAACTAGTGGTGTCCCCCAAGGATCAGTCCTAAGACCAATCCTGTTCAACTTATTCATAAATGATCTGGAGAAAGGGGTAAGCAGTGAGGTGGTAAAGTTTGCAGATGACACCAAACTGTTTAGGATAGTCAAGACAGAAGCAGACTGTGAGGGACTCCAAGAATATCTCACCAAACTGAATGACTGGGCAACAAAATGGCAAATGAAATTTAATGTGGATAAGTGTAAAGTAATGCACATCGGGAAAAATAACCCCAACTATACGTACAGTATGATGGGGGCTAATTTGGCTACGACAAATCAGGAAAGAGATCTTGGAGTTATTGTGGACAGTTCTCTGAAAACTTCCACACAGTGTGTAGCGGCGGTCAAAAAGGCAAATAGGATGCTAGGAATTATTAAGAAAGGGATAGAAAATAAGACCCAGAATATCTTACTGCCCCTGTATAAAACTATGGTACGCCCACATCTTGAATACTGTGTACAGATGTGGTCTCCTCACCTCAAAAAAGATATTTTGGCCTTGGAAAGGGTTCAGAAAAGGACAACTACAATGATTAGGGGTTTGGAACGGGTCCCATATGAGGAGAGGTTAAAGCAACTGGGACTTTTCAGTTTAGAAAAGAGGAGAATGAGGGGGGATATGATAGAGGTATATAAAATCATGAGTGGTGTGGAGAGGGCCGATAAAGAAAAGTTATTTATTAGTTCCCTAAATAGAAGAACTGGAGGACACCAAATGAAATTAATGGGTAGCAGGTTTAAAACTAATAAAAGAAAGTTCTTCTTCACACAGCGTGTAGTTAGCCTGTGGAACTCCTTGCCAGAGGAGGCTGTGAAAGCTAGGACTATAATAGAGTTTAAAGAGAAGCTAGATAATTTCATGGAGGTTAGGTCCATAAAAGGCTATTAGCCAGGGGATAAAATGGTGTCCTTGCCCTCTGTTTGTCAGAGGCTGGAGAGGGATGGCAGGGGACAAATCGCTTGATCATTGTCTTCGGTCCACCCTCTCTGGGGCACCTGGTGCTGACCACTGTCGGCAGACAGGATACTGGGCTAGATGGACCTTTGGTCTGACCCAGTACGGCCATTCTTATGTTCTTATGAGAAGAAGAAATAGCCCCTTTAAATGTTCTCTTTACAGATCAAGGCCGTGATGCGCCACAGCTCATGGGTGGCGGCTGGAGGGAAGTGGAGTGCGGGGCGGAGCCCTGGGCTGGAGACGAGCGCCGAGGAATGAGGGGTTCATGCTCCTTGTGGCTGACAGGCTGCTGTCCCCAAATCCCTGTTCACAAACAGCCCTAGTAATAAGCATGTTCTAGCTGGCAAAGATGGCGAGCCCCGTCCCCCGCCTTCCTCCCCTCCCAGGAGAAGCCAGGCCGCTGCCTTCAAAAGTGCTCTGGGCTGTGACACTGGGGAAGAAAATCGGCTCACACCCTGGGGCCAGAGAAAGGCAGAGGAGATCCAGTGGGCACGCCATCGCCCTCTGCTGGATGGAAACAGAACTGCTCGCCTGTGTGTCATATTCCCGTCATTGCTCGTGGAAATTCTCCTTCGGCTCTAGCAAGCAGGGACTGGGGCTTTTGAACCCTAACACTATCCTCACAGTCACCATGAAACTCTCAGCCGCCCATCCACAGAGCTCAAGATGCTTAAAACACGGGTCTAAATCCAACCTGGATCACAGAGGGGGAAACTGAGTCACAGGAGGGCAAAGACGTGGCTCCAGGGTCACACAGCAAGTCAGTGGCAGAGCTGTGAATAGAACCCAGGAGTCCTAGCTCCCAGAGACCCCTGATCTAAGCATTAGTCCACACTCCTTTCCCAAAGCTGGGAATAGAACCCTAGAGTCCCAGCTTCTAATGCTAAGCACTATCCCATGGTTGCCTCCCTATGCGAGAGAGGAACCCAGGAGTCCTGGGCTGTTGCCTGATCTATCCACTATGCCACATGCCCTTTGAGATTTTTCTCTGCTCCACATTCAACTTGTTCCAATTTCCTTTGTCATTCAGCAGCAAGATTAGGGCCCTGCTGTATTAGATGCCTAGTGAGATACAGCCCCTGCCTTGAACACTCGTCTCAACACACCAGTCACAAAAGGTGGGAGGGGAAACTGAGGCATGGAGTAATGTGACCTGCCCACTTTCACCCAGCAGGCCAGTGACGGAGCAAAGAATCAAAGCTAGTTATCCCAGCTCCTAGCCCCAGTGCTCCCTCTACTAAGTCAGAGTGGGAAGTCTAGCTCCAGCCCACCCCCGCAGATGGCTGCCAGGCCCGGACCCTCATGCACAGCCCACCAAGCAGGCACCAAGCAGTTAAAGGCGCTAATGCTGAATTAATGGCACTGATCTCACGCCGCTCGATTGCCAAACGTCATTCCCTTTCCATTACTATGGATGGGTGTCGAAAATAGACAATGTAATTAAATGAAATATTATGCCAATTAAATTCCAGGCCCCCACATGCCAATATAATTCGTACCCGGGGCCATTCTAAATGTAAATTTAATGTATGACATCTCATCAGTCCCACATTATATTCTGCTGCCTCAGAGTGGTGGCTAATTTTAGCCCGTGCTCCAGCCGGCTCTTCCACTTCCGCCAGGCCAGCGAAGCTGGGCTGAGGGACGAATCGGGCCGTGGTGTCTAAATAGCCCAGTCCATACAACGCAGTAGAGACTTGTTCTTTCAGCTTTACGTCTGCTTGCAAGCCCTATGTCACATGAGTTGGGAATTGGACCCAGGAGTCCTGGCCCAACCCCTCAGTCAGCCCTGTATGTAGGAATCAAATGCATTCTCCCCCCCCCCCCGCCCACACACACAAAGCATGAATGTATCACTGAGAGCATGGGGAGGGGGCTTGGTTTAAAACTGCCCCTCCTTCTGCACTGGGACTGGAGTCACCTTTTTCCTTCATGGGGAGCAAGAGGTGAATGGAGTTAAAAGGCAACTAATGTGCAGCAGGAGGAAAGGAAATGTTTTCTAATGCCATGTGTGAGTTACCTGTGGAACTCCCCACCACATGATGTCATTGAGGCCAAGTGCTGAGCCAGGTACACAACTGATGGGACCAGCCACTGTTGCACTAGAGAGAAGGGGTTTATAAAGGACTAAGGATCTTCCAGCTTCAGGACCGGAGCCCACCACCAACTGAACAGAGTCAGGAAAGGATTTCCTCTGACTCAAAGGTGGTGAGCAAGTCACTCCTCTTTTCTGTGCCTCAGTTTCCCTGCCTACCTCCTGCCTGTCTGGTCTGTTCAGCTGAGGGGGCTTCAGGGCAGGGGTTGTCTCTCATTCTGTAGTTGTGCGGTGACCAGTGCAATAAGATCCCAGACTTGGGCGGGAAGAAAATCTAGATCCAGTCACAGCTCTTAAGGGAGCCCAGAGCTGACGCACTGTCCCCCCTCAGAATCCCAGTGAGCCCCCACAGCTTCCCCAAGGCCTGACTCAGTTATCTACCCCTTGCCTGCTTTGCTCCTTTCTCCCTGGGATTGAACCCACAGCCTCTGGAAAGAAGACCCACTATCTGTGGGGCTAAGGACCCTCCGTTCAAATTGCTACATGAGTTGGCCACCAGAAGGAGACAAAGAGCCACTCCAGGGGAGCAGGGCTGATCTGCACCAATCCCCCTCCTGAAGGAGGAGGCAGGACATGGAGGTGTGATGGAGTGATGAGTAGATCAGGCCAAAGCAGCCCCCACCATGTGATTTCAGCTTCCCCGTTTCCATACTTACCTCCCCAGCTCCCAAACCCCTCCCTGCTACTGCTAAAGGAGAATCCCTGCCAGCTGTTCGCAGTAAAGGGCCTATAGTACACACCGGTGAGCAGGTAAGACCCAGACCAGTGGCTCTCTGGCCTGAACCCCAGGCTTGGCTGCCCCATGCACCCATCCATCCTTCCTCCAGGCCCTCGGCTGGCTGTATCGGAAATTAAAATATAAATAATTCAGTCCCTGTCACCTTTATGAATAAGAGTATGAACCTGACAGAAAGTGCCTGGGAGTAATTTACGTGTGTGTGGGGGGGGAGGATGTGACTCTGCTTTCGGATCCACTCGTGAGCAGGAGGGAGCTGGCAGCGGGAGGGCACTGAACTGGGGGGGGGGGGACTGGGAAGGGGAGTTGGGAGGGACTTGTTCGTTTCAATCCGGGCAGGGCTGTAATTGCTCCTGATCGGCGCACAGGCCATGTCTTTGGCGAGTGTCAAAGCCCTGGACACTGCTGCCAGGAGCGTGGTGAGGACACCAACCCCTCCCCTGACCCGCTGCTTCTCTGGGGCAGGGGGCAGCTCTGTTGGCGAGGACAGGGAGTGACAAAAGAACCCAGGGCCTAGATCCATGGTGGGTGCAAAGGGGCAAAGCTCCATGTGGAGTCAGTTTACATCAGCAGAGGATCAGGGCCCAGCTCCTGGGAAGAGAGGAGGGACATTTCAAAAGAGGGACCTCAGCCCGCAGGTGCAGTTCAGCCGGGACACCAGGGGGTAGTGAGATCGTCAGAGATGCCAGAGCTCTGAGCCTAGTTGTTGACATCACAGCACCCCCTATTAACACAGACAGGTGTGCTCAGCCCCGGCCCTGCTTGCCCAGTTGTGTCCTCACCAGCTCTCATGCTGTTCGTGCAAATCACTGCTACACCAAAGGGAGCTGGGACCAGTCACTCCACACCTAGCGCACACCGACACGCCTGGGGCCAGTCACCCCCACGCCTGGCGCACACCTGAACGCCTGGGGTCAGTCACCCCACGCCTAGCGCACACCTGCACGCCTGAGGCCAGTCCTCAGCCAGCACTATCCACCCCATTTCTGTTCCTGTAACTTTTATTTTTCAAGTGTGAACAGGTTACAGTGATGAGCCCAAAACCCACAGCTTGGGGCCTGCCATCCACAGAACCGGGATACCAGGGATGGGGGCAGGAAGTATCACTTTCTTTTAGGGAAAAGGGACGGGGGAACCAGCCCATCTGACTTGTTGACCAAACTGCTGTCTGTTTCCGAAGAGTATCTCTGTGCTGTGTCTACTGGCGATGCCAAGGTACGGGTGCCGAGTCTCTATCCACACACACTGGCCTTGGCTGAGTAAATACAGCGATAAACAGGCTGCCATCCTGCCAAGGCCAAGGTCACAGCAGAGGGAGCAGCACTAAGGGACGCTCCCTCTATGGGGTTGTCTGTTGTGCTGGAGCAGCTTAGGGGGTAAAAGGCTAGCTTGGAAAGTTGTTGGTTTGAATCCCCCTGCCCCTGGAAATATTCCTATGTCTGACTAACAAATGGGTGAACACACAGTAATGGTACCATCTGGGTGCCTCGCCTAAAAGGGATTTCATGATTTTTTCCCCCATCCCAAATTCAGCTGAAGAATCAAAATCTCAAAAGTGTTCACGAACTGATTTTGTTTTTCAGTTTGGGCCAGTCCAAATGTTTTGTGTGGATCATATGGCAACATTTTATTTTCAGGTTGACCTTTCCTTTCTTTGGAACCTTTTCTCAAAAGCTCCTACATTCAGTTCCTGTCAGAAACCAAAAATGGTTTGAACCAAAAAAACATAATAGGAAACTTTTCTTTTTGAGCATGTATAAGGTTCAATTTCCACAGTTACAGTTTCGAACCTTAGGGATTTAAAAAAAAAAAAATCAAGAGAGGAAATTTGTCAGATCCAACTCTCTTCCTGCACACAGTTTTGATTCTCACAAATTAGCATTTTTCAGCAAAAACAGTTTCATAAAACAATTCCCAACTAAGCTTAGTTCAGATCCCACCACTGACGCTCATTTATAGTTTGGCCTTTAAAAAGCTGAGGAGGCCAAAGCTTTCCAAAGT
Organism: Pelochelys cantorii; assembly: GCA_032595735.1. Classification (NCBI taxonomy): domain Eukaryota; kingdom Metazoa; phylum Chordata; order Testudines; family Trionychidae; genus Pelochelys; species Pelochelys cantorii. Next base: position 15,992,173 of record CM064349.1, on the reverse strand, counting down.
GACCACTAATGTTGATTGCCTGAGTTGAGAGATTTTAGGGGCCAGATTACCACAGGGCTCCACATGTGGGGTCTGAGTAACCCAACACACTGGGGATCTGTGGGGTGTTCGGCACCACTAACAATGTAGTCTTTCTTTAGGTGCCCAAATAGGAGTGGCAGGTGAACTCTGCTCATACTAGGCACTGGCTATCTCACATCCAGCACTCAAATCAGTGGCCACATTTGAGAATTAATGGCCTGAGTGTCTCTGTGCCTCAGTTTACCCATATTTAAAACAGGGATGGCAATGCCGTTATAAAGTGCTTTGAGATCCCCGTCCTCCAGTGCAGTGCGGTGTCTGCGAGTGAGCAGCCAGTGCCCCGTGGATCGACAGCATCACCTGGAGGGGCCGCTGGACCACATGGGTCAGCGCTCTGGTTTGCATGGGGCACAGTCAGGAGACGGGGGAAGGTGCTGTGCTATTTCTAGATCCCAGAGTCACTCCCTGAGGGTGCTGCACAAAGGCTGCATGGGGAAGGGTCAGTTTCCTGGCTGTGCAGAAGGGCGCGGGGAGTGTAAGGCTTTTCCCTGGGCCTAACTGAGGCCCCCAATCTTACCCCACCCAGCACATGCAAGTGACGGGCCATGTTACCGGCGTGGCAAGAGACCTTCCATCTGGTCACCATGATGGGATAAGGAGCAGCTCAGCCCAGGTCATCAGTGGGGGAGACTGGGGCTGAGCTAGCCAGGAGCACGGAGCTGACCACAGGCCGAAGGGGCGTGACACCAACCTCCCCAGCTGCCCTGCCCCCGAACTCAAGAGCCAAGCGGGCATGGGGGGGACAATCCAAACCGGGGCCCTGAGATCACAGCTCTGCCCCCTGTGAATCACACGGAACTGCCACGGCTCCCCTGCTTTGGCTGCACACCGCCCTCCCCGCCCTGTCCCTGCGCCGTGCTTGGCCACAAGATCCCAGGCTCTGTGCCAGGCAGGGGCAAACACCCCCCCTCCTGAGAGCTGCCCGCCCAAGCTGCACTCCATCCTGCACACCCGGGAGCTGGGTTCTGCACTCGGCAGGGACCTGCCGCTGGCACAGGGCTAGGGATGTTAAATATTGGTTAATTGAATAGTCATGAACCTCATGAATTCTTAGTGGTTAGTCGACTATTCTATGGTCCCCAGGGGTGGGGCCGGCAGCCAGCGCGCTCCGACCCCCTCCCAAGGAGCCCCCTGCCACTCCGGGTGCCAGGCAGGAGCTTGTCCACGAAAGGAGCCAATTTAAAAACTAGCTCCCCTCGTGAACTGGCTGCCTGATGCCCCACACTGTTGCCTCTGATACAGAGGCAGCAACACGGGGTGGCAGCAGCCCCTGTCCAGGGAGGGGTCTGAGCTCCTGGACCCGGTGTGAGCCAGTACGGAGCCAGGCTGCCTGCCTCTCTGGCTCCTAACACACTTTAAATGCAGAGCCGCAGCAGGGATAGGTCCTGGCCAGCCTGCTAAAAAATGTACTGGGGTGTGTGAATGTGCGTAGTCTATAGCATTAACCCATTAGCTTTTGCTGATCGGTTAATCGACTACACTGTTACACCCCTACACGGGATCACCTAACGACTGACCCATATACATGCCCAGAGCTTTCCTGGGACACCAGAGTGCGCCAGCCCCATGTCTTTTGCAGCATGAATGCCGCGGGGTGCAAGAGACCCCCTGCCAGTCAGGAGGAGGTACTACAGACCACCAGGAGCGTGTGCGCGCGCACGAACACACACGCACACCCAACCCCCACCGCCGACCACAGCCTTACCTTAGTGTGCAGGGTCCATGGGGCTGGTGAGGCGCTTAGGCAAGTCTGGAGGTCCGGCCAGGCTGGGAGGAAACACAGTTAAAAGAGGGAGGGGGTTGAGAGACAAGCTCAGACCCTGCGGGCAACACAGAGGGGGTATCGAGGGCCATGTTCCGTTAGCTCCTGAGGGGAGCTCCCCCTGCCCCCAAAGCCCCAGAGCTAAACGTGAGCACGGGCTGAGGGGTGAGAGCACAGGGCTGGGCACCGCAAGGGGCACACACAGGGACTGGGCTCGGGTTCCCATCACTCATGGGTGCCCAGGGAGCCGCCCCCTCCTTGCCCCATAGGCTGGGCATGGCCACCCTCATCTGCTCCCCTTGCACTTCATGCCAGCTGCCACCTCTGCTACCCCTCCCCCGGCGTGTGCCCATGTCTTCGGTGGGGACACAGCCCCGCCCGATGCTCCCCGGGGGGGGGGGTATTTTTAGCCAGACGGTGACTCCGGGGGCAGCAGAGTCAGTGGCGCGACAGGAATAGCCCAACCCGGCATCAATGGACACAGACACTCCACGGCGGGCGGGGGGGTGGCGGGGGGGGGGGGGGCGTCTCCAGACAGCCGGCCTTGGTGGGGGAGGGGCAGGGACACTTATGCTGCGGGCCCTTCACTCCAGCTACAGACGTTCCCCTGACAAACAGGGGTATAAATATCCACCCCAGCCCCGCCTCACCCAGCCCCTGCCGTCCCGCCAGCAGGGTCCCCCAGGCGTCATGGGGCTGGGGGCAGATCTCCTAAGGGATGGAGGGGCAATGGCAGGTCTGGGTAGGAGCAGTGCACTGGACACCGGCAGTGAAAGGGCTGAAAAGAACAGGCACAGGAGGGGGCTGGAAACAGGCTCGGGGAGCAGAAGGGGGCATCTTCATACAGCCCTGACTGGGTAACCCCAACCTCGGAGGCCATCAGAGGGGGAAGGCAGGTGCCCCCCAGCCCTGCAACACAAATTCTTTGCCCTCGCAGTCGGGCCCAGAATCTTGGCACGAACAGGGGGGGTGTCTCTGCCTGGGGAAAGAGCAGAGAAGGGATGGACGGACGGACAGACCAACAGGCAGCATGGATGGGGACAGACAGAGCACCCACGGGGCTATCGGAGCAGTCACAGCCTGCCCTGGGAGGAGCGTTTGGCTCCAAATCTGGCTTTTTGGGACCCTCTCTGCCACCAGGTGCCTTTTAATTCTCAGCCGCCCCTGCCCACCGCCCCCGGAACAGGACCCCAACAACCAGCACCACAGGTCAGTTATGGAGTCACCAGCTGCTTCCCAGACCAAGATTTGATCCGGGGCTCCCCTTGGGCCGTGTCGGAGTGCTCCAGCCTTCCAGGCAGGCAAAGGTGTAACCCAAAACACGATCTGCCCGGGCCTGCCCCCACTTTGCTCTTCTGATCCAACTTGCCGGGTGTTACCAGGCCGGCTTCAGAGAGGCCCTGAGCAGCAAAGCGATTCGTTTCATTCCCTCCCTGCCCCCGTCCACGCGCCCGAAGGAGCCGGGGATCAGCCGGTCAGCATGGGACAGGCCCCTGGCAAGAGGCAATTTTGGGATGAATGGGCAGATTCAGCGCGGCATCAGAGAGGCCCTTTGTCTCCCTGATTGAAAGCTGCCTGCGTGTCACAGGAGCGGCCCCGCAGGCTTCTCACGGGGTGCGGTGCTGGGTGCCCGAGGCAGACGCACCAAGATCCAGCTTTCAGGTTACCAGCCAGCCGCTGACTCCAGACTGTGCCTGTGAGAAGCAGCTTCCCGGAGGGTGAGAGATCACGCTGGCTCTGCTGCTGTTGCCTATGGCCCAGGGCTCTCTACCCACGGGCATCGCAAGCCACCGGGCAGGGCCAGCCGTGAGACAGGCAGGGGCAGTGCCAGTTTCCCGCGGGCAGCCCTGATGCCTCACTTTGGTCTCACCCTCCAGCATGCGCCACAGTTTCAATGCTGAAGCCCTGACAGAATTGACAGTGCCCCCCAGCCCCGACCCACAACCCCTCTCCCCCCACCCCATGCTACCTCAGCCCAGCCAGGTCCCATTTCTCCCAGCCTGCACCCCAGGGCAGTGCCCACGGGTCCTGGCGCTGGGTCCCATGGGGCCCTCCGCTGCTCCGTGGCAGCGATAACGAAGTTATCCAGCCACGGAGGAGAGGCAGTCCGAGTTTTTCCACCACAGCCTCTTTTCCGGTCAATTTCCCTCGTTCAGTCGCTCTGCTGTCTCAGGCCGGCTGCAGGATGACCCAGGACGCGGGGTTCTTACATGTGGTGCTGGAGCGCCACGAGATCGGGGCCCTGCCGGGCCTGGCTGTGCGGCTGCTCCTAGCCCTGGGGACAAGTGTCTTCCCCTGCCCACCCGGCTGTAAAAACAAGATTGCTGGGCCCGCGGTGTGCGTCGGAGGGAAAGGGAAGTGGAGCGGAGCCGTGAAGGAAACGTGGCACTTTAGCTGGGCTCAGCGGAGAGGAAATGAAACGCAGCGTAGGGGGGGAAGCTCGAATAGAAAGAGCAGGAGGAAGGCATAAGGGGGTGTAATTGCAGCGCTTTCCACTCCGGCTCCTTCAGAAAGGTCTGATCGGCCTTGATTGCTCACACGTGCTGGAAATCCTGAGGAGGAGCTGGCCTCTGGGCAGGGAGCAGGGAACTGGCGGCAGATCGGCCGCTGCCCTCTCCGTGCCCTGCCTGCTCAGCACAGCTCCCAGCCGCTGCAAGATGATCCAGGCCAGCGGGTTTTTACATTTGGTATTGGAGCACCACATGAGATCGGGGCCTGTTGTGCTGGGCGCTGCACAGACCCCGCGAGAGATCAGGGCCTCGTTGTGCCCAGGGCTGGACTAAGCGGTGGGCGAGCTGGGCAGCTGCCCGGGGCGCCAACCGATGGGGGACGCCTGATGGCAGCTGTAAGGGGTGCACAGCACCCCTTATAGCTACCATCAGGCGCTGCGCGCCCGGCTCCCGGAGGGCTGCAGTGGCCGCCCAGGGTGGGGGCCGCATTCACCCCTGCAGTGCCCTTCCCCCTGCGGCTGCGGGGCCCAGCACGGCCAGGCGTGGCCCGCCCGGGCGGTCCCGGGCTGCGTGCCAGCGGCAGTGGCCGGGCAGCACATGCGCCGTGCGCCCGCCTGCACACCCCGGGGGCAGGCTCACGCATGCACTGTGCGCCCGGAGACAGGCCTGTGCACCCCGGGGGCAGGCTCGCACATGCACCGTGTGCCTGGAGGCGGGCCCGCGCGCCCTGGGGGGGCAGGCTCGTGCATGCGCCGTGCACCCGGGGGCGGGCCCACGCACCCCGGGGGCGGGCCCACGCATGTGTCCGGGGCAGCGCCGCCCGCCCAGGGCCCAGGGCGCCAAAATGGCTTGGGCCAGCCCTGGTTGTGCCAGGCGCTGCACAGACCCCGGGCGAGATCAGGGCCCTGTTGTGCCGGGCACTGCACAGACCCCGGGCGAGATCAGGGCCCCGTTGTGCCAGGCGCTGCACAGACCCCGGGCGAGATCAGGGCCCCGTTGTGCCAGGCGCTGCACAGACCCCGGGCGAGATCAGGGCCCCATTGGGCCAGGCGCTGCACAGATCACGGGCGAGATCAGGGCCCCATTGGGCCAGGCGCTGCACAGACCCCGGGCGAGATCAGGGCCCCATTGGGCCAGGCGCTGCACAGATCACGGGCGAGATCAGGGCCCCATTGGGCCAGGCGGTGCACAGACCCTGGGCGAGATCAGGGCCTGTCCTGGGCACTGAGCCGATCTGAACTAAGGGGGAGTCCCTGCCACAGAGAGCTTGTTGCTCTGCCCCCCACACTTGGTCTGCTCTGCTCAGACTGGGGGCTCTCTGGGGCCGGGGTTGTCTCTCACTCCGTGTCTGTGCAGCTCCCAGCACAAGGGGGCCGCGCTCTCAGCCGGCGCTGTCACAACATCCTGAACCACAGCCTGAGGGTGTGAAGTCGGTCGGCGCGATCAGACGGTGCTGGAGGGAGACGTTGGACTCTGAAGTACAGCAGAGAAATGGACAGACCCCGAGCCAGGGGCCCGTAGGGGCCTGAGGGCAGAACCTCCAGGCGGACTCAGCCCGGGGCTTCTAAGAAACATGCCCTGGCTGGAGAACGGGTGCCTGGCTCCTGACCCCGGTCCTGCACCAAGCGCCAGTGTTTAAACTCCCAACTGCGGCTGCTCGGAGAGTGAAGGCTGCACAGCAGGGCAAAGCCAAGTCACACAGCAGGGCAAAGCCAAGCCAGAAATAGAACCGAGGAGTCCTGACATCCAGCCCAGTGCTGGGCACAAAGCTCGGGGGGAGTGGGGGCTAGCGGTTAGAGCAGGGAGCCAGAACTCCTGGGTTCTGTTCCCAGCTCAGGGAAGGGACTGGGGTCAAGTGGTCACAGCGGAGGGGCCAGGAGCCAGGAGCCCTGACTCCTGTCAGATACCCAGTGGTTGATTCCTGTGGTGTGAGAAGAGGAAACCACAGCAGCCCTGGTCCTGGGCCGGCTCCCCAGCCAAAGCCAGCAGGAGGCTGCTGCTGAGAATGGGCTGTGTTAACTCTCTGGAGCCTGCATTGGAGGCATTGACCTGCCGCCCCTGTGGGGTACAGGGTGGGGAGTAAAAGGGGATAGTGCAGATGCTGCCCCAGCAGAGGGTGCTCTCCTCAGAGCCAGTGGGGTGCCCCAGCAAGGGGTGCGGTGCTGCAGGGATTAGGGTTCAGTAGGGGGTGCTCCTGCCTTTGAGCATTGCTGAGCCAGGATACCTTGGTCTCTTTCCAGCTAGAGGTGGGGGAGGGGTTTAGTGGTTAAAGTAGGATGGGAGCCTGCAGGCCTGGGTTGTGTTCCCAGATCTAGGAGGGGAGAAGGGTCTAGTGGTTAGAGCAGGGATGAGCTCAGGGAGTCAGGACTCCTGGGTTCCTCAAGAGAGCCTGCTCTCACGGCCATGGGAGACAGGACTCCTGGGTTCGAAGTCAGTAAGTGACTAGTCGCTTCCTCCTCCAACCTCCCCCGCCCCGCCCCGCCCGCCCCGCCCCGCCGCCTCTATCACAGAGGGGCAGCAAAAAGAGGGGGAACAGAAGCCGGTGCAGGGGAGAGCCACCTTAAAAGCTGGTTCCCTCCAGCACCATCTCGGGGGCGGGGGAGGCAGAAGGGTAATGGGGACCAGGCCCAAACCAGGAATCAGCTGTCCCAGCTCGCGCTTGGTCCCCCCTGCTGCATGCCTTCCTTTTAAAAGTATTACGAGCCTGGCAGCTCTTAATACATTTAAAAGGCAGAGCCGCAGCAGGGTTAGCTCCAGGGGCTGGGAGCTAATCCTGCTGCAGCTCTGCAGTTTCCCTGCATGATCGACTAATCGAGTAGTTGATGGGAATTCCATCGACTACTCGATTAGCTCATTAAACGCCATTTAACATCCCTCGTAAGTCCTGGGCTCCTCACAACTTTTCGTTAAATGCGGTGTCATTCCCACCCCCAAAATCCCCTTGTGAGCCCCCTCCCATCTACAGGTCAGAACCACTCCTGTCTCCTCCCACTGGCGAGCCCCCCAATGCAGACCCCCACCCACCCTCCCCCCAGCTGGGTGCTCAGTGAGCCCAGAGTGGCCCAGGGGTGGAGTGGCGCTAAGATGCAGTTGTATCGACTGGATCATTAATGAGGTATGCACCTTTATTATTTGATGTGTAAACAATTAAATTCAGGACAATAAATCACTATTAATGCCAAGAGTCGGGGCAGGGACTGGTGTAAGGAGGTTCGGGGGAGGGGAGTGTATTGGTTTGCATCATTAGGGCCATGTCTACACTAGGAAACTCTCTCGAAATTAGTAAATTCGACTTAACGACTCCCGATTTAACACATTTGAACTAGCATGTCCACACTGCGGGGAAGCCTCACAATTAGCACACGGCAGGCTCCGTGAATGTGGACGCGCAACCTCAGACTCAAGAGCCTCAGGAAGCACTGGGGAGTAATTAGTTTGAATGACTCTGGGGAGTTGTTATTTCGAAATGGCGGCAGCGGCGCGTCCACGCTACTGTTATTTCGAAAGAACTGTTTCGGAATGAGCGTTACTCCAGATGAAAAGCAGGAACAGAGTCTGAATTCCACTGCCCGTTATTTTGAAATAACGGGCTTGGGAGTGTGGACGCTCCACTTATAAATTCGACCTTGGAGGGGTTATTCCAAAATAAAGTCCTAGGGTAGACCAAGGCTAGGAGAACCTACAAGAACAAACCAGAGAAAGCTCCACAGTGTCTGTGAAGGACCCTACAATAGCATTCAGGAGAGACCCTACAATAATAGAGCTTATATAAACAAGCACCAACGGGATGCTTTATAAACAACACCAGATCCACAGTACAGGCAGGGACACTGAGGCATGGTGGTGAGACGTAACTTGCTATAGGACACATGGCAGGGAACTGAATCCAGGAGACCTGGCTCTCAGCCCAATGCTTTAATCACTAGTACGCACTGCCCAATAAACTCAACCCTCAATGGGAATGTTGTGCCCCTGCCTCGCTGAGACAGGATTCACAGAGCTCAAGGCCACCACTGTGGAGGAAGAAGCCGGCTTGGCTTTCCACAATGTGGTGGAAAAGGAAGGGGCTGCTCCAAAGGAGAGGAGGGCTCATGTGTCCATGTGCTGTACATGGGCTTGTGTGCGCATGTGTTTGCATGCACATATGCAGGTGCACATGTATGGCTGTGCGTATACATCAGCGCGCATGCACAAGTGTGTGCTCAGGTGCATGCATGTGCATGACTGTGCATGGGCGTATGTGAATATGCATGAGTGTGTGTGGGCATGCCTGTGTGAGTGTGAGTGAATATGCACGAGCATGTATGGGCATACCTACGTGAGCGTGAGCGAATATGCACGAGCGTGTATGGGCATGCCTGCGTGAGTGTGAGCAAATATGCATGAGCGTGTATGGGCATGCCTGCATGAGCGTCAGTGAATATGCACAAGCGTGTAGAGGCATGAGCATGCATATGGATGCCTGTGTGTGCATGTATGTGCATGAGTGTGTCTGAGCATGCTGCATAAGTGTGCATGTATGTGCAGGAGCATGGATGTCTGCACACATGTGCACAAGAGTTTGTGTGAATGCATGCATGTCTGTGCATGTCCATGTGTGAGCACATGTGTGTATGGAGGTGTTTGTGCAGGCACGCATATGTCTTTGTGCATGTACGTGTGCGCATGAGGGTGTGGGTGGCAGCTGAAGAAAGTGAAGTCATGTCTTCTAAGGCGGCGAGTAACAGCCCCAGTGTGAATCCCAGTGCAGGCACAGAGCCATTTTAAGGGCTGCCAACTTTCTTCTTAATTATTAAAGAGCCCACAATGTATCACAGCTAACTACTGTTGGCGCGGGGAGAGCAAACAACTGGGTACGTCACAGCCGGCCTCGGGCACGGAACTGCGCCGGGCTGCCGCCTGCACCGTGGCCCAGACCTCACCGGTGTGATGCTCGTCGAAGCCAGCCCAGAAGCACTGAACTTACAGCCCCGTCGATTTAATGGACACGGTCAGAGCCAGATTGTTAGCTGTCACAAGCTAGCATAGCTCCATTGACTTCCACCGTGGGGATCTGACCTCAGGACTCCAATGGAGTGACGCTGGTTCACACCACAGTGGATCTGAGCTAGGCACTCGTGCAAAGAGCTTCCCACGTAGGAGGGTGGATCCTGCTGTGGGGGCTTGCAGGGGGTGGAGAGGCTGGGGCAGTCCCCTCCCTTGGGTGACTCACTTGAGGGTCCATCCCTCCTGAGCCCCGCCCCCTGAAACTGACCTGCTGCTTTTGCTCTGCTTTCGGAAGAATGCAAGCATCTCTGCAGCAGCCAAAAGCAGAGTCAAGGGCGCTGGCTCCTTGCCCACCCCAGCCAAGGGACAGGCACATGAAAAGCAGAAGCCACAGGCAGGCCCGTGCCTTCCAACCTCCTCTTGGCTCTAATCAGCCAGGAGCAGCAGGCACTGTGGGACAGAAAAGGGCCTGACTCCCATTAGTGTAGAACCCCCAGGTCTTCAGAAGGGGCATGCACAAAGGGGCGTGTGAATGTGCACAGATGCATTTGGGCGTGCACGGGTATGCATGCACGGCTGTGTATGCAGGGTGACATGCAACACTCTTGTGAAAATTCTGACAGCAGCCCAGGTGTTTAGCAGGGGAGTGGGAAATTAAAGAGAGCAGAGATGGGGGAGAAAGGATGGCCCGATGGGTGCTGCAGTGAGCGCCCCTGCGTTTCATACTCAGCTCAAGAAGGGAAGTGAGGCCTGGCGGGTAGAGCAGGGGGCTAGGCATGGGGTATAATGATTAGAGCAAGTGATTTGGAGTCAGGACTAACACACACATACCCATCCAATCATTCTCATATTTGGACCTGAGTTCTGTGGCTTTAACAGCACTTTTGGGGGGCAGAGAGAGACTGAATACTGAAATTCTATGACACTCTCCAGGGTAGGAAGAGTCTGGATTGCAAGACTGGGCACCTCCTCTTACTTTGGATGTAAGGGGTGAGTGAACCCCAAAAATATAATCAAGCCAATTGTAATAGTACTAGGTGCATTCAGCCATCATCTGCTACTATATATCTGAGAGAGGTTGTCTGTCTGCCTGCCTGCCTGCCTGTTTCTTCAAGAACTCCTCTGAAACGGCAAGCGCTAGGACCACCAAATCCGGTAGGCAACTTCCTCTTCTCATAACTTAAAGCAAGGTCAGGGTTTGGTTGTGCCAGGACAATGAAATGTGCCAGGAATGGGATTGCTTCTCATAAACCAAACAGAAAAGATACAGAATCACCAGGCAGGTGAAAGGAACTGGCTAGAGGTGACCCCCCCATGTCCAAGGCTGCCCCAGCCCCCAGACTCCCACCTCACTGGTACACTTTAGGAGGGTTGGGGGGGGGGGGCTGAAGCTTCCCCCCCCCTTCCCCCCCATTCATGTGGGAACATTGCTGGCTGTTTCCCTTCCTCAGGGAGCGAGGGGAAAGTGCCAAGTTTGCTGCATTCCTCACTCTGCCTGGGGAGCGGAGGAGATAGACAAATCCAGACCTGCCCCAGCTGGGGAACATGCACCCCACCCTAGCTGTGCCTGCTGGAGCTGAAGCGGCCATGGAGAGGCACTTCTCACTTGGCCCCCAGCTGCTGCGGTAAGAGAGGGATGGGGTAATGCTTTCTCCCCGGGGCAGCCTGAAATGAAGCCTGGACATTTTCAGTTTATTTTCTAAAAAACAAAAATTCGTTGAGTTAAGGATCCGAGTGATGCTGGGTAAATCTGCGAGCAAATTAATAACACAAAACAAAACACTGCATAGGATAGTGTTAAATGGAAAGTCAGCTTTTAGAGGCAAAGTCTAAAGTAGCTGGCAGTTCCTCCTAATTATGAAAAAGGGGGAGGGAAATAAGTCAACGACTAAAACTAAGAAAAAATAAAAAACGTAAGTCTGGGCACCTTCAATATTACAAAGCATTAAAACATTTAAAAGTAATTACTGTAGAGGGGGTATTATAACCTGTGTTTTATGAAAGTCTGTTATTAAAACTAGCTAATAAAGTGCACTTTAAGGCAGCCCTCTGAAGCCGTCTTGAGAAATGTTTTTCCCTGACACCTTTTCTCCCCCGTGCACGAGCAACTGATGCCCCCGTTAATTACTCAATACCGTTGCAGATTGTAGGTTAATCTGGAACGTGCTAAGCCTATTGCTTGTGCCTGCATGTGCTTAATTCTACTAAACTGCAGTTGTAAAGCATGCTTACGCGCATTAATCTTTTATCGGATGCAATTGCTGTCTTCCTATTGATTGATTCCTGACACCGCCTGGAGTCAAACAGTTAAGTTGTGCCTGTTGTGGGTTCTGAAAACCCTGGTAACATCCCCCTACCTGCAGCTATTCCTTTCACCGCCCAGTCGCCCTTCCTCCTGGCCTCTGTCACCTCCAGGCTGGGTCCCCCCAACTCTATGTATCTGCAGCTAGACCAGGGTACTTCAACTTTGGAAGCCCCGGGCACCACAATGATACTCCCAGCACATGCCGAGGGCTGCAACCTAAGCGTGGTTGCATATATATGCAAATAGCTTCTTTCACACTGATGGGCATGAATACAAAGATTAAGGCAAGACTATACCACGTGCAGGCCCCATTTAAGTCGGTTCTGCTGCTATTAATAAAACACAATATTTACCCAATTTCCACCCATATGACAGCACTTTTACTAAGCAATGACAGTCCAGGAATTTAACTACTAAAATGCATATCAGCAGAAGCCCATTGTATTGACTCTCTGTTGTGGAGTGTTCCCACTGGAGGCCATGTTCAAAGGATCCCACTCGCAAGCCGTATGTTGAGCCCCGCGTAAACCCAAACTGCACCACGGGCCACAAACAAACGGGCCACGGGCCGTATGCCGCCCACGGGCCACTTGTTGAGTAGCCCTGAGCTAGACGATGCCCAGCCGGGTACGGCATGCGGCTGCCCGCCTCCTCTGTGACGCACACCACCGTGCACGGCTTTTTACCAGTCTCTGCACCAGCTTCATGCCACTTCCCACATGGCCCAGCCACAGCCAGCTCAGAGAGTAAATGTCCATCTGTGCCCGCCCAGGAGGGCTGAGTGGCTCTGGGACACGGCAAGCCCCAGAGCTCAGGTCAGACCTGGGAACAAAGCGCACGCTGTTGAGAGCAGCCAGATCTAAATCGAACTCCCCAAAGAAACCAGATGGCTCCAGAGTCTGACCAGAAACTCCACAAAGTCAATTGAGGGCCTTTGAGATTGCTCCTGATTTTATGTGGAAGGTGCCCAGACACCATGGGATGGGCAGCAGGATAACACCCTAAGAGGCAGCTTGCTCACTAGATATACCCCACAGGGCTGCCAGCAGGGGAGGGCTGTTCTCCTGGTCTCTTCAGTCCTCAGTTTTACAGTGCTCAAATCAGGGCCACACCCCCTGCCTTTAAGAGCCAACAATTTAAACAGACAAGACAGACTAAGGGTGGGAGGGGAAACTGAGGCAGAAAGAGGGGTCTTGGCTTGCCCAAGATCTGCCAGGGCCAGCCCTGAAATCCAGGTACCCTACTGCCTGGTGCCTCAGGTAGCAGCACTTCCAGCTTTGGAACAACCACCACCTCCAATATGCCTCTTCTCACAGGATCCTAGTGCCCGGATCTACAGCACGACTCCACTGGCACCCCCCAGCCACTAAGCAGCCACCCCGGGGCAGGGCCTGCCACCTGTGGGGGAGCTGCCCTGGTCGAACCCAGACCGGTTACCACCGTGCTGCAGATGGACAATTGCGTTTCCCCATGGGTTCTTCCTGCCGCAGCCAGCAGGGCCGTAAATGCCATATTGATTAATCCGTTATCCTGCTTACTGATAAATAGCTTCTAATTTGTTGCCTCTGGGCATGGCAGCCAATGCAGATGAACCGCAGGTGACGGAGATTAATGGGTTGCTGGGTTGTAATTTGATTTGATTGGGGCTCTGAGTTACTCCAACATCCACGACTTAACCCTGTTGACTGCGAGTCTGCTAGCACCTGGGATCTGCTTGTCCAAGGGGGGAGGGAGGGAGGGAGGCGGAGGAAATGAGATTCCTCACTGCTAACTTCCACAGGCTTTCAAGGGTTAAACTGTGCTAGGTTTGGCAGGGAGGCAAAATTTTTGCACGGTGAGAAGCAATGTTGCCTAGTGGCTAGGGAGGCAGCACACCTGGGTTTTATTCCTACTGACCTTGGATAAGCCACTTTCCTTGCTCCATGCCTCACTTTCCCCTCCTTTGTCTATTTAGCCTATAAAGCCCAGATTGTCAAAGGTATTTAGGTGCATAACTCCCATAGGCATCTTAACCTATCCTCTTTGGGTCAGGACTGCCTCCCACTCTGAGTCCTTGCAGCGCCCTGAACTCAGTTGCACCATATTAGGTGTAATACACCTAATATCATCACCCGCTGGGGAGGCCAGGGGACCTGTCTATGTACAGAGCTATTTTAAGAGGAGCCTCATCAATTTGGCCCTGCGGACACACGTCTCGTGCGTCGCCAGGGCGAAGTGGGAATTTTCCCTAACGTTCTGAAACCCCTGCGTGCCTCAGTTTCCCCACACACATTGCATTCGTATCCTACGGGTGCCCAGGAGTTAACGGTGCTCTTGGCACAGAGCTGGAGGCAAGGAAGGGGACAGTGGCCTCTCTATAAGCACAGACTGAAGGGGCCAACAGAGCATCCAAAAGGGGCTAATGCCCGGAATGTGCCCCCCCCCAACAGCAGCCCAGAGGAAGGCGAATTTCCCCAGGGAAGCCGAGCAGAGGGCTGTGCTCGAGACCAAGGGTGCCAGGTGGCAAAGATAAATGGAATCCATGCTAGTTTGGCTTCACCGTCGCCTCTCTTTGTTGACCTAAGGACTTCCCAGTTCTGTAGCCAGGTGATTAATAAACCTGCCTCTGCTGGGAGAAGGCTGCCTGCTGCGGTTGCCGGTACCCCGGGAGCACCGCACCCCTCAGGAGTCTGCCTGGGCTGGGTGCACTGCAGGGAGCCGTGGAGAGACAAGGATCACTGGTGCCCAACACACCAGTTTCAGCTTCCTGCCCCTGTGGAACCGTGAGTCCTGGGGGCAGCCTGCTACAGGGCTCACTCCGAAGGGACTGGTCACCGGTCGGGCTGTAGGCCGGCCCAGTGGATCCGTGCCAGGCGGGCTCTGTGTAACTTCCCTGGAAAGGGTTAACGGGTGTGGTGCCCGGCTCTCTCCCTGGGGAAGCGTGCGGGGCTGTTTGCATTCTGCTGTGCACATCGATTGCATTTTACAGGCGATAGATTTCATTGAATGTCTTAATTATTAAATGTGGCACACCTGCTGTTCCGCTGCAGCGCCAGCCCCGCACCAGCCCCCCCGCCCCTTCCCCCCCCACCAGCACAGCCAACTGCCTGGAAACCCAGCCACATGCACTACTCCCTGGAGGGAAATCAAACCCCACTGCATGGCCCCCGTCTCTCAAACGGACTGAGCCACCGACACCAGCCTCACCCCAGGGCAGCTCCCTGCTCCCTCCCACTTGTTAGAAAGGTCAGCTGGGGCAGCTGCTGGGACGTCCGTACTGCAGTCGCCCGGGGAGGGGAAATCAGAGCAGGCTCAGCTGGGGGGAGGCAGGATGGATCAATGGGCAGAGTTCAGGACTGAGAGTTGGAATTGTGGGATTCTGTTTCCTGGCCCTGGCAAAGAGCAGGGTCTAGTGGTTAGAGCCAGGGAGTCAAGTCTCCTGGGCTCTATTTCCAAGTGCTGGGAAGGGAATGGGGTGCAGTGGTTAAAGGTGGGGGGTGGCTGCGAGTCAGGACTCCTGGGTTCTATCTCCAGCCCTGTGAGGGGCATGGGGTCTAGCGGTTAGGGCAGGGTGGCTGGGTTCCATGCCTGACTCTGGGGAGAGAGGGGAGTAGTGGTTAGAGCCAGAGTAGAGGCGGGACTGACAGAATTATTGTGCCCCTGTGCAAGATGGGGGGGCCGGTTCTATGCTCCCACAAGGACAGGGTCTGGGTTGAGGGGCTAGACTCCCCCAGCCAGCCCTTCAGTGCCACCCAGTGCTCTGGCAATGAGTAGCCCAAGATCCTTTTGAATCACCAGGCCCTGGGGCAACTGCCTCTTTCCCCCTGTCCTGTCGGCGGGCCTGGGACGGGACAGGCTGTGAGCCAGGACTTGTGGCCAGGTGCCCGACCACTCTATGGATGGTCTCAGACCGCTGCCTCGGGCAGTTTGGCTCTTGATCTCCCTGGGAGCAATAGGAGGCTTGTGTGAAATGGGCAGGATGAGGAGGCAAGGGAGCTGGCCCTGCACGGTCATACAGAGCTGCCCTTTCATGGCCCTAGCTAGCAGGGTAGCTAAGTCAGACATAATCCCCCCACGTGCTGCCATGTGGCCCTCTCTCTGCCCGAGCCAGCCGAGAGCTGCTCCTGGAGTGAGAGGCATTTAGATTTAAGGCTCTAATTCCAGCTCAGTTTGGTATCAAGGGAAGGCCCTGTCCCCCTTTGAAAGTCTTCCCCGAGGCATTAAGCGAGGGCAGGTGGAAACCAAGCTGGGGGGCAGCTGCGGGAACAAATCCAGCAAGTTACAGCTATCTGACCCATAGGGCTGGATTTCAACTCTTCCTGTCACCTGAGCCAAAGGAGACTCACCCACAGGCTATTAGCAGTCTGGGACTTATGACACACGATTGAACAGTTTGGATTCCATTCACTAGGTGGCAGCAGTGAGGCACATGCTCCAGCCAGATTACCACAGCATTCTAGAAGGTGATTCCAGTGGCCAAATGAGGAGCAGGTCTCTGTCAATATTTATATACTGCTCTTTTCATCCTGACGGAGCCCGGACTGTTCCCACCTCCCGTGCCACAGAAATGCAGCCCCCTCTGGTGTGAAGCACAGCAGCTGGCTAACACCTGCACAGCAACGCTGCATGGGGACTGCTGATTCCAGCACCGAAATGTTGGAAACTCCGGCGTAGGGCACAACAGCACATGGAAACAGTGCAGTAGAGCTACATGGAGAGAGTGCAGAGGGACTCCTTGCCCAACTCTGAATTGCAGCCACTTCTGGGGTGGGGTGCATGAGTGGTTTAGCTGCCGCCCAGCAATGCTGCACATCCTTTTAGGACACAGAGGGAAGATGAAAGCCAGCAGAAGCGAGATCAGGCTAAATTAGCCCTTCGTACCAGCTGTCGTGCCCAACAAGTGGGATGAGTTTCTGGGGATCTCAGCCCCGCTGTTGTTGGGGGCGAGGGGGGCATCGTGCAGCACGAGGGAACCAGCTCAGTCCACTGCTTCAGGCTGCAGAGCAGTGGCGTCTGATCACTCTACCGGGTCCGGCTCTAAATCATCCCAGCAGATGTCAGGGACTGGCAGCTCCTCTACTGAGCCTCTGGCCCGGCTCTGAGGAGGGAAGGGAGGGACACAAGAACCCGGACTGTGCCTGTGACAATAGCAGGAAGCAAATAACAGTGCAAGACATCCTGATTCGGGCAGCACCGTGGCTTTGAGATTGGCAGCTCCGACCCATTTTATCAGCCGCTCCCCAGCACCCTTTACCCCCAGAGGGAGGACCAGAGGGAAAGGCATCCAATTCCAGCAGACGCCTGGCTCCCCCACAGCTCTGGCCTTGGGCTCTGCAACTCTTGCAAGCTGGCTGCAGCTTGCTTGGATCCTGTGGTTTGTTATAAGGGCAAACGTCCCCCTCCCACAGACACCCCTGCTCCTTCCACTGCCCTCTGCCCAGGGAGGCTGGTGTGGGGGGAGGGGATTTCCGGCAGCTCTTCTACTTGCACAGTCCCTGGATTGATGGCACGGGGGCTCCTGGCAACTGCTCCCCAGCGCTAATTAAAGTGAGCAGTTAGCATGAGGTAATCGCTGGCAGGAGACAGAGCCAAATCTAACGACACCATGGCCATAAACAATGGGCGCGGGCCAGGCAGCTCTTGGGACCAAAGCGCTGGGATCTCTAGGCTGTTGGCCCAGTGCCCACAAACGAAGGGCCACAGATCAATCGCTCTTATTTCTTATTAGAGATTCTGACCGAGATCAGGGCCCGTCGTGCCGGGCGCTGCCCAGATACAGAGTAACCGAGATCAGGGCCCGTCGTGCCGGGCGCTGCCCAGATACAGAGTAACCGAGATCAGGGCCCGTCGTGCCGGGCGCTGCCCAGACACAGAGTAACCGAGATCAGGGCCCGTCGTGCCGGGCGCTGCCCAGACACAGAGTAACCGAGATCAGGGCCCGTCGTGCCGGGCGCTGCCCAGACACAGAGTAACCGAGATCAGGGCCAGTCGTGCCGGGCGCTGCCCAGACACAGAGTAACCGAGATCAGGGCCAGTCGTGCTGGGCGCTGCCCAGACACAGAGTAACCGAGATCAGGGCCTGTCGTGCCGGGCGCTGCCCAGACACAGAGTAACCGAGATCAGGGCACGTCATGCCGGGTGCTGCCCAGACACAGAGTAACCGAGATCAGGGCCTGTCGTGCCGGGTGCTGCTCAGATACAGAGTAACCGAGATCAGGGCACGTCATGCCGGGTGCTGCCCAGACACAGAGTAACCGAGATCAGGGCCTGTTGTGCCAGGCGCTGCCCAGATACAGAGAGACTGAGGTCAGGGCCTGTGCTGGGCACTACCCAGAAAGAGCGAGAGCCAGTCTCCGTCCTGAAGAGTCCCGGCTCTACAGACAGGAAGAGCTCTTGTCCCACAGGTGGGGTCTGGGGAGACTGAGCGACTCCTCCAAGGTCACGGTTAGAGTTGGCAGCAGCAGCCGGATCAGACCCCAGATGTGTGCACAAGCCCAGGGCTCGCTGTGTGGAGGCCTCGGAGCAGAGGAGTGTGTCTTGGCACCATCCCCCATAAATGGGACACCCCTCCCCTCCATCTTCTCAGCAACAGATGGAGCCTGATTCCCCTGCCCCGGGCACTCATCGCAGTGGAAAGCAGGCATTAAACACCAGCAGGGCCAGGAGGACTCAAGTTCATCCCGATGCGGCTCAGCAGGGGGGCTGGAGTCTCCGGGCTGTAAGGCATTGGGAAGGGCAGGAACCCTGATCAGCCCCCTCACGGTGCCACCTCCCAGATGTCTGCCTGGAGAGACGCTCCACCTACATGGACGGTCTCCTCCATGCAGGATAGGGGGTCCTTCCCTCCTCCCCTGCCTGGCTCCTCGAGTCACCCTCTCTGCCCCAGCCCTCAGAAAACCGCGGGCCAAGTTTTCTACAGTCGCCCGTTCACCCGCTTGTGCTCTCCAGTGCTGCAGGCAGACTTGCAGGCTTCTCCTGCAGGCTGTGGGCGAAAAGGGGGATCTAGTGTGTTAGAGCAGGAGGCTGGGAGTCAGGACTCCTGGGTTCTTCTAATGTTGTCCCCAGGAGCAGCATGGTGGCTAATGTGTTGAGTTGGGAGTCAGGATTCCTGGGTTCTGTTCACAGTTCTGGGACGGGAGAAGGCGTCTACTGATTAAAGCAGCTGAACGTGTCCACCAGGACTCCTGGGTTCTTGTCTCTGATTTCCTGTGTGCCCAAGACCAGGTCCTTTCCCCTCTGTAAATGCAGCCAACCCTGCCTGCCATGGGCATTTTGCTGCCCTGGCACGCGAGGTGCCAGATAAGCAAAGCCCAGAAAATACCCGCAGGCCAGGGTGTGGCGCTCAGTGCCACGCCGACAACTCCACAGTGCTTGTTGGCCTGCTCACTCAGGGTACGTCTGTTGTGTCCAAGGAACGCAGATTTTTTTTTTTTTTTTTGGAAGAACAGATGCGTTTTTTCGGCATCCCTGTAAACCTCATTTTACAAGGAAGAAGGGAGGTTCCAAACAAGGTTTTTTTCCCCGACATTTGGCCCAGTGCAGACGGGCCAAATGTCGGAAAAGCCTCTTCCAAAAAAAGAAGTGGAAAAAGATACGCAAATAGACACAGCCTCAGTGCAAAGGGCAGCCAATGCCACCCACGTGGCTTTCCCAGCAGGGCCAATTCTGGCAACAAGGATCTGACCCCACCACGTTCATAAGAACGGCCATACTGGGTCAGACCAAAGGTCCTTCTAGCCCAGTGTCCTGTCTGCCGACAGTGGCCAATGCCAGGTGCCCCAGAGGGAATGATCAAATGATCCCTCACATATCACCCATGCTCAGCTTCTGACAAACAAAGGCTAGGGACAACATCCTCGCCCATCCTAGCTAATAGCCATTGATAGACCTATCCTCCCTAAATTTATCTAGCTCTTTTTTGAACCCTGTTAAAGGCCTGGTCTTCACAACATCCTCTGGCAAGGAGTTCCACAGGTTGACTGTGTGCTGCATGAAGTAGTACTCCCTTTTGTTTGTTTTAAACCTGCCACCTATAAACGTCATTGGATGACCCCTAGTTCTTACGTTATGGGAACAAGTAAATCACTTTTCCTTAATCACCCTCTCCACACCAGTCATGTTTTGATACCACACTGCAATAAAAGCCCCATGGTGCCCGCCTCAGAGCCCAGATCACTTGACTCAGGCTCATGGGGCCAATAATGGTAGCGTAGATGTTTGGAGCCTGGGCTATGAGACCCTCCCCCTTCGAGGGGGCTCGGGGACTTGCTTCTGATTGCAGTGTAGCCATAGCTACAGACACGGGGCCCACAGGGAACCACCGCAGCCTGCCCAGGGCTGGACAACCGCCAGAATGTCCGACCACAGGGCAACGCCTGACAGCTTCAATCCAAATGATTGCCCTTGGGTTCAATCCCCTTAGCTCCCCAGGGTTCTCCCTCCCCCAACAAACACCCAAACTCCCTGCATGCCTCAGGCGTGGCCGAGGTGAGATGAGCCTCATTCACACAACATGGGAAACTGAGGTTGGGAGTGTGGGAAAGCTCAAGATAAGCTGGAGACAAGGCCAAGGCCTGAGGGTCTGCCGGGGCTGTGTTTTGGTTATAACTGGCCTCAGCAGGGCTTTGGCCTCAGCAGGCTTTGAACAAGAGCTTTTAAGAATGTACATGTTTGATTAAGCCACTATCTCTACTGATACCACGGGAAGGAGGCCAGCGCAGATGAACGAGGAGGGGGAGCAAATATCTTTTAGTGGACCCATTTCAGTTGGGAAGAGATAGGCCAGGATGCCACATCTAGACAGGGATGGGTGACACCTCCACCACAGAAGTAGATCACCCCATGAAATGGGCCACCCAAATACCCCGAGAGAACCTGCTTCTGTACAAAAATAAACCTCCCTCCAATCACACCCCCGCCCCGCTTGTCAATTACTACAACCCAGCCTCGATGGGGTCCCCAGCCTGAAAGAAACCTATTCCCTGAACCCCCTCCTACAACCTCCCAACCTCCTCATCAGAACCCAGCTTCCTGCAGACCCCAGACACGTCAACTCAAAGCGGCACCAGACCCTGTCAGAACGACAGATTGAACTCTGCACCCATAGCTGCGCTGTTCGAGCAACCAGCTCCCCATCCAACACACCTGTCAAAATCCATGGGACCTACCTAGGCCTATCCCAACATGGCGGGCCCTGACTGTGCCAAACACCGCGATATGGGTGACCCCAGACAATCACTGCGCTCTCAAAGGAACTCCTGCAAGAGGAGGATAAACCACCCGGTCCCTGGTGGGTGTGTACTTCTCACAGAGTGATCACCCTGCTGTCTCGGACCTCTCAGCCCGGCCTCCAGGGAAACCTGCTGGTCCGTCGACAAAGGACCAGCCTGGAGTTTAAATCCAGAGCTCTGCTAGACACAGAAAGGCGTGGACTGAGCAGAGACACTGGCAGCTTCTTACAGCCACCTGCCAACAACCCCACCTCCCTCCTTTCTGTTCCCCCTATGACTGGAGGGTGCTAATGGGCCCAGGGGTAGGGTTGCCAGATGGTCTCCCAAAAAATAGCAGACACCCGGTATTTTTTGGTCGAGGAAGGAAAAAAAAAAAGGAACAAGGGATAAGCAGCGATCCCAGCCCTGCCTCCCAGCTGGGAGGCAGGGCCGCGAACGCCTCTGGGAGCCTGTGATTGCGCAGAATCCTGGCGGGGGCTTCCGTCCGGTGCCTAGCTGGAAAAATCAGAGAATTCCGGACACTACGCTTGTCCGGTATTGTCTGATTGTTTTTACCAGGCAGACTGCTCAAATACCGGACACCTGGCAACCCTACCCAGGGGCACTAGAGCAGGGGGGTTCTGGCGGGCCATGGCCCTCCCACTTTTTACCAGTGGTAAGGGCAAGCAACGGGGGAGAGGGAGGAGAGGAGCAAGCAGGGGGCAGGGTCTTGAGGAGAAGAGGCAGTGTGAGAGCGGGGCTTCCGAGGAAGCCTTGAGGGCAGGAGTTTGAGGGAAGGGAGGATATGAGGGCGGGGCCACAGGGGAAGGGGCGGGGCAAAAGTGGGGAAGGAGCAGCATGAAGGTAGGGGTTATGGGGAAGGAGCAGCATGAGGGCAGGGCCTCAGGGGGACTGGAGTGGTGCATGGCCCCCACGCTTTTAGGGACCTTATGCACCTCAAATGGTCCCTTGAAACACGAGTTAACGACTCAGTCTGTCACCTTGGATTTAGCTGTGACCCTCCCTTCAGCACATTTCCCAGCTGTGAATAAGAGCTCTGGGTAGGCTCAAAAACTTGTCTCTCTCACCAACAGATGTGAGGGTCGGGCCCCTTCCCCCCCCCCCACCAGACTCCACTCTCATATGAACTGGAAGCTGGTCCAATAAAATATATTCCCTCTCCTGCCTTGTCCCGCTAATACCCTGGGACCCACCCGGCTCCCACCACATTGCATACAGCCCATGCAGATGCTAGTTCAAATAACATCTCGGGTAAAGTGCCGATACCATCAGGAGGTGGCAGAAACGGGAACAGGATACCGGGTCAGGGTAACGTTAATTAACGTGGCTTATCACAGGAGTCGTTTCGTGAAAATAGAGGAGAGCTCCAATTAACAGGCAAAGGGGCCATTGGGGTCCCAGGTGTCCACTGTTGTCAGGAGACTGAGCCCTCTCCTTCCCCCGCCGCCCCGATACTCTATTTCCTTTGTGGGCGTAAGAATAATTGTTGGTTGGAGCGGGATGCAGGCCCAGTGACAGGACTGCGTGAGCGGTAACTGCTCGCCTGTTTGCTGACCTCATCTTTCTTCTCTGGAACAAAGTTTGGCTCCCTCATTCAAAGCGTTGCCCAGGCGTCCTCCACTGACTCCATCTTCTCCCACCCACCTATAGGCTCCGACCCGGCAACTGCGCTGGCTTTTATGGCGCCTTTATCTTTAACGGCTTACTATTAATTAGGAACATTTCAACGTAAAGTCCTGATCCTGCAGTGGTCCCCAGAGCCTGACGGCCCCAGCGTCCAGTCCCCCTGGAGCTCCAGGGCCTGATCTCTGCTGGTGCCCAATTGTTATGGAGGACTGGGCACACTGCAGTGTTTATGATAAGGTCACACACGTGCTCTGTTGTGCACAGAGTGGTTTGTTATCATAGGGTCACACGCAGCCTGGGTGTTATGGTAGAGCTGCGTACGTGCCAGCCTGCTATAGGTTGCCCATCACAAAATCAGGACTCTCTCATCTGGCAACTTCCATGGTCCGGCAGGACCACGGATGTTCCTGATCGAGAGAGCCCCGGGGCAGGCGGGCCAGCAGCTGAGAACCCCGTGCACGGCGAGGCCGCTGGTAGTGGGGCCACAGCCTCAGCAGCCTGGCAACAGTAGCAGGACCGTGGTAGCACGCTGGCCTGGCTGTGGGGGCAGCGCTGCAGCAGCTGAGCCCCGCAGCCCAGCAGGGAAAACCCAACAGGGGCCGTGGCAACCCAGCTGGAGCTGTGGCAGGCCGGCCGCTCGATCGGGGCTGCGTGCTGGCCGGCAGTGGGGCTGGTGCTGCCGCGGCAACCCGACTTGGACCAGGGCCTCTTAGTCAGGGCTACATGCTGCCCAGCAGCAGGGTAGGTGCCACGACAGCAGAGCCAGGGCTGCATGCTGCTGTGCCGGCACTGTGGCTGGGGCAGCAACTCTGTGGGGCTGGGGCAGCTGTGTCACCCAGCCGTGAGGAGAGATGGCAGGCTGAGGGGGACGATGGCAGGGGACCTTCCCTGGTCCAGCACATTCCCTCATTCGGGACCGCCCAGGTCCCAAGGGTGCCGGACTAGGGAATTCCAATCTGTATTTGCAGTACTATGCTCATGTAAGCTGGTTACAGGAGGGAAGCAGATGCTGGGTTGTTACAGTAAATGCAGCTGGCCCTTATTATCTGAAGGCTGTGTGCATGCCAGTTTGTTATTGTAGGGTCGCACAATTGCCCAAGGCCCATCCTCCCCCTCCCTCCCTTCTGGGGAGGGAGACCCATGTCTGTTCTGCTTGGGCAGCATTTTGCACTGGTGTAAATGATTTCCGAAGGGGCAGGTGAGAACAGGGGCCGGATTCCCTGGCTGCTATGAATCAACATTGCTCCATGGAAGCCCTCCGGCCTTGGTTTCTGAAACTGGGCACCCTCTTGTCACACTCCCAACGTCCTGGAAAACGAATTTCTCAGGGGGGAGGGGACACAGCAGGGGCTGGGAAAGCTAAGACTGGGAAAGATTTTCCCCTTCTCCTACAGTCAGCCCAGCTCTTCCCATGACTTTTAACACAAACATCCCGTCCCTGGCGTGATCTGAGTGTTACATTTCATCCCCCGCCCCCGCCCCCATCCCCAGCTTTGCATGGGGAAGCTGGGAACCAAACGCTGTTATTTCTGTCACGCACACTGGCTTGTTACAGCAGGCTTGCCCAACTACCCCATTGTTATGGTAGAGTTGTGCGCGCACACAACAGTTTGTTATTGGAGGGTCGCCCATGTCCCCAGCTGTTAACAGCAGGTTTGTGCACACTGATTTGTTACAATCACACATCTCCCCCCCTTGTTACGACTGAGTTGTGTGCTCACAGGAGTTGGTTGTTGTAGGGTCCACGCTCA
Organism: Pelochelys cantorii; assembly: GCA_032595735.1. Taxonomy (NCBI): domain Eukaryota; kingdom Metazoa; phylum Chordata; order Testudines; family Trionychidae; genus Pelochelys; species Pelochelys cantorii. Next base: position 15,968,003 of record CM064349.1, on the reverse strand, counting down.
TCCAATTGTTTTGGTAGGATTGTACACACAATGGTTTGTTCTTGTAGGGTTGTACACATGCACAGCTGTTATGGAGGACTGTGCACACCACAGTGTATTATTATAAGGTCACAAATGGGGCTCTGCTGTGCACAGAGTGGTTTGTTATCGTAGAGTCCCACGCATCCTGGTTGTTATGGTGGAGCTGCGTACGTGCCAGCCTACTATTTGCAGGATTATGCCCACGTAAACTGGTTACAGAAGCAAAGCAGATGCTGGGTTGTTACAGTAAATGCAGCCGGCCCTTATCATCTGAAGGCCGTGTGCATGCCAGTTTGTTATTGTAGGGTCGCACACTTATAATGGTCCCCTTCTCTAGTCACTGAACCACAACCCTTTCCATTGGGGTTGTAAAATCCCATTTAATTGGTTAACCAGTTAATTCATTAAAGGGAGGATGAGCGGGGGGGGGAGCCCCCTTGGAGTCCCCCCACCTCTGGGCTACAGTGGTCCCCCCACCGCAAGCAGGGGTTGCTCTGGCATCCAGGACTGAGCAGCCCCTGCCTTCAGGGTGCCTCAACCGGCCACACACAGAGGCTGCTCCAGCCCGGACAGAGCAACCCCTGCCCACGGTAGGCCCCCCGCACAGGACTAGAACGGCCCCCTAGTGCGTCCCCAGCCTCCTCTGGTTAATCCGTTAAACATTCACATCCCTACTTTCCATATATAGGAATAGGGCCTGGGAGTCTTGACCCCCTCCCCCACCCCACCAGCTCTGACCCTTAGACCCCACTCCCCTCCCAGAGCTGGGAACAAAAGCCAGGCACAGGGACAGAGCCACAACCTCCACTAGCACAGCAAGCACAGCGGAGCGGGACAGCCAGCACCGGGGCTCAGCTGCCCACCTCCTGGCTCCTAGCACTGACTCACTTAGCAGAGGAGCAGGAAGCCAGCACTCCAGCTCTGGCAGGAGAGTGGGGTCTAGTGGGTAGAGCAAGGAGGCTGGAAGTCAGAATCAACCGAATGGATTTCTCTCCCTCCTCTCCACACTTTCTTGGTCTCTTTGTGCCGTTGTCCCTGGCAGGGTCGAGGGGGGCAGTCACTAGAAACCCATTCATCTGGGCAGCTCTCATTCCCGGATGTCTGCACTCGGGTCCCTCATGAGCCCCTGTCCCCTACCGCCACCCTGCCCGCTCCTCTGTTCCATTCCTCCCCTATAAACGTGCATGGAGATTAGCCAGCCCCATTACAATATGAAATATTTGTATTCACTTCCAGTGCAAACCCCAGGGGACAGGGGGGAAGGAAAAATCAATGGGTGAAGTTGCCCTCCTCCGGAGCCCCCCTACGCGTCTGCAGAAGCCGCTGCTCAAGAACACATTTGTAATGCATCTAGCACCCTGCCATCTCCCCGAAAGGTCACCCTGATAAGGCTGGAAGGGGGAGCATAATTGTAACCCACGGAGCTGGTGGCTCAGGACTAGAGATCTTTATTTATACGCTGTTTATAAAAGCCAAAGCGGCAGCATGAGCAGGAGAGATTCCAGCTGTTGCAGCAGGTAACCAGGGCTGGGGGAAGTAATCAATCCACTCATTTTAATTTTGGGTTGTTTTCAAAGGCTTGTAAATATCAGAGAAGGAGCAAAGCAAGCGGGGTGGGGCCTGAGCAGAGGCAACTTTTGTCCCTTTGGAAGTTTAAATGTGCCAAGACAATTCTGCTCCTTTATTTCTTGCCACCCAGGACGGTGCTGGTCAGAGCATCCCAGCCAGCAGGTGGCGCCCGAGTGCAGTTGGGTTTATAGGCAATCGCGCAGTGCCTCTCGCACGGCGTGCAACAGCAGACACTGTTGTGAAGGGAGTGGGGGGGGGATAGCGACCCCCCCACGACAAAGCAGTGCACACTGTGCCCTAGCTCGCCAGTGACCTCACAATCACAAACCCACCTCATAACACCCCAAGCCCACGAACAGCCTTACCATAACAAACTAGCTTCATAGCCCCAACGTCCACGAGTGACCCTACAATAACAAACTGGCGCCACAACCTCAGACCCATTTGAATTCCCTGCCCTATCACGGCGGTGTGCACGGTGTTTGCCATTAATTTTGGGCCACAGCCCCACAGCTTAAATGTTGCTCCATTTCCCCCTGCATTCCTAGAGGCTCCGCGGTCCTCTACCCCTTGCCCCAGCTCAGGGATGAAGTGGCAAAGAGCCGCTGTCCCCACGCTTGTCACGGGACTTGAGATGCTAATGCAGAGCCAAGCCCCAAAGGCCTTTCCTGAGGCAAACCTCCCAGTGACAGCGTTTGCCCCGCGCTCACCAAAGACCGGACAATAGCAAACAGCTGGCTGCAGGACAAGACGCAGCAAAGTAATGCACGGAAGCCAGCCTTTCCCAGACACTATTAGTGCTCCCAGCCTCAGGGTCAAACAGTAACTCACTTGCCCCAGCCAGCATTCAAAAGAGGTCCCACAATAACAAAGCCAGCAGGTGCTGCAAAGCGCTAGAGCAGGGGTGGGAAACCTCAGGCCCAGGGGCCGAATGCAGCCCCCAGCTTGCCTGGATCTGGCCCACAAGGCTCAGCCCCCCCCCCCCCCCGCATTGGGAAGCCTGTGCTGGCGTTCCAGCCCCCCACTGCCCCACCGCAAGGCTGGAGCACACAAAATCTACTCTGCTGGCTCCCCCTAGACTCTGGGAGGAGAATGTGGGGAGTGTTTTTCTCCTTAGTCGGGTGCCACGTCAGTGAGGATTTTGTGTGTGCAGCCCCCGACTGATTTTTCTGTGGGTCAGTGGCCCCCGACCCAAAAAAGGTTCCCCACCCCTGCGCTAGAGAGATCTTGCAACAACAAAGGAGCCAGCCAACATCATCAAACCGGTATGCAGAGCCCCGGTGACAACTGGAGGAGCTCTGGAGCAAGGGCCAACTCTTTGTTCTGTGTTTGTACAATGCCGAGCACCACGGGATCCTGATCCGAGCCTGGAGCTCATGGGCGCTACCGTAATACTCCTAATAAAGTACAGTGCCTAGCACCACGGAATCCTGATCCAATACTGGAGCTCATGGGTGCTACCGTAATACTACTAATAATGTACTGTTCAGCAGCTAGCACCATGGATCCTGATCCAAGACTGGGGCCCAGGGGTGCTACTGTAATACTAATAATGTACAGCGCCTAGCGCCATGGGATCCTGATCTCAGACTGGAGCTCATGGGTGCTACCGTAATACTCCTAATAAACAATGTGCAGTGCCTAGTGCTATGGGATTAGAGTTCATGGGCGCTACTGTAATGCTCCTAATAAATAAATGTACAGCGCCTAGCACCATGGGATCCTGGTCTGTGACTGGGGCTCATGGGCACTACCATAATACACCTAATAAATAAGTAAATAAATTCATAAACTTAATAATAATCTATATCTATACTATTATAAAAGGAAAGGTGTCCGTCACGCCGTCTGTCACAGAGAACTTTTGAAAATACACTGGAAGACTTGAGAAGTCTGGGTCTGGGGTGGATCCACCAGTGGCTTAATGGCTAAGGCGTCAGCATCCAGAATCTGGGGTCCTGGGGTCCAGTCCCACCCCAGGAGCAGCTGGGCAGCTACCTCCACCTTCCCCAGGGCTAGAGTGGGCACCAGCTGAGGATAGGGAGGTGGGTTACCAGCTTCCCCAGGGCTGGACCTGGCAGGGGAGAGCAGCTTGCGCTGGAGCTATGGGACAGTGCTCCCCAGCCAGGAGAGCTCCTCCCTGCCCCACCCCAGGGCAGCTGCCTGACTCTCCAAGCCAGGACAGGCCCCCCCCGAGCTCACTTGCCTCCCCCCTCCCCAGGGCAGGGCAGCTCCCACTCTGGAGCTCCCAGGCTCCCAGCACATGCCCTGCTCAGAGCAGAGCAGGGCACATCTCAATTCCCCCCGGCAATGCAGGGTGGCCCCCAGCCACACTTTCCACTGCAGCTAGGGACAACACTGGCTCAGGTTTGCCCTGGCTGGGACAGGAGAGCAGCGCCCCCTCCTGGGGCTGATCCTACTGGGACAGAGCTCTGCCTGCAGAGAGCCGGGGACCCCAGAACCCCAGCTTCAGTGTCTGTAACAGGATTTATTTATTGTACCAGACACTGCTCCAAACAGGGAATAAGTTAGTGACTGTGGAATGGAGTCCAGCCGGCAGGTCCGGGCAGGCTGGATAATGGACTCCAGTGGGTGTGAGTGCACAGCATGCGAGGTGTGGGCAGAGCAGCGGGGACACGGCAACAGCAACAGCGGGTCCTTCATGGGCAGGATGATGGCCAGGTCTGCTTTTGCCCTCACCCCCCCCACGCCAAGCCAACCTGGGTGTACATCTACCGTCACAATGGGACGGGTAAGGCTAGTAGTTAATAAAAGCTGGTGTGTACTGCGGAGCAGTCACAGGCAACCCCGTGGAAACAAACCAGCACAGAGAGTCCCAGCATTATCAATGTCACCCTATGCTAAAATTCTCAGGCATGCAGCACCACAATCCCATGCAACCCTACCATAACAAACCAGCGTGTAAACAAAAGCCACAGCGGAGCAATCATTTCAGCGTGATCAGTTCCTAGCCTGAGACACGTTTGCTATAATTAACTGCCAACGGGAAATATGTTATCTGTATATCAGAAATAAAAATAGATGATAGACCTTGTGCCAGGGCTCCAGGAGGAGGAACTGACCCAGACTTTTCCAGAGGAAGAACAGAGAGCATCTCCTGTGAATGGAAATCTCTGCTTGGCTCTTTCCATCCTTGAGCTCCAAGTGGCAGAGGATTTGACCCCGCACTGGACACCCTGGGGGAGTAAAGGCCAGGCCCGGTTCTGGACCAGAACGCGGAAGGACCAAATTGATTGAAAATGAAAGGACCGTGGGTCGATTTCTCCCATGCCTCCTTGGGCTAGAAGCTGCAGTTATCTCAGGGGGAGGGAGGGAGACAGACACCCTACCTCCACAGGGCAGCGAGGAACTGGGTTTGTGGCTTCCCAACACACCTGCCTTATCAGCATGCTGGTAATCAGCACTCAGAAGAGACCCTATAATAACAAACCAGCATGCACAGCCCGATAGCCCACAAGCAACCCTGTCATAACAAACCAGCACACACAGGGAACTGCTGGGTACATTTGGACCCATCTGAGCCAGTATAGCCAGTGACCAGAACCAGCTGCATCAAAGCAAACTGCAAGAAACCCTGAAGCCATAGGATAGGCCTGCCCCCAGGAGAAAGACCCTTGTGATGGACCCAAAACCAAGCACCCCCTACAAAAACAAACCAGCACCCACGGCCCCAGCCTCACAGGGGCCCTACAATGACAGGGCAACATACAGCCCCACCTGTACAACAAGCAGTGTTTCAGAAATTGCTCACGGTATGTACACAAGAGTCCATTCTTCTCTTGCTGATGTGCAGCCCTTTCTGGGGTGGAACACGGCTGCTGCTTAACCCTTGAGATACCCAGGATGCTAACAGCTGTCTGAGTGGGGGAGGATGGACAGGGCATTTTTCACCCTTCCATTTCAAAATGCTTGTCACGGGCAGGTATGTTCCATGAACAGGTGGGGAAACTGAGGCACAGAGAAATGACTTGCCCGAGGTTACAAAGCAGGTCATGACCAAGAACAGAACCCAGAAGCCAAGAGCCTCAATTGCTGCACCCCATTATCTCCCCCTTCCGTCTCCCAGATCTGCCTGACAGGACGTGAAGAAAAACACCATTTCTAATGGGAACCACGTAGGGGTGGTGATTTGCACAGGAGAACTGAATTCCCTTTGCTGGAGCAGGAAGGGCTGAGCTGATGTCATAGGCGGGGGGAGCGGTCGGGTGTACAAAGGAATCTGGGATGCAGCCTACGGCAATGGCACCAGTTGCCCTGCACTGCTTGGATGGGGCGGGAGGGTCCGCGCTGCTGTTTCTGATCCTGGAGAAGAGGCAGTCATGGGATCAGAGCATTGGGGAAATCAGTATTTGCCGCGAATGTGCACCCCGTCAGGCATGCACACAGGGCTGTGTCATCCCATCCTGCGGGGGCAGGGGCCCCAGACGTTGCAGAGAGACCCTGCCCAAGGGGCCGAAGAGAACTGGCTGGCCTGAGCATGGGGGATGCAACCACCAAGAGACGGCGCTGTTCTGCACCTCTCTTGACGAAACGAGTTTGCTGGGTCTCAGTCCCAGGGCCCAACAAGCAGCGCGGATGGCAACCGACACCACCCTGTTTGGGGCTCGCCGGTTGCCTTGGGGAAAGGTCGAGGGCAGAACGGGTCACAGAGCCTGACTCCCCTGTAGAAAGTGGGTCCCTTCAGGGCAGGGCAAAGGGGGTGGGAGACGGACACTTCCTGGGCTGTCCATAATTGGGGAGGGGGTTCCCAGGGCTGCCAATCCGGCATCCACCCCAACTTCAGAGAGGGGGGCAGGGCTGGTAAGACAGCTTGTTCTAATCTAATGACAGCTGATTTCCGTAGCTCTAATTGCCAATCAAGAGACTGAGTAGGGAGGGAGAGAAGGCTGGGAGAGGAGGCTGGCAAGACAGAATGAGTCTAAGGAGGTCTCCCAGCCAATCCCCCACCCCCCATTGGGCGTAACCCCTTACAGCCTTGGGGATGGGGGGATATTTCAGGCTCCCCACCCCTGGCGTTAACACATCAGGAGCTGCGATATTAGCGGGATGGAGGGGAAAGACTCCTTGCCCCCAGACTGGGTTGGGGGAGGCGGTGGCGCTCCGATCGAGGCTGGAAAGGCAGCCTCAGTATCCCAGCGCCTCACCTGCTTCTCCAGAGCCTCTTCCCAGCTTTTATTGTTAATAATAATTAAAGGGAAGTTGGGGATGGGGGAGGAGCAGCCTCCGCGTCCTGAATTTCCAATGAGAGAGAGAGAGATCCCTGCAGAGACAGAGACAATGAAAGCCGGAATCCAGGGCTGCGTCCCTACCACTCAGCCGCCCATCATCCTTCCAAGCCAAGGCCTCACCCACACATGCTGCACCTCCCAGTGCTTCAGCAACAGGGCCAGACGGGGCAGGGAGGGGGAGCATTGTGCCTACTGGACAGCAGGACGCCGTCATCTCACTGGTCAGGTATCCGCGGCCCCATGGCACAACCCCGTAGCAGGTCTGTGCTGGGATCCATCTGGGCAGGGGGTGGAATCTGTGGGCCAGAGGAAGCAGCTTTCTCCTCCACCCTCCCCCACCTTACACACACACACCCCACCACCCCTAAGGCCCCATGATTTCCCAGACCCTTATACCCCGCTGCCAACGGTAACTCCACAAAGTTGCAGCAGCCTCAGCTTTGAGCATAAGAACAGCCACACTGGGACAAACCAAAGGCCCATCTAGCCCAGTGTCCCGTCTTCTGACATTGGCCAACGTCAGATGCCCCAGAGGGAATGAAGAGAACAGAGAATCATCAAGTGATCCACCCCCTGTCGCCCATTCCCAGCTTCTGACAAACAGAGGCTCGGGACACCATAGAATGGGGAGATTTCCCCCTCCCCACTCCTCACTCTGTTCCTTGATCAAGATCTAGAGGGGCCTTACACTCAAGCTAAGCTCCCGTTGATGCTCCATAGTAGCCCTGCTGTGAGCAGTACAGGGCCCATGACACGCAGATGAGCCATTCCCATTCCATCCATCAGAGGGCAGTCTCTGCACCAGTCTATAGCAAGGCATAATGCTCCTCTCTCCGGGGTCTGCTAGAATACACTTCACACCTCCACACACTAATGGGATTCAGGATGCATGTAATAAGATACATAGGCACAGTATAACCCGCTTCCTGTTGGCATGGCACGAAACACCTCAGAGCTTGAGTCGCTCTAACTTTCTGTTAAGAGCAATACGGGCTTCTACATCCAAGAGGGCTGGGCATATAAGCCCAGAATGAAAACATGGCCCCCATGTGTCAGGTGCTGCACAAACAGTCCTTGCTCCCAAAGAGCTCAAAGTCTGAAGAAACAAAGAGCAAAAGGAGAAACAGAGGCACAGAATGGGGAAGCTGCTTATCTAAGGTGATCCAGCAGATTGCTAGTAAAGCCAGAACTAGAACGCCAGCATCCTGAATCCCAGACCGGCAGCCTACCCACAAAGCTATGCTACCCCCTGGTTTGCTTATGAACAAAGCTGGTCAGTAAAGCAGGGATATTTACCACCAGAAGACGAGTTCCATCAAAATTGAAACATCATAAAAATCAAGACAATTTCACCGGAATTTTGCTTCAGAACAGAACAGGAGGTGGCAGGAGGCCAAATTCTGACAATGCTGAAATGTCCGGTTTTAACACATTGCAGACAAAATGTCTTTTCAGTTTTTTGTTTTGCCATGACATAGTGTTGCACATTTTTTAAAATTTTGTCCTCTCCTCTACCGTTCAGAATCTACCACAGTAAACATCAAAACTGAACATTGCTATTGACCCAAAAGGAATTTTGTTTTCAAAATTTTCCTTCATGGAGAATTTTGATGTGTATGGTGGTTTTCATCCATATTCAGAACAAAACCCCCTTTCAACCTTCGCAAAAGGGAATGCCCACCCCTGCACAGCTCTAGCCATGAATTTCTTCCCTCTTCGGGTTCGTGGGTTATTCTTCGTCAGCAAATGGCTTTGGACAAATTGTTTTTGGCCACCAGCCTTGCTCTCAGGGTGTTCCCTTTTGCCATTCAAGGGGTGCAGTTGGTCATCTCTGAATCACATGCCGATTGGAGGAGCTGTTAATTGGTGGTTCTAAAATCTACAAAACTTGGAATTCGTGAACTTTTTTTCACATCTTTCCAGCTGCCGAGCAAATGTCTGTACGGTCCCTGGAATAGAACTTGTCTTTGTCTGGGCTGATCTGGACAGTACCATAATGCACCTAATAGCAATAAATACATACAGCGCCTTGCACAGTGGAATCCTGATCCTTGTCTGGGGCGCCTAGGTTATACCATAATACACTTAATAGCAATACAAATGTACTGGCACAATAGAGTCATGGTCCGTGCCTGCAGGTCCTTACACGCTACCACAATCCTGATAGCAAATAACAATAATTACAGCTTTCTACATCACAGTGAAACCTGTGTGGTGCTTTTGTCTACACTTCATGGACCAAACCTGGGCCAAATCCAGGGTGAAGCATGATGCGTGGGACTAGAGAAGAGGGTGTGACACCCAGGACTCAGGAGCTCAAGGAGACTGATTCAGTTCAACCACCCGACTGGAAGCAGTCCCACAATGGGAGTTTTCACTCTCCTTAGCACCAATCCCTCTTCTACAGGGGTAATTGAGGCAGGAAGCGCACGGCGCTGTACAAGCACAGTTCTAAGAAATCTCCCCCTCGATGCACCAGGCACGGCGTTATCCTGAGAGAACAGCTTCCGAATCTGACACTGCAGCCTGCCTCGTCCAAGTTATTAAGGAAACGAGGATCTATGCCAGCCCTTGCCTCTGACTTAACAAACAGGGCCCTTCATGCACACAGACATCTCCTTTCCAGGCCCCACCGGCGCATTAGCAATGTCACAGGTATCATCCCCAACAACGCCCCACTGCTAACGCTAGCGCTAGCGTGGCAGCCGATGGGAGGGAAAGGATGGTCGGAAAGGGTTAAAAAAAACAGAAGAGACTGTGTTTGTTTTTCCAGGACGTATTTCCACACACACCATTCAGAGGATCTGAAATTAAATCTGAGCCTGTGGAGAGAATTTTATTGTGCCGTAGGGTTGTAATCTGGGAGCAAATCCATAATCCTGAAGTCGAGGGGGAGGGAAACAGTTCCACCTTTGATTTCAGGATCCCCAAAATACCATCTGGTCCCCCTCCCTCCCCGATCAAGACCAAGGAGACCAGGGCACTAAAGGAATTTCAGCCCAGGCTGCATTTTGCCTTCCAAGACCTTGAATGGATTTCGCAGAGCCCCCTCCATTCCAAGAACAGCCACCCTACAATCCTGGGGTGTCGGATCCCTAGTTTTGGGGGAGAACCCAGACCGCTCCGTCCACAACAGCAGCCTTGCTAGCTAAGCATGCCAAGCTGCCCAAATGGGCACTGGTCCAAGCCAGGGCAACAGATTAAAATAAACTTGTGCTTGCAACACAGGAGGGGGATTGAATTCTCCTCCCCCCGGCCCCCTCCCACCCTATGTAGAGCAGAGGTGCCAGCCCCAGCGGCTATTTTCGCCCCCTGTGCCACAGTGTTGAACGGCGACGCCAGGGGAATAAAAATAATAAATAAATGGCAAACTTTCCAGCCAGCGTCCCTGCCTGCCAGCCAGACTTCTGCACACGCTGCTCGCCACCGCTCGTGACGGGTGGGGGGTGACGATGGTGGGGAAATGTGCAGTCACCCCAGTTCACAAGGGCTCCTTGTATTTCTATCAGCTCTGTCCTGCTGGGAAGAGATTTGGGGGGCCAGCCCCGTGTGAAGTGGGGTCCCCCAACAGTCTGTGATGGGGGAGGGAGTCTGTCCCCTATAAAACCCCCATTTCCTAAAATATCCCCTCCTGCACTAGGCACTTAGTCTTTGACGATGCAAAGTGCCATGCCCTTGTGCCCGGCTGGTGGGCTCGCAAACTCCAGTGGGACCCCAGGGATCATGCCCCCCCCCCACGCCCAGAGTTGCCTAGCATGGGAGAAAAACGGGGTGCGACCCGAGCACACCCCCCCAGACCCAGTCCCTGCTCTCGCCCCCTCCCGGCTCAAGGCGAAAAGCCAGCTCCAGCAGGGGGCAGGCTGCAGATTTCTGGGCCATTGGCAGAAGCTTCAGTCTCCCCCTGTACCCACCCCCCCAAGATCCGTGCTCAGAGCAGGCTCGGCGCCAGCCTCCCAGCTGTGTGAGCTTTGGCTGCGGCCGCGGGTTTCCAAACAAGACTTCTTGGCCACAGGATGAGAAGCGCAACCATGCCGCCCCCCCGTGCAATACCCCCCCCCCACTCCTCAGCCCTCCCCATTACTCCCCCCAACACGCAGGGCTCCAGTTTGCAGTGCCACAACGCGGGCACCCCCCTTTGCAGAACAGACTCACACATCCAGGCGTCCCGTCCCCCCCCCCCCCCCAGCGGCTTGGCCGTCCCCTCCGCCTGGGGGAGAAGTTTCACGCCACCCAGATTCATAACTCCGGACCCCCCCCCTCCCCCGCCCCCAGCCGGGCACCCGGGCAGCCTCCTTGCGCCACCCCAGCTCCCCAAATTCTTACCTCCGATCCCTGCAGCCACGCCCCGGCAGGGGCCCGATCCCTGGCGGGTGGGGGGGGGGGGCAGCCCGCGCCCCGCAGCCGAGTTATAATCCGTCCCTGCGCCCCGGCGGCCGAGGCTGGGGGAGCGGCGGGGGGGGGATAACAAAGCCCTGCATGCCAAGGGCTCGCAGCTCAACGCCCAGCCAGCCCTCCCCCCGGCAGCCAGCGCCAATCTCCGCGCACAGCCCCTGCCTCTCCCCTCCCCCTGCCCAGCCCAGAGTCCTCCCCCTGCTCCCGGCCCTGCCAGCCGGCGGCTCGCAGCCTGCGCCGCTTCCCGGCAGCGAGGGGGGGGACAGGGGCCGTCGGAGGAGGCAGAGCGAGCCCGGGCTGCAGGCCCGTCGAGGGAGCCCCGTGCCCCGAGGGAGGGAGGACCAGAGGGAGGGATAGGCAGGAGAAGGGCGCAGGAGGGACAGAAAAGCATCCGGGGGTGGGGGGGGGGGTGGCTTGCGGTGAATCCCTGGCCCCAGTTCTCCCTGGCCAGGGGGAAAGTGGCAGCTGCTCAGATTTGTGCTCCCCAGCAAGTTCCTCCATTTCCAGATTTCCTTGTAGCCCCCGGGCTGAGCCAAAGGGGGACATTTCCCAGGAAGCGGAAACTCCCCAGTGGGAACTGGCCAGGCACCCCTCCAGACCCAGAGCCCGGCGGCCCAAGGGGAGCAAAACCTTGCCCTGGGTGCTGGGGCGAGATCGTGCCCGTCCGGCGAGCGGCTCCGGTGGCGGGTGGCCTACCAGCTGTGCTGAGCCAGGAGAGGCTGAGCAGTGGCCCAGGCTGGAATTTAGGGCCTGAGGATCAAACTCGCCCCCACTTCCATGCTTCTGCTCTTGTACATAGGCCATTGTCTCGGGTTTTTAAAAGCTTTTATCCCAGAACCTTGTCCTCACGACGAAGGGGCATTTGGACCAATGTTAAAACCCCGAGTACAGACAAGCCAGAGTATATTCCAGGGGTGGGGAACCTCAGGCCCTCGCTGGAGGTGGCCCTCGGCTTGCCTGGATCCGGCCCCAAAGCTCAGGGCCCCCCCTGCATTGGGGAGCCTGGGCTGGTGCTCCAGCCACCCCGCTGCCCCACCATGGAGCTGGAGCACACAAAGTCTACTGGCGGGGGGCCCCCCCCAGGCAATGTGGGGAATGCCTATCTCCTCAGTTGGGCCTGGGGGGGGGGTGGGGGGGTCATTGTTTGTTTGTTTGTTTGTTTTTGCTTCTCACTTATGTGTGGCCTCCAACTGATTTTTCTGTGGGTCAGTAACCTCTGGTTCCCCACCCTGGTGTGTTTTAACATGTATTACACTGCTTGGAGCCAACCCTAGAAAGGAGCCTAAATGTAGCTCAACCCCCAAACTTGTTAAAGCTACAGCTGCCTTCTCTACACTAGAGCTAAAATCCAGGATCTAATGTGCAGGGCTCAACAAACTATTAAATCTACTCGCCTGTGGCGAGTAGATTTCAGCCCGGCGCCCCGTTTACCGGCGGCACGCGCATGCACAATGTGGCTCTTGCGCATGCGCAGTGCGGGGCTAGCGAGAGGCTTTTGCCGCCGTTTGTCAAGCCCTGCTAATGCGTATAGGTGAGGTTTGCCGTTGACTTCAGTGGGGCTAGGATTTTGCCATGTTGGTTTATATGTCAGCTACACTGTTAATAAATACATGACTTCAGTGGGGCTAGGATTTTGCCATGTTGGTTTATATGTCAGCTACACTGTTAATAAATACATGCCAGATGACATGTGTTAGCCAATATGTGTTAGTTAAAACATGGTGGATAATGTATTAGTTAACACATGACAGCTAACAAGTGTTAGTTAATGCATGTCTGGTAACGTGTTTATGCACGCTAGCTAATGTGTGTTAATACATGCCATTAAACGTATGCAGTAATACATGCCAGCTGATGTACTAGTCAATACATGCCATGTAACATGTATTAGTTTATACATACCAGCTAACACATGCTAACACATTAGTTAATTAAGAACATAAGAATGGCTATACTGGGTCAGAACAAAGGTCCATCTAGCCCAGTGTCCTGTCTTCTGTCAGTGGACAATGCCAGATGCCCCAGAGCAAGGAATCATCAAGCGATCCATCCCGTCACCCATTCCAAGTCCTGACAAAGAGAGGCTCGGGACATCCTGGTTAATAGCCATTGATGAATCTTTCCTCTGTGAATTTATCCAGTTCTTTTTTGAACCCTGTTAAAGTCTTGACCTTCACAACCTCCTCTGGCCAGGAGTTCCATGGGTTGACTGTGTGTGGTGCAAAGAAATCCTTCCTTTGGTTTGTTTGAAGCCTGCTTCCTATTCATTTAATTTGATGACCCCTACTTCTTGTGTTATGGGAAGGAGTAAATAACTTTTCTCCATGCCACTCATGATTTTATAGACCTATCCTATCCCTCCTTAGTCATCTCTTTTCCAAGCTAAAGAGTCCCAGTCTTATTAATCTCTCCTCATATGGCAGCCCTTACAAACCCCTAATCATTTTTGTTGCCCTTTTCTGCACCTTTTCCAGTTCCAATATATCTTTTTTGAGATAAGGTGACCACATCTACACGCAGTATTCAAGATACGGGTATACCATGGATTTGTAAGAGGCAATAAGATATTTTCTTATTATGTATCCCAGGGGTCTCAAACTCCTGGCCTGCAGGCCAGTCCTGGCCAGAGTGATTGTGCAATCCAGCCAAGGATTTTTGGTGGGCTGAGGGAAGAGCTCATCCGTTATTGACCCCCAAGTCCCACCCCTTCCCATCATTGCCCTGCCCTCTTCTTCCATGGCACTCAGTCCCCCAACCATGCAGCTTTGGGGATCACTGGGGGGGGCCTGGTGCCACACGATGGCAGCAGTTGCTTCCCCCCCACACACACACTCTTCACCATAGCAGGAGTCACGGGGAGGTGGAGCACAGGGGAGCGAGCTGGGATAATGTTTTCCAATGTGCACTACTTTGCATTTACCAACACTGAATTTCATCTGCCATTTGGTTGCCCAGCCACCCAGTTTTGTCAGAGCCTTTTGAAGCTTTTCCTGTCTGCTTAACTCTCTTGAGCAATTTTGTATCATCTGCAAATTTTGCCACCTCACAGATTTCCCCTTTCTCCAGATCATTTATGAATATGTTGCGTAGGATTGGTCCCAGGACAGAGCCTTAGGGGACACTATGGGTTACCTCTCTCCATTCTGAAAACTGTTTATCCCTACCCTTGGTTTCCTGTCTTTTAACCAGTCCATAAGAGGACCTTCCCTACTAGCCCAGGACAGCAAGGGTGATGCTTGAGGGGGGTCCAACAGCAGCCAGTGGGGGGGACTAGAGAGGCCCCAAGCCCTTACCCACCCTTCGTCTGCTCCTGCCTTGCCTCTTTCCCCAGCCGAAGTGGCCTGGAACTCCTCAGAAGCGGTGCGGCGCAGCTGGAGAGCAGCGTGAGCTGGGGTCATCTTGCTGCGTTTTCCCCACCATTGCTGGTGAATGGGGGGGCGAGGCGCCGCAGATCCATGAAAGGCCAACCAGTATGGGGAAGGGGGCACTATGGGAGTCAGAGGGCTGGCACCGACGGCAGGAGTTCACATCCCCCACCCCCCTCGCTCACCGGCAGCACCGTGGCAGGCAAAGTGGAACCGGAAAAAGTGGGGTAGGGGCAGAGCAAGGGGAGGGGCTTGGGGCAGAGGAAGGTTCCCGCTCTTCCCCCAGCTGGGGGGGGCATGTGGCTGGAACCCTCCTCACCAGTCGCCTCTGCTCCTAAAAGCCTTTGGTGAGGGATCTTGTCAAAGGCTTTCTGGAAATCTAAGTACACTATATCCACCGGATTACCTTGTCCTCATGCTTGTTGGCCCCCTCAGAGAAGTCTAGTAGATTGGTGAGGCATGATTTCCCTCTACAGAAACCCTGTTGACTCTTCCCCCAACAAATCACATTCATCTGTGTGTCTGACAATTCTGTTCTTTCCTAGAGTTTCAGCCAGTTTGTCCAGTACTGAAGTTAGACTTGCCGGCCTGTAGTTGCCAGGATCACCTTCGATACAGAAGCTGATTTAAAGGATAGGTTACCGACTACATTTAGTAGTTCTGCAATTTCACTGAGGTTCTTCAGAACTCTTGGGTGATACCATCTGGTCCTGGTGACTTACTACTGAACATACATAATATGAGGGGGCTAATTTAGCTACAACTAGTCAGGAAAGAGATCTTGGAGTCTCATAGACTCATAGACTTTAAGGTCAGAAGGGACCATTTTGACCATCTAGTCTGACCCCCTGCACAATGCAGGCCACAGAATCTCACCCACCCACTGCTAGAATAATCCTCTCACCTATATCTCAGATATTGAAGTCCTTGAAACGATGGTTCAAAGACCACAAGATGCAGAGAATCCTCCTGCTAGTGACCCGGGCCCCATGCTACAGAGGAAGGCGAAAAACCTCCAGGGCCTCTGCCAAACTACCCTGGAGGAAAATTCCTTCCCGACCCCAAATGTGGCGATCAGCTGAACCCTGAGCATGTGGGCAAGACTCTCGAGCCAGACACCCAGAAAAAAGTTCTCTATAGCAAATCCTATCTTCCCACCATTGGCCTATATACCACTGATAGTGAAAGGTCAATTAATTGCCAAGATCATGTTACCTCATCAAACCATCCCCTTCATAAACCCATCTAGCTTTATCTTGAAGCCAGATAGGTCTTTTGCCCCCACTACTTCCCTTGGAAGGCTGTTCGAGAACTTCACTCCTCTGATGGTTAGAAACCTTCGCCTAATTTCGAGTCTAAACTTCCTAATAGCCAGCTTATATCCATTTGTTTTTGTGTCCACACTGGTATTGAGCTTAAATAATTCTTCTCCCTCCTTGGCATTTATCTCTCTAATATATTTAAAGAGAGTAATCATATGTTCCCTCAGCCTTCTTTTGGTTAAGGTAAACAAGCCAAGTTCCTTGATAAGACAGGTTTTCCATTCCTCGGATCATCCTAGTGGCCCTTCTTTGTACCTGTTCCAGTTTGAATTCATCCTTCTTAAACATGGGAGACCAGAACTGCACACAGTATTCCAAATGAGGTCTCACCGATGCCTTGTATAACGGCACTAACACCTCCTTATCCCTACTGGAAATACCTTGCCTAATGCATCCTAGTTCTCTGAAGACGTCCATGCAGTGTGCAGCGGCAGTCAAAAAAGGAAACAGGATGTTAGGAATCATTAAAAAAGGGATAGAGAGTAAGACACAGAATATCTTATTACCCTTATATAAATCCATGGTACGCCCACATCTTGAATACTGCGTACAGATATGGTCTCCTCGTCTCAAAAAAGATATACTGGCATTAGAAAAGGTTCAGAGAAGGGCAACTAAAATGATTAGGGGTTTGGAACGGGTCCCATATCAGGAGAGATTAAAGAAACTGGGACTTTTCAGCTTGGAAAAGAGGAGACTAAGGGGGGATAGGATAGAGATATATAAAATCATGAGTGGTGTGGAGAAAGTGAATAGGGAAAAGTTATTTACTTGTTCCCATAATATAAGAACTAGGGGCCACCAAATGAAACTAATGGGCAGCAGGTTTAAAACAAATAAAAGGAAGTTCTTCTTCACACAGCGCATAGTCAATCTGTGGAACTCCTTACCTGAGGAGGTTGTGAAGGCTAGGACTATAACAGAGTTTAAAAGAGAACTAGATAAATTCATGGAGGTTACGTCCATAAATGGCTACTAGCCAGTATGGGTAAGGAATGGTGTCCCTAGCCTCTGTTTGTCAGAGGGTGGAGATGGATGGCAGGAGAGAGATCTCTTGATCATTACCTGTTTGATTCTCTCCCTCTGGGACACCTGGCATTGACCACTGTCGGCAGACAGGGTACTGGGCTGGATGGACCTTTGGTCTGACCCAGTATGGCCATTCTTATGTTCTTACTGCTTAGTTTATCAATTTGTTCCAAAAGCTCCTCTAATGACTACTCAGTCTGGGACAATGCCTCAGGTTTATCACCTAATAAGAGTGGCTCACATGTGGGAATCTCCCTCACATCCCCAGCCGTGAAGACCAATGCAAACCACTCATTTAGTTTCTCGGCAACAGACTGAGGGTCCTTGAATGCTCCTTTAGCAATTCATCCTTTGGCAATTCATGCTTGCCAGCATCCCTCCCCATCCCCTCTTTTTCTGCTATTTATTTGTACCTCTGGACCCCTTCCTCCATTCAGCTGAAGAAGTGGGTTGTGCCCATGTAAGCTCATGAGACCATCTACATGTTTTGATAGTCTCTAGGGTGCTGCCGGATCATTCGTTGTTTTTAAGGTTTTTCCACATGCATTAGTTAGTACATGCCAGCTAACATATATTAAAACCACACCATTGTCTGTAGTGAAGACACACTGTCTCCCACAAGTGTGTGTGTGCCTGCATGAGCATACACACACACACACACACACACACACTTTCTAGCCCAAGTTAGACTGGAAGCCCTGCCAGCCAGAAAGCAACTCGTTGAAGGGCTTAGCTTCATTTTCTAAGAAAAGGGCAAGCAGCAGGGAGCATGTAGAAGCCTAGTTCCTTCCCCCCTTCAGCTTAAAAAGCACAAAACTGCAAAACTGGCCTGGGCTGATTTGGGAAGAGGTTGGCACTGCCCACGCCCATCTGCAGAGAGATGCCTGCCCAGGTAGCGAGGAAACACATGGCTTCTTGGTGCACCGAGGAGTCCCGCCACGGGAGGCCACAAACGGTGCACTTGGGGGGGAGAAATAAACATACAACAAATCTTGTGCTAAGTAAAACATCTGTCACTCCAAGAAGCAATTGGGTGCTAATTAGCCAATTATTTCTCGCTCTTTATCTTTTTTTCTTTTTAGTGTAGCATCAGTAACGGGGGCGGGCAGTGGGGGCGGAAGGATTAAATAAAAATATGTGAATCCCCCACCCACAATAAACAGGGGCATGCACAAGGGGGAGGGGAAAGCAGGGGCCAGTCCCCCCTGCACCCCACCAAGAATCAGTGTAGCTATACCAGACCCCGAAGCCCCCCTTGTGAAAGCTGACAGCTCCTCTGACCCCCAGGGCTTTGGCAGGGCACAGAACACGCCTCTCCAAAAGTAGTGAAATTTAAATTCCTTTGCACGCCCCTGCCAATAAATCTAGGAACAAACTATTTTCATTTAGAAGATCTTAAACTGTGCCACCCTTTTCTTGATATCTCTTACAAGCAGAAAGCACCAGGGTGATGAATACGTTTGGATTTTGTGTGCGTGAGTGTGGTTGGGCTTTTTTATTACTCCGTTTGCCTGGGTAGAAAGCGCTGGTGTAATTAGCAACACAGCAGCCTAGGATGATGGGGTTCTGAAATGAGAAGAAAGTTAAAAAAAGATCAGCCATTTTTTATGATCGCGTGGTTGTCACTGCAAGTTTAAAGGCCTCCTGCTGCTTTAAAATACACACTGCCCCATCTATACATCTGCAAGGATAGATAGATCTGTGTCTATGCAGCACCTCACGATGAGCCCTGATCTCAGTTACTCTGGCTACGTCTAGACTGCGGCGATTTTGCGGAAAAAGCTACGCAAAATGTTCTCTGTATTTTGCATCGCTTTTTCTGCTTTTTTTTTCGGAAGACACTTTTCCGCCATTTGGCCCCGTCTAGACGGGGCCAAATGGTGGAAAAGTCTTCTCTTTCGCTGGAGCCCTTATGCCTCGTGAAACAAGGTATACAGGGCTCTCTGAAAGAGCACGTTTGCTCTTCTGCGAAAAAAAGCGGAAGAGCAGACACATTCCTTGGACACGGCAGGACATCGCTGGTAACCCGCAAAAACCCCTTAGACTAGATGTAGCCTCAGTGTCCAGACAGCACCTGGCACAAAAGGGGCCCTGATCTCAGTTACTGTGTGTCTGGGCAGCGCCCGGCACAATGGGACCCTGATCTCAGTTACTCTATGTCCGTGCAGTGCCTGGCACAACGGAGCCTTGATCTCAATCACTTTATGTCTGGGCAGCACCTGGTATGATGGGGCTCTAATCTAGGTGACTCTGTGTCTGGGCAGCGCCTGACACAATGGGGCCCTGATCTCGATTGGGCTCTCTAGGCCAGGTGAGGGCAAACATTTTGGCCTGAGGGTCACATCTGGATAGAGAAACTGTATTGTGGGCCATGAATGTAGGGCTGGGGCAGAGGGGTGGAGTGCGGGATGCGGGGGGGGAAGGGGGGGCAGAGCAGGGAATTGGAGGGTGAGGGTGCAGAAGAAGGCTCAGGGCAGGGGGTTGGGGTGTGCGAAAGAGTGTAGGGTGCAGCGGGGGGGCTTGGGGCAGGGGGTTGGGGTGTGTGAAAGAGCGTAGCGTGCAGCGGGGGGGTTGGGGCAGGGGGTTGGGGTGTGCGAAAGAGTGTAGTGTGCAGTGGGGGGGTTGGGGCAGGGGGTTGGGGTGTGTGAAAGAGTGTAGGGTGCAGCGGGGGGGCTTGGGGCAGGGGGTTGGGGTGTGCAAAAGAGTGTAGGGTACAGCGGGGGGGGGCTCGGGGCAGGGAGCTGGGGTGTACGAGGAGGCTCAGGGCAGGATGTGGTTCAGGGTGTGGGCTCTGGCCAGGTGCCACTTACCTCAGGTGGCTCCAGGGCAGTGGTGCAGCAGGACCAAGACAGGCTCCTCCCCTGTCCTGGCCCCTTGCCGCTCCCAGGAGCATCTGGGGGGCAGGAGGCTTTCTGTGCTGCCCTCGCCCGCAGGCACCACCCCTATAGCTTCCATTGGGCCTTGGTTCCCGTTCCCAGCCAATGGGAGCTGCAGGTACGGCGCCTGCTGGTGAGGGCAGCATGTGGAACCCTGGCTCTACCCTCCTCCCAGGGGCTTTAGGGTCGTGCCGGCCCCTTCTGGGAGTGACACAGGGCCAGGCAGGGGAGCCAAGAGCCATGCCAGGCCCCTGGGCAAGATGGAGCAGGAAGCACGCTCCACACTCCTGAGCCAAGGGCGGAAGGGTGGGGGCCAAGGGCAGCCAGCCCTCAGCACCACCTGGACTGCTCTCCCCATCCCAGTGCTGCCTAGAGTGTGCTGTACGGTGCCCCCGCCGCCCCAGGCAGCCCTAAGAGCCGCGCAAAGTCCCTCCACGGCTCTCTGGTGGTGATTTACAGGGTTCTGGGGCTACAGCAGCATCCAGAGCCCCGGGCTCTTTTGAATCACAGGGGTAACTGCCCCTTCTCCCTCCCCTCCCCCATCGGCTGGCCTGAGGCCAGGGCAGGCAGGGAGCCTACCTTAGCCCCACTGCGCCATTGCCCAGGTAACCCTAAGGGCTGGATTAAAAGCCCTGACAGGCCCGGTACAGCCCACAGGCTGTCGTTGGCCCATCCCTGCTCTAGGCACTACTGTAACACACCTCAGAGCACTAATAGGCTGCATCTAGACTGGCAAGATTTTGCGCAAAAGCAGCCGCTTTTGCGCAAAAACTTGCCAGCTGTCTACACTGGCCGCTTGAATTTGCGCAAGAGCACTGACGACCTAATGTAAGATTGTCAGTGTTCTTGCGCAAATACTATGATGCTCCCGCTCAGGGATAAGCCCTCTTGCGCAAGAATACTTGTGCAAGAGGGCCAGTGTAGACAGGGAAGAACTGTTTTGCGCAAAAAAGCCCCGATGGCGAAAATGGCAATCGGGGCTTTCTTGTGCAAAATCGCGTCTAGACTGGCCACGGATGCTTTTGCACAAAAGCACTTTTTGCGCAAAGGCACCCGTGCCAATCTAGACGCTCTTTTGCGGAAATGCTTTTAACGGAAAAACTTTTCCGCTAAAAGCATTTCCGCAAAATCATGCCAGTCTAGACACGCAGCCATAGTGTAAGAGAGAAAAGTGCCACAATAAAAATGGTCTCTTCCATACTCCCCCAACCTATCAGCCGGGGGTGGTTCACATGGACTCTGAACCAGCCAATTTCCTTCCCACCAGGTTGTGTGCTTGTGGGGGCCACGTTTTCGCACTTCCCTCAGCCGGCACCCACTCACGTTCCGTTCCTAGTGAGTTTTGCTTTCTAGCTCTTGGGTCTGATCCAAACCCTCCTGAAGTCCAGGCCAGTATTTCCCCTTGACTGCGCTGGGCTTTGAATAAGGCCTCTAATGATTTATACTGAAACTAGGGCAGTTAAAGTAGCTTCACTTCAGAGTAGTGGGGCTTAATGGGTAGCATGCACACACACTGGGCTGGGACTCAGGACACTTGGCTTGCTGGTCTTGGACCTGCCACTGGGTGACCTTGGGCAAGTTGCTTCCCTACTCCGTGCCTTAGTTTCCCCATCTATGCAATGGCCGAATAAAATCACTCTGCTTTGGAAAGTGTGGTGGGGTCTATCGATAGGAGGTGATACAGATATCACCAGTGATGTGCACACTCCATAGGTCTGTTGGGGAGCTCACTGCACACACAGGGGTTCCCTGCATCTCTCTATCTCCCCCCTCCCCCCCGTGTGCCACCCTCTATAGCAGGGGTGGGGAACCATTTTTGGGTCAGGGGACACTGACCCACAGAGAAATCAGTCGGGGGCCACACACAAGTGAGAAGCAAAAAAGCAAAACAAAACAAACCCCTCACTGACGTGGCCCCCAAGTGAGAAAGAGAGACACGCCCCACATTCTCCTCACACAGCAGAGCCTTGGGGGGCCCCACGCTTGTAGATTGTGTGTGCACCAGCCCCACGGGGGGCTGGAGCACCATCACAGGCTCCCCAATCCTGTGGGGGAGCCCCGAGTCTGTGGGGCTAGATCCAGGAAAGCCAGGGACCACATGTGGCCCCCCAGGCCTGAGGTTCCCCACCCCTGCTCTATGCATGTTCTCTCTGCCCCCCATACCAGCATTTCCCCTTCCCTCTTCCCCCAGGTGTTGTGAGCCCTTCCCCTCCATTACGGTTATTTGTGTCTTTCTGTTGGGAGATTCATGATGTCAAGTGCTAATCTCTGCTGGAGGATGGGCAGAATTAAGGAGGGGTATTGTGCCGCTGGCAGGTGATAATGGGTGCTAGCAACCAGTCCTTTGATCTACAGATAATTGCAGAGGAGCTCCAAGCTGCGGCTGTGCTAATCAGATGGCAGGAGCTCCACCTGTCTCCCATTTTCTCCCTTTTGCTTTGCCGACTTCTCTTCAGATCAATAGGCTTCTGCCCAGCCATGTCTGGAGTCACCTGTCCCTGGAATTGATCCAATCCAGGCTGGGTAAGTTCTGGCGTTCCAGATGGACAGCGAGCCCCAGGCAGAGAGTGAAGCTTCCCGGAGCCTGGCTGAAGGCCTAGAGCCACACCCTGACATTTTAGAGCCAACCATTTTGGTTTGGAAGAAATAAAACAAGTTTTATGGGTCAAACTACTCCAGGCTCCCACCCCCATCTCTCCTGTCCCATCCCCGCCCCCCATTGTTCCCCACGCATCCAAAGTCAGGGCCCACCCAATTGGGCCCTTCTGGCTTTACCACTGGTGGGAGCTGCAGGGACTAGGGCCCATGGCTCCTAATAGGGGCACATCTGATACTGAATGCAGGTGAGAATCCAGCCTGGAACATCCCACCGAGTGCTCCAGCCCTTGGGGTGTCCAGCTGGGTGCCCCAAAATGGAGGTGCTAGCAATTAGAGGCTGCTTTTGACTGTAGGAAAGGCCAGCCTGCAGCCAGGACACCTGGATTGTATTTCCCAGCTCTGGGGGAGAGTTATCTGGTAGCTTATGTGTAGGTTCAGTATCTAGGGGTTCCTTCCTTTTCAACAATACAACACAGAACTGGCTTGAGTCCTTACCCAGTCACTTGGGCTACGTCTACACTGGCAGCTTCTTGCACAAGAACTCTTTTGCAGTAGAGTTCTTGTGCAAAAACTCTTCCAGAAGAGAGCGTCTACACTGGCATGTGCTTTTGCACAAGAGCATCCATGGCAGTGTAGACGCTCTCTTGCGCAAGAAAGCTCTGATGGCCATTTTAACCATAGGGCTTTCTTTGCGCAAGAAATTCATGTTGCCTGTCTACACTGGCCTCTTCTGGAAGAGCTCTTGCGCAAAAGGGCTTCTTCCTGAGCGGGAGCGTCAGTGTTCTCGCGCAAGAAGCCCTGATTTTATACATTAGAACGTCAGTTTACTTGCGCAAGAACACGCGGCCAGTGTAGACAGGCAGCAAGTTTTTGCGCAAGAGCGGCCGCTTTTGCGCGAGATCGTGCCAGTGTAGACACAGCCTTGGAAAGATTACACACACAGCTCGAGCACCTCTGGGAGGCAATGCTCCCCCACTCACAAGCACAGAGACTGCGTGTAGTAAAGAAACTTTTAACGAAGGGAGGGAAGTCACCTGAGGTGACCGAGGGGCAATGCCACAGGCAGGATTCATAATCGTAAAACGGTGAGCAGTGCGTGGGGCAGGGTCTTCTGCCTCAGGCTCTGGAGTTCTACCACCGGATGTGCCTTTCCTGTGCGCCTCTCTGCTCCCTCACCCCACCCCACCCTACCCGGGGGTCCATGGCCAGTGAGGAGCCAGGGTTCAGAGGGGCTTCTGTTTGAGTTCATCTTGCTTGCACTGCTCTCCGAGCGCTTGCTCTGGTGGCTGGCCTCCCCACCAGCCACCGTTCCTCAGCGTGGACCATCCCCCATTCCGCCTGCCACCTGCCTCGCTGCTGTGACCCCCCCCACCAGTGTCTTGAGGTTCCACTCAGCTCTTTGTGAGGGCCAGGCAGACGTGCAGTCCTGCCACAAGTGATTGCAGCTCTAGTGAGCACTTAAAAAGACAAAAGACGCCTAATGGAGCCTACTTAGCCTTGTCTTTGCTAGGGATGTAAAATCCAGTTTAACTGGTTAAACGCAGAGTGGGGGGGGGGGGGCAGCTCCAGCCTGGCTGGGAGGTTGGCTCCCAGTGTGCATGGGCTGGGAGCTGGCAGCCTCATGGAGGTGGAAGCAGTAAACAGGGCTGGCCCACAACATTTTGGCACCTGAGGCGGGGAGCTCCAATGATGTCCTCATGCCCTCTCACTTGGGCCAAAACTTTGAAAGGTCTCAATTCTGCCTTCTTCCTGGTCTACTCCTCTCATGGTATGGCTCTGCTACCTACATACGCACCAGCAGCAGACACAATTTTCTACACTCTGGGTCCTAGCGACGCCCTCCCCCCCCCCACACACACTGTCTGGCACCTGAGGCGGCCGCCTCAGTTCTCCTCATGGTAAGGCCAGCCCTGGCAATAAGGGGGGGAAGGGCTGGGAACCAGCAGCCCACCCCCCAATCCTGCCTCAAACCCCCCCCAGACTCATGGGCTATGTCTACGCTGGCGGCTTCTTGCGCAAGAACATCTTGCGCAAGGGTTCTTGTGCAAGAAGTCTTGCGCAAGAAAACGTCCACACTGCCATGTGTGAGCTGTGCTTTTGCACAAGAGCGCCCATGGCAGTGTGGACGCTCTCTTGGGCAAGAAAGCTCCGATGGCCATTTTAGCCGTAGGGCTTTCTTGCGCAAGAAATCCCTGCCGAGCGTCCACACTGCCCTCTTGCGCAAGAGCTCCTGCGCAAGAGGGTGTACACCTGTTAGAAAAGAGCGTAGCTCTTGTGCAAGAAGCCCTCTCTTACCACGCCGTACTGTAAATTTCCTTGCACAAGAGCAGGTGGGCAGTGTGGACGCTCTGGGGATTCTTGCGCAAGAACGACCACACTTGTGCAAGAAGCCGCAAGTGTAGACATAGCCATGCAGTGAGGCTGCTGACTCCCAGACCATATGAGCTGGGAGCCAGTAGCCCTGCTATCACAGGCCTCTCCAAGGTAACAGTTAACCATTACCTGGTAAGCCTCACCCAGTACCCAGTTGTCCATTCACATCTCTAATTGTTGCACAGTGGGGGAAAAGCAGGCTAAGCAAAACTGGGAACCCCCCAGCTGTAGCAACCAGCCCTCCTGATGGGACACCAGTCCTACCCCTCTTGCTTTCACAGGGCTTGGGCCTTTGACCCCTTGGCTTAGCGAAGTCCCTTCAGCTCAGGGTCAGCCCCTCAATCAGGACAGGTTCAGCACATTTCTGCTCCTTTTTATTCGTACATTAAAGACAACAACCCTGATACCAACGTTTCATTACCCCTGCATTCCATACTAGTCTGATTTGTAACCCAACACCAGTGAACGTGGATCTCTATGGGGTAACACTGCTTTGCCCGCTGGATACCTAGGCCGAGTAGGTGTGTTCATAAAAAAAAAAAATACAACTTGCTCCTGAGGTCTCTCCCTCCCTGCAGCTACCTGTCAGGGGACAGCTTAAGTCAGACCCGGTGGGACCGGGACTCAGGACTCCTGGGTTCCATGCTGCGCCTGCCCTCTAATTAACAACGGCACCAGGGTCAGAATGCTCCCCTCCCAAGCCTCAGTTTCCCCACCCGTTAGCTGGCATTGGTAAGACACCTACCCCTCAGCCACACTCTGGAAATCAACGCTCACCATGCTTTGAGACCCCTGATTGCAGGGAGCTGTCGCTGGTTGTTCAGTAACTCTGTTCCCACCACAAGGCCACCTCTCTCACAAGCAGCCCTGCCAAGAGCCTGCAGGAGGAGCATGGCATTGTGGGTAGCCAGATGCAAATGAGCACCTCAGGCTCATCTGTTAAAGGACAGAGAGACCGGCTAGAAGGAGACATGCTTCTCCTAAATGAAGCTGCTGTTCTCTGCAAACCTCTCAGGCAAAGGGCTCTTCTCGTTCTGGTCTTTGTTCGTTAGCTTGGCAAAGTGCTGATTAGAGAACAGGGCTGCTGCAGGGACAGAGACCCTCTCATCCCCTTCTTTTACCTCCCTGGTGCCCCTGCTCCAGGATCTGACACACACACACACACCCTGCCCAGAGGCACTTCCTGCTGGCGGGGATGAAATCTGAAGTAGCAGCAGCAGCTAGTGGCATTGGGCCAGGGAGGTAAGGCTCAGCCTGCAGGCTTACACATGCTGATCAATGGTGCATCACTAGGCCCAGCGGTCAGTGCTGTTATCCTTTTACTAAAGGAGAGCTGACAAGGGGGGGAGATTTGCACAGTGGTTCAGAACCAGACATGGCCATAGAACCCAAGCATTTGGGCTTCCTGCCCTGACAGCTAGACCATGCTACCTGCCCAGATAGCCTCTGGATCCTGGCGCTCTAACCACTAGACTGCACTGCCTACCCAGAGTCAGGAATAGAACCCTGGAGCCTTGGCTCCTAACCTCCTCTGCTCTAACCACTAGATCCCATCCCCAAGGTCTTTGGTGAATTTTCCCAGCCCTGCCATGCAGCAGCGCCAGCCCCATGCTCATGCAGCGCCCAGACTCTCTGGTGATGGGCCCATCCGAAAGAAACGAATCCTGGTCAGCCGTGTTCCAGGCCAGCAGGAATGCAGATCACTGGCTGGAAGGCAGCTTCAGGAGATGGGGTGTGGGGAGCCCCCACAATCTCCACAGCCCCCAACTCTGTAGGCAGTTCACCAGGATTGCAGCTGGCTGAAGGGATCCATTTCCTTCCCAACCCTTGGGGACCCACATCCTGACTGAGCAACTCTCTCGGGGCCCTGGAATGAGCAAGGGAAGTGGGTCTGCAGGGGGTGTACCTGACCCTACCCAAGGTGCCTAGTGGGAGAGGGATAAGAGCTGACATAACACTGGACACACCTGACACTTCTTCCCACTGCTGCTTAGACCCCTCCCCAACGCCCCACTGTGACCCCCCCCGACTGCTCCCACCCCCCAATGCCCCACCATGTTCCCACTGCCTGACTCTCCACCCCATTCTCCTTCCCAGCATCTCAGACCTCAGACCCCATCCCCCACCCCCGCCCCAGGCCTGCCTGCCTCATAATCCGCCTCCCTTATTTATTTATTGACTCGGAAAAACTTTGTGTTGATTAGGACGTGGGGGCCCCAGTGGGATCCAGCATCTCATTTGCAAGCGGCAGGGCGGGCGTCCTAGGGGAGCGCGGCGCGTGCGCCTGCCACACACGATTTCCCTGGCACGCTAATTACCAGCAGCGCTAATGGAAGTGCCAGCTGGAACTAATGAGCTCAGGATGGGCTGGGGTGGGCGCCGAGCCGGGCTTCAGGGACGACGCCTTGTGTATTGATTTCCTTGATCTCCCTTCCTGCCCCCCTCCCCCTCAAAAAAAAACCCAAAAAACCACCAACCTCTCTGGCTCCCTTGGAGGGCACATGGATTAGGAGCTCCGGGGAGCCAAAGTCCTGCCTCTGATCTGGGGGCCAGCCTAGGAATTAGGGCTCAGAATGTCTATGTGAATGGCTGATACCTCCCTCGGCTGCAATGTGGGGAGATGTCTGGAGGGAAGGGGGCTGCCACAGCCCCCCCGCACCTCTGTAGAGCAGTGGATGGGCCAGCATGAGGAGAGGAGCGATGGTCTTGGAGTGCTGGCACTGGACCCGGACTCTGCTGAGCTGCACCCACATCCTGCTACAGCCCGGTACCGGGTCCCCATTGGGGTGGGCTCTGTACCTGCACAGAATAAATACAGCCCCCCCTCAAAGAGCCTCCAAAGGATACGACGTGATGTCAGGCGGGCACAGACAGACAACCCTGGGAGCTGACACTCCCAGCTGTGCTAGCCCCTAAAAATCTCAGACCGGGCAGAGCCATGTTTCAGTCCAACAACTGGTAACCCGCTGTCCACCACTGCAGTGGTGTCAATTGCCCACTGCGTTGATGGGTCACTCGCGGCGCGTGTGAACGGCGCACGCTGAACGTTCTGTTCCATCTTGTCCATAGCCGCGAAGAAGAGCCCGAGGAGCCCAAAACTTGTCTCTTGACACCAGCAGTTGGTCCAAGAAAACCCAGCATCTCCCTCACCTCATCTCTCTTGAACCGAGACCAACCTGGTCCCAACAATACTGCAGACAGACTGACTAGGGGGCACAAGGGGGCACACGCCCCCCCCCCATGCGGTGGGCAGGAGGGGTTGGCCTGCAAACAGCTGGGGGATTAGCGGGGCTGGAGGGCCAGCACCAGCAGCAGGAGCCTGTGCCTGCCCCCCTCCCCCCCACTGGCAGCGGATGTTCCTGAGTGCACATTAAAATTTATTCCACACATGGATGGAAAAAACCTTCAGATGGATGAAAAAGATTAGAGGGAACATTGATGATGACCCTCCCAGGAAGTGCAGAGAGGATAATTTGCCCAGAGCATGCTTTCATTCACATGCGGGAGGAGCCGCCCAGATACCATGGTGATGGGGAGCATATAAGAACCGAAATAAGAAGTCTTTTACACACACACACACACACACACACACAGAAACAATACCACATGCCTCAGGTGACCAATCACAGGTCCCATCAGCAGACCCTTTGTTCCCACAAATAGATGTGTTTAAATACCCCCTGGGCAGAGGGCCCCCTAGCCCTGACCCACTGCATAGGGCACCCCGGCTTCTGCCCTGGATGAAAAGTCACCTCCTGATAGGACCCAATCTCTAGTTGCTCTAAGCCTCCTAAACCTAAACCTCCCTTGCTGCGATTTGAGCCCATTGCTTCTTGTCCTGTCCTCAGAGGCCAAGGAGAATATTTTTTCTTCCTTCTCCTGGCAACAGCCTTTTAGGTACTTGAAAGCTGCTATCATGTCCCCTCTCAGTCTTCTCTTCTCCAGACTAAACAAACCCATAGGCGCTGACTCCATGGATGCTCCAGCACCTGCCCACAGCCTTGCAGATCAGCACCTCCCCTGATTCGGTCTTGCCTGCTCGCCACTGCCTTCCTTCCCAGTGTCTCCTCCAACGGAGGGTGGGAGGAGGAGCGGGGGCAGGAAGAGGCAGGGCAAAGGTGGGGGCTTGGGAAAGGGAGGGGGCATGGCTCAGGGTGGAGTTGAGTCCCGCACCCCTGGAGAAATCCTGAAGTCGGCACCTCTGGTATTACGGTCGTGCCTCAGAGTTCCAGATGTGGACTCCACTGTGCTAGGAGCTGTATATTAGTTACTCGTATTACGGTAGCATCCGGGAGCCCCAGCCGCAGCCCTGGAGCCCACTGTGTATTTAGTAGGTGCATTCTGGTAGTGCTTAGGCTGAGTTTACAGTTTAATATGTGTCAGCCGCCAGCCACCCGCCCCCCTCTGCCGCAGAGAACCAGACACCACGCAACGCATGACGGAGGGGCAACGCATGACGGAGGGGCAACGCATGACGGAGGGGCAGCGTGTCTGGGGGAACAGGCGCCTATATAAGACAAAGGCCTGACTATCGGGATTGTCCCTGTAAAATCAGGCCCCTGACCTCCCCCGCCGGAGGTACATGGTATACAACGTGCCCAGAACAGGGAGAAATGGCAAGCTGGCCTCGCCAGCGCCCAAATGAGCAATCCAGCCTCATTTCCGCCCGGCTTCCGAGCTGTCCCGCCCGGTTCTGCCAGGCTGTGTCTGGCAGGCTGCTGGGCCGCTTCCCAGCCCCTGGGCTGTTGTGCTGATTGCATGTTTCTGTGCCAACAAATTGAGCAAGCAGGGTGAGGAGGAGGGCGGGCAGGGGTGAGAGTGGGGTGCATCATGTGTCACTCCCAAGCCCAGGCTTGCTCAAGACCCTCCCTGCCCAAGAAAACTCCCGGCTCTCCCAACCCACGGCAGGTAGCTGGGGCAGGCTGCTTTCCTGCCAAGGAGGTGGGTAACACGGCAGGATCTAGCACCAGGTGGGTAAAGGGCTCTGGATCTTAGCCAGGTCCCTTCCATCCTGCCCTGAGCCTCCCAGGCCTTGAGAACAGCAGGGACACATGAACATGGCTGCTGCCAGGAACTCCCTGGCCAACTCGCCCCCCCCCCCCAATCAGCATTGCCAAATCTCCTGGTTTTCCATGTGTTTCTTAAACTCCTGGCACCAGGGGGAACTGCTGGGGAGGGACACAGAAGTGGTACTGGCCACGTGACCACCCCTCCATGTGTTTCCTTCCTGTGCCACTCCTGACTTGGGGAAGGGCCATAACACCCCCATGTGACTCCTCCCCGTGCCACCCCTTAGCCAGGGAGGGACACGACAGCCCCCTCCGCCCCAGACCCCCCCCTTCTGCTCCGCCCCTGCCCTACTTCTTCCCCCAGCCTCTTCCCCTGAACAACGCAGCCCAGGGAACTAAAGCGGGTCTGGCGCCCACAGCATGGGTCAGGCCCATCCCCACGCTAACCAGGAGCAGCAGAGGGAAGCGGAGGGACTCAGCCTGCTCTGCTCCCCCAGCCCCCGGCTGCGTTGCTCCGCTTCCTCCTGCCACTGCCAGTGAGTGCGAGGGGGGGACCCCGGTTGCAGGCACCAGGCTCCCCCCGCCCCTCCCCCACTAGTTTCCCAAGTGTCCCAGAGGCTCTGACTCTGCCAACTGCTGGCCCCTTGCTCCTCCTGCCCATGGTGTTTGGGGGCATGTGTCTCCCTAATGCCCACACACACACCACACTCTTGCCCCGTACCCAGAGGCAGGTGGAAACTCTCGCTTTCCTTTTCACTTGTGCTCTGGTGACAGAAGCCAGTCTAATGATAATCCCTCGTTTGCTCCTAGTGCATTTCACCAGTCGGTCACAAAGCACTTTATAAAGGAAGTTGATCTCCTTGGCCACTCATCAAATGGGGGAAACTGAGGCACAGGGGTGGCACTCTAAAATAGATCTTTAAAAATACAAATCACCAGCCCTTCTGGTGGCAGAGAAGAACTTGAAAACATGACTTAGGTGTGACCACACTGGAAAAAGGGGGAAGGAAAGCAAGAAATGGAATAGATTCCCCCCCCCAACACACATACAAAGAAACCCCTGAAAAATTCCAATTTTGACTCATTTGGATGAAAAAAGGGAACTTTTCTCCAGACTACGCTTGTCCACTTTGAAAAGCGACTTTACCTGAAAACAACTTCTGTGGTGGGAAGAAATCTCAGCAGCTCCTTCTCGCGGTCACAGGAATAGCCAGAATGGATCAACGGATCCATCAAGCCCCATATCCCCCACCCCAAGACACCGAGGAGATCCATGGGCCGGTCTAGCTTGGCAGCCTGTCTCCCACAGTGGCTGACAATGGCTACTGCAAAGGACGATATAAGAATCCCTGCAGAGATGGGAGAACCTGCCCCCAGGGAATGTCCCCTCCTGACCCCAGCAGTCAGAGGTGAGTGAGCTCATGCCCTGAAGCTTGAGAGTTTAAAGCCCTGTTGAACTCTAGATTTAGGCTGTAATGTTGAAAGCAGCCCAGGGAAATTAGACACCTCCAGTGGGGCTCAGGTGCCTGCCTCACACACACACACACACACACACACACACACACGGCCATCTACTTTGGGACTGACAGCTGCATTCAGTGCCAGAGGGCTAATCCATTCTAGGCTCTTGTTATTCTGAAAGGTGCTGAGGGCTGCCCCACAGGGACTCTCTGATCCAAAAGCAATCCCCGACTCAAAGGAAAGAACAATTAAGCACCTTTGGGTATGTCTACATTGGAAGTCTGATGTGGGCACTGACATGTGTTTAAGCCCAACCCCCTTGTGGGCCTCTGACACTTTCCTGTGTGTCCTCAGAGAACACACGGCTGGCCCAGCCAGGTGTACCAGTAAAGATTCACTCCCTATTACACCATGTGTCTCCATCCATACACTTCGCAGGGAGGGCGCAGCTAAAGTCTGTGTAGCCAGGTTCACATTTGTCTAGTCTGAGGCAGCCCCCAAAGGGACATGCTAGTTCAGAGCTGAGCCGGGCGGACGGGTTTCCCTGGTTCCAAAGGCTGCAGGCAAGGAGGGATGTGTTTTGGTGGCCATAAATCAGGGCAAGCAGTTGTGTGACCCTGAGAGGAAGCCGAGAGGTAGGGTTTCTTGGGCACTGAGCTGCCGGCGGGCAGGCGTGGGGATTTCAGAAGGAGGAGACTCCCAGCTGTTGTTCATTTCTCCCGAGGTCAGGGGAAGAGGATTCTGTGGCCGTCCTCTGTACATAACCACAATTGCACCAAAGGAGATCTCTGTTCACGGCCTCCATTTCTCATGCGACTAGAAACCTCCGGGCAAGAACATAAGAACGGCCATGCTGGGTCAGACCAAAGGTCCATCCAGCCCAGTATCCTGTCTGCCGACAGTGGCCAATGCCAGGTGCCCCAGAGGGAGTGAACCGAACAGGTAATGATCAAGAGATCTCTCTCCTGCCATCCATCTCCATCCTCTGACAAACAGAGGCTAGGGACACCATTCCTTACCCATACTGGCTAATAGCCATTAATAGACTTAAACTCCATGAATGTATCTAGTTCTCTTTTAAACCCTGTTATAGTCCTAGCCTTCACAACCTCCTCAGGCAAGGAGTTCCACAGGTTGACTGTGTGCTGTGTAAAGAAGAACTTCCTTTTATTTGTTTTAAACCTGCTGCCCATTAATTTCATGTGGTGGCCCCTAGTTCTTATCTTACGGGAACAAGCAGGGGCGGCTCATGAACCTAGGCAAACTAAGCAGTTGCCTAGGGCGCTGCTGGCCTGGGCGCCAGGGCGCCCTGTGATTACGTCACGGCCATTGATGGCCGTGCAGGAGGGGGCGCCGATCACGCCTTCTGCCTGGGGCGCCAGCTGCCGCAGCCGGCCTCAGGCCGCTCCTGGGAACAAGTAAATAACTTCCTTATTCACTTTCTCCACACCACTCATGATTTTATAGACTTCTATCCTATCCCCCCTTAGTCTCCTCTTTTCCAAGCTGAAAAGTCCCCATCTCTTTAATCTCTCCTCATATGGGACCGGTTCCAAACCCCTCGTCATTTTAGTTGCCCTTTTCTGAACCTTTTCTAATGCCAGTATATCTTTTTTGAGACACCAGATACTGGCAAACGGCTGAGATCCAAGGGGCCCTCTCCACTGCCACCCCACCGACAGCTTCTGTGACTTGGGTAGGACCTGGGCTGAGAACCCACCAACTCCTCGCAGGGGGGTTACCCAAAGAGCTGCTTTCAGGCCTGGCCCGAGCGCAGGGCTTGCCCCGGTTTGCAGCTGTCCCTGTGGCTCCACCTGTGCAGAGAGGGGAAGCTGCTGGCAGCACCGGAGTCCCTCTCACCACTGCCCTGCCGGGCTGGTATCAGTCTGGTGACCTGCTGCCCCTGCCGTCAGTGGTGTCTGGGCCACTCACAGGCAGCCTCCAGGCTTTGGCTTTGTGCCCGTGCCGGGGCTGGCTGGGATGGCAGCCGGAGGCGTAAGCCGGGCGATTCCAAGGAGAGGCATGTTTCCCTTCAGACTTGATTTACAGCTGGGCTGAATGCCAGCGGTAAGGGCAGCCTGGCTCAGAGCACCCGGCAGCTGCGGCGAAAGGGTTTGCAGTAGGCATTTAAAAGCAGCGAGGAGGAAGCCCGTGTGCCAGGCAGATGGTGCTTACCTGCCTTCGCACATGGGGGTGGGAGATGCTGGCAGCTTGAAGTTGTTAATAAACACAGCAGGGGAAAAGTTCATCTCCATCGGGCAAGACAATCCCCTCACTGCAGAGGGACAGGAAGGGATTTAAGTGCAGCGTAACAGCATTGTCACCCCAAGGCTGTTTCCAGGACTCTGTGGCTCTCTTTACCGCCATGCTGTGCACTGGCAGAACGCTTTGCCTCTGTGCCAGGCTGCTACAAACTCCCCAAGCCTCACAGCTCCCCGGGGTGGGAGGGGAGCACGGGGCAGCAAGTGTCTCTACACTCATTGTACTGGGGAAGGGAAACCAAGGCACAGAGACTTGCCCAAGGTCACATGGTCAGTCACAGGCAGGACAAGGAATTGAATTCAGATCTCCTGCATTCCAGCCCCCTCTGCTCTGACCACTAGATCCCTCTGCCCTCCTATAGCCAAGGATAGAACCACAAGTCCTGACTTCCAGGCCCCCTTCAGGCCCACTTCATTCACCATTTCTCTCCTGAGGTGGGGAATAGACAACTGGAGTCCTGACCTCCAGCAACCCTGCTCTAACCCCTAGATACCACAGCTGGGAATAGAACCCAGGAGTCCTGGCTGCCAGGTCTTCGGTCCACCAGAGCCAGATGGGTCTCAGTATTCCCTACGGCTCCCTAGTGTCGCTGGTCAACATCTGCTGGGTGAGGTGCTGCAGACGGGGGCCACGCTGTCTGTGTGTAACTGCCGGCACTCAGAGCCCCTGCCACAGGACCTGCTGAAATGCCCCATCTCCATTAGCAGAGACACTGGGGCTGGCGGGGATTGCTGGGGTGGGGGGGGGCAGGGAGACATTCTACCTCACCCCCTTCCAGTCCATTAGCAGGGGTGTCATTGTTAGTGTGTTACAACAGCCCCTAAGGGGCCTAGTCCCAGTGTGCCAGCTGCCGCTCGCCCTTACTCTAACCAGTAGACAACGCTGCCTCCTGCAGCTTTACGCTGAACCCAGGAGTCCTGGCTCCCACTCCCCGAGTATAACCACTGGAAAACACTCACACCCCCATCCCAGGGTGAGGGGCAGCAGCTGGCGGGGGTGACAGGCCATGATCCCCATGGGAAAGGGCGTAGGTCTCCCCAGGGGCCTGTGAATGGAGCCAGCCCCCTGCCTAACCACTGCCCCCTTCCCTCCACTCCCATGAAGGGGCTGTGGACGGGACATGCCGGGAGCTCCAGCAATGCTGGCTCAGCACCAGCGGCCGTCACTGGCAGGCAAAATTTACATTTGCCCCCCCCCCCACCTTCCCTGGGGGGAGGTTTGAACCCAATTATCTCCATCCCAGCCTTGGCGAGGAGCCCTGATCTGTTTGGGAAACACGGCTGCTCTCCCGCAACCTTCCACTGAGGTGACCTCAAATGAATTAAACTGTCAGATCAATACCCATCCCACATCCATCTGCTGGCTCCACATTATTACCTCTCCATTCATTCGCTACCTCGCCGGCCCCCTGCCCCATTACCTATAGATCTAGCCATTCTTCGCCTCCCCCACCACGGCGCTCCTCTCCCCTCCCTCCTCCATTATCTCACTCCGGTTCCGTATCCATCTCTCTTGCCTTGTCTGTGCACCGTGGATCGCGGCAACGCTGGGAATACAAATTAAACTCCTCTCCGCGGATTATATAACCGCGTTTCTTAATGCACCGCCAGAATTTTGGCTTGGGGGGTTTTTCTTGCAGACTTGAAGCACCCAATACTTTCCCTTCCCCGCCCTGCGACATCGGCAGGGCCAGATCCTTTTTGACTTCAGTGCAGTATCACTGATGCACTGCAGCGGGGGGGCCCCTGGACTGCGGTCGAATGAGGCCCACAGTCACCAGCTAGGGGTGGGAGCTGCGTGGTGCCGGGCCCACGGATGCTGGTGGAGGATCTGCTCCATATCCCCTCCCTGGGCCTGATCTGGGAAAACCAGGGGGCAAGGAAACGAAGCCAGCCACCCTGATCGGGGGCATGGGTCTTGGAAGCGAGCTGGGGGCAGTTAGCGTAGTGGAGGACGGTTTGTATGAGAGGTTGAAGGCTACTCGGCAGGGGCTGGCGTGGCACATGAATGGCACCCAGCTGGGTCCCTGGGCTGGCATCGCACGGGCAGGGGCTGGCGTGGCACATGAATGGCACCCAGCTGGGTCCCTGGGCTGATTGGGATTGTCGGAGGAGCTAATTGATCTGGGCAGTGCACGCCTGCTTACAGAGCAGAAGGAACGGCATGAGCTCACTTGCATGCGGGGGACAGCCAGTGTGGAAGGGGACCCACAGCCTTTGGGAGCAGCCTTCACTCAGCAGCTGTGAGCTGATGGAGCACACAGGCTCCCCCCCCGCTTCCAGATCAGCCCAATAAATGCAGATACCCCTTGGAATCCATACTGGTGGCCTTTAGGCCAGCAGGGTAGAGTTGCCTAGTGGTTAAAGCAAAGAGCTGGGTTTTAGGAGGCAACAAGTTGAAATGTTCCATGAGACTTGACAGAGGCAAATCACTTACCTGATTCGTGCCTCAGTTTCCCACCTGTAAAAGGCGGGTGATAGTTCTTCTCTGTTGTGTTGCACCGTCTCTGGGCCCAGAGGCTGTTTGTCACCGGGGCATTTTCTAGACAAGTATGAAAGGGCCTCTGCCAATGTATTTGCACATCCAATAGAGCCAAAAACAGCATGGCTTGTAACGTAGGTAGAGCCCTACCAAATTCACAGGCCTGAAAAACATGTCATGGACCATGAAATCAGACCTTCCCCCGTGAAATCAAGCTATTGGCGGGGCAGAGCTGGGCTCCAGCTGCTAGGAGCTGGGAGGAACTGGACTTCTTCTTTCCTGCTTGGCTGCTCTCGCAGAGAGATCCCATCCCCCTCTGGGGGCAGGGGGCAGAACTCGGCTGCTGCCTGCTTCAGAGTAGCGCAGATGAGAGGGTGGGAATCCCACAGTTCTTCCGACATCAGCTCCGTGACTCTCCGTGATGCCCTTTTGGGGTCGGGACCCCCATGGTTACCATACCAGGAAAGTCGATCAAAATGGACCATGGCTTTGCTAGGGGTAAGGCCCTAAACATAGATTCTCCCCAGGACATTAGCACGACAGGTTTAATCATGGCAATAACCCCAGCTCTTTCCACCAGCAGATCTCAAAGAGGAGATTGGTGCTATTATTGCCAGTTTACAGATAGGGAAACTGAGGCACAGAGAGGGAAAGGGACTTGTTCAGAGCCAGGAACAGAACTGGTATGCCCAAACTCTCTCTGCAGTGCTCCAGCCACTAGGTAAGGCTGCCTAGCCTGTATGAAAACCTGCAACCTTTTATAGCCCTGCCTCTTGAGTGGGGCCTCAAGATGCTACCGTAAGACACCTAATAATAACCCCCTGAACAGGGAGCCCTGGGGCCCTTCCTGGGAGCCCCAAGCCTAGACCACAGGCTGAGCATGCAAAAGCTGGATTGTTCTTCCCCCGCCCTCTGACGATGAAGGGTCTGTCCACAGGACGCAGCTTTTCGCAACAAGGCTGTGTCAACACAGCCTTCTAAAAGGGCACGAACGCTCTGCGTTGGCACTTTCGCCAACAAACTACTTCCACCCCCAAGGAGCGGGTTTCGCTTTGTGGGCAGGCCCAGACACAGGGGGGTGCGAAGAATGTGAAAGCACGCCCTCCCCCACATGGTGCCCCACGCAAACATGCTCCCACCAGCCAGGGGAAGGCAGGGGCAGTACGTTGCCCGAACCTCCCTCCCCCATACTCTAGCTGGCCGGGGGAAGGCTGGGGCTGATTTCCCTGTTTACATGGAGGACTATGGGGAGTGCATTCACAGCCTTGTGGGCCACATTTACAAAAACAGCACCCCCCCCACAGAAGTTTCTGCGTAGGGGCCTCTGGGCCGGAGAGCGCTCCAGCCAATAAAGCTGCATTCGCACTTTCAAGTGCCTTGTTGTTCATGGGGGAGGAGGGTTCAACACCCGTGAATGACAAAAATATTGTGGCTCAAGTGTGAGTATAGACACACCACACGTCTGGGCTCTACGCAACTTCAGCTACGTCAATTGTGTAGCTTACGTCGAAATAGCTTATTTCGGCTTTTAGCGCTGTCGACACAGCAGGAAGTCCGAGTTAGAGCCCTCTTCCTCCGACTTCCCGTACTCCTCATAAAAAGAGGGTTACAGAAGTAAGAGTAAGAAGAAGTCCTCCCGCTCAACATTATTTCGATATTATAGCAAAATAACGGCTTGCTGTGTAGATGCGGACTATGTTATTTTGGAATAACACTGCTGTGTAGGCATAGCCTAACAGAGAAGAGCCAATAAGATCTCAGTTACGCTGGTATAAATGGGGAGTCTCTGGAGTCACTCCAGATTACTCTGGATTTACACCAGGGAGCAGAAGCTGATCACAGTGTGTGCAACCCACTGGTCATCCAAGTGACATGTTACATGTTCTCCTCTGCTGAATCCCCAGCGACGTGAGTCTGTCTCCGGTGACGGGTTGAGAGCAGCTGGCTTCTGAGCTCAAGCAGCTCTGAGTGTGCGGTTCCAGCTGTTACTGGCGCAAGCCAGGCTGCTGGCAGGCTTAGGGGCTGCCCTGCCTGCAGGATGGACGTGTGCACACGGCTCTTCATACCTGTTAGAAATGAACGCCGTAGAATGGGGAGGGAAAAGATTGTTCCACACGGGGAACACTTTGCTTTGCTTTAACTGATGGATCCCACTGTGCTTTGCAGCCCATGGCTCATTCACTGGGAAGACCCCATTGCAAAGCAAGCACCACAGCACTGGGGCTGGTTTACAGATGGGGAAACTGAGGCACTGAGAGGGGAAAGTGACGTGCTTACGGTCAGCGGCTGACAGAAGGACCCAGGTGTCCCAGCCTGCTGATTTAACCACTAGGGCCTGCTGCCTGAGAACTGCAGCCTGCTAAGGGCTAGCCAGGGAAGAACTGCCCATCCAAGAGTCTGGTTTCCCCAAAGGGTTGCTTTAAACTCCCTGCCCCTTTCTGTAACCAGCAGACATTTAACACCAACGTACTTATAAAGAGCTGCACCCTGCACTGGGCAGCTGCAGCCAGTATTTCAGGGACCCGTTCCGAGCTCGGTGCCCAGTTGGCTGGGTGATCCTGGGCCAGGTGCTGCACCGTGCCTCAGTTTCCCCCGTCTGCAAAAGACGGCTGAGGACCCTCACACTCCTTGCCTACTTGATCAGCAAGAGTCAGGGAAGTGCTTTGAAGACAAAAAGAGGCTCTCACCTCCCTCCCCCGGGGGCGGGGAGCACTAATTAGTTGATGTTTGTGTTGCGCTTTGAATGTGTAAAGCACCACAATTGAAGAGCATCTTTATCACTGTTCGAGGCACAGGGCCTTGATGTTTCAGGTGGGGGCTAGATTCTGGGGGCCTTTCTCAGTCCAGATTCTGTCTGGGTGGGGCGGGGTAGATCCTGAGCAAAAGTCCTCAAGGCCCTTGCAGACTGGGGCCCCCGGGTGGGAGGGGAGGCAAGGCTAAAACCCATTGGACTGCACTGGCATTGGTTCACCATTGGCAAGGAGGACTGATCTTCTCCCACCCGTCTGCACGGCACAGCGGCTCCGTCTGCCAGTGCCCACGGTGGGACGTTCTCCGTCCGGAGGCCGCGACGGAAGGGGCATGGGGAAGCCGTGTTGCGTCGGTGCAGACGACTGGCGGGAGGATCTGACTAGCAGGGACTGATGGCTCTCGAGGCCTCTCACTTCTAATCTAGAACAGAAGGGAAACATGCGTTTGCGGATGCGATTGCAAGCCACCCTCATCCCTGCTGCCAAAGCCCATCCATCCAGCACCCGCATGCGGCGGGCTCTCCATCCAACGGCATTAGTGCCTTGCAGGTGACGGACGGGCCTCGGAAACTTGGCAGGCTCGATGCACAGACGCAGTGGAGTCTTTGGGAGCCGACGGGACAGGCCCGAGTCCTCGTGGGTTTGCAAGATCCTTGGGCAAAGAGCTGGGGGACTCCCCGTCGGGGTGGAGAAGCTGATTCGCCACTATCCCACGCTTTGCACGGCAGCACGGGCAACGTTGCATGCCCGCTTTGCACGGGGGCAGTGAAGCACAAGAGGCAGGGCCCAAAGTCCAGGGCAGCAGAGAACTGGGGCTGTGGGAGAACAGTGCCACCGGGGTGGGAGTATGTCTAAGCTCAGCCAGTGGGCAGGAAGCTCCACATTTGGCTCTGATGGATTTGCGAGCCCCATGTCTGCCCCCCCCCGCCGGCACTCTCCCCAGCTCTAATTAGTAATTAGTGTTTTCTGCAGGCTCCATTGTGCTGATCGGAAAGGCGCTGAGAACAGGAAACAGCTCCCTGCCCGGAGGAGTTTACAGCTGGGCCGGGAGAGACTGATGCCAATGGCGTGACTTGGGTGCTGCCTCACCTCCTGGATGAAATGATGCAATATCTACGTCAGGTTGGTTCAGGTTATTTAAAAGCTCGGGGGAGCCTGGCAGGGGCATCGGAGCCGAGCACGGGAGGGGGAGCAGGTAACAGCGCTTGTATGTAGGTCGCCAAACTTGTCCCTTTACAAAAGCCTTTACAGAGCCTGTCCCTTCAAGAGGCGGCTTTTCTGTGCCCCTCAGCATTTGCTGAGATCAAAAGGGTCAGAAATCAGCCCCACCCCTTCCACGCGTGCCTTCCTCAGGAGAACCATTGGCAGCCTGGCACTATACCCACCCCTTCTCAGGCCAAAGCAGCCGCTGCCAGTGGTGCTGGAACTATTTTTGGGGGGGGTGCTGAGCTGCACCCCTCTCTCCTGGGGAGCTCTTCAGATCAGATTGCCAACGTTCCCGGGCCGGACTCCATCACTGCAAGTGGCGTCCAGTCTGGGGGAGTTGGCAACCTTTACTGCCCCCCAGGCTGGGGCCACAATTGGGGGCAGCTGCAGAGCCCTGGGCCAGTGGTGGGACCCTGGGGCTAGCGGGGCCGGTGAGCTGCAGAGCCCATGGTAGGGCCAGCAGGTGACGGGACCCCAAGGGCTGGCGGGTGACAGGGCCCACGGGCTGACGGAGCCAGTGAGACCCTGGGGGCTGGCAAAGCATGTGGGGCCAGCAGGACCCCATGGGGGCCACCCACATGCCAAGACCTGGGGCTGGAGAAGCCAGCCACAGGGCCGGCCCCCAGGTTTGGGGAACCTGGGTGCAAATCCTGCAGCACTCCCCGCACCCTACTTCCTCCGCTGCTGCATTGCAAACAGATAGGAGCAGCTGGAGCAGGTTGCAGGGGGGGTTGGTACTCTAAACAGAGCCAGATGTGGCCTCTGGCCCCAGCTGGGCTAGCAGTCTGCTCCTGTGGTGTGCTGCCAGATGTGCTGGAACTCAGGTGGCAGCAACTTGTGGGTTCAAGCCCTGCAGATCAGTATTTCTCAGCCGGGATGTCTTCCTGCTGTAGGTCCTTGGTGTCCGAAAGGCAAAGACTCCCAGGGGGTGGGGGCAGGGTGCTTGTCCTCGCACAGGATACAATTGAGATCTCACAGCACTTTTGTATTTTCCCTCAATAAAAAAGCCTGGCTCGAAAAGATCCATTATATAGGTGTCAGAGCCAAGTACTCGAAAAGCAGGAGAGGCCAGATTGACAGTCGCAGAAGCACCTCTGGCGCTGGCCCTGCAAGGGAGCCGAAGCGGTGCCCAGACAACGCTAACTCTGACCATGCCTACCCCGGCCACCTAACTAACCTTCTAAAGTCCTTTCTTTTTGAATTCAGCTTCACCAGTTGGCTGGCCGTTTCTCCAGCCTGGCCTTGTGGTGAAGGTGTTGGACTCAGGGGTTCCGGGTGAGTCTTTGCCACAGACCGCGGGGGAGTCACGGTGTCTTTCCGTGCCTCAGTTTCCCTGCCTGCAACACAGAGCTAATCCTCCTTCCCTTGCCTGGTCTGGGCTGTGAGCTCCTTGAAGCAGGGACACTCTCTCGCCCTGTGTCTGCAGCACGGCACAAGAGGGCCCTGATCTTGGTCAGGGTCTGTACAGCACCCTGCACAACAAGGCCCTGATCTCTGTTAGGGTCCATTTGGCACCCAGTCCCATGGGGCCCTGCTGCAGTAATGGAAGTAACAATCACACAGAGGGAGGAGGGAGACAAGCCAGGGCCAGATCCTGCTTGGCTGCTGGAAACCAGTTCAGCACCAGTGATGTCAGTGGAGCTTTGGTGGCAGACGCTGGCCCTATAGGTTTTTCCAGCCTGCCTGGATCAAGACAGAACATGAAACTCGAGGGGGAGGAAATCAGCTGCTGCTCCCAGACATGCTGGAGCACTTTGCTCCAGTAGCATCAGAGAAGACTCCGGCTGGAGCATACGCAGGGGCTCTGGTTTGCAACTGCACCCGGCTGGTGGCTGCGGCTTCGTGGTTCCCCCCGCTAAGCCAGAATGGGCAGCTCTCCCCTGGACAAGCGCAGCCCAGCCTGTCTTGGTGCTGGTTGGCCTTGGGCTGGGCACACCCGCCAGAAGCACGAATTGGTGATGAGCGTTCCCCTTCCTACTTGGCAGGGACCTGTGGGCTGTGGCTCAGCACTTCCCAATAGACTTTGCCAAAGGCAGGCGCGTCCCAGGGGAGGGGGCACCTGTGAGTCGGGCAGAGTGAGCAACAGACGAGGGACGTGTGCCAGCAACTGCAGGGCTCTGAATGGAAGCCAGTGCTTCCTGGCTGGGGCATGTGCATTGCCACCCCCCCCTGCTGGATGGAACCCTAATTTCTTTTCTGTGTGTCATAGACCCCACTATTCCTGGAGATTCCCCTTCAGCTCAAGTAGCTCGGAGCTGCTGTGCTGACTGAGGATGCCAGGCTGGAATCCAGGATCTTCCCTCTGGGAATTGTTCAGTCACAAGCTGCCCCCATAGAGTTTCCTTCATCCTGAGATTCATAGCACTTGGTGGGAGGGATTGATCATCCCACTATTTCAGAGGGGGAAACTGAGGCACCGGGACGGGGAGGCGACTTGCTCAAGGCCACAGAGTGAAACTGTGGCAGAACTGAGTATAGAATCCACAAATAGCTCCCTGCTCTAATTCCTGGACCATGCAGAGCTGAGGCTAGGAATCCAGGAGTCCTAGGTCCCAGTCCACTACTTCCACATCAACACCAGAGCTTGTTAAGCAGACACCTTCCAGAGATGCTTAAACTACATACAGAAGGAGACACCAAAGGGTTCAGCATCAGCTGCAGACACTACAGCGTATGACGCAAACAACCCAGGGTCCCTTTAAG
This sequence comes from Pelochelys cantorii, assembly GCA_032595735.1. Lineage (NCBI taxonomy): Eukaryota > Metazoa > Chordata > Testudines > Trionychidae > Pelochelys > Pelochelys cantorii. Next base: position 15,925,337 of record CM064349.1, on the reverse strand, counting down.
ACCCAGCGGGATATTAACTTCTGAAGAAGCTGATGGGCAGATTTCCCCCCTTCCTCCTGTTATTTTTTGACTCAGACATTTCATGGCAAACGTGAAAATACTCTCATCCCAGCTGAAGGCAAATGAGCCCAGCTGGCTAGTAAATAACAGGGCTGTTTGTTTACACGGGGATCTCTTTGATGTAGATAATTAAATGTTGGCCCCCTTCCCATAGGAATTAATTGTCCCCGACGAAGGTACTTGAGGGAGGAAATGAAAGCAACCACAGGGGGTTCCAAACAAAATATATTCCCTTTAATTTTTGTCGATGAAGCTCCGGGCCAGTGGAGCCATGTAAATAAGTCCAATATTGGAGATTAATGGGCATTTCGCCTCGTGAAATTAACAACACCCCAGCAAATCTACAGAATCCTGCCCTGAGCTGGCACAACTCAGTAATTCTGCATATTTCACCTGTCCTGCTGCACAGAGTGGCTTTTAAACATGGAAATAATACCAGTGTCTGGCACTTCGTGAGGGCTTTTCAGTAGTAAATTGCCCCCCTCGTTGCAAAGGCGTTTGCAGGTGGCAAAACACTGAAGCCCAGAAAAGGAAGCCTCAGTTCTGCCAGCTGCAGAGAGCAGGTCTCTTACATGCCCAGCTAGCGCTCATGCCACTAGGCCGTGCTGCCAGCATCATGCAAGGTGGCAGGCATCCCAGCCCAGAATCACCAGGGTCTAAGTCTCCAACGTGGGTGCGACGGGCTGCGGTTGTGTGTTAGCTCCCACTTGGTGGGGTGGGGTGGGGCGTCGGGAAAGCCCTCTCCTTCCTTTTCAGACTGAAGTGGCACCCAGAAGGCAACAGGGAAGGGATTATTTGCCAACACAGTCGGGCCTTAATGATAGCTCTGGCCTGCAGCTGCACAGCCGACGAGGAAGGGAAAGAAAGTAAAAAAGCCTGATAGTGTCCCTTTAAAATAGACCAGAGAGGAGAGCCACATTCCAGAGAGTTTTGAGAGGGAGCCAGCAGAAGGTAGGTAGAAGGCCCCTGGCCAGCCTCTAGGGAGCATTAAACAGGGGTTCCATACTCTGGGCGTCACTGAGCAAATGGCTTAGGGCTGGATTTTTGACATCAATGGGAGCTAGAGAGTTCAATAGCTGTAGCTGTCTGGTCCTTGGTCACTCTCTGCCTCAGTTTCTGCAGCTGTGCAATGGGCATATCAGCCTGCCCAAGCTCACAGGGGTGCTGTGAGGCTCATTACTGTAGAGGCTAGGAAGTGTGCTGATATTCCAATGATAGAGGCCAGGTAAGAACCACATGGACCCTGCCTCAGGCCCTCAGAGTCACTTTGGTGCCTAACTCCCATTGGTATCAAAATCTTGCCCTGAGTGACTCCCCCAGGATCACCCAGGAAATCTGTGCGAGCAGTGCCTTGCCCTTAGCGCTCCCATGTCACAGGAGAAGATTTCACCCATGCCAAGCTCTCTCTGATGCAGAATGTGGGCCCTGAGCCCTTGCCATAGACCAGTGGTCTCCAACCTTTTTAACCACAAGATCACTTTTTCAATTTAAGTGCAATGTAAGATCTACCTCAGACCCAAATACCTTTGCCCCACTTCCTTCCCACCCCTTCTTTGAGGGCCTGCCCCTGCTCCACCCCTGCTCCGAGGCCTCACCCTGCTCACTCCATCCCCCTTCCTCCCCCATCCTCACCCACAGGCTGGGGTAGGGGTGGGGATGCAGGCTCTGGTCTTGGGCCACGGGGTCCAGAGTGTGGGAGGGGCTCCGGGCTTAGCCCAGGATGGGGGATTGGGGTCCAGCAGGAGTTTCAGGGGGCAAGCTCTGGGAAAGAGTTTGGGTGCAGGGGAACTCATGTCTGGGGCAGGAGAGTGGGTGTAGGAGGAGGTTCAGGGCTGGGACAGGGGTTCAGAAAGCAGGCTCTGACTGGGCACCGTTCAGCTGAGATGGCTTCCGGATGGTGGCGCAGTGAAGTTAAGGCAGGCTTACTCCTTCCCTGGCCCTGCATTACTCCTGAAAGCAGCTGGCATGTATAGCAGTGGCTCCATGGTGCCATATGCTGCCCCTCATCTACTGGCACTGAGCCCTCAGCTTCTACTGGCCTCGGTTCCCCGCTATTGATCAGTAGGAGCTGCAGGAGCGGTGTCTGCAGGCAAAGACAGCATGTGGAGACCCCCGGCTCTGCCTTTCTCAGGGGCTGCAGGGACATGCCAGCCACCTCCAGGAGCAGCAATTACCACAGGGATAATGACTCCAGCCACGACAGGTTGGGCATTTGAGAACTCGCGACTCAAAGAGTTAAAGTTAAGCATAAGAGAGAAGTGAAAATGATGAAATGCACAGACCAGTCAAAAAGCAAAACTAACCCACTTTGCAAGCAGTACAAGTCACAATAACAACCCACGTGTGTGTTGGGTGGGGAGACGCGTGTGAAGGACAGTGTGTGTTTGTGAGAATGACAGAGACACACACGGTGTGTGCGAGTGACAGAGACTGGCATTGCCAAGCTCCCTCCATCCCCTTCTCACTGTGTGTGAGGGAACAGAGGTGGGGGGGAGGGAGAGACACCCTGACATCAGCACCCCCCTTCTTCCTCCCACACCCTGCACAGCAAGCAGGAGGCTACCGGGGGGGGGCAGTTCCAAGGCAGAGGGCAGATGCGACATGGCAGTGGGGGGAGGAGCAACTGAAGTGCCAGCGCTTGACAGTTTCCAGGCCAAACCAGTCAGGATCCCCTGTCAGAGGCTCCAGGATCTACTGGTAGATCCTGTATTGCTTGGTGACCACTGGCATAGACAGGAGGGACAGATGGAGGGAGCTGGCGGGGGAGGGACCCCACTGCTGAGGATGGCCCCTGTTCCTTTAAATGTCTCCACAGCCCCGGGCCCGGTGAGCAATCACTCAGCCAACAATCAGATCAGCAGCTGCCCCGCAAAGCCCTGCGCTGCAGGCTCCTCAATTGCCTCCATTTGTCCGCCTGTCAAGACCCCGTTCCGCGTTGACGAGCCACCACTGCTGGTCATTTGTCGCTGTGAAAAATCCCCCGAGGATGATTGTTTCATGGGCAACAGGCGGCTTGGCGGGAGTTGTGGGGGGGAGGTAAAGCAAATCAGGTTGGGGTCACGACAAGGGAGGGGTCCCAGCTCCCAGGACTTGGGGCGAGCAGCAGCCAAGGGGTCCTCTGAGGGGTCTGCTGAGCCAGCTGGGAAGCTGGGCTGAGCCGGTCCTGCCCGGCCAACCTTGACAGGAGCACCCCTACCTCCGCGGCTGTTCAGATTTGCTCCCTTGGAGGGCACGAGCGAGCAAACGATTAAATAACAAGCGGCGTGGCCGTCATTGTGGCCAGGGGTCAGACCACAGTGAGGCTGGGTGGGGGATGAGTATTGGAGAGGGGTTGTACCCTGATTCTGTGGCCGTGCTTCTTCGTCTCTCTGGGCCTCAGTTTCCCCCATCTGTAGAGGAGGGATAAGGATCCTTCTAGTGCCTGGTCAGACTGGGAGCTCTCTGGGGCAGGGTCGTCCCCACAGCTGTGCAGCGCCCGGCCCCATGCAGCCTCTGAATGCTCCCATCATGCCCCTAGTAATGTGGCCCTCAAATTCAGCTTCTCGCTGATCTTCCCTCTGGCTGGCCCATGTGTCCCCTGCCCCTCGGTGCTGGTGCAGGAGGAGAAACATGAGGTGCAAAGTGATCTGGCTGGAACAGGCTCCTCAGGAGGGGGCTGTCTCCATGGGGACGGGCCTGGCTGGGGGCTCACAGAGGAGGTGCCCAGCCTCATGCTGGCCTCTCCCATCCCCAACCGCCTCGCTCCATCCCCGTCTCCTCTTGTCCCTTGATTTTTCCCTCCCGCTGCCTCCCCCGGCTCCAGGCTCTGTGTAAAGGGGGCGGGGTGGGAGGGGGGGCAAAGGCTCTGTCTGGAGAGGCAGGGGCTGCTCAGCCCAGCTCGCTGGGACCCCCGGGGGCAAGTTTCATCAGACGTCACAGCTAGGGCCAGCCAATCCCATCAGCTTTGAGGCCAAGGCTGCTGTCCTCTTGGGGTGAACCCTACGGGTTGCAGTTCCTGTCCCCCCCATGCCAGCTCTGGGGGGCCCCTCCGGGCACATGGCAGTGTGGCGTAGCGTCCCCGTGTGCCCCCATTGCCTTTTGGAACCAAGTCACCCTCCTGGCAAAGGAACAAGCCTTGGTGGGCTAGAGAAATAGGAACTGGCGGTCAGGACTCCTGGTTTCCTCTCCTGATTCAAGGTGTGACCTTGGACGGGCCCTTCCATTCTCCCTGTGCCTCAGTTTCTCCCCTATGTTAAAATGATAAGAGTGCTCCCTCTCCTTCATCAGGCGCTCGGAGAACAAAGCATGGATGGGTCTTTTGTCCCTTAGAGCTGGACCGGAGCCAGCAGCCCAAACTCCTGAATCCTGGGTCCGCAGAACCACGCCTATCCCTGCAATGTTCCTGTCACACCCCGAAGGCCTGGGGTCAAATGCTGTGGCTTGGGGCCTTCTTCTGCAGGTGGGAGTGACACCAAGGCTGGGGACAGTCCCTGGGCTGCTGAGTAAATGGTAAGGACCCCGCTTTCTTGAGTGGGGGGCTGGAATCTTTGGGGCTGGCTCTCTCCTCAGCCGGTGTAAATCTGGAATAACTCCATTGGAGCCAACAGCTGAGGAGGTTAAGAGAAACGGCAGATTAGGCCCTTAGTGTCCCCAGCAAGGGAAACTTTTGGCCCATATCTGCAGAAGAATGCCAAAAACTGTGTCGCCCCTTGGTCGGAGCCAGACTGACCGGCCGTCCTCGCCTCCACTCCAGAGTCTAGGTAGCCAAAGGCTGGCTGTCTGTCCGTCCCCCAGTTTCCCCGCTGTGGGGAAACCTAGCAGCCACTGTGGAGGATTTCGGCAGAGGGGGGCCGTGGAGATGGAAGGTGCATTGCAGGAGTTCATTAGCATCTTGGGAAGATAAATGGATCATAAACAGCCTGGCCCCGAGTGATTTACGAGCTTCCTCCGATGATGCGATAATTCCGCCGTCTCTGCGGTGACACTGTAATTGACCTAGATGGGGAACTATTTTAAAGGGGACAAATATATATGTAAATAAAACATCCGCCCACGTGCACACCTTGCACACAAAAGCGACGTGTGCGGAGCGTTGCCATGGCAAAATGAAGCCCCCAAACGTTCAGAAATAGCAGAATTAAGGTTGCCTATAACTCAGGGCGTAGGGAGGAGCTGGAGCATGGAGGGAGTCGAGGGAGAATTTAGCTGCCAAACTTTTCCTGCGGCTGCACTGAGCATGTGTAAACTGAGATTTCCTGGGGGTACATTGCAGAGGGTGCTCAAAAGGGAAGGCCCAACCCACCTAAGGGCAGGGGTGTGGGACCAAAGCTTGTCAATGAAACATGTAAGATGGGCCAAAACAATGTATTCTTTTTGCTGGCCTTGTTCCACGTTAGCTGAAACCTGTAAGAAATTGTGAGTTACTTTCACCACTGCCCACATCTTGGATACTGCATGCAGATTGGTCACGTCATCTCCTCTTGGCATTGGAAAAAAGTTCAGAAAAGGGCAACAAAAATGATTACAGATATGGAATGGCTGCTTTATGAGAAGAGATTAATAAGATTGGGACTTTTTGGCTTGGAAAAAAACCCGATTAAGGGGGGATATGTTAGAGGTCTATAAAATCATGACTGGTGTGGAGAAAGTGAATAAAGAAGAGTTAATTACTCTTTGCCATAACACAAGAACTATGGGTCACCAAATGAAATTAATAAGTAGCAGGTTTAAAATAAATGAAAGGAAGTATTTCTTCACCCAGCACATAGTCAACCTGTGGAACTCCTTGGCAGAGGATGTTGTGAAGACCAGGACTTGAACAGGGTTCAAAAAAGAATTCATGGGGAATAGGCCCATCAATACTAATTAGCCATGTTGCGTTGGGATGGTGTTCCTTGCCTCTGTTTGTCAGAGTCTGGAAATGGGTGACAGAAGAGGGATCACTTGATGGTTACTTGTTCTGTTTATTCCCTCTGGGGCACCTGGCATAGGCCACTGTCAGAAGACCAGATGGACCTTTGGTCTGACTCAGTCTGGCTGTTCTTATGTTCATATGAAACGTTCCCCAATGATTCACCCTGAAGCGGAAGCCCAGAGCAGGAAACCTCAGGCCGGAGAGCTGACAAAGTTATAAACAACTGGAAACAGGGTCTTCTAATGGGACCTGTCGAGCAACCTTAGCGAGAGGCCATGCCAGGAGCTGTGCCTAGCATGCACACACACAGCGCAGCAGCTCCGGAAGCCGGGCTGACAGGACACAAAGGGAACCTGGCAGCTGGCACAGTCAGCATTGGAGCAGAGGGCATGGCAATGAGATTACGACAGAATGGGCTTGGGGGTGGAATTGAATTACCAGCCCCAGCTAATCCTGTTTCCAGGAACCTAATTAGATTGTTTAAACTCTCTGCGGGAGCGAACGGAAGACCAGATGTATTAATCTCCAAGCTAAGTGGACTCTGCAGCTTCTGGCACACTGGACTGTGCTGGGGCAGGGCTCTGGGGGCTTAGCCATTTCAGTTAAGGAGGGAGGGGTTGCCCTGTTTCCATTAGCAGTATAGGACTTATGACACATGCTGGAGCAGCTCTGATCCCAGCAGAGGGCAGTGTTGCAGGCGGTGGAAGGCGGAGCAGCTGTATCATCACCATTTCCAGCTCCCTCCTGGCCTCTGACTTCGCTCATTCTCTCGCAGAACTTCTGTGCACCGTGATCCCTGCCCTGGCATCTCCCTCTGCCATGGAACCCAGGTGTAGCTGGGAAGCCCCCTCCCCCATTTGGCAACATGGGAAGGGCTGGGTGAGCTCACAGTACCCCGACCTTTAATGCCATCTGATCCCCACAGGGCAGGGTGCTTGGCCAGAGCCCTTGGCAATGCTGGGAAATGGCTGTTTGGTTCCTGGGCACCACTGAAAGCCAGCAATCCATGCTCTTAAACACATGCACACACATCCCCATGTGCACATGCACCCATGAACACACATGCACGCACATGCCTGTGCCACCTAAACATACACATCCCCACATGTCCATATATCCATGAACACACACATACACATGCACTACCCATGTATTACACATGGGTACACCAATGCGCACACACATACACGTGTCCTCCCACACCCATGTATCACCCCATGCAATTACTCCCGTGCACACCCACGACACATGCTCGGAAAACAGAATCTGTTTTGGGAGGTGCTGATCAGGCGTCTGGGCCATGTGACCAGTCCTGCGAAGTTGTTGGAAGATGATGGTAGCTTCAATGCTGGTCACGTTCAACTCTTCCAGGATGCTAGTGTTCGTGCGCCTGTCCTCCCAAGGGATATTTAGGATTCTCCTGAGGCAGCGTTGATGATATTGTTCAAGTGCCTTCAGGGGATGCTTACATGTTGGCCAGGTTTCACATGCGTAGAACAGTGTTGGAACAGCCACTGCGTGGTATGCAAGGAGCTTTGTCTTGGTGCTGACGTCCCGGTTCTCAAAGACCCTTCGCCTCAGGCGGGCAAAAGCAGAGCTCGCGCAACTCAGGCGATGCTGGATTTCTGCGTCCATGTTGACTTTGGTGGAGAGATGGCTTCCAAGGTACGGGAAACGCTCCGCGTTTTCCAGCAGTTCTCCGTTGACTTCAGTATATGGTACATGAGATTGTCCCATTGGCAAGGGTGGATGGAGCACCTTGGGCTTTTTGATATTCAGCGTAAGGCCGAGATTCTCGTACACTTCAGTGAAAGTGCTTATGATGGTCTGAAGCACTACGGGGGAAAGAGCAGCAACCAGTTTGCCATCCGCGTCCCGGAGCTCCATGATTGAAGTCATGGAGGTGTTGCTTGTGGCCTTCCATCTCCTGAGGTTGAAAAGCTTCCCATTCGTTCTGTGGACCATCTTCACGTCATCTGGAAGCTTGTCGTCAAGGCAATGGAGGGTCATGGCGATGAAGATGCAAACAGCGCTGGGGCAATGACGCAGTCCCGTTTGAACCTCAAAGGGGTCGCTTTGGGATCCTTGTTTCTCAGCACCGTGGCAGTCATGTTGTCGGGAAGCAGCCTCAGGATGCTGACGAATTTTTGGGGGGCGACCGATCTTTGAGAGGATGGTCCACAGGGCGCTACGATGGACTGAGTCGAATGCCTTGGTCAGGTTGTGTATAAGGCTTGGTTTTGTTCACCACCAGCCGTTGGACTCTTCATGGGAGCAGTGAACACAGCCCTGGGGGACATTCACTGAGCACAGTCCCAGCCAGTCTCCCTGTTGAGACCCCATGGGATCCAACAGGAGAAGTGTCAGGAAACCTTCACGCCCAGCGGTTTCCATTCCACCAGTGAGGCTGAGAAAAAACCCTGCCAGGCCCTCCTGCACCCAGTGTCATTCTCCCCATCCATCATCCTAAAACAATTAAATGCAGAGGCAATTAGCGCTACAGCAATAAACAGCTGCAGCGCTATGTATGGCTCGGCTACATTACCCTCATCTATTAATATTATGCAGCGGAGACACTTACAGTAACCAGAGAGAAACCAGGCTGCGCAGGGCCCTTTAGAAAGGGAGGCGGGGAAGACATCTCAATGCACTAAACGTGCCTTGGGAGACAGCAGCTGAAGGTCACCTGCTGGCATGGATGGGGAATGGGTGGGGGGATGGACAGGCAAAGCATTGGCAAGGGGAGACACATTACCTCAGAGGCGGGGGGATCTCAGGGCAGCTGACTCATGGGGGGGGAGATCAGCATCAGTCAAGATCTGCCCATACTCTGCCTCCCCTCACTGGTGTCAGCAGCTGGCCTGGGGGAATTAGGCTGGACTTTGCCCACTGCTCAAGTTCTCCCTCACCCCAGCAATCCCCTACTTTTCACCATCCAGCCCTGGGAGCGTTCAACCAACTGCTAGATCCCAAAGCTGGAGCTGTCCTTACCTAGATGCAGAATACTCAGTGGCGTAGGGCCCTCAAAAATTTGGGGCACCGCTGGGTCTTAATGTCCACCCACTCGTCTCTTCCTATCCTTGTTCTGTGACTCTGCTTCCTCCGGACTGGATCTAGTTCACTTAAAGTGAAAATGGCTGCCAGAGCTATTAGCAGACCCTATGAAAGAGCCATTAAGTGGCAACGAAGCCACATGACAGGCATTTGCCAAACCCAGGTATATCCTGTCAGATTCTGAACTGACTGTAAAAACAACGAGTCCTGTGGCACCTTAGGGTATGTCTAGACTACATGCTTCTGCCGACAGAGGCATGTAAAATAGGCTACCCGACATAGTCAATGAAGCGGGGATTTAAATATCCCCGGCTTCATTAAAATAAAAATGGCTGCCGCGCTGTGCTGGCTCAGCTGATCGTCGGCACAGCGCGCGAGTCAAGACGCGGATCGGTCAACAGGGGAAGCCTTTGTCAACCATTCCTGTAAACCTCGTTCCACGAGGCATAAGGGAGCGGTCGACAAAGGCTTCCCTTGTCGACTGCGGCGCGTCCAGACTGCCCTGCTGTGCCACCAAACAGCTGATCGGCACAGCGCGGCGGCCATTTTTATGTAAATGAAGCAGCGATTATTTAAATCGCAGCTTCATTTTCCTATGTCTAGTAAACGCATCTACATGGCTCCATCAACGGAGCCATGTAGTCTAGACATACCCTTAGAGACTAACAGATTTATTAGGGCATCAGCTTTCGTGGGCAAACCCCTCTTGATCCGATGAACTGGAGTGGAAAGAACAGGAGCTTGCTTTAAAATATTTCATTGGTGTGTGGCTGCAGATCATAAAATCACACCTCTAAAAAATCATCCTCTTCCCCCGGCTGCCGGCGGGCACAGGAGCACCAGTTTAATAGTACTGCCTAGAGCCCCATAAATCCTAAGGGCGGCCCTGCTCAAAGCCCAGAGCCTTGTCCTCGATCCAGCTTTTCATCCAGAAAGAAGGAGGGGCTCTGTATTCCGGGTGGGGCCAGACCCTCAGCTCCGCCCTCCTCCCTTCCCTGTATAAAAGGGTTTGCGTACCTCTCTAGTGCTTGGATTTGCGTACCTCTCTAATGCCTCACCCCCACCAGCGTTTGCGTACCTCTCTAGTGCCTCAGCCCCACCAGTAGGGCTTCTAGGAGCCTTGACTCCTCCAGGGGGAAAGCCACAGTGCTCCAAGCAAACAGACCATCTGGGGCAGCGGCCAACCACATCCCACAGCTTTGCCAAGGCAGCTGAGTCCTGCCTTGAAAGGGCGACCCATAGCCATGGGCGCCACGTTTCTTTACTGTTTGGTGGTGGCCAGAATGGGCCCAAGCAGGGCTGTCCTACCCATGGGGCAAACCAAGACAAGTGCTCCAGGCCCCGCATTATGGGGTAGGGTTGCCAGATGGTTTAACAAAAAATACCAAACACCCCCGGAAAAAAAAACACCGGGAAAAAATTCTGTTGAGAAAAAAAAGGGGGGAGACCAAAGTTGTTGGGCCTTTAAGTGGCCCCGCGCTCCTCACTCCCTCGCCCCCACCAGATGTGGGGATCCAAATAACGGACAGTCCAGGCGAAAACCGGACACCTGGCAACGCTATTATGGGGGGATGTGGAGACTAGGGGGGCCTCGGAGGTTAGCTAGGGGCCTAGCATCGGCAGCAGCGAGCGACCCAGCCCCAGCCCACCACACCCTGCTCCCACTTCATCCCTCCCTCCCAAACCTCCAGCCCACCTCCTTCCAGCTTCTACTCCCTCCCCCGAGCTCTGAAAATATCAGCCCCAACATTGGTGGAGCAGGCCCATGTTCCTGAATATCGGAGAATGGGCCCCACGGGCCCATATAACTCACCGCCTGTGCCCGCAGCCCCCTGCTGCCCCAGCCGTTAATTTAAGAGGTGTTGCAATCAGGGCACTGGCTGCTCTCCGGCAAGTGGAGAGGGCAGCGGGAATGGGAGCACCCACCACTGGTGGGCCCTCTGCATGTGGGGCCTCGTGCAGCGAGGTGTCTGTGTGCCAGGGACCGGCCTGCAGCTGGCTGCATGAGGACCGGTGTAGGTCTGTGGATTGGGGCATGTTGTGTGGGTCTGCACAAGGGGGAATTGGCTGCTGTTTGTATTTGCGGTGCCGGGGGAGGGTGTCTGGGTATGCACCCCCCTGTGTTGCTAGGGCCTTGGTGGGGTGCCTGCACCCCTGTATGTTGCTCTGTCTATCTGGGTGCACATGGGGGGCGGGGGGGGAGCCGGCGCGTGAGCGCTGGGCCTGTGGAGGAGGGAATGGGGACGGGGGAGACATGTCCCTGGCCAGCAGCCTGTGTCCCTGCTAAGTGGGATCATCTTGTTAAAGGGGCTTAAGTTCTATCTATAGGGGGAAAATGGCCAAACCAGCACAAGGTGCTGCCCTGTCCCTAAGGGAACCTGCTGCCCCCTCCCCCCTCCCCAGGAGAACCTGCTGCTCCCCTCCCCCCTCTCCAGGGGAACCCACTGCCTCCCTCCCCTTCTCCAGGGGAACCCGCTGTCCCCATCCCCCCTTCCCCGAGGAATCTGCTACCCTCCATCCTCCCTCCCCAGGGGAACCTGTTTTCCCCCTCCATAGGGCAACCCACTGCCCTCATGCTCCCTCCCCCCTCCCCCACTGCCCCTTTCCTAGGGGAATCTGCCTGCTGTCCCTTCCCTGGGGCCTGCCTCCCCCTTCCTCAGCGACTGGGGAGAGCGGGAGACCCGGAGTCCTGTGATAAGTTGAAGAAGGGTTGTGCAGGGAGGGAGGCAGGTTATCTGCCAAGGCTGTGCAGCCCCTTCCCTTGGCTCCCTGCCCCTCCAGATCAAACCGTATGCAACACAGACATGGCAGGACCAGGGGAGAGGGGCTGAGATAATACAGAGACACACCCACCCACCCACACACACACCCACACACACATTCTCCCTTGAAGTTCTCGAGCTGCTGATCCTAACATGCTCCCTGATCCCCAGCCTGGGGTCCAATTGGCAAGAGGGGAGCAGGGGCAGGGACCCTGGGGGTACAGGATTTCTCAGGTTCATCTGCCTCTTCCTGCCCCTCGCAGTGATGGGAGTGCAGGCCCCCTCCCTCCCCTGCGGCTGGCAGGGCTAACAAGGGACCATATGGGCAGCTTGCATCAGCCACGGGGGCTGCTCGCCTCTCTGCTCCCTAAGCCTTTAAACCCCCAAATCCCTCCAATCTCCCTGTCATAAGCTCCCCGGAGCTCAGACACGCGCTCCATTTGTCAGACCCACGGCAGCGAGATGCTGCAGCCCTTGCCTAGCCGGGCTGGCCCAGGACGCCTGGCTTCTATTCCCAGCTCTGGGAGGAGACTGAGGTCTAGCTGGGGAGGGGGGAAGGAGGAAGGAACTCCTGGGTCCTATTCCCAAACTGGGGAGGGGAATTGGGTCTAGTGGTTACAGCAAGGTTGGGGGTTGGGAATCAGGACTCCTGGGTTCTATTCCCAGCTCTGTCATTGACTTCCTGCCCCGTGCCTCAGTTTCCCCACCTGCAGATGGAGCTAATAGCACTGACGCAGCTCCGGGGGGGCTGGGAGGCTTAATCCATCGGGGTGGAAGGGGCTTGAGAAGACCAGGGTGGTTTCCCACCAGAAGTGGGTGGAACAGTCAGCTACTCCCCTTCCCCATCCTGCTCCCATGGCTGCAGCGCTTGGGTTCCTCTCACGCACCCAGCCATGTGGGAGGGGGGACACCCATGCTGTCAGGGGGCAAGCAGGGCCCAAAGGGCAGCAGTCACAGATTCCACCCGGCCCCTCCTCCGGGCCCAATTCCCCTCCTGAGGAGCCAGAACTATTCACTCCTGCTCCTCCCTGTGCCCTGTCTGGCCCTGTGCCCTCCAGCAGACAGGCACACAAGGGGGGGTCAGAGTACCTTTTGCACTGCACCCTCCGGCCAGCTCAGCACCCCACTGAATCTGCTCCATTTCCTTGGGACCCCCCTTTGGCCGGTGGGTCTGTCACCACCTCATGGCTCCTGAGCTTAGACTGGCAGCGAAGGACCAGGTCTTTGCTTGTGTTTGTACAGCACCTCGTGCCAGAGAGTGCTGGGCCAGGGCTGGGTTCCTGGGATAATAGATATGAACCAACCAGAGCCTTGCAGCTCAGTCATCACACCCTGCCCAGCAAAGGGATTTAGGTCACCCATTTGCTTTGGGCTCGCCCGCTTTCCACTCGGGAGGGGAAGGGGGAGCTGGCTGGCCAGGGCACAGGACAGTCAGAGCATGGCGGGGAGGGGAGGAGGTGCTGTATGGGCCCTCGAGCAGTAAGAGTCCAGCCCTGAGGCAGGGCCCAGTCACAGAGTGACGTGCTCAGGGCGGCGGGAAGCCCTGAGGGAGCCCCACCCATTCTGCGTGAGGCCCCTTCCAGGATCATGGAGCTGCCCCCAGTCTAGGGTTGCCAGGTGTCCAGTATTGGCCCGGACAGTCTGCTATTTGCAGCTTCTGTCCAGTAAAAAAACCAGAAAACATTTTACATGTCCGGTATTTTCTGTTTTTTCTCAGACGGAAGGCTACTTGGGACATTCTTCCTCTGCTGCGTCTGGTGGGGGTGGGGAGCATGGGGATTTAAAGGCGTCATGGCTTTTTTTTTTGGTGCAGGTTTTTTTTTTTTTTTGCTCAACCAATTTTTTTCCTGCCATGTTCGGTATTTTTTTGTGAAATCAGGCAACCATAGCCCCCACCCCCTTATTCAGGGGCTCAGGAAATCCATAGGCCCCTCTGAGCCCATTCGTTCCTGTCCTGCTGTCCATGCACATGGAGAACAACTGACCCCTGTCTCTTTGTAACAGCTCTTGAAGACTGTTCTCAGGTCCCTCCTCAGTCTTCCTTTCACAAGACTAAACAGGCCCAGTTTTTAACCTTTCCTCATCGGTCAGGTTTACTAAACCTGGGAGCATTTTTCCTGCTCTCCTCTGGACTCTCGCCAGTGCGTCCAGCTCTTCGCAACAGTGCGGCTCCCAGAAGTGGGCACAGCACCCAACGGAGGCCATGCCAGTACCGAGCAGAGCTTACCTCCTGTCCAGTGCTGCCTGTAAGCTGTGTGCTTGTGAGAGATTCCAATACTGCCCAGATGATTAGCAGAGCGCCCACAGCTGGGTGTTCTGTTTCTACAGGTGGTGCACATTCTTACATGCCTTTGTGCACATAGAAAAAATTATTCTGCATATGGATGGCAAAAATCCATCCACAGATGGAAATGAGTAGAGGGACCATTGATCCTGTGTCTTGCATACACCTGTTAATACTCCCCACAGTGAAATTAGTTTCTAGCTGCATGCATGAGCAAGCTCACTCCATCCCCTTCCCACGCAAGCCCTTTCAATCTTTCCTGCCTCCGTGTCACGGAAGCAGGAGAAGTTCTATGCTGCCAACAATTATTGGGGTGCATGTGCCCCTGCTTGCTCCCCATGCAAGCCTCGACTGAAGCAATGACTGGCTCACACTCAGTTTATGTCCCACCATAACCCCCAAATACTCTTCAGTTGTGACATCCTTGACAAGGATGCCTCGTTTTGTAGCAGTGCCTTGGATTTTTATAGCCTCAGTGCTGCTCTTTGCACTTGTCCTAGAGAATTTATGAGGCGAGAGACTAAGACTTTCCCCCGTGAAATAGTTAAAAAAAATCTCAGAAACCTTTTATTGACTTCTTGGAACAAGACTAAAAGGAAATGGCACCTCTCCTGTACTAACAAATGTTCAAGTGTAATTGAATTGTTATTGCAAACAGCTCTGTGTTATGGTTTAATTTGACTAAGAAAATTGTTTGCAAAACATACATTTGGAGAATTTTTCATCTCTGTCGTACTTTCAAGCACTGAAGCATTATCCAATGATGTTACACACAAGCCTCCTGGAAAAAAAACATTATGAAAATGAATGTTCCAAGCCGGATATTTGTGAGGGGTAATAATAAAAGTTTGCTTGCAGGCAGTGCTTTTCATCAGAGGATTTCAAAGCACTTTACAATCACTTAAAGATCACAATGTTCCTGGGAGCGAGGTGTCATTAAATCCATTTTACAGACTGGGTTAAAGAGGTTCAAAATGACTTGCCCAAAGTTGGGTTAGGTGCCAAATTGAGGAATAGAAGCCAGGAGTCCTGGCTTGCAGGCCCACTGTGCTAACCCCTCCCCTGGTACCCACACTCTGCTGCTATAACCACTAGCCCCCACACCCCTCAACATCACCACTGCTGTAACCACTAGACCGCCTAGCCACTTTTGTCTTCTGCCCTACAGCTGCTTCACTTAAACATCGTCTCATCCCAGCCTGACCTCAGCTCCCCCACCCCCTCAATTTGCATGTTGGAATCATTTGTTTTTATTATTAATTAGATTTTTTTTGGCACCTTCCATCTGCACAGAGCCCTCGCCGCAGGCAAAGATTTCCCCCTCCCACCCAACCTGACGGAGCAGCATCAGTTACAAATGGCTGGATGGGCGCCCGATGAGGAGAGATTTATCCGGATCCCACTGCCGGGGAATCATTCTTCCATACGTCTGTTGCTTCCACTGCATTGATTCCTCGCCTCTGCTCGGCTTCGCCAAGGCATCCATCTCCCTGGGCATTAGGGATGCTAATGAATTCAGGGCCACGCGCATGGCTCAGACACTGGCAGGCAGCCTGCACCCCTGAGCGCAACACACTGGCCCATTCCTGCCTCCCCCCGCCCCCGCCCCGGCATTTGAGTGCACCGTTCCCCGATCTATTATTTTCATGACAAAATCATGTCAGGGCCAGGCTTTCAAAGGGATTTAGGCACCTGCCCTAGCTCCCATTAGTGTTAGGCCTTGAGGATCCAGATGCCTCTGTGCCTTAAGGTGCCTAAATACTTTGTCAACTTGGCCATATCTCTTTGTTCTGGGTCTGGACAGCATCCAGACAATGGAGCCTTGGTGTATGACGGGGGCTTCTCCGTGGCATCAGCATACAGTTAACTAATGATGATCCTAATTAATTAATGCCAGAAGGAGAGCGGGGGCTTCTGTCCTCCCTGTCTCACAACAGAACAAGGGGACAGCTGATGAAAGGTGACAAATTCTGCGCTGGTCAAAGAAGAGCCATTTTCACACCCCGGGGCGCTAGCCGGTGCGACTCACCACCGCAGGATGGTGCTGAGGGCACGAACTCCGCTTGACTCAGAGAGGGGCTGGCTGTTTTTTGTGGCTAACAAGGAGCTGGGGTTAGCAGGCATAACGCCCATCCCAAGCGCATTGGCAAGGAGCTAGAATTTCCTGTTGGAGGGATCACACTGGTCCCTGATTCTGAGGGTCGGGATGGAATGGGGAGAGAGGACTGTGGGGCTCTGACACATTCCTCAGAAGCATCTGGTGCTGTCAGAGCCAGGGTGAAGCGGGCCCGGGGTCGGCTCGGCTCTGTGGATTCCTGCCTTCCTTTACACGGGCTGACGTGACTGGAGGAGCTGTCATTTTGGATGCAGACGCCGCTCGGAGATCTGCCTCCCCCGGGCCCAGCTGGGGGCGGCGCGCTGAATTGCTGACAAGACTTCAACAGGAGCTGAAGTAAAAGGGCCCGGTAGCCAAAACACAGATGGTGCTTGGCTTCCTCTCGCTGCGCAGGCCCCGAGATGGCGCCACAGCCAGGGCCTGTGGGTTCCGGGGGCGGCAAGCCAGGGGTCTGATCTGGCCCAGCGTAAAGACAACAGCGGGTTGTACCGCTGGGATCTGAGCTTCAGAGTGGATTCATCTGCCAGACACTAGCCCAGCCCCACTGTGGGGCTAACACCTACCAGTGGCCTTGTTCCCACCCCAAGGCCCCCCTGGTGGCAGATATTTGGGGGAGGGATTTTTCCACCTCAGAGTGCTGGCAGGACTCTGTGATTCATAATGATCAACTGTGCTCAGGGCGCCCGCGACCCATTCAAGGACGGCTCGGCCTTGTTAGCCCAAGCCACTGCTGGGAAGAGAACCCATGAGTCCTGGTTTCTCTGACCTCAATACACTCTCCTCCCAGAGTTCAGCAGAGAACCCAAGTGCACTGGCTGTCAAACTGTCCCCCTTCTAACCGCTAGACCATGCTCCCTTCCCGCAGCCAGAACCAGAACCTGAGTGTTTTGGCTCCCTCCTGCCCCCACTGTTCTAACCACTAGACGACACCACCTGTCTATGGCCAGAAATAGCATCCAGATAGACTTGGCTCCCTCCTGCCCCCACTGCTCTGACTACTAAACAACACTGCCTGCAATAGCCAGAACCAGAACGCAGGTGTTTTGGCTCCCTCCTGCCCCCCCCCCCACTGCTCTAACCATTAGACAATACCACCTGTCTGTAGCCAGAAATAGCATCCAGGCGGACTTGGCTCTCTAACTACTAGACCACACTGCCTGCTATAGCCGGAACCTGCCACCCGGTTAAATCTGGTCGAATCCCATCGGTTTCTGCCTGCAAGTGGCCAGCTGAGCTGGTGTCACCAATTTCCGCTCCTGTCCCCACCCTCCCGCTGAGCCAGCAGCGGCTGCAGGAAGCCAGTTTCCGAGAGGGAAGCCCGCGGCACCAAGGGGAAGTGGCTCTTGTTCTGTGACAGAGAAACAGAGGAAGTTAGGGAGCAGCTCAGCCTAGCCCCAGGCTTTGTATCACTCCAGTCTTCCCCCTGCTGCAGAGCCAGGCAGGGCCTGGGGGTTCCCAGAGAGGTAGGTAGCCAGTGATGCCAAATGGGGTCACCCCTCTGCACTAGCCTGCAATCCCACTATCGCCCCCTCATGCAGTCACGGTCCTGAGCACGCCCCTCGCGCTTTCCCTTTGGAAACGCGGTCGTTACCTCCTGCCCCTACCCCTTTACCAGATGGGGAAACTGAGGCATGGACAGGGCTGGTGGCTACCCAGGAAGGGAGCAGTAGAGCTGGGCAGAGAACCCAGGAGCTCCTGGCTTTTTATTTCATGCTCACACCTGCTAACCGCTGAGAGAATAGAAGCCCCCAGAGAAAGGCCACCACCGTGCTGGGGGGGGGGGGAGGGGAGGAGCACCAGCCAGCACCATGTCATGAAATGACATGAGAGCATCTCAGACCCCAGTTCTTGTGTAGAAACCTCCCACCCCTGAAGCCCTTGTCTTGCTCCCAACACTCCCTTTCTTCTTATTTACATTCCAACAGCATCAGGAGCTGCCCACCCAGAGCAGGCCCCCATGGTGCCGGATGCCTGTCCCAAAGAGCTCACAGTCCAGCTGGGCAAGGAGAGGCCCCCTTGCCCCACTGCACACCTGGGGAAACTGAGGCACGGGGCAATTAAGTGACTCCCCCAAGAAGCCTGTGGCAGAGCCAGGATTAGAGCCCAGATCTGTGCCCATGGCATTCACCACCCACCCACCCATCCTTCCTCTCTCGGAGTTGGGCTGCTTCTTGGTGTCCACAGACAACATCACTTCCCGTGCACCATCTCCTCACTCCCCTTTGGCCCACGGCTCTTTCTGCAGCACCTGGAGCTCCCATCTCTGCAGCCAGCTGCAGCCAGGGCCAACCCCCAGCTTACCCCAGCCTGACCCACCTGGCTTTGGCAGTCCTACCCCCGATTTACCCCAAGGGGGCTCAGCTGGAGGGACACAGAGCGGGTGAGGGAAGCTCCAGGCTCTGCCCCGCAGGACAGGGTCTGCTCCTGCAGTGGCACAAAGGGGAAAAGTGGACAGATCCGAGCCCCTTTCTGGCCCCTGGACACAGCGACGGCTACTCCCAGCCAAGTGCATCAGGGCTCTGGCTGTGGCACCCAGCAGGGTCCTTTGTTCACCCAGCTGCATCGCTCGAGAGTCCCCCCTCATTCTGTTGCCCTGAGCACGTTTCCAAGTGTCATCACCCCCCTGTTACGGGGGGGGAAACTGAGGCACAGGCAGGGGCTGTGACAGAGGCTGTCTGGGGCAGAGCAGGGAATTGACCCATTGAGCCCAGCTCTCTAACTACTACCCGCCCCTGCCTCCCCGATCCCCTCTGTGTGGTCCCTCAGCCTCGCACCCGGGGGACCCCCGGGCTTTCCCTTCATACCCAGCTCTGATCATTCGCCTCCAGGCCCAGCATAACCTGAGACACGGGGCAAGAGACAGAGCCCCCCACGAAGGGCCCCTCCCCGCTGGGCCAGCCGGCCTCACAGAGGCCAGTCCCCAGTGACATGGAGGGGGGATTTGGGGGATTTTCCCTGCCTTGTCTCTGGACATGAGAGCGGCTCTGCATGGGAATCCAGCAGAGCCCTGAGAGCCATGTGGCTTCAGCACCTGTCAGGGCCTTAAGCCAGGGAGATTATGGAGCCCAGTTTGTTTCGGAGAAACTTCGTTTGTCTCTTAAATCTTCTCCGTGGCGCTAAACTCTCCTCCCCCTTCTGCTGCTCTGAGCCAGGCCAGGGCGGGTGGAAGGAGCCGGAGAGCTCAGATCTCCTCTCTTGAATGGCACATGGCCGGGCTCTGGGGCCCTGCCAGGCCTTGGCTTCTCTGCCAGTGTAGGTTGCGAGTGGCATGAATGAAGCATCCTCCTGTAAGAGGCCGGTTGGTGCAGTGGTCAGGGTGAGAGACCCCCAAACAGCTGATTGGCAGGTGGCTGCTGGGCACCTACTTTTTCACACCTCTGGAGCACCCACAGAATTGGTGCCTAGTTGCCGTAGTTAAGCTCATTCCGGGAAGTTTCTGTGTAAGGTAGGGGCGGGCCCCGCTGCTCAGCTCTGACCACTAGGCAAGACCACCCTACCCCAGCTGTGATAAGGTGCTTTAGCCAGCTGGGCTTAGACCAGTCCTGGGCTCTCCTGGCAAAAGGACTTTTCGCTGCCTTTGCCAGCATAAAAATGGGATAAATAAGCCCCCCTCCCCTGGTGACAGCAGTAAACTTTCTGCGCCCTGGCTTTAGGGGCCCTGTCTTTACAGCAGAGCAGACTCAGGGTTCTCTCTGCTCAAGGGAGTCGGCCCGGGCTTGAGTCAGAGCCGCCACCTAAACCGCTCCAGCTGCCGGAAGGTTTGGAGGGGTGGGAGCGCAGACCATGTGCAACAGCAGCTGGTGAGTTGGGTTAACTCAAGTTATGGCCTGGGAGACCCCTACTAGGGCAATCGGCTGGTGTGGAAGCCCCACTGCACTCCAGAGAAGGGGGGGTGCGGTCGGGATGCTGGGTTGGGGTCATGCTCTGCAGCGGTGACAAGCCCAGGTCCTCGTCTGCCACATGGGGATCCCGCGCACTTTTCCTCCAGATGATTGGTGTTATTCATTATTATCGGTATCGGAACCACACCTCGTTGTTGAGCAAGGATCCCCTTTGCCAGGTGCTGTATGTTATTTATTAGGTGTATTACGGTAGCACCTAGACACCCCATTCATGAACTAGGGCCTCATTTTGCCAGGTGCGGTATGTTATTATTAGGCACATTACGGTAGCACCTGAGTGCTCCATTTATGAAACAGGCCCCGCATTGTGCCAGGTGTTATTTATTAGGTTTATTACAGTAGCGCCTAGATGCTCCATTCATGGACCAGGACCAGAGTTCCCCTTAAGATTGTCCAGCCATGAGTGAGTTTTGGCTTGTGCACCAGTATTGAGGTCACGGGTGCTGGTTTGGATATGTGCCACCATGGCTCCCAATTTATTAACACACACGCGTTCTCAGCCACCAGAGCAGACACCCTCCCCCGCCACGCAGCAGGTCCCATTCCCAGCCCCAGCTGCCAGAACAGGCCCCAGTCTCTCCTGCCTCATGGCAGCCCCGGCCACCAGAGTGGGCCTCGCCTCCCCCCCTCCACCGCTACGCGACTACAGCAAATCCTGGCCCCCCGCTCCAGCGGCTCCCTCACCATGCCATCTCAGCCAGCCCCGCCTGCCGGAGCAGCCGCCTGCCATGTGAGTGCTGCTGCGCATCTCTCTAGAGGAGGTGGGTGGGGAAGAATTTTTTGTGCGTGGCCGCGCAGGCATGCACCTTAGCGGGAACTATGACCAGTACTCCATTGTGCCAGGCACTGTACATTATTATTAGCAATATTGCGGTAGCCTAGGTGCTCCATTTATGAAACATGGCCTCATTGTGCCAAGAGTTATTTGTTATTTATTAGGTGTATTACGGTAGCACCTAGACCGGGGTGGCCAACCCGCAGCTTGGCTCCTGTACCCGCGACTGTTTTGCATTCTCCTGCTCTGACCATTTTTCCTTGTCCAGTCAGGGCGCCGCTTGGGGCAGTGAGTTCTGATGCTGCGGCGGACGGAGGCCTGCTTGGGCCATATGCGGCTCTTAAAGGGGCAGCAGGTTTTTTTTTTTTTTTGGCTCAACAACTTCTTTCCGTTGGCTCTTTCCACTGTATCTATCACTATTTTGGCTCTTTGTCTGTAACGGGTTGGCCACCGCTGACTCCATTCATAGACCAAGACCCCATTGCGCCAGACACTGTATTCTCTTTATTAGATGTATTACAGTAGCACTGAGATGCTGCATTCCTGGACCCGGGTCCCACAGACACAGCAAGGAGCTGACAGTCCAAGCAGAAGACCGGAGATGGGTGCAAATACTTCATGGAAGAAACAAGTATCTTTCATGCCATTTTACAGATGGGGAAACTGGGGCACTGTGCAGGAAATGATTTGCCCAAGGTCACCCACCAGAGTGGCAGAGCTGGGGAGAGATCCCAGGTCTCCACAGACCAGGGCAGTGCTCTGGCCAGTAGGCTCCACCAGAAAAGCAGCCCCCCCTGGTGATGGGGAGGACCGTGAGGATGAATACATTAAGGACTGGGCGGTGCTTAACTATGCAGTGAATGTGGGCCACAAAGAGCAGAGACAATGTCGCGGAGTCTCCAGCTTTGTGGTAAAGCCCCAGATCCTGGGGTCAGGGGAGTCCAGGAGAATCTCTGCTTCTTGTTCCCCTCCCACCACGCTCAGCAACCTAAGTTTCAGCAGGGCACGTTCCAAGAGTTAGCTGTGAAGGCAAAAATTAGGGCATTAAAAATCTGTTTGGGTCCAGTGAGGCTCTGCACCCACCTCTGGGCGAGGAGCCGGCAGCAAAGCCCTGGGAGCCAGATCTCCTGGGCTCTGTCCCAGCGGTGGTAGGGCAGTGAGGTCTAGTGGTTAGAGCAGGGTGGGTGCTGGCAGCAGGACTCCTGGGTTCTCTCCCAGCTCTAGGAGCGAAATACCTAGCAATCAGAGGACCAGGAGGCAGGCCCTGGCAGGGGCAGCCAACAGTCCAGTTGGGCTTGGCACAGCCCCATAGAACATGGCTCTCACAAACCAGCCCCAAACTCCGACCCCCGGTGAAAGTGCCCTGGGAATCTCACCGTGGGTGGAAGCAGGGAGGGAGGATCTGTGGGGGGCAGAGCTCCCAAGATCCATCCCCCCAGATTGTTCCCAGCACTTTCACTGTCTCTCTGGGAGGCCCTGCTCCTCCCTCCCCCCCAATGGGCCATGCAGATTAAAGCCCCTTTAATTAAAACCAGCCACTGAACTGCAAACACAGATGAGGCCTCGGCTCCCAGAGATTAACGGCTTCTTGGCACAGGCTGTGCCGGATGGGAGGTGGTTCCCCCTACAGGGTCTGGGAACCCAGCGGGGAGGTGGGTGCAGTTACTGAACATGCTACACTGCCCCCCCTGCCTCCACTCCCATTCTTGGGGGTCAGGGGAAGGTCACCCCCTCCCGGGAAGAAGGGATCCCCTGATGTACCAAGCGCCCCCCCAGCCAACAGGGACAGAGGGCACCCCCCAACCCCTATCAAAGCTGAGCTGCCCACCCCCTCGCTGCCCCTGCGCCAGCCGCCCCCTGACAGCACAAGAACCTGCTCCTCCACAGCCCCACTCCAGGGATCCCTCGGAGGGGCGGGGGCGCCCCGTGATGGGTGGCAGGGTCTCCTCCCCATGCCACAGGGGGCTCCTGGCCAGGCTGCCCCCAGGAGCGACAGCGCCCGCTTCCCTGGTCCTTGCCAGGCCAGGGGGTCCCAGAGCCTAGCAGATGCAGGGGAGGGGCGTGAGGGGAGAGCTCATGGCCCCCACCCTGCAGAGGGTGGGTGCTCAGCCTCCCTGCCTGACTCAGCCCCAGCGGGCCCCCCCATTAGCTGCCCTCCTGGTGAGGCGCAGCTGGGGAGCCCGGATCTGGCGGGGGGCACGTCCTACTGGGAAACGCCCCTGAGACCTGCTGGTGCAGAACCAGGGGCTCTTTGCTTGGCTGGTACCACCAGGCCGAATGCCGGAGCCTGTCCTAAGACCCATCACATGAGCACAAAGCTAGCTGGGCCCTGGCACCCCCCTGGCTCAGGAGCCTCACACTAGCCCCTAATACAGGAACCCCTCCACCCCTGCAGTAGCCCTCCGGCTAGCCCAGAATCCCACTGCAGCTCCCTCCCTCCTGCACCCCCCAGCAAGAGAGTCCTAAACGCCTTACAGCAGGGTCGCGGGCTGCTGACCCAGAGGAAAACCATTCAGAGGCCGCACAAAAGGGAGAAGCAAAAAACCCCCAAATCCCCTTGCGCACCAGAGCCAACGGAGGGTCCAGGCTAGTAGATTTTGTGCCTCCCCCCCCCACACACACACACTCTGGGGTGGGACCAAAAATGAGAAGTTGAGTGTCTGGGAGGAGACTGTGGGGAAGTGGGATTGGGGGGTCTGGGTGTCAGGGAGGGGGCAGGAGTGGGTTGGGGGTCTGGGAGGGTGCAGAAGCAGAGCGGGCGTGGGCAGGAGGGCTTGAGCGTCGCCTCCCCAATACTGGTGGGGAGCCCTGACCCTCAGGGGATGGGTCCAGGCAAGCCAGGGGCCGAATCCAGCCCCTGGGCTGTAGGTTCCCCACCCTGCACGACAGTCTGGGCTGCAGGACAGAATTCAGAGGCAGCTGCTGGACTAGGGAGGAGGGAGCCCCAGGGCTGGGACAGTAGGGGGCTGTGGGGCAGGATTGAGGGGCAGGGCTGTATGTGGGGCCAGGGGAGCCCCGCGTGGAGACTGCAGGGGCCTGAGGGGTCAGAATACCGGGGTCATTGGCTGGGGCCCATCAGGGAGCTGGCTGAGGCTGGCACGGCCGTGGAACACAGAGGCTGTTGCCAGAGCCCTGGGCCCCTCCATGCCCAGGCAGGGCAGGTGTCTCGATGAGGTGCGGGGAGCCAGCGCTCTGGGACTCAGCGGCAGAGACAACGGGCTGGGCTCAAGCGAGGGCAGGGCCCAGCTGGGCTCGGCCCTGCCGCTCCAGGTTGGAATGCAGTGGGGGGCCTGTGGAATGAAGGGCAAGCATGCCGTTGGCCCCGGCCACGCACACGCAGGCAGGAATGCGGCTCGGCTCAGCCGTCACTGCAGGGTTTCACACCCAGTCCTCTGCTTTAACCACTAGACCCTACTCTCCTCCCAGAGCTGGGTGGAACCCCGGCGTCCTGACTCTGTTTCCCCTACCCCCAGGCTCTAGTCCTCCAGCCCCTCTGTGCAGGCACCGGGAGGGAATAATCGGCTGGCCCAGGCCATGGCCGGCTGCTTGTCCAACTTGGCACCGGCAGCTCAGTGATTCTATTGCTGGCAAAACCTCCGCGACTCCTGCC
The DNA here is from genome assembly GCA_032595735.1 of Pelochelys cantorii. Classification (NCBI taxonomy): domain Eukaryota; kingdom Metazoa; phylum Chordata; order Testudines; family Trionychidae; genus Pelochelys; species Pelochelys cantorii. The sequence continues at coordinate 15,900,881 of CM064349.1, read as the reverse complement.
AGCTCGCTCACTGGTGTCATAAGCTCGCCGTTCTCTGCTGGGTCCCCTGGGGCTTTGGGGTGTCGGGCAAGGCCCCCCTCAGCCTGCTCGGGGGAATGGTCTGGCACCAGCTCTGAACCACCCACGCTACTCCGGATCCGGGGGTTGGCGCCTGCCCTCAGAAGAGGGGCCTTTGGGATAAGCTGGCCCTGGATTGGTGGGGGCAGGCTCCCTCTTCTCCTGATCTTGGCTCCCAGCATGTCCCTGGGTGCTAGCAGGGCTGCCCCCCTTCCCAATCAGCACCTGAGGGCTCTCACGCCCCACGCCTGCTCCCCAGGTCCAGATTCTGCTGTGACAGAGCCGCAGGGGCCAGTTAGCGGGGGATGGGGAAGGGCTCCAATGCTCCTCAGACCAACACCAGCCACCAGGGACAAGAGCCCTGTGGCTGTTTCTCTGCCAGCCGGAGCCCAGGGCCCGACGTGGGTTTGCCATGACAGAGGCCCCATTCTTCTCCATGGGAGCTGGGATTTTTTCTGGAGTGGGATCGGCTGGATTCCTCTTCCCGCCCGGCCGGATTCCTGCACAGCTGCCCCAGCCAGCACCCTGCCCAGCCCACGGCGGGAGGTGGGGCCTTTGGCACTAGGGGAAGGGGCTTTGGGCTTATCAGCTGATCAGATACATAGCCACAAGCTTTCCCCATGGGCCTAGGCCCTGGCCTGCCCTGCAGGGGCCCCCCTGGGGCACTAGGGGGGCTTGGGCCCCGTTCTGTCTGGCATTTGGTTAGGCTGAGATCCCTAGAAACTCGTTACACTTGTGACATCCCCCCACATGCTTGGCTCCGCGGTGCTGCTGCATGGACACCCTCCCACTATGTCAGGGGGGCACAAAGCAAATGGAGGCCCCCTGGCCCAACTTCCCCCCACTTCCCCCCCCAGTGCCAGACAGACTCTGTCCCTAGGCTGGCTCATGCCCCTCCTGGCTCTTACTGTCTTCCCCCTCCAAAGGTCTTCATCTCTGTGTCCAAGGCCAGGGCCCGGTGGGGAGCCTGCTGGTACAGTAATGGGCTGGACGCATGTCACTGCCAACTGCTGCCTTCCGCAGGGTGGGGGTGGGGGACAGTTCCTATCTCCTGTCCTGTTTCGGCCCAGTCCTTTGCTTTAACCACTAGACTGTACTCTCCTCCCAGAGCTGGGTGGAAACTCTGTTTCTCCTGCCCCCAGGCTCTCTGGGCACTCACTCTCCCACAGCCCTTCACCCTGTGCCAGCCCAGAGTCCCACAGCAAAAGATACACACCTGGCCCGGGCACTGGGGGCACTCTGGTTCGGGACTGTGCCCTCGCCGGCAATGGGGGCACTGAAGGGTGCAGGCTTGGGGCTGTGTGTCTGAAACGTGCCGGGGAAATCGGCACCGGCTGCAGCCTGAGGGCTGGTTGGAGAGATTGGGCCGGGCACAGGAGGGCATCTGGCAGTGTCCCGGGGCTGCCCAATGCAGCCCAAAGAACAAGCCACTGCTGGGAGCTCCCAGGGCTTCCGCTGGGCCTGATCACAGCCGCTGAGGGGTGGCTGGGTCTCGGGGAGGTGGGATCCAAGAGGGGATGCTGGAAGGAGAGGGGGGAAGACGCTGTGGGTCTCCCGGGGGCAGGAGGCACCAGATCAGAGCACCCCCTGCTGCTCCTAGCCTCCACTGCGTTGGCTGCGCAGCTCTGGAGTGGGGGTTGTGCCCTGGCCATGCCCAGGCACGGTGCTTGAACAGATCCTGCTGCCTGCAAGAAGCTCCCAGGGTAACCCAGGGGTGGGGATCTCTGGTCACGCCCCCTGCAGGGCTGGCTCACCCCCGCTGGGGCAACCCCGTCCTGCCCCATGACACATCCCTGCCCTGCTCACTGGGTGTCCCTCACGCCCGGGGGCTGTCGCAGCCCCACCTGTGTTCTCCATGCCCAGACGAGCCCCCCTTTGGGGGGTGCTGCCCCGGAGATGGAGCCGAGCTCCCCAGGGCTACTGTGAGGTGAGCTAACCAACCAGCTCTGGGCTGTGATGCACCCACATCCCCAGGGGAGCGGCTTGACAGGGTCCCATCCCCCTCCAGCCTCCCCCAACAGCCAGGCCCCCCCCACCCCTAAATCCCCCTCCTGTTCCTCCAGCTCTAACCCCCCCACCGCCTCCCAAGCTGAGCCCCTGCTGCCCCCACTATCTCTGGCATGTGGCCAGGCAGGGAACCCCTGGTCCAGTGCTCAGAACAGCCCCCCACTTTCCACAGCCCCCCCCCCAGGGTCCCTGCTTCAAGTCAGGAAATTAACCCCGATAGTGAGCTCACCGAATATGCAACAGAATTAACCAGGATTCGGAGGGGGGAGGAGTTGCTAAAGCCGGTCCCCACTCCGGGCAGCGGAGGGGAGGCTGCCTGCCTCCATGCAGTGGGGTGCCCGGGAAGGAGCAGGCCTGGCACACATAGGGTTAAAGCGAAGGCTGGGGCCACCTGAAGGGACCTGCAGGTCGCTGCCTCCCCTTCCCCCTCCTTTTGCAGTCTGCAGTAGCCGGGGCAATGAGCAAACTGATTTCCTGCTTGAGGGGAGAAGCAATTTCCCAGGGCTCGGCTGAGCTTTCCCGCCTAGAGGAGGAACGTGGGGGCTGGAATAGGAAGGGGGGTGTTTATAGAGACCCTCACCAATTAATGAGCCCCAGCCCCACCACCATAGGGTGACCCACCAGCTGGGGTGGCCGGAGGGTATCAGTCACGCCCGCTGCTCTGGGCTGCTGCTGCCAGGGGGTGGGACACGAGCCAGGTGTCCGGGCCAGGGGGAGTTAGCCAGCAGGGCATGGGGGCTAATAAAGCCAGGGAGGCAGCACCGCAACGAGCTGGACAATGGAGGGGTCTCCCACACTACGCAGGCCGGAGCTCAGCTGGTCTTTGGACAGAGAGTGCCAGGGGCTGAGGGCTTCGGAAGGGGTGTCCAGCCAGTTCAGAGAACAGGGCCGGCGTGGCTGGCACAAAGCGGAGCTCCTAGGCACACCGGCTGCGAGCCCTGTGAGCCGGGCCACATCCCAGCGGATTAACCCTGCCTTTCCCAGTGCGAGGGTAGCACCCGCTGGCCTAGCTATGCTAGGAGCTGCAGCGACAGCAAGATACAGGCCCTGTGCTCCGGGCTTCCCGGCCCAGGGTGGGAGGGGAAACTGAGGCAGCCAGTGGGGCCATGACTTGCTGGAGGACTGAGGGATCCTCACGAGCCGCCCCAGAGCTGGGTGTAGCTGGTGCTACCTTGGCCCCCCCACCCCGGCAGGGCCAAACCAAGGCACTGCTTGCAGCACAGCAGGGTCAGGGTCAGCACAAGGGGGAGGACATCCCCTGCAGAGCCTCCCACCTCCCCCCTGCAGCACCGCACACCCCTAGGGCCACACAGGGGTCAGGGCTGGGAGAGCATCCCCTGCTGGGACCCCCAGCCTGCTCCCTGCAGCTGCTGGGTCGCAGGGATTGTGAGAGGGGGGCACCCCAGTCTGCTGCCTGCACCACAGCGCCCCCTACTGCTGGACCAGCACACCAGGGCTAGCACTGCTGCAGACTGGAGAATGCCCCCTACTGAACACCCCCCCCCACCCTGAACCCCTTAAAGTCTCCTGTTCGGTGACAGCCCAGTTCAGGCCTGGCTGAGCCGGAGGGATCAGCCACCATCCCAGCAGGGTGGGGCTGCACCCCTGGGCCCTATGGCTGTCAGCCCTATGCCTACAGGGCCATTTAAGGGTGGGGCTGTAAAAGCCAAGTCCTGAGGCTTCTTCCTTGAGCCCTCTGGTTGCCCCTTGCCCGCCCCAGCTGTAACCCCCCTGCCTGGCAGGGCCCCCAGTGACGCAGCACAAGGGAGAAGCAGCTAAAGAGATTCCAGAGCAACAGTTGCCAGCCCTGGCTTCCTCGAAGGTGCCCGGGATTGGCACCATGTCTCCAGACTCGGGGAAGACAGGCTGTCAGGGGCAGAGCCCCGCCCCCGCCCCCGCCCCCCAGCCCTGGTGAGCCCCTCCCTGACACCACAGCCATGCTGGGAATTTTCAGCCAGCCACGCACTCTGCTCTGCAGCACAGCTGGGGGGGGGGGGAGTCAATTCCTGCTCTGCTACTGACTTCCTGTGTGACCCTGAGCCAGTCCCTTAAGCCCAAATCCACCAGGGAGTTGATCTCAGTAGAAGTTAGAGGCCAAAATGCCTGTGCAGATCTGCTCCTTTTGGGCCATGTGTACAGAGGGGAGGGGAGTGGTGGCCGTGGTAAAGGCACTGGTGTCGTGCCCTGGAAGCGGGCAGTTCAAAGCTAGCTCCAGGATTTGGCCTCTCCTGTGGGGCAGGGCCAATGCACATGGCTGGGGGCAGAGCCCATGGGGTATGGAAGGAGGCTTCCTACCGGCCAGCCCTCTCCTGCCCTCCCTTCTGAGGATAGCAGGGTCAAGCAAGAGGCCACCGGCACCAGGCCGCGGTGGCGAGGCCTGGAGAAAAGGCCTGAGGTTTCTCTCAGGTCAGGTGGGAGCAAACAGCTCTCAGGATGCGCGATGCTCACGGCTGCCTCTCTCCACTCCAGCTCAGCCTGGGACATTGGACCAGCGATGCCCAGTTCAGCTCCACCGCGGACCCCAGAGCTAATCACCAGCCATAAGAACGGCCAGACGGGGTCAGACCAAAGGCCCATCTAGCCTAGTGTCCTGTCTGCCCACAGTGGCCAATGCTAGGGGCCCCAGAGGGAGTGAACCGAATAGGAAACTATCAAGTGATCCATTCCCAGCCTCTGACAGACAGAGGCTTGGGACACCGTCACTGGCTAATCGCCATTGGTGGACCTGTCCTCCATGAATTTATCTAGCTCTTTTTTGCACTACCCCTCCCCCCAAGGCTGGTGCCCCTCTGGACGTGGCTGAGGTATGTAACCCTGAAGCAGGGGGCGCTAGCCACGCAGCCCCAAACCTCCATCTGTTCTTATTCAGCCCCAGGCATGGACCCGAACCCCGTTCTCTCGCAATCAGCCCCGCCACAGAGCAGGGGCGGCTGCCAGGAAATGAACCGGGCTGCTGGCGGGGCCGCTGGTCACCTTTGGCCTGGAGATCCTGACATGCGGACCCGATAGGGAGATGCTGGCATCAGCTGCGATACACCTACGTTCTGCCCCATCCTGTCCTCAGCGGGGAAGCTGCAGACCTGCCTGGGCACAAGTGTTCCCGCACTGCACGCTCTCTCTCACATACACACACTCACAATCACATTCACACACACTCACACTTGCACACACTCTTGCACTCATACACTACACACACATATTCACATGCACACACACATTCACACACATATTCACATTTACACACTCACACCACACATGTGCGCATGCACACGCAGTCACCCCCACACGCACCTTCGCGCACACTTGCACACTTGCACTCACACACACTTGCACTCACGCACAATTACATGCTACACACATGCACACACACTCCCACACATATTCACATGCGCACACACACATTAACACACACTCACTCACACACATACATTCACACACATGCACACACACTCGCACTCACACACTCACACATGCACAATCTACACACACACGCACATACACACACACACACACACACACACACTTGTTTTGCACTAGAAACCAGGCAATTCCCCCTCCTCACATCAACCAGAAGATGCACAAACTAGCATGTGGCTTGGCCATGGACGTTGAGGGTAAAACTCAACCACTGGTTTCTTGCCTGGAGCAAACGTGTGCCTGGCGAGACCTGGATTTGGTATTGCCAAAGGTGTTAATTGGCCAGTCTCTCTCCAGAGCCTGAGCTAAGGTTTCCCACCATGCCAGGGGCCTGGGCCCCTCGTAAGCCCTGTTTTTGCGGGATGCCATGTGCCTACCCCTCTGCCCATGGTTTGGCTGGCCCATGAGCACAAGGGGTGCAGGGGTAGGGGGCTAACCTGCGGCCAGGGGTAAACCTGTTCTGACACAGCCATCCTGCGACTGACAAACAGGGGACTTGGGCCCCAGCCCAGCCTCAGCCCCTTTGGCCCACCCCACAACCAGTGTCTCACACGGATCAGCGGCACCTGACAAATATTAACAGGGCCCTAGGGCAGCGGTGGTCTCCCCATTCTGCCAATGGGAGAAACAGAGGCAGGGCCAGAGCTGGCAGGAGAACTCAGGCGCCCCGACTCCTCCTCTCCCACTCCAATTACTAGCTCATTACTGACCAAAGCAGTCTCCACCCTCTCCCAGAGCCGGGGAAAGAACCCAGGCATCCTAGCTCCCCTTCCAGTGATCTGACCACTAGGCAAACTGACCCCATCCCTCCCACCCACGCCTGCCCCACTCGTGCTCTCTGTTCAGCCTTCCTAGACCCCGGGGTGTCTCTAGGCACTGATGGGTCCCGCTCCCCTGTCTCTGGCTGGCGCTGCACGGATAGTAAATGTCTCCTCTCCCAGGCGCTCATGGCTCCGGTTAATCAGCCTCGGGGGCCGCTCCGCTCTGTGTCGCTCCCCCCAGGGGAGTGATCTTGACTTTCGTCCCACCCAGAGAGCTGGGACTGTTCCGAGAGTCAAGGCACAACTCTGATCCAGGGTGTCCTTCCACCTGGCGGTGGGCACATGGGAAATAGTCCAGGCAGGGGGCTGAACAATGGGAGCATGGGCAGCATTTGCTAACATGGTTATGGGAGGTAGGAGAGCCTCTCAACAGCGCTCTCCACAGTGCTGTCGGGGGGACCTCTGCCAACACCATTAATTTAGCCCCATCTACAAGTGGGGAAACTGAGGCACTGAGCTGGGCAGGGGATTCACCTGCCCTCAAACAGCAACACAGCCAGGAAGAGAACCTCTAGCCCAACAGGGACCAAACTCTGGTGCCTGACTACCCACAAGACATCTGGCCAGCTGTGCAGCACGGTCAATGGGCAGGAGGTGTCTGTGTCCTATTTAGGCCTCCTCTCCACCATCTGAGAAAGGGGAGGACAGTCAGTTCGGGGGTCACCTTGCACAGTTAGCCTGTGGAACTCACTGCCACAGGATCTCATCGCGTTTAGATATTTCTATGGCTAAGAGGGAACTGGCAGAGTCAGCACAGTGAGCATTGACATCAAAATGGTCTCCTCTCTACAGTCCTGCTGCCCAACTCCTGTCTCACCCGCTTCCACCCCTGCCACGAGGGAGTCTATCTTGGTGCCCCCCCATCACTCAGCACCATCTCCAATGTGAAGCAGAAGCCATAAGAGAAAATGGAGCCATAAATCAGCCCCAAAGGCCACCCCATGGGGCCAGGCACTGGAGCATCAGTGGGAACTGTGAGTCAAGGTGACAGAGTGACAAGGGCAGGAGCTGGGCTGGGGGGCACAAAGCAAAGAGAGCGGGTAGACAGACAGATGGTTATGCACCTCTCCTGGCCCTGGCATAATCACCTGGCCACCCTCTAATTGCATCGGCAATTAATAATCATGGCTCATTACCCTGCCCACATCAGGACAGCATGGAGAGCTGTAAATAACCGCTGACTCCCCCGAAAGACCCCCTGCCCAGGGGCGATCCAGTGGGAAAGAAAGAAAGAAAACAGCCTGACAGACGCTAGCCAGCCCAAAGGGGAAGAGGGCCGGGGAGCCCCACAAACACCCACAAAGCCAGAGCTGATGCACATGGCAGGTGCTGCTGGGTCTCGTCACAAACCCATCTTGAGCCAGAGCAGGGCCGAACTGGGCAGAGTTGCCAGTTTGTGTTGGTTTTGGGGGGGCTGGGAAGGGGGTGCCAGCCCCTCCCTGGGCAGTTCCCTTCCCCTGCCACAGACAAAGGGCCCGTAGAAGGCTCACGGTATCTCAGACACCCCCAGGCACAGCTCATGTGGGGCCACATGCCCTGAGGTTCCCGCTACCTCCCCCAGACACAAGGAGCCATTCATCACAGCGCCAGCACAGCCACTAGCTGGTGATGCATCTGGATCCCCTGCTGCATCCACGGGCCTCATCACCCATGCTAGGGATTCCTGACGGGAAAGAATCCCCATCAGACTTCCAGGACAGCCAGGAAGCTGAGAGAGACGTATGCAGCAGCCTGGAACTTCACGGTTTCCAGAGCTGGAAGGATCTAGACCCTCAATCTAGAACCCTGGGCTACAAAATGCACTGGATATAGAACACGTACTACATGATGGGTCTAATTTAAAACCAGACCAATGAGTTTAGAACATAAATGGGGGCTCACCCAATGGTTCTAGTCCTCTACGGTAGACCACCAGCTGGCTCTAGAATGCATAACAGTTTGCATAAATAGTTCCACAAGCAAAATCTCCCAGTGGTTCTAGAACTCCAAGATGGCTCTGTGCCAGAGCTAGAACCTTGCCCTAGCCCCCCCAATGTTTACAAAATCCAAATGCGTCTAGCACCTAAACCTAGAACACCTCTATTTCTGGAGCCCAAATCTAGGGTGTGTATTTTCAGGAGCATTCTAGACCTGGCAAATCATCTTCTCCTCCCCTGTCCATTTCCAGATGCAGCATCAAACTGGGAGATGGGGAAGAAGAAATATTGAAGATAAATCAAAAGATACAAGGCACCCTTTCCAGAAAAGAGTCATCCCAACCGTCTCAGAATCTCCACCTAACAGCCATTGAGGGACGCATCTCCCTGTCCTTCTATTAGTAAAGTTCATGTTAGAGCAGCACCCTGAGATCCGAATAGAGATCAGGTGCTGCATAGACACAGAGTGAAAGACGGTCCCTGCTCCGAAGAGCTTCCAGTCTGAAGAGGCAAAGGACAGGAGGGGAAACTGAGGCACGAAGCAGGGATGTGACTTACCCAAGTCACCCAGCAGACAGGGCTATTTCTGCATGTCCCAGGTTTATTAACAGATGGGTCCAGAGAGCAATTATTCTCGCCTGTCACATGTCATACCCTGCCTTGTTCCCACCATGACGGGCACATGGAGCCCTGCTCAGAACAGACTGGAGGAGGAAACTAGCATTACTCACCTGCAGGCTGGCATACGCTGGATGCAGGCCATCCACCCTGCTCTCTGAAATGCAGACATCTCTGGGGTGGAACACAGAGCCATTTAAAAACCACACACAGCACTGTGCAGAAATTCCTCTCCCAGCACTGAAATGCAGCCAGCTCTGGGGTGGACCAGAGCAGCTGGACTGTGAAGAATACAGCCTGCAGGGGAAATGGCCAGTGGAAGCAGAATGTGATCCTCCCAGGTTGGAAGTTGGCTGGAAGAGTGGGGTTAAAACACCCTGATTCACACGGACTGTGCCCTGGAGTCTGTAATGATCCATGGGGGGCAGTGTCTCAGGGGGGCGGGGGGTGGGAGGAGATGCAGAAATTCCAGTAGTGCGGCGCCCCCCTACAGTTCATACCTGAGGCCTGGGCTAGCTGTGACTCAGAGAAGAGAGCGTCTCCTAAGGACTCCTGCTGCAACGACTCTTCTGTCAGGCCTTTCCGCACTGACCTTACAAAGAGCACCCGAGGAACGAGAAGCTTACCTGGGTGGCCCTGGCTGGGAGCCCCTTCCCTGTGCCCAGGTAGCAGGTCTCAGCCCCTCTGGGCTAGAGAGGTACTGGGTGGGGGATGGATGTGATGCAAGGCTGGGTGAGGCAGTGAGGAAATCCTGCCAGCTACCACAAAGGACTGTGAACCCATCCATCACGAGAGCAGGAGATGACTGGCAATCAGAGTAACATGCTTAGCCTGACCCAAGGGCTGGAGAGAGCAGAAATGGGAGATGAATAATGCATGGGCCGCACTGCGTTGGGGTGGGAGCACTCCTGAGGGACCTCCTTTGAGCTGATATCTTTGTGCTTGGTATCTCTATGGAGCTCAGCAAATAGAGTCCGATTAGTTCCTCTCAGCCCCCTGTGAAGCAGGGGTAATATTAGCCCTTTGTACAGATGGGGAGACTGAGGCACAGCAAAGGTCTCACAGTGAGTCAGTGACAGGAGTCCTGTGTCCCAGCCTCCCCCTGCCCCTGTGCTCTAACTATGAGACCCTACTTTCTTGTTCCGCAGACAAGAATAAAAGCCGCGAGTCCTAATGCCCACTCCTTTTCTCTAACCACTAGATCTCAGTCCCCTCACAGATCTGGGAATATAACCGAAGAATCCTGACTCCAACCTCCTCATATTGTAATAATCAGACAGATCCCCTCTCTCCTTCCGCATCTAAAAATAGAACCCAGGAGTCTTGACTTCCATTTCTCCACTGTCCACAGCACTCTGACAACTAGGTCCTACTGCATTTCTGCTACTGGAAATAGAACCAGGAGTTCTGACTTCTTGCCCCTTATTCTGACCATCAGATTTCATTCCCCTCTCAAAATAAAAAATACAACAAATGGAAGAAAGGGGAAATTGATCATAAGGAATATAAATTAGAAGCTAGGAATTGTAGAAAATTGATAAGGGAAGCAAAGAGACACAAGAAAAAATCAAAGGCAAGCAGAGTTCAGGGCCATAAGAAGGAGTTATTTAAGTATATGAGGAATAAAAATAATCCTAACAATGATATCGGTTCATTATTAGATAGAAATGGTTGAATGATCAGTAACAACACAGAAAAGGCAGAAGGGTTCAATAAACATTAACATTCTGTATTTGGGAGAAAAAAACAGATGTTGTAGTTGTATGTTACTCCATTCTACTTCTATTTCAGGAGCATAAATAGCAACTACTAAACTTAGACTTTTTTAAATCAACAGATCTGGATAACTTGTGCTCAAAAGTTTTAAAAGAGCTGGCTGAGGATCTAACTAGGCCATTTCATGTTGATTTTCCAACAGTCTTTGAGCACTGGAGAAATTCCAGAAGACTGGACAAAAGCTATTGGTCAATATTTAGAAAGGGCAAACAGGATGACCTGGATAATTATAGGCCTGTCAGTCTGACATTGCACCCAGACAAGATAATGGAGCCCCTGAGATGGGACTTGATTAATAAATAATGAAAGAAGGGTAATATAATTAATGCCAATCAACATGCGTTTATGGAACATAGATCCCATCAGACGAACTTGATACCTTTTTAGATGAGATTACAAGTTTGGCTGATAAAAGAAATCATGTTGATGTAATATACTTGGACGTCTGCAAAGGCACTTAATTTTGATTTCACAAAAAAAATAGACAGATATAAAATTAACATGGCACGGATTAAATAGATTAAAAGCTGACTAACGGATAGGTCTCAAAATATCATTGTAAACATCAACCGTGTATCCAGTGGGATGCTGCAGTGGTTGGTTCTTGGCTCTCTGCTGTTTCACATTGTTATTAATGACCCAGAAGAAAACATAAAATCATCACGGACTTGTCCTCGGCCGCACAGATGCGGCCATTGCTGGAATTCTGTGTGTAGATCTGGTGCGTACATTTCAGCCAGAACCTTGATCAATGGAGTCACAAGAAAGATGAAAGGATTAGAAAGCATGATTTACAGCTTAGCAAAGTCTAAAAGTACTTCCACAGGGAACAAATATTTGATAATGGGCTCTTGAATCTAGCAGAGAAAGGTTGAACATGATGGCTGGAAGTTGGAACTAGAAAAATCCAGACTGGGAATTAGGGATGTAATAGTGTGGTCGATTAGCCAATTAACCAATAAACAAAAGGTTATCAGTTAATGGTATATACTACATGCATCGCCCCTCTCCCCCCCGCCAGTACATTTTTTAGCAAGTTGGCCAGCAGCCCGGATCAGTCCTGGCTTGTAATGGGTCCGGGACCTACCCCTGCTGCGGCTGCGCATTTAAAGTGTATTAGGAGCCAGGTGGGCAGGCAGCCTGGCTCAGTTCTAGCTTGCGCCCAGTCTGGGAGCTCAGACGCCTACTGGGAATAAGGTGTATGGTCCTGAACTCTGCTTGCCTTTGATTTTTCCTTGTGTCTCTTTGCTTCCCTTATCAATTTTCTACAAAGGCAGCAGTGCGGAGTGGCAGGGGGCTCCTTGGGAGTGGGGCTGGAGCACACTGGCTGCCAGCCCCGGGGACTATAGAATAGTCGAGTAACCAATAAGAATTCATGAGGTTACTCGGCTATTCAATTAACCGATATTTAACAGCCCACCTGGGAATAAGTGAGAGTAATGAACCCTTGGAAGAACTTAGGGTGGGGGAAGAGTCTCCATCAATGACAATGTTTAGGTCAAGAGGGGATTTTTTTTTTGAGCAGCTCAGCTCAAGGAATTATTTTGGGGGCAGCTCTCTAACCCGTGTTACCCAGGAGGTCAGACAGATGATCATAGTGGTCCCTTCTCCCTTTGAACTCTGTGAACTCATTCCCATCCATCCCCACCCCACGCTGAGCGCTCTAACCACTCAACCCCACTCTCCTTCTGGGTACCCCAGCGTCCTGGCAACCAGTCCCTTCCTCTGAGCACTAGGCCTCACTCCCCTGCCAGGGCTGCCACCCCATCTCTCTGCTCCCTGGTCCAATGGCAGCCTCTCTGAGCTGGGGATCAGGCCAAGCACTGGATGGCGGCTGGAAAGTGAAGGGGAAGAGGCACCCTCAGTCCCTCGCCTGCTGTTTGTCAGACTCAATACACAGCGCATATTTATTCTGACCACCTTGTTTGGCTGTTCTAGGGTATTTTAAGCTTTAATTGCTGCTGGGCTATTTTGGTTAGGAACCATCTGCTCCAAGGAAGGGTTTTTTCCTCGCCTCTCCTCTTCCTTTTGTTAATGTCACACCAGCCCGGCGGGGCATCTCTGCTGTTACAGAAAGCAGACGGGGCCTGAAATGCATCCTCGGTGGGGGAAGGAGGGGAGGCACAGAGGCAAAGCGAGAGGGCAAGGGATTCCCTCTGTGAAGCTCTGCCAAGGGACTGGTCCATGCCAATTTCATAAGAACATAAGACCGGCCATACTGGGTCAGACCAAAGGTCCATCTAGCCTAGTATCTTGTCTGCTGACAGTGGTCCATACCAGATGCCCCAGAGAGAGGGAACACAACAGGTAATCCTCACGTGATCCCTCTCCTATCACCCACCTCCAGAGAAACAGAGGCTAAGGACACCATTTCTACCCATCCTGGCTAGTAGCCATTGATGGACCTAACCTCCATGGACCTAACCTAAAAGATCTATCCAGCTCTTTTTTGAACCCTGTTAAAGTCCTTGTCTTCACCACATCCTCTGGCAAGGAGTTCCACAGGTTGACTGTGTGCTGAGTGAAGAAAAACTTCCTTTTTTTGGTTTAAAACCTGCTGCCTATTCATTTCATTTGGTGACCCCTCATTCTCATATTGTGGGAATAAGTAAATAACTTTTCCTTTCCTGAGAGGTTCTCTGCATATTCAGGCAGTGAGACTCAAGGTCAGCCCCCCTTGTTCACAGCAATGGGCTCAGCCTCTCTGCAGACTCAGGCAGGCGCCGCTGCTTCTGCTGCGGCTCCCCTACCATGATGGGATCAGCTCAGGGCAGCTCCCCTCCTCTGCTCCGAGCAATGGGATCAGGCAGGAATCAGGCAGCTCCTCCTTTAGCCCAACCTGTCAAAGCCAGGGAAGGTGTCTAGTGGCACCTAAAGATCCCGGCTGCCAGTGGGGGTAGGCCAAGGCAATTGGGCCATGGCACACATCCCAGTGGCTCTGCCTCCCGCAGCCCAGCACCCTTTTCCCTCCAAGAGAGGCAGGGAGAGAAGCCAGAGGCCCCTGCAGCACAGAGCCTGCTCTCCAGAGGGTTTAGCAGGGCTGCATCACAGCAGGAATGTGACTATGGCTAAGGCACTGGCTTGAGACACAGGCCACCTGGGATCTATTCCTGGCTCTGCAGCTGCACTCTTGGGTGACCTTGGGCAAGTCCCCTCCCGTGCCTCAGTTTCCCCTTTATCTTTTCCGACTGTGAGCTCCCTGGGTCAAGAGGTGTGCCTCTCGTTGTGCATCTGGGCAGCACGTAGCACTGTAGGACCCTGATTTGAACAGAGATGCTCTTGTGATTCTAGTTTTCATAAATTCATGTGGGTGGCTCTAAGCTCCAGACCATGCTAGAGGAGACCCAACCCCCTTTTGCCCCAGGCAAGATTTCAGAAACCAAGTCTCCAGATGCCCTTCTTGAAAAGCCTGGTGTGTACCCCACCACTGTCTTCTGCTGCGTGGAGTCACAGCTGCCTTATGTCAGTTCATAGCCCCTATACTGCACATGGGTGGCCCACTGGTATTTAAGCAGGTGAGAGCTGACTGAGAGGAGGGCTGGGCTAACTTAAGGGCGACTGCCAACTGGCTGTTTTAGGGAAGGAGGGATGGGGAAAGGGGTCCTGCCAGGAAGGAACAGGATGCTGGACAGAATTCAAGCTCCGTGCCGCAGCCTGGATCGTCTCCTGAGCGCAGCTGCCTGGGCCTCTTGCCCATGGAGTTAGAGAACTGAGCAGGCCTTTCACAGGGGTTTGTCTCTGGCTGGCAACTCCCCCCCATGCCCAAGGCTGATGGAGAATGTGATGGGGCCAGGCTGGGGCGGTGTATATGGGATTTAATCTCCAGTGCAGCATTTCATTTAATTTCATTTAATCTAATCTGCAATGCAGAATGCGCTTAGATGCAGAAGGATGGGGGAGGGTGCAGAAGGAAGTGGACCCCAGATGACCCCCTCCCCCCCACCTCTAACCCACTAGACCCCACTTCCCTCCCAGATCTGGGGGTCATGAGTCTGTCTCCTCACTTGCACTAACTACTGGCTGCCATTCCCTTCCTGGAGGCAGGCAGAGACACCCCAGCTAATAACCGGTGCAGTGGGGGTGGATTTGTACAGTGGGTCCAGGAGAGGGTGGACCCCACCTCTGTTTGTGAGGGGGGCTTGTTGGTAGCATCTGTGATGTAATGCCAAAGGGAGGAGATGGAGGGGAAGGAGGAGGGGCTGCTCTAATTCCCTTCCCCCTCCGAGAGCTCATTCAGAAAGGGGAAAGGGCAGATTTCCTTCCTCTTCCCGATCAATAACAATCGGGCTTCCGAGACCAGACGGCTTATCATCCGCCACCAAACAATGCCAACATCATATGCCTCCTAGTGCCTGCCCCAGCTGCCTGCCCCACATCCCCTGTCGTGCTGCCCCTGCCCACGCGGTTTATCATCCCAGCACAATCCATCTCTCATGGTCCCTGTACTGGGGTGTGGGACATTCAGAGCAGCCCTCTGCCATGAGCAAACAGTTCCTGTGGCAGGCTGTATGGTCTAATGGATAGAGCCTTGGACGGGGAGGCAGCGCTGGGTTCTTTTCCCAGTTTAGCTGGTGACCTCGGGCAAGTCTCATCCGCCGCTCTGTGCCTCAGTTTCCCCTCCCACCCTGGCTTATTGAAATCACAAGCCCTTTGGAGGCAGGGGCTGTGTGCGGGTTTGTTCAGCACCAGGCCCCAAGGCAGGTTCGCAGGTCAGGCCCGTAGATATAGGTAGTGATAACCCATGCCAGACCTTCCCTCATAGCATACATCAGTGCTGATGCTAGAACCCCTATGGGCTGCCTCCCCGCCTTGCAGGAGAAGAGTAAAGGGCTTAAACCAAGAAAGGGGAAGCTGGATGGGGAGGTGACTCATGCCTCAGGCACTGCTGGGCCCCCCAGTGGTGATAAGGGCAAGATAAAACTGCGCTCACTGAGTTCAGAAGCTCCCATTGTACAGATGGGGAAACTGAGGTAGACAGCGATACCGTGACTTGTCCAAGGTCGCCAAGCAGGGTCGGCCATAAAACCCAACCTCCATCCCTGGGCAGGGAAAGGTGCCGCTGACCAGAGAGCTTAGCCCCACAGGGCTCAGCGTGCAAGATCTCTGCATACCGGGGTTGCCTGGCCCCTCCTTCCCCAAGTCAGGCCTGGGCCTTTTGCTGCTCTGGGCTGCTCCTTGGGATTCCTTTCTGAGCCAGGTACTGAGGTGCTAGGGAATCTTAGACAGGCAAAGCACCTCGGGCGCACGTTTCCCATGGGAGAGACTGGAGGGGACCTGCCAGCCCAGCTCCAGCAAGGACCTGCCTGTTTACTTGCGGATGGCCCAGCTTTGCAGTATAGTGACGGGTCCCACATGCTGCAACACAGACAGGTGAGGAAGAGTGGGAACTAGTGGTTAGAGAGGTGGTGGGAGGACTGGGCATCAGGACTCCTGGGAGGAAGAAAGGAAGTGGGAGCTAATGGTTAGAGCAGGGGTAGGGATTGGGCATCAGGACTCCTGGGAGGAAGGAAGTGGGAGCTAATGGTTAGAGCAGGGTGGGAGGACTGGGCTTCAGGACTCCTGAGAGGAAGGAAGTGGGAGCTAATGGTTAGAACAGGGGTAGGGACTGGGCGTCGGGATTCCTGGGTTCTTCTCCCAGCTGGGCCCAATGGCAGCCATAGGGCTGGTCCTCTGATTTAGGTGCTGACCTTGGATCCCAAAGTGCTTAACAAACTTTCAGGCTAGGAAATGCTCGCTGGGAAGCTCCAGGCCCCCTGGGTTCTTCGCTCAGCTCTTCCCCAGACCACGCAAGCCACCCAGCACAAGGGAAGCTGCTCTTAACCAAACCCCGCCCTCGCCTTCCACTGCCAGTTCCCCTTCTCCCAAATAATAAAACAAAAGCCGCTCATGGCGGAGTGTTAATAACCCTCCAATTTGAATAACTGAATAATTCAAGGGGCTTCTGGCAAGCTCTGCCTCTAATCATCTCCCTCCCTGTGAAGATCTGGAGTGCGACGAGCGAGCTTTGCCTCCCGCATTGCAAACTGGCAGCAGATGGACCGAGAAGCCGGCCCTTGTGGTGACTCCGCTTGCTGCTGCGCTGGAGCTGTTTGGGAGTTGATTGCAGGCGAAAGAGGCTGGATGGAAACCACCCACCCGACCCTGGGGTCCAGACTCCTCTATTCCTCCCCCGAGAACGGGGACAGCCCAAAACCCCACCCCACCCCCAGTCACCCCAGTGTCCAAGGTCCGTCCATCCAGTACGTGGTCAGTTCTCAAGCAGGGAGTGCAATTCACGTTGTTGTCCTGAGGGCACCTGTCCTGTTGGGTGCTAAGACCCCCCCAATAAGTAGACAAGAAAACTAGTTACAGGTACCTTGGCCTGAGCACTAGTTACAGGTACCCGTTGGGCCTGAGAAATGAACCTCTTTTCAGGGCCCTGCAGGTCCCGTCTGTTAGGAGGAGAATTTTGATGATGGAGGCAGGTATGTCCTTCAAGCCATCCTCATTACATACAAGGAATGTACTAAGGATGTTAACTAGCGATTAATTTACGAGTCGAGTAGTCGATGGAATTTCCATTGACTACTCGACTAGCCGATAGGCACTTCCGCATTCTTCCTTTGAAATGTACAAGAGTTCCCAGCGGGGATTCAGAGTATCCCGCTGACCCCAGGCTCCATGCGGTGCTGCTGCTTTGAAATGCCATGCAGAGCCAGGATCATGATCCTGGGCTCCACGTGGCATTTCTGCAGAACCCAGGGTCAGCTGGAGACTCCTGGAGCCAGGGTTCAGCTGTGTGGCGCTGCCCCTTTGAAATGCCGCCACGGCGTTTCAAAGCGGCAGTGCTGAAGTACCCCCCGTTCCTCCCACCCTTTGCTGCCTCTGTCTGATAGAGGCAGCAAGGGAGGGAAGCGACTAGTCGACTTGTCTAGCAAATGCTTATCAGATTATCAACTAGGGTATGTCTAGACTACAGGTTTTTTTTTAAAAAAGTGGCCTTTTTTCAAAAAAGCTTCCCCTGCATCTAGACTGCTGCCATGTTCTTTCAAAAGTGAATTGAAAGAACGCAGCAGGTTTTTTGACTGTGGAAAACCACCTTTTACAAGGAATAACGCCTTTTTTCGAAAGCGCTCTTTAGAAAAAAGGCGCTATGTAATGCAAACTCTGCTTTTTCGAAAGAGAGCATCCAGACTGCCTCGGTGCTGTCTTTCGAAAAAGCAGATTGCTTTTTCGAAAGTACTGGTTGTAGTCTAGATGCTCTTTTTTGAAAGAGGGTTTTTAGAAAGTATCTTTTGAAAAAGCCTCTTCGAAAGATGCTTGCAGTCTAGACGTAGCCCTAGTTGACTAGTCCTTAAGGGTATGTCTACACTAGCCCCCTAGTTCGAACTAGGGTGGCTAATGTAGGCATTCGAACTTGCAAATGAAGCCCAGGATTTAAATATCCTGGGCTTCATTTGCATGTTCCCGGGCGGGCGCCATTTTTAAATGCCCCGTAGTTCGAACAGACTGCCCGCGGCTACACGCGGCAGTCAGAAGTTAATCTGAACTAAGTCCTTAGTTTGGATTAACTGCTACTTCTCCTGCAATGAGATGTAACAGTTAATCTGAACTAAGGACTTCGTTCGGATTAACTTCTGACTGCCACGTGTAGCCGCAGGCAGTCAGTTCGAACTACAGTGCATTTAAAAATGGCGCCCGCCCGGGAACATGCAAATGAAGCCCAGGATATTTAAATCCTGGGCTTCATTTGCAAGTTCGAATGCCTACATTAGCCACCCTAGTTCAAATTAGGGGGCTAATGTAGACATACCCTAACAGCCTTAGCATGCGCATCAAGTCCTGGTTCCCTGGACACAGGTAAAATCAAACAGGTGATTATTTCTTTGCTAACAATTCCTAGTCTCTGCTCAGCCAGCACTTTGCCCAAAAAGTGCTCCCTCTGTTTCTGTCTCTCTCAGCTTTTTCTCAAGGCCGTGCTTTCTCCTTGGCTTTCCACTGCCTTCTCTCACTAGTTCCTTCTCCCATGCACAATCAAATCAATCCCTCTCCCCTGCATTTCTTACCAGACTCCTTGGACTGCAGGTCCCAGTCACTGACCAAGCTTCAGTGTGCGGATGGGGGTGGCTTTCTACTGCTTCAGCTATCACTAAGCAAAGGGGAATTTAATCTCCCTCACTTTGCCTCAAGTGGAAGGTGCTCATCAGACCCAACAGCTTTGAGGGGGGTGGTTTGATTGCTCATAGATCAAAGACACACCTCTGAGGAACTGCCCAAACACCCACCTAACAATTGGAACTGGACAACTAGAAAGGAAAAGTACCAGAGACACCTTACCAGTCACCTCAGTGGATCGCTCCCTTTTGGGCATACATAGTACTTTCTACCCGAGAACGGCAACTAGCCCCGTGAACTGCTTTCCAAGGGATATCCAGAGTATTTTTTTATTTAAAGCCCCATCTCCTGGAGTCATGTGAATCACAGCATTCACAAACAAATTGGCTGCGTCTAGACTGGCATGATTTTGCGGAAATACTTTTAAAGGAAAAGTTTTTCCATTAAAAGTATTTCCGCAAAAGAGCATCTAGATTGGCACAGATGCTTTTGCGCAAAAAGTGCTTTTGTGCAAAAGCATCCATGGCCAGTATAGATGCGATTTTTGCGCAAGAAAGCTCCGGCGGCCATTTTCACCATCAGGGCTTTCTTACGCAAAAAATTCCTTCCCTGTCTACACTGGCCCTCTTGCGCAAGAACACTTGCGCAAGAGGGCTTTTTCCCGAGTGGGAGTGTCAAAGTATTTGCGCAAGAACACTGACAATCTTACATTAGGTCGTCAGTGTTCTTGCACAAATTCAAGCACCCAGTGTAGACAGCTGGCAAGTTTTTGCGCAAAAGCAGCCACTTTTGCGCAAAATCTTGCCAGTCTAGATGCACCCATTAAGTTTCTAGACCTAAAGAAAAGTTTGAGAATGTGACGTGTAAAAAGCTCAAAAGGCAGAAGGTGAATGTAAAAGGGTCCCCTGATATATTAGGTTTTAAAATTTCATGACTTCTAAGGCGGTTTTGGGATTTGAGGGGGATCTGCTGCTCAGTTTTGGAGAGTTTGGGGGTTGGTAAAACGGGCTGGCATGGGTCCTACTTCGCTTGGAGACTTTAACGATGCAGATTTCTTCTCTGCACGGCAATACTCTGAATTCAACAGCAAGAAACAGGACTCTCCGAGGCTGTGAAAATGGGCCATCTGCCTTTGAAAAAATGTTCTGCCTGGTGGGGGCGGGGGCAGTATAGCCTAGTGGATAGAACATGGGAGACCTGGGTTCCATTCCTGGCTCTGCAACTCTCATGGCAACCTTGGGCAAGTGGATTTTCTGCCACTGACAGCTTTTAAATCTGGTTTCCTAAAAGATCTCCCATAGGGATTATTTGGGGGCAAGTCTATGGCCTGTGTTATATGGGAGGGCAGTCTGGATTATTACGATGGACCCTTCCAGGGCTTTGGAGTCTATAAATAAGTCGCTTTCCCTGCCCCGTGCCTCAGTTTCCCTTTTTTTCTAAAGCAGTTGTTATGTATTATTAATTGTTATTATTATTATTCCGCCAGTGCGAGCGGAACCCTGGGGGAGCTCCCTCCCAGAGTTAACATATTAGACCAAGCAAAGCCCGGAGCTGTTTGCTTCTCTGTGAAGATGGGAAATAAAAAAAACACAAGCGTGCTCAGCTCCCCGGGCCCGAGATGTGTAACTTACCAAAATTACACAGCACCCACTGCATGCTCCAGGCCAGGGCTTGTTTATTTTCTCTTTGTACTAAATGCCAGTGCTCTGCCTTATCTGCCAAGGAAGGAGGGATGGGAATGAAAGAGGCTTCTTACAGCATCTGATGGACTGCATTAAAGAGGGAGCTGCTGGAGATCAGTAGGGAAATTACATTAGATTAGATCAGCTGCCCCGAGATGCTGCGAAAGGAGCTCATCAAACGCTGGAGCAGGGAGAATGGTGAGGAGGGCCTGGGTGGCCATGGGGTCAGGGCTGCGGCGTTATTGACTCTGTCCATTTGGGCAGCTCTGCCAAAGCCCGGCAGCTCTCAAGCAAGATCCGGCCAGGAAGAGGTATCACTAACCACCCTGGTCTTCTTAGATTTACTTACTCCTGCAGCAGCACCCGGGCCTGGACTAGACAACTTCTGGAGGGGCCTTCCAGCCTCTGTGATTCACTTCCACGGCAGAATCATAAATCCAGTCCACAAGGGCTGGGGAATGGGAGAAGGAGGGTGCCCGTATGGGGCAGGGCTGGTTAGTATCAGTGCTGCATGGTTCTGTGGGGAAGGTGCTAGGCTGGGGTCAACAGACTTGTGTTTGAGTTGTTGTGCGGCCACTCTGCCCTTAGGCAAGTTGCTGTGCCTCAGTTTCCCTGATGATCTGCCCTTGGGTGTGTTTTGGTGCCTCAGTTTCCCTGATACTCTACCCAGGGTAATTTTCGGTGCTTCAGTTTTTCCTGATACTCTGCCCTCGAGTGAGTTTCTCTGCCTTCGTTTCCCTGATACTCTGCCCTGGGAGAGTTTCTCTGCCTCATTTTCCCTGATGCTCTGCCCCTGGGTGTGTTTTGGTGCCTCAGTTTCCCTGATACTCTGCCCAGGGTAATTTTCGGTGCTTCATTTTTTCCAGATACTCTGCCCTGGGAGAGTTTCTCTGCCTCAGTTTCCCTGATGCTCTGCCTGGGGTAACTTTCAGTGCTTCATTTTTTCCTGATACTCTGCCCTTGAGTGAGTTTCTCTGATATCTGCCCCAGGCTGAAGACCCGTGACTCTTTTTCCCTGATAACATGCTCCTGCATGAGTTTCTGTACCTCAGTTTCCCTGATACTCTGCCCTGGGGTGAGGTTCCGTGCCTTAGTTCCCCCTTGCATGCTTTTCTTTAGATAGTGAACTGGCGCGTGGGTGTCATTGTATTGAGGGAGCAGAGGTTTGTTTCGGTTTTTTAATGATGTGCCAAGGTGCCCCTGGGAATTCCCAGCCTTTAACAGTCCAGTCTGCACAAGTGCCTTGCTTGTGCCCACAAGTGAAATGAGTTTGGTGGGTCTTACCCAAACTAGTACCCTTGGGGGTTTGCCAGAGACCATCACTTCTACTGGTCCACACACTGAAGTACCCCCCCACACCCACACCCACCAACCACAATGCCTCTATCCTTGCAGCATCTCTGGTGAGCCAGGGAAATAGAATCCTACAACACTACAACTGGAAGGGACCTTGAGAGATCATCACATCCAGACCCCTGCCCTGACGGCAGGACCAAGCCCCACCTAGATCATCCCTGACAGATGTCTGTCTAGCATCACCCCCCTGGCATGGATGGGGAACCGAGTTGCTTTTAATTGGGGGTGCTGAGCACTGCAGAAAAGCTGTTTGAATGGGGGTGGAGGGGTAGGAGCTGAGAGGCAGGACGCCTGAGATCTAATCTAAGCTGTGGGAGGGAAGAGGAGTCTAGTGGTTAGAGTGAGGGGGACTCGATGTCAGGACTCCTGGTTTTTTCCTCCAGTATCGCCAACCCCACCTCTTTGAAAACCTCCAGGTTCTACTGAACAATCAACTCTGGGTTCTGTCTATTCGCCCTCCACATCCAGAGCCTTTATGGGTCACTTCCTCAGGCTTTTCATCCCACCGCGGCGGGCTAGGGACTTCCTCTTCTTTTCATGGAAGCTGAGAGCCACCGTACAACGCCGAGACTTGATGGGGCAGAACCCCCACAGCTGGCCAGCGCTGGAATCTCCCCCCAGCTCCGGCCCCGACTGCCTTGAGCATCATTCTTCTCACCTGGAAGCCCCCAGATCCGGGGAGCACCCCAAAGCACTGCACTGACAGGGCTGGAGCTGAAGGGACCCCAGGGGAGCTGTGTCCCCAATACGCCTCCCTGTCCCTTTGGGACCTCAGCATCCCTCCCCTCGTGCAGGAGTCAGTCAGGGCTAATTCCACCAGGGGCACAGCTGTAAACCCAGCAGGAGAGGAGAATCGATCCCACTAACTACAACCCTCGCGCCTTTCCCAGCCCCCACATTCCCCCCCCCAAGCACTCAGTCCGGTGGGAGGGCACATGCTGCTTTATTAAAGCCCCGGTAGCTATAATTTCTCATAAGGCGTGTTTGATAAATTCCTGTCTTAGGCCCTGCTTTCATTTTCCGCGCTGGGCCCCAAGGGGTGGGGGGGAGAGGCGCTTATTAAAATGCAAATCAACCTGACATTCAGCTGGAAACCCTTGGCCCCCTCCCCTGCCGGATCGGACACCCAGGCAAAGTGCCCAGCCAGCTGGTATGAGGGGCCCCATGCCACGCCAGGCTGGCCATCCGCCCCGCTCCCCGCTGCCAGCGTGGCTGGCAAGGAAGCAGGTGGTGTCTGCTCCCGGGGCCAAGGCGGAGATGCAGCAGATGCAGGGAACACGAGTCCCGTACCGGCTGTGCTGCATCGGAGCCTGACCCCCACTCCCCACCACCCTCCTGACTCGGTCACAGTACAGGGCCTTCCCCAGCTGCACAGAGGGCTGGTTTCCCTGGTCTTCCTCAGGGAACGTTTCTAACCCCGGTCCCTTCCTAGGCTGCTCCTCTGGCTTGAAAGCTCCACCTGTCTCGGCTTGCCAAAGCTCTGCCCCTTGCAACCGGCCAGGGATGGATGCTGGGTGGCTTGGGAGGTCTTCCTACACTCACTGTTTTGTCCCCAGACTCAGGCTGGCCCCTGCTGTTCTCTCTGCCTGGAGACGTCCCACCCATAGGCGCCGACTCCATAGGCGCTCCAGGCTCAGCGCCCACTGGTGGGCCTCATGAATCAGCTTCTCCCCCTTCCCCTCCAGCACCTCCTTCCCATCAGGGCTCAGCTGTTCAGGGGGCAGGAGGTTATGGGGGGTGGAACAGGGCAGGAAGAGCCAGGGAAGGGGGTCAGGGTGGAGTGGGGGGTAGAGCCTGGGGAGGGAGGTCGAGTTCCCCCGGGGAAATGAGCCAGTCAACCCCTGTGTCCCCACCCGGGGATTTCCCTACACCCCCCATGGGGGTGTATACCCCCCCGAATTTCCCCAACACCCCCCCAGTTTTGTGAACTATGGTGCCATACAGCCCACCTTCACGGTGTTACCCCTCATCAGCCCTGACACCCCCCCTTGTAAATTCGAACACCCTCCCTAATTTCAATTCCTGGGGAGGCTACCGCAGGGCCACCCCTGCTGATTCATTATTCAGTGGGGCTTCTGTGGGCTTTGGCCACACTCTGCAGCAGGCAGGTTTACACTACCACCGTGCATTGGTGCTGAGGGCACCCCAAGGCGATGGGAGAGAGCTCCCCCACCGGCTTGATTTTGCCCCCCCTGCCACAAGGTGACAGTGTTTCTGCCCACCATCCCACCCACCCCGCACTCTCTACACGCAAGATGGGAGGTCGGGAGAACTGTGTCGCCAGGGTGGGGGGGTTTTCACTCCCCTGCCCGACATTGCAATGTCGCAGTATGTGCGAAGCAGAGACCTGGCCTGAGGTTCCCAGGAGACGGGTAGCCACTGCCTTGCCGCCTGTCAGGAGAAGACCGGTTTTTCCCTTTGCTTGGTCACAGACTTGACAGCGTAATGCTGCTGCGTAGCTATGACCCCTCGTGCAGCATGAGTGCAGCCATGACACGAGGATGCCAATCGCTCGGTGGGGCACGAGCGCTCACCAAAGCCCTTGTTACGTTTTTCCAATCCAGCCACAAGCTGCTGAGTCAATTTGTGGGTCAGATCCCCCGTGACAGACTCTGTCCTGCCTCACTGGGCTGATGGCTTTGTTTCCCTTTTATGTAAATGTGCCTTTATGATCTTCGCCTCAGGCCCCGGCGGGTCAGACAAACAAGTGTCCAGTCCTTTGTCTGGGGCAGGTTGGGCCATTGGGTCGGGTCACCCCTCGCATTGCTCGCCAAACCCATTTCCAGAACATTCTGCTTGCTCTGGTCCATACCCTTCATACAGACGTCACCCCAGGCTATTAAGAATCAGTGGGTATGTCTACACTACAGCACTAATTCGAACTAACTTAATTCGAATTAGTTAATTCGAACTAAGCTAATTCGAACTAGTGCATCTAGACCTAAAAACTCATTCAAATTAGCGTTTTGCTAATTCGAACTAGCATGTCCACATTGAGTGGACCCTGAACCGAAGTTAAGGCTGGCCGGAACCAGGACTTAGAGCGTGGAGCTGCTGCCTCAGGCTAGCCAAGGGCTGTGCTTAAAGGGACCCGAGCCCCCACCCCGGACAGACAGTTCTCAGGGTTCCCCGCTTGTTTCTCTATCCCAATGAGGGACAGCAAAGCAGTCCTGTCTTGGAGTGCCCTGAGTGCCCACACTCGGCACATCACAGCACTTGGCCATCAGCCCGGCTGCACTTGCCGCAGGCTGCCATACGGGGGTGTCAATCGGGGGGCTGTCAGGATCCAGGAGGCCCTGCAGGAGAGCTTCCACCCCGAGGAGCCCGCAGAGACACCCCAGTCCTCCCCATCAGGGGCTCATGCCCCATTCCTCCCTCACCTCCTTCCACTTACTCCTCCCTAGCCCCCCTTCCTGATGTAAAAAATAAAGGACACGTGTTCAAAAATAGAAACTCTCTTTATTTAACAAAACTGGGGGTGGGGGGATTAACCTCTGGGGAGACTGGGAAAAGGAGGTGGGAGAGGGGAAGAGAGAGGGTGGGAGAGGGGAGGAGGGAGCTGGAAGGGGGAAGCCAGGGGAAGAAGGAGGAGGGGAAGTATAAGACTATGGTACGCCATATCTTCAGTATTGTGTAGAGATGTGGTCTCCTCACCTCACAAAAGATATTTTGGCCTTGGAAAGGGTTCAGAAAAGGACAACTACAATGATTAGGGGTTTGGAACAGGTCCCATATGAAGAGAGGCTAAAGAGACTGGGACTTTTCAGCTTAGAAAAGAGGAGACTGAGGGGGGATACAATTAGAGGTATATAAAATCATGAGTGGTGTGGAGAGGGTGCATAAAGAAAAGTTCTTCATTAGTTCCCATAATAGAAGGGCTAGAGGACACCAAATGAAATGAATGGGTAGCAGGCTTCAAACTAATAAAAGAAAGTTATTCTTCACAAAGCAAATAGTCAACCTGTGGAACTCCTTGCCACAGGAGGCTGTGAAGGCTAGAACTATAACAGAGTTTAAAGAGAAGTTAGATAAAGTCATGGAGGTTGGGTCCATGGAATGCTATTAGCCAGGGGGTAGGAACGGTGTCCCTGGCCTCTGTTTGTGGAAGGCTGGAGATGGATGGCATGAGACAAATCTCTTGGTCATTGTCTTCGGTCCATCCCCTCCGGGGTACCTGGTGCTGGCCGCTGTCGGCAGACAGGCTACTGGGCTAGATGAACCTTCGGTCTGACCCAGTACGGCCGTTCTTATGTTCTTATGTTCTAAGCTCAGGGCTCAGGGTCGGGGGTCTCACTGGACCAACTTGATTTTCATGCAAACCTGCTCCTGGGTTCGCATGTGGCCTTTGGTGGCCAGGCTGGCAGCTATCCTGCCCTAGACGGCCTCATTCCTGTGCCTAGTGCGGAGGTCGTGGACGTTGGAGGTCTCCTCCCAAACCTCGATGAGGTCCACGATCTCCACACTAGACCAGGCAGGCGCCCGCCTCTTGTGGCCCCGGGCAGGCTCCTGGGAGCCGCCAGCCTGGTCCTGGGAAGAGGCGGAGGGCTGGGTGGCAGCGGGTGGCTGGCTCATGCCATGCCAGGTGCAGGGTCTGCTGGCTGGGTGCTGGCAGGCTTGCACCTGGCACGGGCACTGTAGCCAGACGGTGCCCCTTTAAGGGCTCCGGGGCCAGGAGGGGGGCAGAAGAGTTTCCCTGGCTTGGCCCAGAGTGGCCACCAGGGCAAGCTGGGAAGGGCTAGCCTCCAACTAGTTCGAATTAAGTGGCTACACAGCCCTTAATTCGAACTACTTAATTCGAACTAGGCGTTAGTCCTCGTAGAATGAGGTTTACCTAGTTCGAATTAAGCGCTCCGCTAGTTCGAATTAAGTTCGAACTAGCGGTTTGCATGTGTAGCACCTATGAAAGTTAATTCGAACTAACAGCTGTTAGTTCGAATTAACTTTGTAGTGTAGACATACCCAGTGAGCTCTGATGCTAGGTTACGGGCCACCTTTTGGGGCCACGTCATGACAACGGCACGTTGGGTGCAGTGAGTGCGTCAGGCCTCAGTGAGCCTGTGGCCCAGTTCCCTCTGACAACGCATGGCACTGGCAGGCAGCCCCACAGGCCAGCCCAGCCAGGTGTGGGGGGAGGGCTCTCCCAGGGGAGGAGACCAGCGGCACACTCCCCGGCACAAGCCAGCGCCACGCTCTGGCACCCAAACAGCTGCTCAGAGGGAGCGGGTGCCAATCTAACCCTGGGTGCAAAAGAGTGTGAACCCCAACAAGTCACAGCCATGGAGCGTGGGCCCCACATGGCAAGTCAGGGAAGGAGGATTGGGGACCATAGAAACCTCCCTACTGTGGCCCTGCAAAGCCAGCCAGCTCAGGGGCAGGGCAGAGGGTGAGAGCCACCAGATGTGGGGAGAGAGACAGAGGTCTGCATGACAGGCAGCAGGGAGGGGTGTGGGGCCTAGTGGGTTAGCACCAGGGCCTGTGAGCCTGGACTCCTGGGTTCTACCCCAGCCCTAGGAGGGGAGTGGGGTGCAGTGAGTTAGAACCCAGGAGTCCCAGGGACTGGTGCTATCCCCAGCAAAGCAAGTGGGGTCTAGTGGTTAGGACAAGGAGGGGTAGAGAGGTGACCGGGAACCAGGCCTCAAGAATTCTCTAGCTGTCAGCTGATGGCTGGGGCTGTGTGTGTGTGTGTGTGTGAGCCCTATTAAACACCCAAGTCTTCAACTGTTAGGACAGGGTCCCTTTGAAGTGGGCAGCCTAGGGGAGGCTGATGTGTGCCCCAAAGTCTGCAGGAAGAACTTGTGTCTTTGACTGCTAGGATGCAAGGTCCCTTCACAGCAGGCAACCAAGGGAGGCTGATAGGTGCCCCAAGGGTCTGCCCTGTGGAGGCAGCAGAGCCCAGACCTCACTGTGTCTACCCCTTTGACTGGCTAGAGTTCTTTTAATTGTGTCTGGTTCTGTTACAGCAACAGGAGGAGTCAGGTTAAAGCTTAAACAGTTACAGGTTTATTAAAGAGACTTATAAAGCATGTGGTTACAGTGGCTATTGTTCTATTTCTTAACTGCTAGCAAATACAGATCTTAAAATGGTTACAAAGGAAAAAGGAAGATAGAAAGTAATAGTACCAAGTGACAGCTTAATCTTTAAAGAGCTCTAATTTTATGCATGCACTGAGACAAAGGACACATACAGGTACAATTTTTACCCCCTTCTGCGTCTCTCGATTCCAGCGTGTCAGGCCAGGATCGGTCACACACTACCCCGGCCATCGGCTGACACTAGCCCAGGCTTTACCAGTCCCTCCTGTGAGTCACACTGCAGCTTGGTGCCTCAGTTTCCCCAATGGGCATGATGACCCTGTCCTGTGTCAGAGTCCCTGGTGCCAGGCGAAGGCCCCATTGAGGGGATGTTCCCTGCTTGCAGCCAGGTGCCTGCTGATAAGTTTAGGCAGGGGGAACACCAAGCCATCAGCCTCCCTAGCACTGAATCCAGAGCACCACAGACCCCCAGGTGTGAACCGAACGGCCATTCGGAGCTGGCTCGGGCCCATTTTCATTCTTTCAGACTCACTTGCCCCAGCTCCAAAAAGTTCCCAGCCAGGCTCTTTCCCCTGACCATCGGCGAGCTCTCCTTCCCCCAAGCTTCCAAAGCAGCCCTCAGCTCACTCCTTGCTCTGTCAGGGGCGGAGGGGGCACCCTGCATACTCGCCCCACGTCGGGGCCCAGATGCTTTGGATGGAAGAGGCCAAGCCAGGAAGAGCTGGACAGAGCCGTTCCCTCTGTGTTGCTCACGCACCTCTTTCTTCAAGAAAAAACTTTACACAACGAATTGTCCGGCAGCACCTTAGAGTCAAACTAAAAGGCTACGTCTACACTGGTGGCTTCTTGCGCAAGAACAGCTGTTCTTGCGCAAAAACTTGCCGGGTGCCTACACTGCACGCACGTTCTTGTGCAAGTAAATTTACAGTATAGCGTCGGAAAACAGGGCTTCTTCCGGAAGAGTTATTCCTCTCCCCACAAGGAATAAGCCCTCTTGTGCAAGAGGGCAGTATGGACAGGCAACATGAATTTCTTGCACAAGAAACCCCTATGGCTAAAATGGCCATCAGAGCTTTCTTGCACAAGAGAGCGTCCACACTGCCATAGACGCTCTTGCGCAAAAGCACCTCTCTTGCGCAAAAACACATGCCAGTGTAGACGCGCTCTTGTGGAAGACTTTTTGTGTAAGAACTCTTCCGCAAAACAGTTCTCGAGCAAGAAGCTGCCAGTGTAGAAGTAGCCAAAGTGTAGACGGTCTCATGAGCCTTTTTGTTTGACTCAAAGGCTATGTCTAGACTACAAAGGTAAGTCGGAACAAGATATGCAAATGGTGAACCGCAATCTGAGTATCTTTTTCCGCTTTTCTGTTGAAAGAGGTTTTTCTGACATTTGGCGCATCTGTACAGCGCCAAATTTCAGAAAAACCTGCTCTTTCAACACATCCTTTATGCCTCGTAGAACGAGGTTTACAGGGATGGCGAAAGAACACGTCTGCTTTTCCAAAAAAATTCTCAGAAAATCGGACGCATTCTTTGGACACAGCATTGCCTTTTCCGGTATCCCGGAAAAGCGCTGCAGTCTAGATGTAGCCTAAGATGATGCCGGACTACTTGTTGTTTTTGAAGTTTTTTCAGTTACAGACTAACATAGCTACCCCCTCTGAATCTTTCTTCCAGGGCTTCAAGCAAAAAGCCTTTTAGCTTTCCAATCCCGTCTCCTCTGAGGCTGTTTTTGCCCATCTCCCAGCTAGCAACAGAGCCTGGAAAATGCCAGATGGGAGAGGGGGGAAAAATAGACTAAAAATAAAGAGATCTGGGGGGGGGTTTAATCGTTTTCCCATCTGGATGCATTTTACCTTTTTTCTCTCTCGCTCTCTCTTCCCCTTCCTAGACTCCAGTGAAAAAAAACAAAACAGCGGGAGGCAGGTTCTGATTGGTCGACTGCAAGGCGGACGTGCCGGGGAATGCTTCCTTGCAGGAGATATTTGCGTGCTGCTCCTGGGGCGTGCAAAACAAGTGCTGGGGACGCCTTGTGCAGGTGTTGGGCAAAGCGGACTTACTTTTACGGTGCTATGCAAGAGCCTGGAGCCCTCCCCTGCTGAATCTCCCAAACAGCCCTGCTTTACAGCTGGGGAAACTGAGGCACAATCTGACTTGGCCAGGGTCAGGCAGCAAGGGCTGGGAATAGAATCTAAGGGGGTTTGGGGCACTGGATTCTCTGAGATGCACCACAGGAGTCCTGGCCCTTTCGGAAAGAGTCTGGATCAGCTAGTGATTCTTACCAACTACCAGGGCTGAGACCAGAGCTCTGACCATGGCCTCCAGGCAGACAGTGCCTGGCCAGACTGCTGGTGTCCACATCAGGGACCGAACTGAGACAGACACCTGGCTCTGCCACTGACCTGCAGCATGACCCTGAGCAAGCACGTGCCTCAGTTTCTCCTCTACCTTTTCTGTACTCAGACCATGAGCTTACTTGGGCAGGCACTGTCTCTCCCCTCTGTCTGTGTAGCACCTGGTGCCAGGGGGCCCTGCTCTCAGCTGGATGCCAGTGGGATTCACAAGAAGATGGTGTTGTGGAAGCCCCATTTCTGAGCCCTCCTCAGGAGCTCAGACGCCCCCAGGCTGCAGAGAAAAGCTGGGAAATGCGACTGGGACTGATCTGGACCCATGCGGCCAAGCCGCAAACCCTCACAGGGACTGGCTTTGAAAATCCCCTGGGTTTTCAGCCAATCCCGGGATTCTGAGGGGGCCCAGCTGGGCCTAGTTTGGGCTCACATGCCTCAAGGGGGGAAAACTGACCAGAATCCTCTCCAATAGCTCCCCATGGGGTGGCCCTTGTTCTGGTGCAGGAATCCCCAAACATGTCCGCCCGAGGGGCTGTGGAGGAACGTTTTGGGGAGGGTGGCAGGGCCTGGGCCTCCTGCCCCACTCCATTCCTGCCACCAGCCCCAGCTCCTGGCTCTAGGGTTGCCAGATACTTTCACAAAAAATCCCAAACATGGTGGGAAAAAAATTGGTTGGGGGGGGGGAAAAAAAGGTTGCTGCACCTTTAAATCCCCGCACTCCCCCCACCCCTGCCAAAAAATGTCCCCGCCAGCTTTCTGTCCGAGAAAAACAGAAAATACCAGTATTTTACATGTCTGGTATTTTCTGTGTTTTTTTACTGGACAGGGGCCACAAATACTGGGCTGTCCAGGTGAAAACCAGACACCTGGCAACCCTACCTGGCTCCCAACTATGGCCTGGCTCACTCCATTTCCCACCGTGGTCCCAGACCTGCCCCTAGCTGAGGCCCCAGCCTCAGGACCCTTATCCCTGCTTGTTCCCCTCCTCCCCCCTCTGGGGCATGGACAGGTCATGGGGCCTGTCCCTGAAGAGTCTGGGGACCACTCTTCGAGAGCTTACAATTCCCCCCATCCAGATTCACTTCCCCACAACTTCGCCCTATGAGAACGGGTGTGGTTCCTAGCGTAGGCCTCACACAGCAAAGGACAGCGTGAAGGAGGACAAGGAGATCGCTTGGTGACTATTTTCCATGCATGTGTGGAATAATTTTTGTAATGTGCACATGGGCACCATGAGGAGAAACAAAAACCTAGCTGGGGGCACGCTGCCAATCAGCTGGGTGGCATTGGAATCTCTCCTGAGTGCCAGCACAAGAGCCCAGCTTCCAGGGAACACAGCAGAGGGGTGCAGCGAGAGGAGTGAAACGGGTATTGCTGTGGCTTTGGCAGCTGAATGGAGGCACCTGGGATAAGCTCACATTTGCCAAGGCCAAGCAGAAGGATGCTGCAGTCCTTGAGCCATGGAGGAGAATCCAGACCACGATTTTAGCTGTGAGAATGGGAAGGGCCATATCTTGGGAATGTCCGGCAGAAAGAATCTACATAGCCCAGATGCGAGGACCTAGAGCAGCAATGGGCAACCCAGGCCTGTAAGTGGGCTGCATGAGTGGCTCTCCTTCTCAATGGACCACAGGATTATCAGAACCAAAGACAGTCTCTCAGGACAAGCTCACTGTGCTTGTGTACCTAGAATTTGCGGCTTGTGCCGCAGTAGCACTGTGATTGGATGCGGAGGGAACCCATGGCTCTCACAATGTTAATGTTTAATAGGT
Source organism: Pelochelys cantorii (assembly GCA_032595735.1). Lineage (NCBI taxonomy): Eukaryota > Metazoa > Chordata > Testudines > Trionychidae > Pelochelys > Pelochelys cantorii. Next base: position 15,868,985 of record CM064349.1, on the reverse strand, counting down.
AGCAGGTGTAAAACAAACAAGAGGAAATTTTTCTTCATGCCTCGCACAGTTAACCTGTGGAACTTCCTTGCCAGAGGACGTTGTGAAGACCAGGACTTTAACAAGGTTCAAAAAAGGACTAGATAAAGGGAGAGGAGAGGTCCATTAATGGCTATTAGCCAGGATGAGCAGGGATGGTGTCTCTAGCCTCTGTCAGAGGCTGGAAATGGATGACAGGGGATAGATCACTTGGGCTATGTCTACACTGCAGAGTTTTTGCGCAAAACCAGCCATTTTTGCGCAAAAACTTGCGGAGTGTTCACACTACAAGTGCATTCTTGCGCAAGAAAAAATACAGTAAATAGTAACACAGGGCTTTTTGCACAAGAGTTATTCCTCTTTCTACATGGAATAAGTCTTTGCGCAAGAGTTCTTGTGCAAAAAGGCATGTGTGGACAGGCAACAGGGGTTTCTTGTGCAAGAAACCTCTATTGGAAAAAGCACAGGTACTCTGATGGCCATTCTGTGAATGGCCATCAGAGCTTTCTTGCGCAAGAGCGTCCATGGCAGTGTGAACGCTCTCTTGTGCAAAAGCACATGGCAGTGTGGATGCATTCTTGTGCAAGAACTTTTTGTGGAAGATCTCTTCCGCAAAAAGTTCTTGCATAAGAAGCCTGCAGTGTAGATGTAGCCTTGATGTTACCTGTGGCAAGGAGTTCCACAGGTTAACTGTGAAGCTGTTCACTCCCTCTGGGGCATCTGGCATTGGCCACTATCAGAAGAATGGACACTTGGATAGATGGACCTTTGGTCTGACCCAGTATGGCCATTCTTATGTGAATCAGCATGCACCTCACTTCATAGGTATGTCTAGACTACATCCCTCTGTCGCCAGAGGGATGTAAATTAGACATACCGAAATTGCTAATGAAGCCGGGATTTACATCTCTCGTGCTTCATTAGCATAAAAATGGCCGCCGCTTTTTGTCGCCACGGAGCTTTGGCGACAAAAAGCAGCAGTCTAGCCGTGGTTCTATCGCTCACTAAAGCCTTTGGCGACAGGTCCCTTGTGCCTCGTAAACAGAGGGATGTAGTCTAGACATACCCCATGTGCCGTTGCTTTATGTGTGTGTCACTTGAGTGATACTGGTAGGAAAAACCTATGCGGCTGGAAACCAGTGAAATCTGGCAACTCTGAGCATGGGCAACGGGAAACAAAATGTCTCGTGGGCCGCACAGAGCCCCAGTGGGCTGTATGCAGCTCTCAGGCTACAGATTTGCTCACCACACCCCTTGAGAGAAGACCCAGTCCACTGAGAACTTGCCTTGTCTATGCTAGGCTTTTAACCCAGGTTGACTCTCTCAGGTTACGTCTACACTGCAAGCTTCTTGCACAAGAAGCTTTTTGCGGAAGAGATCTTCCCCAAAAACTTCTTGCACAGAGTGCGTCCACACTACAAAAGTGCATCCTAAAAGCAATGCGGTTTTGCACAGAGAGCGTCCAGACTGCATGGACGCTCTCTTGAAAGAAAGCTCTGATGGCCATTCACAGAGGGGCCACCAGAGCATCTGTGCTTTTTTCGATTGGCTCTTTTTGCACAAAACCCCCCTGTTGCCCATCCACACACACCTTTTTGTGCAAGAACTCTTGCGCAAAAAGGAGTAGGTATTCCTCTGTCTACAAGGAATAACACCATAAAAACCCCTCTGTTCTTTTGATTTACTGTAAACTTACTTGTGCAAAAAAGCGCTTGAGGTGGATGCTCTGCGGGTTTTTGTGCCAAAACAATTGTTTTGGCGCAAAAACCCTGAAATGTAGACAGCCTCAGACAGAGGTTAAAGACACACCTGTTTTCCTAGTGTCACACTGGGCCCTGCCTTGCCCGGACGACCGCTGTGTCCCTTCTGGGAGAAGGGAGCTGAAGAAATAGATTTTCTTTTTTCATTGAGGAAGCTCTCCCAATAACCACAAATAACTGGAAATTTCAATGACTTACTCAATATTGTGAGTCATGAAACAGCTCTTCAAAAAGGCCACATGATGGCTCAGAGAGCGCTCCGAAAAGCTGCTCTTTAGAGACGGGGGGAGCAGCTGTATAGATCTATTCCTCCTTTGGTTTTTACTGCTAATGATATTTTCTGGAAAAATACAACCTTCGTAAAAGATCACACAGCCTGAGGGCCCTTGGCAGAGCTAGCACTGTATGTGAGAAGTCCAGGACTGGCATTTCAGGAGGGGCTGTGGGTCACGATCGAGGGGCATCACCAGAGCTGTGGGCAGAGACAGTGAGTGTGCAGAAAGTTTGGTGGTGCCCAGAGCCCGCCCCTCCATGCCAACTCAACCTCCCTCCCTCCCCCACCTGCCTAAGGGTCTGAGAGGGAGTTTGGGTGGGGCAGAGGGGCAGGCTCTGGGAGGGGGTTTGGGAGCTGGAGGGGATGCAGGAGTCTGGGGGCAAGAGGAGGGGTGGGGGAGGGTCTTGGCTCTGGGAGTGGGTGCAGGAGTGCTATGCTTACTTGGGACAACCCCTCTGGCAGCAGCTCCTGGGGGCCAGGGATCTCCATGCACAGCTGCCCCCAACCTGTGCATCTCCCAGCTCCACCTGCCCTCCCTCCAGGGGCAATTTAAAACAGTCCAGGACCGCCCCCCCCCCCCGCCATTGCCACTGACAGTGCAGCTTCTTGTCCACTTGCTCCACCGTCTGCCAGCAGGTCCCTGTAAACTGCAGGGGGAGGGGGGGTCCCTCCATGTGCTGCTCCCAGCACTCTGCAGGAGAAGCACATGGAGACACCCTCCCTCTCCCCCTCCCCCCCACCAGGGCTGCGGGACACAGGTCAGCAAGAGGGCAGGAAGCCGCTCTAGCCCTGCCGGTAGCCATGGTGGGGGCCCCAGGCCATTTTAGACCACCCAGGGGACACATGGCAGGGGATGCTCAGGGGTGGCAGGCAGGACCGGGGCAGAGACCCAGCCCTGAACTTCAGTGGAGCCAGGACTGGGCTAGGAATGTTCCTGGTTTTCAGGCACGACTGGCCCACATTACTTGCCACCTATGGCTGTGGGGGGGGGGAGAGCCTGGGTTAGCAGGGGGCTGTGGGTCAGGATTGAAGGGCAGCTGTGGAGCAGGGAGGGGAAGCAAGAGAGGGTGTATTAATTTAGACGGACTCACTAAAGGAGCCCGGTAGCGGGGTTGACTTATGACTATGGTGCCTCCTGCTGGCCACTCTGGGAACTGGCTCTGTTCCTCAGCAGGGCACCCCCCAGGCTGGTCTGTCTCCCCCATAGTCACTCTCCACTCTGATGTCTCCGCTATCTGTACCCACGTTGCTCCCCGGTCTGTAGCGTCCTCTTCAGGACACTGCCCTCCAGCTGTGCCCCCCACTCTGTTCTCCTCCCTTTCAGGGACATCTCAGCCACCCTCAGTCCCTGCACCTGCCTCAGCAGCCAGCTGCAGCCTTAAAGTCCAGCCCCTCGCCTCAGGGGCAAGCCGCAGTCTGAATACACTGCGCTCCATAGAGACTAGGTGCCATGCAAGGGGGGATCCCAGGCCCTCCCACTACTCTGAGTCCCGATACAGGGACCCTCTGGCAGCAGTCATCTCCTGCCCTCTTTCTCTCCCCTTGGGCCACTTCCTCACAAGCCTTGCACCTTCTTGGCCCTTGTATCAAAGCCACATCCTGGGAGGTAACAGGCTGGAGCTTCTCTCCAGCTCTCCTGAGCACACCCAGCACTGTCCTCCAGATGCTCCTTCTCCCATCCTGGCTAAAGCAAGAGTGAATGCCTGCCAACCCTGCAGCCTTTTATAGTGTCCAGCTTGGCCCTGATTGGCTGAGTGCTCCACGTTCTGATTGGCCAGGATTGCACAAGGCTAGTCGGTAACCTCTCCTTGCTGTAGTGGGCTATAGCACCACTGCAAGCCCAAAGACACAACCGGTGCAAAGATGATCCTGTCATCAGGCAACATTAAACAGTATAAACAAAGTTGGGTGTTTGGTTTAGATTAGATCTGCCTGTTTCACAGCATGGCAAACACAGCACTCAACACCCTTTTAACCTTTCATTAAAGACACAGGAAAAGTCAGCGCCTGTTCCCTAGAAGGCAAAACCAGGCAAACACACAAAGGGGTCGAGAAAAGGACAATAGATAAGGCAATGTCTGTCTCCTAGACTGATTCTCACCTTCAGCCTTGCTGCCAGGGAAACGCAGCCCGGCACATGGGCTGATCAGCCACCCCGGGATGGCTACGCTGTGACAAACAACCCCCGGCATGGAGCCTCAGGACCTGGGTCAATGGCGGTGTTCCCTGTAAGCTGGGCACCAGGGCGGCCGCCCAGGAGAGATTCAAATGCCGCCCAGCTGATTAGCAGAGTGCCCACAGCCTCCCACAGCTGGCAGCATGTGTTTCTATTAGTGGTGCACATCTGCACATGTATTGGTGCACGTGACAAAATGTATTCCACACATGGATGGAAAAAAATAGAGGGAACATTCATCAACGGAGGCTCATGGGGCTAAAAGGAGCCATGTAGACATCCAGGCTCAGGCTAGAGCTAGGCTCTGGGACCCTCCCTCTGTGCAGGGTTTCAGAGCCCCAGCTCCAACCTGAATATCTACACTGCTCTTTTTAGCCTTGCAGAGATATCCCAGCCCCATGAGTCTGAGCCAGCTGACCCAGACTAGCCACAGCTGTGTGCTTGTGCGGCCACTCAGAAGAGACTCATATGCTGCCCAGCGAATTAGCTGATTAGCCAAGTGCCCAGAGCTACGTTTGTGTTTCACCTGGTGGTGCCCATTTGCACGTGCCTCAGGGCACATTAAAAAATTATTCTGCACATGCAAGGAAAAAATACTTAGATGGAAGAGATTAGAGGGGACATCATGTGCCACAAGTATGTTATCAGCAGTGGGCAAGATACCCATCGTGGGCCGGATCCGGTCCACCAAGCCACTGGATCTGGCCCACAGACCACCCTGATGGGACCCTCAGGCATGCAGCAGCCACTGTTTTAAGTACAGGGCTAGTCCATGTGGCACTCTGCTCTAGAGGGAAGGGGAAGCTTCATGTGATTTCCAGGCACCCAGTCCAATCCTCAGCTCCTATTGGCTGGAAACAACCAGCCAATAGGAGCAGAGTGATTGGCCTGGGGGACGGGGTAGAGGGGGGCAGCGCAAGCCTCCCCCCCACTTCAGGAGCTGAGAGCCACATGGAAGGAGCAGCCTGCAGTTTCAAGCAGTCTGGGGCGACAGCAGGCAAGGAGCCAAGCCTACTTTTGGGTGCTGCAGAGCTGCTGACTGGGAGATGCTTAGGTAAGCACCTCCCAGCCAGAGCCTGCCTCTGGCCCCCCAGCTTCTCCTGCACCCCAATTCCCTCCCCCAGGTCACCATCCATACCCTCTGCACCCCCCTACCCTGTGTTCCAACTCCCTCCCAGGACCTGTACCCCCTCCCACACCCTTCCTCCAGGCCCATACTCCCTCCCTGACCCTGCACCTCAATCCTCTGATCCAGATCACAGCCCCCTCCTTCACCCAAACTCCCTCTCAGACGTCACACCCCAGTCCCTTACTCCGTGCGCCCTTCTGCACCCATCCTCCACCCTAGACCCCGCAACCGCTCCACAGAAAAGTGGCCCTTGACCACTTTCCAAAATCTTGGGGTGGCCCCCTGCCAAAAATTATTGTCCACCCCTGGTATAAACGTAACCTCTGTGACCTGGCAAGCTTGTGGCAGGCTCCCAGCCCCTTGCTGGATTGTGTCCTTTGGGCCTAATCGTGCTGCCCTCAGTGTCAATGGCCAAAATCCTATATTGCAGTGGGGCCCGGCTCAGGCCCCTCACTTGGTAATATGTGCTGTAAACAGGAAGCAGGTTGCCTGAGGTCAGAGCATTGATGCTGAATGGCTCAGCCTGCTTAAGCCTCATATCCTGCTACCAGCTCACAGCGCCCTCAGCGCACCGCCAGCTGGCCAGGGCAGGTTGACAAAAGGACCCTGCACCCACCCTGCTTCCAGCCCTCACTTATGGGGTATATTGGGGGTAGTCCAAGCACACAGCACTGTGGCTATCCTCTGCTTTTTCCCAGCTCCCCTAGGGGGCGATGGGGAGCAGAGCACATGGGATAAGAGGGAAGGTCGTTTCGTGGATTGATAACTGGTTAAAAGACAGGAAACAAACGGCAGAAATAAATGGTCAGTTTTCAGAGTGGAGAGACGTAACTAGTGGGGTCCCCCAAGGATCTGTCCTGAGATCAATCCTATTCAACTTATTTATAAATGATCTGGAGAAAGGGGTAAACAGTGAGGTGGCAAAATTGGCAGATGATACTAAACTGCTCAAGACAGTTAAGACCAAGCAGACCATGAAGAGCTTCAAAAAGATCTCACCAAACTAAGTGATTGGCCAACAAAATGGCAAATGAAATTTAATGTTGATAAATGTAAAGTAATGCACATTGGAAAAAATAATCCCAACTATACATACAATATGATGGGGACTAATTTAGCTACAACTACTCAAAAGAGAGATCTTGGAGCCACTGTGGATAGTTCTATGAAAACATCTACTCATCACTGTGCAGCAGCAGTCAAAAAAGCAAACAGAATGCTAAGAATCATTTAAAAAGGGACAGAGAAGAAGACAGAGAATATCTTACTGTCTCTATATAAAACCATGGTACGCCCACATCTTGAATACTGCGTTCAGATGTGGTCGCCTTGTCTCAAAAAGATATATTGGCATTGGAAAAGGTTCAGAAAAGGGCAACAAAATGATTAAGGGTTTGGAACGGGTCCCATATGAAGAGAGATTAAAAAGACTGGGACTTTTCAGCTTAGAAAAGAGGAGACTCTGGGTGCATCTGCACAGCAGGGCTTAACTCAAAATAAACTATGCAAATTGAGCTACATCAATTGCATAGCTTATTTCGAAATAGCTTATTTCGAAATTGGGAGCATCTACACAGCCCTTATTTTGAAATAGAGCGCTCTTCCTCCGACTTCCCTTACTCCTCGTACAATGAGAGTTACAGGGGTTGGAGGAAGCAGTCCTCCAGCTTGACAGTATTTTGACATTATTTTGAAATAACTGCCTGCTGTGTAGACATGGACTAAGTTATTTTGAAATAATGCTAGTTATTAGCATTGTAGACATACCCTAAGGCGGGGGGGGGGATATGACAGAAGTCTATAAAATCATGACTGGTGTGGAAAAAGTGAATAAGGAAAAGTTATTTACTTATTCCCACAATATGAGAACTAGGGGTCACCAAATGAAATTAATAGGCAGGAGATTCAAAACAAACAAAAGGAAGTTTTTCACTCAGCTCACAGTCAACCTGTGGAACTCCTTGCCAAAGGATGTGGTGAAGACTAGGACTTGAACAGGGGTCACAAAAGAGCTACATAGATTCATGGAGGTTAGGTCCATCAATGGCTATTAGCCAGGATGGGTAGGAATGGTGTCCCTTGCCTCTGTTTGTCTGGAAATGGATGACAGGAGAGGGATCATGTGTTGTGTTCCCTCCCTCTGAGGCATCTGGTATTGGCCACTGTCAGCAGACAGGATACTGGGCTATGTTAGACCTTTGGTCTGACCCAGTCTGGCTGTTCTTATGTAGAGCAACCCTGAGGCTGCTCTAACTTGCCCTAGGAAACAAACAAGCTCCAGAAAAGAGGAAGCACAAAGGGGTCTCAGAGCCACTTATCCCCCCTATCCAAGCCCCAAAGGTAGAGATCAAAGAGCTGTAAATGAGTCAGGTCTTGACCATGGGAGAGATCAAGCCACAGTTAAAGGGGCTCCAGCAGGGTATTAGCATCATAGCACCCCCCAAGGAGGAGGAGACGGAGCCCAGGGCTCATGGTTTCGGGATGGGGGCGGGGTAAAGGAGACAGCTGCTCAATCTGGGGAGGGCGTTTTTCACCCACTGGATCATTACTCGCTTTGTCATAGAATAAACCTCCATGTGGAAAAACTAACCCAAACCCAGCCCCCACAGTGCAGCCTCTAACAACTGGTGCTGGAAGGACTGCGAGGGAGGCCAAGGCCCCCACAAACCAGTCAAACTCTCCTGGAACGCCCGACCCTCACAAACCCATCCCCCAGGTGCCTTTCCCTCCCCACCAGTCCTACCTTTCTGGGGACCCCTCCCCCCATCAGCCTCACTCTCCCAGAGTCCTCGCCCCTCCTGCCAGCGCCCTTGAGAACCTCTGCCCCCTCACGATCAGCACCTCCTCCCAGAGCCCTGCTCCCCCCACCTTCCCAGAACTCCTGCTCCTCCTGCCAGCTTCCCCCCCAGAGCACCTCCCCCACCAGCCCTGACCTCCCAGAGCCCTGCTCCCCCCACCTTCCCAGAACTCCTGCTCCTCCTGCCAGCTTCCCCCCCAGAGCACCTCCCCCCACCAGCCCTGACCTCCCAGAGCCCTGCTCCCCCCACCTTCCCAGAACTCCTGCTCCTTCTGCCAGCTTCCCCCCCAGAGCACCTCCCCCACCAGCCCTGACCTCCCAGAGACCCAGCACCTCCTCCCAGAGCCCTGCTCCCCCCACCTTCCCAGAACTCCTGCTCCTCCTGCCAGCTTCCCCCCCAGAGCACCTCCCCCCACCAGCCCTGACCTCCCAGAACCCTGCTCTCCCCACCTTCCCAGAACTCCTGCTCCTTCTGCCAGCTTCCCCTGCCCCCCCCAGAGCACCTCCCCCCACCAGCCCTGACCTCCCAGAGACCCTGCTCCTCCTCCCAACTTTTGCTTCCAAAGCAGCAGTTCCCCAGGAGCCAGCCAACTGGGCCAGGTCACAACGCACTCCTTCCTTGCCAGGTTAAAAATATTGCGGGGTGGGGGACAATGAATCTCCTTCCCACCCCAGAACCATCTCCAGCACCTGTGGCTGCAGCCCACATGGAGGTGCTGGCTCCCTGCAGAGCAATCCTATTTGAAGAGAAACTTGAAGTAATTTCAGTACCAGAAGAGAGGCGTGGGGTAGGGGGCTAGATGCCCAGGCTCCAGGGTTCTATTCCCAGTCGCCCCACAGATCTGTGGGCACGGCTCGGGTCCCCAGCCTCAGTTTCCCCATCTGTAAAATGGTGATAAGGAGCCTCCCGTCCCCTGGAGGAGTTTAAATTAATTAGCGCAGGTGGAGCGTGGTGCAGTCCTTGGCTGGGACTCGCTGCTAATTTGCAAAGTGTTGATTATGAAGTGCAAGCACCATGCATTTCTCCTTAACAGCATGGAACAGAGAGCTGCACATTCCTGGGAGATTAGGGCAGCTGCCCGCATCCAGGGCCACATCCGGATCTCAGCCCCAACTGCCATAACAATCCCACGGACCTGGATATGGCCACGGAATAGCTCCAGCTTTACACCCCAGAAGTCGGATCAGAGCCCGGCCCCCTGACTCCAGTGCCAAGGAAGACAGAAGCACTAGCCATCCCGGTCAGGCTACAAGACCCTGCAGCCCCTCTCAGCGTATGAGACTGCGTGTTTCACCAGCCATGGCAGCAGCCTCATCTGCTCCAATGGGAAGAGTCGTTAGAGCTGGAATTTCCATCCCCGTTCACATTGATCTGTGCCCCCCTAAGCTGCAGTGGTGCTTCCTGGGAGCTGTAGTGCAGGGCCCCCCCATGCTCCTTGCCAGGGCAGAACTACATTTCCCATGATGCGTTCCACTGGTTCCAGGGAGTCTGAGGTATGTCATGGGAGATGTAGTTCAGCCAAAGCTCTGGTCTAGTGAGACAATGGGGGGGATGAGGCCCCAGAACTACAACTCCCATGATGCATTGGAAGGGAGACCATGGTGCGTTGTGGTAGTTGTCATACAGCCAAATGGAGAAACTGAGGCATGGAGTGGCCACATAGCAGGCAGGGTCACACAGGAAGTCTGCAGCAAAGCAGGAATAGTTCATGGCGAGTGCTCGAATCATGATGCAGTCCTGCCTCTCGCTTGCAGCAGGCAGGTTACTCATTGACGAGTAAATGAGAGACAAGCCAACTCTTGCAACACACCAACTCCCAATGGAGCTACAACCTGCACCGTGACTCATCAGCAGAGAGGAGGGCCAGACCTCACTAAAATTAGGCTCTGCCCTGGGCCCCCAACTTCCTCCCTGAGCCCCACACCCATTGTTCAATGTCCCCTAGGTTCTGATGCTGAGAGCTTAGGAGACCTGGATTCAAAGCTCTACTCTGCCACAAAATCCCCCTGTGTCCTTGGTCAACTCACTTGATCTCTCCATCCCTCGGTTTCCCCACCTGTGCAATGATGGTAACAGCCCTATGCCTCAGGGGGTTGTGATGTTAAATACAGTAAGGCCTATGATGTGCTCAGTTACTGTGGTCCTGGGGACCAGAGCAAGAGTGGACATACCCGCGCCATCTGTGAAAGGGGGAAAATGATCCACCCTTTGCTGCCAGCCCTGCGATCATACAATCAGTTTCAAAAAATCAAGAGAATCTTCTAACAACCACAGTAAACATCAGGTCCTGATTGGCTCCTTCCACCTGGTTTTGGAGGCTGCAGGAAAGACCTTGGCTCATGTCAAGCTCTTCTTTCCAGTCACAATATCCCATTTCTTTCAATCCGAGTGGAGATTCTCATGACTCCCAGAACCAAGGCTATAAGAAACATACCCAATATTACAGGATTCTCAATACAATTGGAAGTGATGGCAACACTGCTTTCTATTCAGACTGCACACTTTCAGGGCAGAGACTGTCATCACTCTGACCAGAAAACCTGGTCAAAAAGGGACCCTGGTGGCTCTGGTCAGGGCGGGGTGTGTGCTCCAGGCAGCACTCATTTCAGTAGTCTCCCGGGAAACGGTGACATGTTCCTGTAGCTTCTAGGACAGGGGTAGCCAGGGAGGTACTGCACTGTCCCTGAGCACTGGCTGTGCCCTGCAGCTCCCATTGGCCACAGTTCCAAACCAATGGGAGCTGCAGAGCCAGCAGCCAAGGCTTCACACCCTCCCGCCTGTCTCCGTCCCCACAGCTCCCATTGGCTGCAATTCCAGACCAATGGGAGCTGCAGAGGTGGTGCTGCAGGGGAGGGGGGGGAGTGCTCAGAGTCTCCCTGACCATCCCTGCACCTAGAAACTACAAGGACATGTCGCCACTTTCTGGGAGGTGCCTCAGGTAAGCACCATCCACAACCTGCACCCCTTCCTCACACAACCCAGCCCTGAGCCCCCTCCTGCATCCAAACTCCCTCCCGGAGCCCACACCCTAACCCCTCAGGCTACGTCTACACAGCAGCGATATTTTGGAATAACATTAGTTATTCCAAAATAACAGAGTCCGTGTCTACACCACAAGCAGTTATTTTGACATAATGTCAAAATAATGTAGAGCGGGAGGACTTCTTACTCTGATGCCTGTAACCCTCATTTTACGAGGAGTACGGGAAGTGGGAGGAAGAGGGCTTTAACTCGGACGTCCTGCTGCGTAGACAGCACCAAAAGCCAAAATAAGCTATTAAGACCTAAGCTACACAATTGACGTAGGTCAAGTTGAGTAGCTTATTTCGGCTTTAGCCCTGCTGTGTAGACGCACCCTCAGCAGCTTCAGAACTATGGTGGGGCTGTGGAGGGGCAGGCTGTGGCTGGGGTGTTCCATTTCCTGCAAATGGAAAGTTGGCAACCTGTGATAGGCCCCGGATCTCGATTATTCAGCATCTGTGCAGCCCCTGGTACCAATGAGGCCCCGGTCTCGGCTGTGACCTCCAGGCACTGTGGGAATATGGCCACTGATCATCTGTGCATGCAGTAAAGCACCATGGCTCACCCCCCCTGGGGGTGGCATTTCTAGCATGTGCCCTGGCTACCAGCCCTGTCTTGCTTTGGCCAGCAGAGCCACGTGGCGTGCTACACAGCAGCCCCAGGAGCGGGGACAGCTTGCTGACGTGGAGGCGTGTTTGAATCTGCCAGCTGTCTGACTAACAGCCAGGTCACAGGTCTTCATCTCACTCCTCCGCTCCCCCCTCCCGAGAACTGGTTACGTGCCAGGCATCGAGGTCCCCAGTGTCCAGTGGGAGCCAATTTTGGCACAACCCGGCCCTGTTACCCGCAGCTCCAGCAAAGAGGCAGATCTTTCTATTGTCCCAAGACGGGGCAGGACTGGGACACCCAGCGGGCGTGGAAGGGTGTGGGGGGGAATCCTGTAATGTCAGCGCCAGCCAGGCACCATTCTGAGCATCGATTCCAGCCTGACATCCTGTATCAAATCTATCCTCCTGGGTCCTGCCTCTTGCCCTTGTGGTCACAACAATGCAACAGCTACCGGCCCCAGACAACATTGGTTAATTTCACCCACTGTCCAGCCCTAGCTCAGAGCTTGCAGTGAGGGCCAGCAATTCTACCAGCCCACTGCCCTCAGCTGCCCCTGCAACCCATTGCCCAATAGCTGCTGGAGGGGACAGCGAAAAGTGATTGCACAGAGTGAAGGGAGAGACAGTGACATATTGCTCTGTCTAGACACTACCAGGCAGCGGCTGCCAACAAAGAGCCAGTATCCAAATCTCCATGAAAGCGTCAGCTTTTCCACCATGTCTCTGCCAATCACCAAAGCACCTTTCGTACACACGCGCTCGTGCTCCCCGCTCTGCACGGCCCAGTGGGGGGAACCAGCTGACAGAAGCAGGGCAGAGAAAGAGAGACCCTAGATCACAGCTGCCACCAAGTCAAGGCTGGGAAGTAGGTTATCACTTGAAAGCAGGTGGTGGGGGAGGGGGGGGGGGCGGTTGCATGTGATGAGTTTGCTGAGTCTCAGCCCAGTGCTGAAAGGGATAAGTTGTCCCTTTGTAAACAACACCAGGTAGAGCTGCATAAGGCTCCACGGGGCTAGGACCCAGGTCACAGAGCCTAGGGATAGCCTGTAGCAAAAATATGTATTTTAATATTGTTTATAAGACTGTAAGTATGGTGCATAATAATGACTTGCTTATAAGTTCTGTAGGCTTCTATTTCGCCCTGTTTCTCTTAACTAGATCATGTTTGCTGTCAGGTCTTGGCTTCCTGTTAGTATTACACATTGAGTTGTGTACCTCTTGTCTGTATCACAAACTAAGTTGTGCAAGATTCCCTTCTTTTTGCTGTTGCTTTAGTAACTATTAATCATGTCTGAAACGCTGCACAATTGTGTGGTGTGAGTAGCAGATGTAAGGCTGCATCTTGACTACAGGCTTCTTTCGAAAGAGATCTTCCGAAAAACTTCTTCCGAACGATAGCGTACACACTGCCAAAGTGCATCAAAAAGCCATCTGCTTTTTTCCCTTCTTTTTGCTGTTGCTTTAGTAACTATTAATCATGTCTGAAACGCTGCACAATTGTGTGGTGTGAATGGCAGATGTAAGGCTGCATCTTGACTACAGGCTTCTTTCGAAAGAGATCTTCTGAAAAACTTCTTCCGAACGATAGCGTACACACTGCCAAAGTGCATCAAAAAGCCATCTGCTTTTTTGACAGATAGCGTCCATACTGAATGGGCGCTCTCTCACATGTAAACTGTGATTGCTATGGACGGAATGGCCACCAGGGCACCTGTGCTTTTTCCTCTTTCCTCTTCTTCTGCAAGAACTCCCTCTTCCCCGTCCACACATGCCTTTTTGCGAAACAGCTCTTCCGGAAAAAGGCTTCTTCCTCGTAGAATGAGGATTACCAATGCCAGAAAACCCCCTCTGTTCTTTCGATTTTCTTGTGGAAGAACGCGATTGCAGTGTGGACGTTCCTCAAGTTTTGTCAGAAAAACGGCCATTTTTCCGACAAAACTCTGTAGTGTAGACATACTCTAAGTGGGTGTAAGTGTGTGCCCAGGTGATCAGGAAGTGGGAATCTTGAAGACCATCAGGAAACAGCCATTGTGTCTGAGGCTGAATTGAATTAGCAGCATTGACGGCCCCTTGGAGACTGGCAGAGACCCCCAAGAGTGAGAGACAAGGATGGGAAGCCTGACAATCGCCAAAAAAGGATAACTCTGGAAAACACAGATTAACACCTCCTAAGGGTGGATGATTGCAACCCACAGACTCCAATGGAAATTGACATGTGTAAAGTGGGGACATCTTGCCATGAGGACGCTGGGTTCAGTCCTGCAAGCCAAGCCTCAGAGGAGCTTTGAATTGCAATTGACAAGAACCCGACTGCTCACTCAGTCTGTCGTCAGTCTTGTGTAACTATGCACCCTGTGTGTGTATGTGTGTACACACAGAGATGGTATTGCCCTTTCCCCTAAAAAAGATCCCATGTGCTTCTGTCAGGTGCGGAGCCACAACAGAGTTTCAAAACCTTGCCTCTACAGGCACTGGTTACCAAAACTTCCCCCCAGAATCATAATACACAGATTTTGGGGAATTGCTGCCACCATCAAGTGCTTTTTTATCCCTAAAAACCCAGGGGTGAACACTTGAAACCACCCCCAGGGTTACCCCAGGCTCTTTTGCTCCAAAAGAGCTTGAAAAAAAGAGAAAAACAAGCTGCAGTCTCTGGTAGCTGACCCCTCAGTCTGAGGCCTGCAGATACACACAGACAGACCTTCCAGGACACAAGAATCAAATCATCACCTTAAAAACAGTTATTTTTATTACAAAACAAAAGCTAAACTTGATAAAGCAAACTTGATTGCTAGATGTTACAGAGCACTGAGGAAAACAAATTTAAAAAGACACAGAGAAAAGTCTCTGGGCACAATGCAAAGTAGTCAACGGGGAGGCATAGAGTCACACAGAGCAGTTCAAACCAACCCACAAAATAAATAAAACTACCCTGAATGTGACTAGATTCACTTTTCCCTTTTACTTATTTCTACTTTTCTCTTTGTTCAGTCCTCTCCCATTCCCTGAATTCCTTGAAGACATGGTAGTCCTGCCTGGGTTTAAATCATTCTGTTTCTCTCTCCCACACCAAGAAAGCAGGCAAGGAACCTATATCCAATTCAAATTTCAACCCTCTATCTCGATTGGTTCTCCCAGACCCCTGGCAAACACCTTTGCTAGCTACCTGAGCTTAACCCCTTATTCACCGGGTCCTGGTCAGCACTCCCCCTGTCCATTACAGCTTCTTATAAGCATAACAAGCTGACATTACCACCAGGAGGCCCATGGGTGGTGGGTGAAGGCCCAGCTGGGGAAGGCAAGCCCCAGACCTGCCCCTCCCTCTCAAAACTCTGCCCCTTCCACTACCTCCCCGCTGTGGAGCCAAGCTCAGCCCCCCACCCTAGGTTACTGCCCCCAGCCCTCTTCATGTCCCCATCACAGCAGGTGGAGCCGCCCCACCCTTCCCAGGTGACCAGAGCATCTGGGGCAGACACCTGATCCCTCCTGGCCAGCTGGAGAGCCAGACTGCTGGGCTGTGGTCCTGCTCTCCTCTGGAGGTGGAGAAGCCAGGCTATGCCCCACCCCTCCTGGGTGGCCAGGGAGCCCAGCTGCCACACTGGGGCCCCAGCTCTTCCGAGCGGCCGATAGAGAGCGTAGGCAGTTTTGGGAAGGCAATGCCTCCCCTTGCCTGTGTTACCCACCGCCCACGAGGAGGCCATACAGAGCTCCATCCAAAGAGCACTGTGGTGAGTAGGCACTGCAGGAAGTACCGCCCAACAGGTCCAGAGTGACAGCACCCTGCCGCCTTCTGATTGGCCCGTGCTAACTATTTAACCCAGAGGGCTTCCCAGCAAGTTGTCTGAGCAACCACACAGATGTCTGGCGGGCTGCGATGTCACACCTCATCTGGCTTTCTGATCTCCAGTCCCAGCCTGACTCCAGCTCTCCTCTATTGATCCTGGCTGTAGAGCTTGCTCCAATCCCTGCCTTTTGATTACCGCCTCCTGGTTGCCCTCATGACCAGCCACACCACTAGAGGCCAGATCATCTACATCCCAGGCCAGGCTGAGCGATAATTTTTGATGGGGGGGCACAGATTTTGGTAAGTGGTCAAGGGCCACACTTTTCTAGGAGGGGGTCTGGGATGAAAGCTGGGTGCAGAAGGGAGCTTGGGGTAAGGGACAAGGCTGTAGGCGAGGATGTGGGGTCTGAAAGGGAGTTTGGGTGAAAGAGGGGGTTGTGACCTGGGGTAGGGGATTGGGATGCCGGGTTCAGGAGGGGGTATGGGTGCAGGAGAGGATTCTGGCCTGGCCAATGGGTGTAGGAGGAGTCCAGAGTCTGGGAGGGAGTTGTGACCTGGGGGAGGAGGAAAGGGAGTGTACAGAGGCAGAAAGTTGAGGGGAGGGAGGGGCTGGGGTACAAGAGGCAGGCTGTGGCAGGGAGGCGCTTATCTGGGAGGCTCCCAGCCAGCAGTCCTGCAAGATCCTGAGCCAGGCTCCCTGCAGGTACGTCTAGACTACAGGCTTTTGTCGACAGAGGCTTTGTCAACAGATACTGTCGACAAAGCTTCTGTTGACAAAGAGTGTCTAGACTACATCCAGTTCTGTCGACAAAGCAAGCCGCTTTGTCGACATGACAGTATAGACGCAAAGGACAGTGTAGATGCAATAACGCCTTCTGTCGACAGAACTCTGTTGACAAAAGGCATTATTCCTGGCAGAATGAGGTTTACCGCCGTCGACAAAACTGCCGAGTTCTGTCGACATTATGTCGACAGAACTCGGCGGCAGCGTAGATGCAGATATAGATTTGTCAACAAAAGTCGACAAAACCCTGTAGTCTAGACACACCCTGCCCGCTGGAGCTCCAGGCTGCTCAAAATGGCTGGCTGCTCCCTGTGGCTCTCTGCTCCAGGCGCTGGGGGGAAGGGGAGGCTTCACACGCTGCTCCCGCTCCCAGCAAAACTGGCCGATTTCCATGAAGCCTCCACCTCCCACCGGCACCTGGAGCAGAGAGCCACTGGGAACAGGCAGCCCCTTAAAGAGGCATGGGGCTGCTCTGCAGTCAGCAGCCTGGGAGCCGGATCAGGCAACCCATGCGCTGGATCCAGTGGCTTGGTGGGCCAGATCCAGCCCGTAGGCCAGATCTTGCCCACCCCTGAGGCCCCAGGCCCTAACAAGCGGGCCAAAAACCAAAATGTCTGCCCTGTGGGACAGTTAAAAAATTGCTTTCATCCTGACGTCAAAACTCTCTGAGTTGTTTCATGAAACAAAAATATCGTTGAGCATCAAGGCTGGGCAAATTCAGACTGGGAAAAAGGCGCACATTTTCAACAGTGAGGGGAACGCTCACAACAGAAGGGTGGATTCTCCATCATGGGCGATTTTTAAAGCACAATAGGATGTTTTCCTAAGAAATCGGCTCTAGTTCCGATGGGAATTTATTCAGGCTCGTCCCAGGGCAGTGGTGGGCAGCCTGCATGAGGGTTCTGTGTGTGGCCCAGGAGACATTTTGTTGGCTGTTGCCCACGGACAGGGTTGCCAGATTCCGCTGGTTTCCGTCTGTCATTTTTTTTCCTACCGGTGTCACTAAAGTGACACGTACACAAAGCCAGGGCCCGTGAAGGAAGGTGCAGGCTGGTTGCACACAGCACTGACCGAGAGCTGGGTGCTCCCTCTGCAGCCAATCACAGCGCGGCTACAGTTCCATCGGCACCCTGCAAATTCGAGGGATGCCAGCGCAGTGAGATAAACTACCCTGTCCTAGGAGACCGTCTTGGTCATGACAATCTTGTGGCCCACTGAGATGAACGAGGTCCACTCATGCAGCCCACTCACTAGCCTGGGTTGCCCATCATTGTCCTAGGGCCTGGGTCCCACCTGAGGTCAGACGACAGGACCACAACTTGTCATCTAGACCAGCAGTTTTCAAACTTTTTTTCTCGTGACCCAGTTGAAGAAACGTGTTGATGCCGCGACCCAACAAAATGTGACTAGAGTGTGGGCTCTGGAGTGGGGCTAAGGATGGGAGCTGTAGGCTGTAAGAAGGGGGCTCTGGCTTTGGAGGAATCAGGGCTGGGACAGGAGGGGCTTAGCTTGAGCAGCTCCCGGTCAGCGGTGGGCTAAGGCAGCTTCCTGCCTCTCCTGGCACCGCAGACCATGATGCCCTAGAAGCAGCCGGCAGCAGGTTCTAGCCAATGGGAGTGCGGAGGTAGTGCTCAGGGCAAGGGCAGTGCGTGGAGCCCTGTGCACTCTCCCCGCACATCTAGGATCCGGGCTGCTGCCGGCCGCTTCTGGGGCACAGCGCAGTCTGCAGTGCCAGGACCAGCAGGAAGCTGCCTTAGCACCCCCACTGCTCACCTGATCTGCCTGCAACAAGGAGACCCAGTGCTTGACATAGTCCTGGGTCACGACCCCTAGCGTGAAAACCTAGGTCTAGACATCTAAGAGCCTTATATTTTGTCTGTAAGAGCCTATGTCGTGTGTTCGGGATATTAGATATGAGAGGAGCCAGTGAACACCAAAGATAAAGATAATTAGATCTCTAATTTTATTATGCACAGAAAAGTAAAGGAAAGACATGCAGAGTTACATAAATTCATTCCAATGAATGGGATAGGCACAGACAATATAATAACACCTACACCTAGGACAGTACACGAGATATTTAACTTTACAGATATAAGCAGACATGTACTTATTGCTATAAATCACACACAGTCCCACCATTAGCAATTTACAATTGTCAGACGGAAGGTCGCGGCCTCTTTCTTTTCCCACGAATAGAGGCGTCCACAATGCATTTGCCAGTAGGAACAGGCACCAACTTCTTAATTGCAGTGAGTAAGGTAGTGGGGACCCCTTACCCCATCCCTTCCACCGATTATGTGTTCTACCCCTATATTTATACTTGACTTGGTCATTCTAATCATCTCTACAAATTGATTACGTATTGTATAAGGCACCTATTATGCTCATATTTTGAGTACATTCTGCCATGCAGGATATTGCTAAAACGATCTGTGCAATTAACAGTTTCATGGCTGTACTCTGTAATTTTTGCTTATCAGACAAAAGTACCAGTACAAGGCTGCTTGTCCTCTGTGTTTTTGACATAATCTCACTGTACCAAGTTTAATCTGCATTGTTATGCAAAACAATTCCTGACTCTCACAGCTCCCCTATTAACCCCAGCCTTGCCTGCGTGCTTTGGGCACACCAGACTTGAACCAGGCCTGGGGTTTGCTTTTCAGGGGTCTGCACTGTAGTCGAGGAGGACATAATTGTCGAGGCAAGGCCGTCCAGGCTTCCCTACAGCCTAGAAACAATAATGTCAATATGAAACCTTCTGATCCTTTCCCCGTCACAATATTTCATGAAATTGGTGAAATCGAAGCATGTCTCTGGAACGTGTCAATTTGGTGTTTTCCATTGGCAATCGGGCGCCCAGCTGGCAGGTGCTGCCCATGCATTGGTGGCTTTGAACACGAGGCCCAGGACAAGAGCGGAGACCTAAATGGTGTCCCTGAAGGGTGGAGAAGAGGAGTGCGATGGGGGGGAACCTGCCTGATAGCCTGTCCCAGTCAATGATGACCTCACTGCCCTGCGCTTGTGACCTCAGAATGGCTTCCGTGACAATATGCTGTGACATCACAAAGACCACACCACAGACAGAGGCCACCATGGGAAAAGGACCCGAACCTGGGCTGTCACAGTGACTCATCAACCCTGCAGCGGCAGGCACCATAGGCAGATACAAGAACCCCCTCACGCCCAGTAGGGGAGTAACTCAAATAGCTCATGCAGAAATATCCATGATCAGGGCACACAGGAGTGACATGGCCACCCTGCCTGGGCTCTAAACTGGAGCCCCCATGTGCCTTTGCTGGTTCTGCCCCTGACACTGGGCAAGTCACGCCCCTGCTCTGTGCCTCAGTTTCCCCTCCCACTCTTTGTCTAGCTTGGAAGCCCTCGGGGGGCAGGGCCTGTCTCTCCCTGCAGCATGCTGGACCCCTGAGCTCACTTGGGGTATGTCTACACTAGCCCCCTAGTTCGAACTAGGGAGGCTAATGTAGGCATCCGAAGTTGCAAATCAAGCCTGGGATTTAAATATCCCGCACTTGATTTTCATCTTCCTGGCCGGTCACCATTTTTGAAATTTACAAGTCCGGACTAACTGCCCACGTCTACACGCGGCAGGGACCCGATAGTTCGAAATAAAGCCCTAGTTCGAACTACCTGTTATTCCTCCTGGAATGAGGTTTAACAGGTAGTTCAAACTAGGGCTTTATTTCGAAATACCGGGTCCCTGCCACGTGTAGACGCGGGCAGTTAGTCCAGACTTGTAAATTTCAAAAATGGCGACTGGCCGGGAAGATGCAAATCAAGCGCGGGATATTTAAATCCCAGGCTTGATTTGCAATTTTGAATGCCTACATTAGCCTCCCTAGTTCGAACTAGGGGGCTAGTGTAGACATACCCTTGGAGTCTACAGACACTACCGTACTACATATAAGATCACCAACCCCAAATATTTGAAACTCGTGTGTTTGGCCACACAAAGTCCCAAGACTGGTTTAAGAATCACAAGACTTTAAAAAAAACCCACTCTCTG
This sequence comes from Pelochelys cantorii, assembly GCA_032595735.1. Classification (NCBI taxonomy): domain Eukaryota; kingdom Metazoa; phylum Chordata; order Testudines; family Trionychidae; genus Pelochelys; species Pelochelys cantorii. The sequence goes on along the minus strand of CM064349.1, from coordinate 15,848,606 downwards.
TGGGGTCCTTTTGCTTTGTTTTCTGGCATCTGAGCCTTTTGGGTCCCATTTGAGGAACATTTTCAAGCTTTTCTCTAAAGCCACAAGGGCTAGAAACTGCCTTTTTTTTTTTTTAAGATGCCAGCTGAGATTCTCGTGTAATCACAGGATCAGGGGCTTTGAAGGGAAACACCAAACATCACAAGAGTCGGCAACACTATTAGCAGCAAGGAGACGACAGGGTTATACCAAACATTAATTGGAAAGTTTTGGGCTGAGCGTGCTTCAGAACTGGCCAAATCTCACTGCAGAGAATTCCAAGCTATTAATTTCCCCTGGAACAGAGCAACTGAGGCTGGAGTTATTGTTCACTGACAGAATGCTGGATTTGCAGGCCATGCTCCCAGAGTGGGATCCAGAGAAACAACAGTCCCCCATCCTTCCCTCCTCCCCAAAAGCAGCCTGTGTGGATTCCTGCCAGCAGGCAACGGAACTGTGATAAGAATTCCATTCCATTTCTTGATTGATTTCAGCATGGGCAAGAGGTACCCAGATTTGTGGCTGCCTCGCCAGTGGGCTTCACCTCTGCCCTGGAAGCAATCCATCCACGGAAAAGTGGTTCTATGGCTCGTTCTGTCCTCGGCGGCTAAGGCGCAGGAGGAGTCTCAAGCTGTGTCTAGACTGCAGGCTTCTTTCGGAAGAAGCTTTTCCAGAAGAGATCTTCAGAAAAAACTTCTTCCAAAAGAGAGTGTCCACACTGCCAAAGCGCATCGAAAAAGCGCTTTGATTTCTGCTGTGATTGCTATGGATGGAATGGCCACCAGGGCACCTGTGCTTTTTCCTCTTTCCTCTTGTTTCACAAGAACTCCCTCTTCCCCGTCTCCACATGCCTTTTTCCTAAAGAGCTCTTTTGGAAAAAGGCTTCTTCCTCGTAGAATAAGGATTACCAATGTCGGAAAAACCCCTCTGTTCTTTCGATTTTCTTTCAGAAGAATGGAATTGCAGTGTGGACGTAAGTGAAGATTTTTTGGAAAAATGGCCGTTTTTCTGAAAAAACTCTGTAGTGTAGATATACCCTCAGGCTATGTCTACACTACAAGGTTTTTGCACAAAAACAGCCATTTTTGCGCAAAAATCGGTGGAGCGTCCACACCTCAAACACGTTTTTGCGCAAGAAAATCAACAGAAAAGAGGGCTTTTGCCGGTAGAGTTATTCCTCTCCCCATGAGGAATAACTCCTTTTTGCGCTACAACTCTTGCGCAAAAAGGCAGGTGTGGACACTCCGGAGGGGTTTTTGCACAAGAAACCCCTATCGGAAAAAGCACAGGTGCTCTGATGTCCATGGAGCTTTCTTGCACAAGAGCGTCCATGCAGTCTGGACGCTCTCTTGCGCAAATGCACATCGCTTTTGCGATGCACTTTGAGGTCTGAACGTGCTTTTGCGCAAGAAGTTTTTGCGCAAGAACTCTTCCACAAAAGGCTTCGTGTGCAAAACCCCTGCAGTGTAGACTAAGCCTCAGGGGTAAACTTTGTAACACACCACCCTAACTAATAGGTGCAGAGACCCAACAAACTCACTTCATCCAGGCCACCAAACAGCCGTCATTAGGAGAGGGGTGATCAGGGCCCCTTTGAGCTGGGCTTGCAACCCGACAGCCACTGCTCCCGGACAGAAGAGACAAAAGACAGGATCAGTCGTCTCCTTGGGAGAAACCGAGGCACCGAATGATGTCGAGTTTCACCCTGGGTCACCTGTGGAGTCGGTGGCAGAGCTAAGAAGTGAAGCCAAGGCTTCCATCCCAGGGCTTTAATTGCAGGACCATCTGTTGTGCTCTGCTTTCGGAACGTGTGACGATTATGAGATAACCACATGGCCCGAGTTGGGTTCCAACTCTATGTGTTTACGAACTCTGGAGAAACAGACAGACCGAGCGCCGCAGATGTGCTGCTGCTCGGGGGACCCTGCCCTGCCCAGTATGCTACGCCATCCTTCCGGGCTTTGTTTGTAGCTGGGGAGGTTTGGGCCCCATCCCAGTCCTGCAAGCCAGGAGCAAGATCTGCAATGGTCCAGCCACTACCAGCAACAGCAGCCTGGCATTTAAACGCCGGAGGAGTATGGAGAGATCCATCCATCAGGCCCCTGAACCATTCCCCTCTAGGCCCCAGCATGAACGTAGCCCTGGCTGGTGGGCACTAAAACCTGTTGGCATCCAGCATCCGTTGGACCCCGGCTGGGTCTCAGTTCAAGTCCCAGCAGCCGCAAAACCACCCCACAGTAGGTGTTCACCATCCCCCTCTGTGGCAGCCCCCGCAGAGGGGCCAGGGTCTGAATGGGCCACAGAGACGTGCCCCCATCCCAGCATGGGGTCTGCTGGGGTGGAGAGTCTGTGGCAGGGCCAGCATGCCAGGGAAGGCTGCCCCGGCACAGTGCACAGATTGTACAGGGCTGCCGGTTCTCGGCACAACTCCTCGCGCTGGGGCTAAACGTGGCACCCACACGTCCAGGGAGGGGGAGGATTAAAATGGAACTTTCCTCCTTGAGGAGCCCCCTGATCTGAGCCCCTGGCCGGGACTGTGCAGAGGCCACGGAGGCGGCAGGAACGGGGCCTGGTTTTCTACTCAGCACGTGGCCGTCTCTGGCTGCTGTAGAGAACCGCTGGCAAGCGGAGAGAGCGCAGGCCCAAGCGTTCTTCTCTCGGTCCTTGCTGTGAATGCAGGGACCCACGCCCAGCCCTGCATGCACCTGAATGTACACACCCCTGCACACAGCTATACACATGAACACAAATACACACACATATACACACCCACACCTGTGTGCACACACACCTTCATGTATGGGAACACATACACACACACTCTACACCTGCACACACACCCATATGCACCCACACTTGTGTGTACACACACCTTCACTCACGTGAACACAAATACACACACATCTACACACCCACACCTGTATGTATACAGACCTTCACATATGTGAACATAGATACACACACCCTGCGTGCACACACACACGTACATGCATGCACACACAGAGCCCTGCATACACCTCTGCATGTGTGAATGCACATGCACATACTCAGAGACACTCCTGCACACAGATGCACACATCGCTGCACACACAGATACGCATGCACACACTTGCATGCATGCACATACACACACACACCGGAATGCACATACCCACTCGCAGACATACACCCAAACACATATACACACGTAGCAGCTCATATAGACACCTGCACTCACATATGCCCCTTCACATCCACTCGCACTCCCTGCCCCCCCAACCCCTCACATCGCTACCATCAAACACCCCCCATGCTGCTTGGGGAGCTAAATGACCCAATTTCACCTGCTTTAACAGCTCCATTGACTGCGCCTGCCTGGAGCAATTAACAACCTAAATCAATTAACAAAAATCCTGCCAGTATGTGCCTGGCCTAGTTCCCATCTCCGTTGCTGCCTGCGCCCCAGGCACAGAATTGTGGCCACGTCCCTGCCCCACACAACCAGGCCTGGCCTCTAATTAGCGCTAACTCTGAGCCACTCAAACAGCTGCGGGATGCCCCATCCCAGGGGTTCCCCAGCACTGCAAAAAAGGGGCCAGCTGGGAACATGACAGGGGCACAGGGCTATTTTCTGTGCTAGGGCCCAGCTCACTCCCCAGCTGGTCCTAGGATCAAGGTGGGCTGTAATGGGACCTCTGAGCTCTACCCCCTTGACAAACCAACAGTAACACATCCAAGAATCCAGCCCCATATGTCTGCAGGAAAAACAAGGGCCCTTCCCTGTGGGAATGATGGGGCTGGGAGCGATCCAGTGTCCCCCTCCAGCAATGTTACCTCTATTTTTTTCCATCCATGTGCAGAATAAATTTTGTTATGTGCACTGAGGCCTCTATATAAAACCATGGAACACCCACATCTTGAATATTGTGTAAAGATGTGATCGCCTCATTTCAAAAAAGATCCAAAAAAGAACCTTGGAAAAGGTTCAGAAAAGGGCAACAAAAATGATTAGGGGTTTGGAATGGGTCCCATATGAAGAGAGATTAAAAAGACTGGGACTTTTCAGCTTAGAAAAGAGGAGACGAAGGGAGGATATGATAGAGGTCTATAAAATCATGACTGGTATGGAAAAAGTGAATAAGGAAAAGTTATTTATGTTTTCCCACAATATAAGAACTAAGGGTCACCAAATGAAACTAACAGGTAGCAGGTTTAAAACAAACGAAAGGAAGTTTTTCTTCATGCAGTGCACAGTCAACCTGTGGAACTCCTTGCCAGAGGATGTTGTGAAGACTAGGACTTGAACAGTGTTCAAAAAAGAGCTAGATAGATTAATGGAGGTTAGCCAGGATGGGTAGGAATGGTGTCCCTAGCCTTTGTTTGTCTGGAAATGGATAACAGGAGAGGGATCATGTGATGATTACCTGTTACGGTCCCTCCCTCTAGGGCATCTGGTATTGGCCGCTGTCGGCAGACAGGATACTGGGCTAGATGGACCCTTGGTCTGACCCAGTATGGCCATTCTTATGTTCTTATGTGACTGTGCACCACCCATAGAACACATGCTACCAGATGTGGGCGCTCTGCTAATCAGCTGGGTAGCACATGACTCTCTCCTGGGGGACCGCCCAAGCACACAGCTTACAGGGAACACTGCCTCTTCAGTCCCACCCATGTGCTTCACTTGGATCCAGTAGTGGACAGAAACTGGTCAGTTTCCTGCTTATTTCTGGGCATTTTCATCTCTAGCTGCCCCAGCTGGGGACTTTTGCTTTCTTCCTCAATGATGTCCCCAAATCTCCATCATTCCTATGCCCCCCTCTGTTTTTCCACCAGCCTTCACTGCCACTCTGTGGCTAGCTCAGAGCCCAGCTGCCATTGACTCTGCTAGATAGCTCACTCTGCCTCTCCTATGCTCACTGGTCTCCCCCACATACCTGTCCGGCTTCTGCTCTCTCCCTACCAGGCAGGAGAGGGTCTACTGCTGGTTAAGACTCAGGATCTGGCAGGTTTAGTGGTAACATCCTTTCTCCTTCCTCCCCATGGGACTGTGGCCGTCCCCATGTGACACCTGGACAATCCAGCCCAGCGTTCCCCGCACTGTAGAGGTGAGAGCAGAGGGTGCAGTCTAATGCTTCTGGACCTGGATCCTTGACTCCACCCCTATGTGCTGCTGTGGTCCACTGAAGCCAATAGAACTTTATGATGTGCTGATGTGCCTAAAACAACCAGCAACACAGCAGATGGGTTCAACCTGGATGTATCTAGAACAACCAGCAACACAGCAGATGGGTTCGACCTGGATGTATCTAGAACAACCAGCAACACAGCAGATGGGTTCAACCTGGATGTATCTAGAATAACCAGCAACACAGCAGATGGGTTCGACCTGGATGTATCTAGAACAACCAGCAACACAGCAGATGGGTTCCACTTGGATGTACAGGAAGCCCCCGACTTGCAACACGATTGGTTCCTAGGGAGGTGTCGCAAGTTGGGGGCATCGTAACTCAAACCCTCATTTACGATAGGCACCTTCGTAAATGCAGGCCAAGGACGTAAGTCAGGGGTTTTTGGCCCCTTCCGCACTTACAAAAATGGCTGTAAGTGCGGGGGAGTCGGAACTTGGGCGGTCGCAAGTTGGGGGCCTTCTGTATCTAGAACATCCAGCAACATTGTAGGTGAGTTTTACTTGGTCATACAACATCCATCAACATGGCAGGTAGGTTCTACCTGGATGTTCCTAGACTATCGAGCAGCACAGCAAGGGAATTCTACCTAGGCATACCTAGAACACTCAACAGTACAGCACATGGATTCTACCTGGATGCACCTAGAACATCCAACAGGTGCCTTCTACCGCTGCAATATCCAGCAATATAGCTGCACACTCCTTTCCCATCTTCCTCATGCACAAGAACACTTGCATATTTTAATCCTCGGTTCACACCCAGAACCCTAGTTGACTAGAAGGCAAGCAGGCGCCATGCTCCAATCCAAGCCTCATTCCAGGCCTCCCATCAAAATCCCCTTTCCCTGATATATTTTTCTGCCCCAGTTATATTTTTATTGCCTAATCCATTTCCTGGGGAAGGCAGCCTGCTGGCTGATGGAATATTACCAAGCACTAGGCAAGAAAGCACCAGCTAGAGCAAGCGCATGAAAAATATGGCCATTCCAGAGACGGCTGAGGTTGCAAGAAATCAACTGAGTAGGAAAAATTGGCCCATTAGAAAGTCTATTATCATACGGCCGGCTGGAGCAACCCAAATAATATTTTGCAAACAATTCTGCAAAGGCACCAAGGTGTCAAGGAAACAAAGTGGCTTTTCCCACAGCAGATTGTTCCAGGGATGAAGGAGGGGGTGGGGAGAGGACCGGAAATGGGCTACAGACTCTTTCCCCTGTAAATCGCCCTTTGGGGGCTCGTCTTTGATCAGGATGCAGAGAGCAGGTTTTGATTAGCTAGAGCCGGGGTGAACTGTAGTGTTTGGAATATGATTCTGATTCGTAGAGCTCTCCAGACTGCGTCAGCCTGGAGACCCATCCAGCCCAAGATCCTGGCTCTGACAGTGTCCTGCATCGCACAGGAAGGTGTGAACCCCTCTAGAAGAAGACACAAGATCATTTGCCCCCTGACAGGAGCTCTCATCCTGAGCCCGAATAGGCAGAGACCAGCTTGAGCATGAGGTTTAATAGCTCTTCCAGAATGTGCATATTGCATCATTCACCGTCCTTTGTAGGACTGTAGCAACTCCAGACCCCCGCCAAGCTGGGGGCAGGGGAGGACACATTGCTGCACAAACACAGGGCGAGAACCAGGCCCTGCCCTGGAGAGCTCATCATCTGAACAGACAAAACAGGCAAAGGCTGAGGAGGGAAACTGAGGCACACAGTGGGGCCAGGACTTACCCAAGTTTGGTGGCAGAGCCAGGGAAAGAACCCAGGAGTCCTAGGGGAGCTGGGGGAGTCTGGATATGTAGCCAGAGCTTCAAGTGCTCAACCCGCAGCCACTTGGAGCTGGGCCCTTTGGCAAATCAGTGTGGGGAGGAGGGTTTTACAGCACCTGGAACAAGGCAGGTTCCAGTTCATGGCTGGGGTGCCTAAATGCTACCATAATACATGTAATAAATGTACAGCTCCTGGCTTTTAATATGTTATAACTAGAAGACTTACCCATTGTTCTTCGGGTCTGGTCCAGGGGCAAGCGGGGGGGGGGGGGGAGGGGGCGTGTTGCACAGGCCTCCTGTCATGCTCTCCAGACCCAGCCCGGGGCTGGCGGGAGGGCCCAGCCTGGGGCTGGAGAGGGCCAGCCCAGGGTGGAGGCAGGCACAGGCCTCCTGCTGGCACCCCCAGTGGTCACTCTGCAGTATAGTTCTCCCCTGCACTAGCTGCCCCCAGTAGTGACTGTGAGTATCACATCCCTCCACTCAGCTCCCTCCCTTTCCATGTTATGGAAAACAATCAAATTCCAGGCATATCCCATTTGTCCGGGCACAACCAACCCTTGACCTTGCTTTAAGTTAGGAGAAGAGGAAGCTGTCTACCAAATTTGGTGATCCTAGCTCTTACCATTAGGAGGAGTTCTTGAACAAACAGACTTGCAGATAGATTCACAGTCAGACAGATGCACGAATCTGAGAGATGATTAATACACTCCCCCTGCAGGGGGGGATACAGGATTCTCCTGCACTTCCTATGCAAAATGGCTTTGCACTGTCTTCATTAAAACAGCTGCCCTGGGCCGCCCCAGAGGTGGCTGCCTTTCAACAGTGGGATAAATGCAGTCTGTAAAGTGCTTTGCAATGGCTTGTACTGTCCTGTCATCTGCTGGTGGGAGAGGGTGGAGGGGATTTTTATGAACAACCACTGCCTTCTACAGGATGGCATCAGAACAGTTTAACACTGTCAGATGCCCTGTAGTGCTACTGGTTAGTAAGGATTCTCTTTTAGTTCGGGAGTTGGAGACTGAGCCTTTGGAGGCAGACAATGTGAGTTTTAGCCAGGCTGCTACTAATACCCAAGAGACCATCATCAGCTGTAGCCTCAGATGGCCACAGCTCGGTGAGAGGTTCAGGAAAGGCAGCCAGAGATGACCCTGCAGCTCTCCAGGTTGGCTTAACCCAGCTCATAGGTTTCATGAACCGTGCGGGAACCTGGCCCGAGCTCCGAGCATGCTGGGAAGCCAGGAGCCCAGCAAGTCCTGGACAGGGCAGGCAATTCCCAGCCATCTCTGGATGAGTCAGTCTCACTGCCTGGCCTGAGGATTCCCCAGCTGGAGGGGAAATAGTTTCCTGGGGCCTAGCGCTGAGCAGTTTCTGGCTCAAGAGGGGCCAAGACCACAGCCTGGGCTTTGATGAGTATGAGAAAATCTCTCGCAGCAGAATGCGGTATAAATAGAAGCCAGGAGGCCTCCTGGGGCTGATCTAAGAGGGGGCTCCCCCCTGCTCCAACCCACGCCTGGCAAGTCTTCTTAGCCACCGAGTCCTGCAGCTTTGACTCTGAACCTCCCTCCTCCCCCTCCGCCCCCCACATTTCTGCTCACAGAGGATCCCGACAGCAAAGCCCAAGCCAGAGTTATTAAAAGAAGGGAAGGTAATTTCCTCCGAATGATCACACAGGCTGACTCCAAGAGTCCTGGAAGGGGGCGGGAGAAAGACAAGAGCTGAGTGAGGAGAAAGAGAGGGAGCTAGAGACAAATTGAGGGGGAGGATTTGAGCTCCCTGGAGAATTGACCTTCAACACCCCTGGCCGCTTTCCTCTTCCTTCCCTCTGCCTGCAGATCTTACCCATTATAAATAGAGCCGGGCAACCAGGGCACCAGACATCTGGGTGGGTCACATCGAAGTGCCACACTGCCCGCAGATGAGCAGTGAGATGCCAACTGCTCAAAGCCCTGTGAGCGCTTGGGAACCCGCAGGGGTGTCGGACACAGTCCCTTGCCTGCAGCTCACTTCCCACATTTAGGTTCTGCCTCCCTGAATCTCCCCCCATTGTTACAGACTTTCTGGTGCCTTAGTCCTCCCCAGAAGTGGTTGCAATTTGCTGGTGGGTAACATGATCACTCTATGCCCCATACCTATGTCACGGGGTGGGGGTAGCAGGAGGCATTGATGCTTGCAGAGAGTTGTGAGATTCAAAGCTGGTGAACATGAGAGGGGGTATAGAGACAGTCAGACAGGGGTCTTTGGGGACGGATAGCTAGACTGCCTAGCTAACTGCTGAGGCACTGTGTTCTCCCATCCCTGGCAGCTGCCCCATGGAGAAGAAGCCAGCTCCCTCGCCAGCTGCAAACAAAAAGCCTCCCCAAACCCAGCCTCCTTGGTATTTGCATTCCCCCAAGTCAGCACTTTCCTTCCATATACTGTGCGTGTATGTGATTTTTCTCAGCCTAAAAACGCCCCTGTTCCCCAACACAGGCTCGGACATGGCCCAGCAGGCTGCTAATGAGAATGTGGGCTGGCCCGGAGCTGGAAATAGCCTTGCTCCCTAGGATCCCCCTGTCTCACCCCGGGGATGGAAATCTCACACCTCCTCAAGGACTCAGCCATGAGGGGGTGAGGGGGAACTCCCCTTTCACAGCCCCTCCCATGCCTGCTGCCCTCCCCATGTGCCCCAGGGCAGCTGCCTGGTGTCAATGGATGCAGAGATAGGAAATCACCTGGAATCCAGCACCACAAGGGCTGCAAAAAGCTCAGATCCCCCCTTTCCAGAGAGATGCTGCATCGTTTTCTCCTGGGGCTGCATTTCCTGAACCAGATCCTGCTCCCCAGACTCCCCAGCGATCAGATTATTTTACTGCACTTAATGTGAGCTGGACAATATGCCACCCCCAACTGCAGGTAAAGCTGGGCTTGTAAATGACCTTCCCCCAACTCACCCAACGATCTGGATTCTGAAGCCCCTGGAGCTGGGGGATTCACACAGGCCCAGGCCGGAGCAAAGAGTAGTTTAGAAGCACCGTGGAGCCGCTGGGCTGAATGAGAATTGGGTTTAAATTGCTGAGGCTGCTTTATGGCTGCATGCGCACCTTGGCTCTGCTTGGCACCCTGCCCCCTGCTTGCCCGGCTCTGCTGTCCCCTGGCTCTGCTGCTCTCCCCCCCGCCACTTGCCCAGCTCTGCTGCCCCATTGCTCTGCTGCCCCCCCCCCCACATGCCCAGTTCTGCTGCCCCTTGGAGGAACCGAATGTTGTGGGTCCTAGGGAATGAGGAGCGGAGGTGAATACAAGGGGAACAAGGCTGTGGGCAGACTCCATGCACCCCCGCATGCTTGTACCCCATGCTTTGCCATTGCTTGGCTACACACACACACCCTGTTCATTGTCTCTACTTAGCTACACACACCCCCGGTTCATTGCCCCCGCTCAGCTACACACACACACACTCTGTTCATTACTCCCACTCAGCTTCACCCCCACACACACCCCTACACACACACACCCTGTTCATTGCCCCCTCTCAGCTACACACACACACACACACACACACCCTATTCATTACCCCCGCTCAGCTACACACCCACACACAGACACACACAACACACAAGCTGAGCTGACGTGCCAAGTAAAACGGTCTCTGTTTTCTTCCCAGCCCTCCTGCTGCCATTGACACTAGTGCAAAGCAGACGTGCGAGCGTGCCGTTCTAGTCGGCTGGTGCTGTGCACACTCTTGACACTGGTGTTTTCACTGAGGTTTGCTCTCCTATCTCTGTGCTGCTGTTTGCCGCTACAGAAACTGCTACCAGGGCAGGCGCCTCCTTTCACCGCCGGCCCTTGGCAGCCGCAGCCTTCAGCTGGCATTGATGGATGTTCATAGGCGACAGGATCTGGCAGGGAGGGGCTAGGCGTATTCGGTCCTCAGTGCTGGGGCCTGACTTGGTGACCTCCCGAGGTCCCTCCCAGCCCATCAGCTCTGTGATTGGACGTTCACACACAAATCACCCGTGCACCAGTACCCAGAGAGCCAGCCGCTTCCCTCTCCTCCCGAGTCCCCAGGGAAGGGTGAATCAGGGGGCGGCCACCCCAAAAGCCCAGGGCAGAGAACAGAGAGGGTGTTCCCATGGAAACCGGAGGCAAGGCCGGCCCTACTGATACACAAATGATGCAGCCGTGTGGGGCGCCAGGACATGTGGGGCACCAAACTACCCCACATTTCATGGTGCCTTAGCAGCTGCATGGTGCGTGTTGGCACCGGTGATCAGCCCAGCCCCTGGCCACTCCCCTGCCACAGGCTCAGTGATGGCTCCTGCCACCAGCCCCATTCTCTGGCACAGCAGAAAAGGAAACCGCCTCTTCTCTCTGGCTGGCGGCACGGCCACCCGCTGCTCCTCCAGCCTGCGGGCCCGTGCTGCTCACTGCCACCCACACCTCCCACCTGCTCTGGAGGCTGCAGGGGAGCCTCCCTGCCCCCCACAGTCCCTCCTGTGGGATGCAGGGGCTGGGCTGCACAGGGCACCAGCCTTGCTAAGGACAGCCTGACTGGAGGTGGGGACAGATTGTCTGAAGATCTTGGCAGGTTGGGTTCTTTGGGAAGTCCGGCCCTTTTTTCCCGCTGGGAACTCTCGCCCATAATGGGAGCAAAGTTGGGGTCCTGGCCCTACATGGCTGGGGCAAAATTCTCCACTCAGCAGAGGGGCTGCTCTTGGCTCTTCTCCTCCTCATCACCACAGCAGGTTCCCATCTCGCTAGTTTCACACACACCCCTTGACTTGGGCCTCTGCCTCTCCTCTTCCCCCAAACCCCATGGGAGAAAACCTCACAGAAAAGACCAGCCCCAGAAGCAGAGTAAGAAGGGCACGGTCTAGGGTGGAGTCTCCAAAGGACGCCGCCCCCATTCCTGGAGCGTCGGAGCATTTCAGTGGATTTAGCTCCGTGACACTCACATCTCAGTGGTCCAGGAGCCAAATCAGCGACCAGCAGTGTCCCAAAAGCCATCGGCGTGTGAATTCCTTGTTTCCTTTCCTATTGATAGAGCTGATTCTCACAGCAGCACGGCTGGCCAAGTAGTCTGCGATTGGTTACTAACATAGTAAAAGCATTGTCACAATAATCAAATCACAGCAAAGAATCACTGGAGCCACATGAAAGCCATTTGCAGCTCCTGAGCCTCAATCAGAGGATCACTGATTTAGCTTCCCTAGGAGGCGGGGCTGATATCCCCATTGTCCAGGCAGAGAAACTGAGGCACAAAGCTGCTACATGACTTGCCCAAGGTCACATTGGGTGGCTGTGGCAGAGCAAGAATTTGCACTCAGCTTGCCCGCTCACCCCCCAATCATGCGCCCACTTTCCCTCTGACTAGCCGCACAAAGGAAGACACAGAGTAAACAGAGCAGACCAAGTCTGTGGGGAGCCGACAGCTGTGCCTGGGTGCTGACCTGGAGCCATGCGGAACCAATAGCCGTGCCTGTGCGCTCACCCAGTACCATGGGGCTCCATCCACCCAAGAGGAAGACGCTGGTTACAGACCCTGGTGTCAGGCAGGCCATTCCCAGCACTATCCACCCACTGATCTCAAAGCACTTTGCAAAGCATTAATGAGACCCCCCCACACACTTGCACGGTACACAGGCTGCTCAGGGTAGCATCAGGTCTGGCAATAGAAGCCAGGAGTCCTGACACTCAGCAACCTCACACTGCTCTAGCCCTTAGGCCTCACTCCTCTGCCATAGCTGGGAACAGAACCCCCAACCCCTCAGCCACCTCCTGCTGTAACCTGACCAGAACAAGAGCCTACTCCCAAGCTGTCAGGCTTTACACCTCCAGCATGGCAGCACCAGGCATTGGGTGGGAGGGAGCCAACCACACCCCAGCCCCAGGCTCCATGTCTAGTTGCAGCTCAGGGCCAGTGAGGGGGAAGCAGTGGCAGCCCAAGGTGCCTTTTGAGGTAAATCAGTGCTGTATCCCCAGGCATTGCTCCTCATGTGCCTCACCACCTGGAAGGGGGAATCAGGGCACCACAAACCCCTGCCAGGCCCTCTGGGAATAGCCCAGCCCTCTCCCCATCCTGCCGGGGATTGTAGAGCACTGTGCAAACAGCAGAGGCCCTCCACCTGCCCCAGAGAAGGGGAAACAACACACCCAGAGCCTGCGGGGAGCCCCAGAAAACCCAGGTGCCCTGACTCCTGAGCTACACTCTTCTGCCAGCCTCCCTCCTGGTGCTGGGTGTATCGTCGGAGGCTGCTGGGGAATGTTACACACACAGGGGGAGAGACACAGAGGAGACAGCAGAGTCAGCCACCACCAGGCCCCTCTGCATGCGACTTGGCTCTTCAGGCCACGGCGGAGAGACGATGCAGACAGAGCCACATTAAAAGGCCTGCGGGGCAGGGTTTAGTTTGCCTGGGGCAGCACACGGTGGGCAGCCATTAACCTTTCCCTGTAGGCCTGGGGAAAGGGGAGTTGTGGTCATGATCCCACCGCACACACCAGCCTGCTGATCCCTGGGAAGGGGGGTAAAGCCACCTAGTGGCCCCGTCATGTACTGGTGCCAAGAGGGCTGCTGCTGGAAATAGCTGATTCTTTGGGGTTGGGTCAGTCAGGTGCCTGAGCTCTGGGGGGTAAGGGCAGACCCACACCTGGCTACCTGCCCTGCCTCATTAACACAGCACCTGGCATGGACTGATAGGTGCAGCTCACAGACAGTCCCACTTTGGCCCAACCAGTCACCACTGGGAGCTGATTCCCCTGCTGATAATAATCCTGGGAGGCTCAGGAGGTTGGTCCCACCTGGGAGAGGGAGTCACCTTCCTCAGCTGGGCCCATCTCTGCAGGGAGACAAATCCTCTGTCTGAGCTGGTAGGAGCCAAAGAACTTCCCTGGGTGGTGGGAGTCATGTGGAGCCCTCTGGCTGCCTCCTGACCCTCAGTGGGTGTCATGCCCCCCCCATCTGCACCCCATCCACGCTGCACCCCCACAGCGAGTGGGAAGCCCCACTCCAGCTGCCCCCCCTTTGTGGATTTAGGGCACTTTACCCTACGTACCCCACTGCTCAAGGCCTGCCCTGCCTGCTTGGGGGTCAAGCCAGGATCCTGGAGGGAAAGTGGGTCGCACTTCAATCCACCTCAGTCCATTCCCTGCCTAATCCTGCAGCCAGCTCTCTGCAGCAGAACAGGGTCTCCGCAGAGACACCCCCCGCACACCCCTTGCTGAGTGGGTGGGGGAGGGGAGGACCCACCCTGAGGACTGGGACCCAGGGGAAGATCAGGGCATGGCATCCTGATGCAGGGTTGCCGCAGGCTAACACAGCCCCAGCCTGTGGCACCGCTCCCTCAGCCCACCCCAGCCCTCGCCTGGCGGGGAAGCCAGGACGCTGACAGGAAACATTTCCCACCCTGCGTCCAGGGGCTGGGAGGTGAGCTGAAGCAGGGGCTTTGCCCGTCCCGCATTAGAGCCAGGGTTTGGGTCAAAGGCAGCTAAGAGCAGCTCCTGTCATGGAACCAGTGTCCAAACCTGTCCCCCTCCCCTGCACACGCACACACCCTGGTTCTAGCCTGAAAGCTGCTGCTCCCAGCTGTGCCGGTTTCGGGAGCTTTAGGCTCAGTGGCCTATCCCCAATTCTCCTGCCTTTGCCACCAGCTCAGCTGGGAGCAGGCCCAAAAAATGACTCAGCACCCAGGGGTCTTTGATGCTCAGTGGGAGTTAGAGGCACATTCCCCTCTCCCTGAGGTTATCGTTTCAGTGGGGAGGATACCATGGGGCAGCAGAGAGGGGTGGGCAGACGCCAGCTGGCCCAGTGTCTATATCCCAAATGCAGGAGGCTCAGGCCAGACTAGACCAAACCCAGCTTAACCCCATCTCCTCTGTTGTTCACGAGTGGCCCAGACACCAAAGCTCTCCCTTTCTCCACTAGGTGGCAGATGCTCACACACACACACACACACACACACACACACAGCCCCCTAGAGCTTGGGGCCGGAGGGGCAGCTCAGTCAATTATTAACTAACTCAGGGATGGGCAACCAGAACCAGGGAGTGGGCCCCATGAGTGGCCTTCCTTCATCTCAGGGAGCCACAGCAACTCACTGGGTCCCACTTGCTTCCCCGTGGCCTCCCCCTATCTGGCCCCTCCCCACACACCTCTCCCGCTCTGGGCACCGCAGGCCCACACTTCCTATGCCGGGGCAGAGCAGGGTTATTATCCGCATTTGGCCTCCTACAGCCCATGTGGCCGTGGCTAACCTGGTGCTCAGCTGACATCTGCTGGCCACATGGAGCCACGGCAGATTGGAAACCAGCATGCACCCTAGCAGGGGGGCGGTGGCAACAATGGCCCTGGGTGTCACAGAGCCCCAGTAAACCAGGAACAATGAACAGAGCAGCCTCTGCTCCAGGCATCTAGCAAGGGAGTAGTGTCTAATGGCTAGAGCTGGGAACTAGGACCCCAAGGTTCTATTCCCAAATGATCCATTAGGACACTGGAAGACCCACCTTCATTGCAGCCCAGGGTGGCAGCTGCCCTGCTGCTCCCTGGGTGGATTCAAACCCACAACCCCAGGCTGATGCCTTCCTCATTAGGCCACTGAAGGACCCACCCCATCTCCCTGCCTTCAGCAGATGCCAGCTCCCGCCCTGGACAAACTGGTACTGCCCGGTGGCACCCAGCTTGCTCTGGGGCTGCACCACAGCCAAGCTCTGGCAAACAGCCAGGGTAGGCTATGTGCTGGCTGAGCACAGCCCTAGAGTAAGCTACCCACCCCACCCCTGCCAGCTCCAGGGAAGCTGGTGCCCCACCTCCCTAACTTCAGCTGGTGCCACTTCCAACCCTTAGGAAGCTGGTGGTGGCCACTCAACTGCTCCTGGGTGGGCCGGGGGGGGGAATTGAACCCACAACCCCAGGCTCTCGACTTACCCATTAGGCCACTGGAGGACCCTGCCTCCAGCTGCTGTCTTATCCTCTCTACCTGCACCCCCCCGTTCACACCCCAACACTGTGCCGTGAGTCCATTATACACCTGAACCCCCTACCTGGAGCCCCTCATACACCCCAACCCAGACTCCTGCACCCCACATCCCCAGCCCCCCTGCCTTAAGACTGACGGAAGACAGCCTGAATGCGTGCAGGAAGCTGGATTTGACCAGTTAGGATGTAAACGTCAAAGAAATGTGCGAAAAGATGCAGCCGCAGAAGTCCCATTCAGTAAAGTCTGTGTGTACAGTGTTTCATCTACACTATTATTAATCAGCATGTCAATTAATCATTTTAAGTTGTCTATTTTCAGTCAGGCAAATGGGCATGTTTATACAGCTCTTTGTTGACCCCTTGTTCTGAATTTTGATGTAGTTTGGCTCTTTGGTTTGGAAAGGTTGCCAGCCCCTGGGCTAGTGCTTACAGCAGGGGACCCTTGGGTTCTGTTCCCAGCTCAGGGAAGGAAGTGGGAACTAGGGTTTAGAGCGGGGGACTGAGGCAGGACTCTAGGGAACCATGCATGGGGGGAAGGCTGTGCATCTCCAGCAAGAGTGATCAAGCTGAGCAGCTGTCTGCTTCTCGCCTGGAACCCGGCTGAAAAGGAGAAGTCCCCTCTTGGGAAACACTTCCCCTGGGGGATAACCAGACCCGGCAGACATTGGCTAACATGGACGGGTGGAAAGAGAAAGCAACAGCCTCACTAACCCCTCCGCAGGTCCTGGGGAGGGCAGCTCTTCAGCAATTACAGGTTCCTACAGGATCACTGGCCCTCCTTAGCTCTCCCACTGATTGGGGGACATGGGGCATACAGCACTGCAGGTCTGGCGCATGCGTACATCCTGGTGTCAGAGCTTTCTTCAGAAGTGGGCTGTGTCCACGAAAGCTCATGATACCAGCTACATTTTTTGTTAGTCTCTAAGGTGCTTCAGGACGATTAGGGTTTTTTTTTTTACATTTTTTCTATTACAGACTAACACTGAAATTCTTAAGAGTGAACAGCTAATTTAGCATGCAGTGTTGGGATTCTGTTTTCCAATGTCTGTGATTTTGCATTTATCAACACTGAATTTCACCTGCCATTTTGTTGTCCAGTCACCCAGTCTTATGAAATTCCTTTGTAGCGCTTCACAGTCTGCTTTGGACTTTACTACCTTCAAATAATTTTGACACATAATTGATCACCCTTCTTTCTAGATCATTTAGGAATATGGTGCACAGGTCCCAGTAGAGACCTTTAGGGGATCTCACTCTTTACCTCTCTGCATTCGGAAAACTGACAAGTTTATTCCTACCCTTTGTTTCCTCTCTTTTAACCAGTTACTGATCCCTCTTATCACACAACTGCTCATTTTGCTTAAGAGCCTTTGGTGAAGGAGTGTGTCAAAAGCTTCCAAGTACACTGTGTCTACTGATCACCATTGTCCACATGTCTGTTGACACCATCGGAGAATTCTAGTAGATTGGTGAGGCATGATTTCCCTTTACAAAATCTATGGTGGCACTTCCCCAACACAGCGTATCAATGTGTCTGGTTAGTCTGTTGTTTACTACAGCTTCAGCCCACTTGCCTGGCACTGAAATTGGGTTTACCAGTCTGTAATTGCCAGGATCACTTCTAGAGTCTTTTTTTTTAAATGGTGTTACATTAGCTGTCCTCCAGTCATCTGATACAGAGGCTGATTTAAATGCTAGGTTGAATAGCAGAATTAGCAGTTCTCCAATTTCATATTTCAGTTCTTCCAGGACTTTTGGAGGATACCACCCGGGCCTGGTGGCTCCTTACTGTTTAATTTCCCAAGTTTGTTACAACACCGCCTCTGCAGACATCTCAGTCTGGGGCAGTTCCCCAGATTTGCCATCTGAACAGAATGGCTCAGGTGCAGGATTCACCTTTGCATCCTCTACCAGGAAGACAGCTGCAAAGAATTCATTTAGTTTCTCCGCAATGACCTTATTGTCCTTGAGTGTTCCTTTAGCATGTCAATCACCCGGTGGGCTCCTGAGACACTTAAACAAAAATGGCCGTTACTTTTTGCCTCCTGGACTGGTTGCTCTTCTTGGCCTGCCTTCTTGTACTTTTCCACTTGAACTGTCAGAGTTTGGGCTTCTTTCTGGTTTCCCTCTTTCCGGCTGCTGTTCTGTCTGTCTGGTCTTTGTAGACTGTCTGTTCTTTGTGGCAGGGCCTGTCTCTCATGTTGCGTCTGTGCAGCTTGGGCCTCTAGATCAGTGGTCCCCAACCTTTTGGGGCTGCCGGGCGCCAGGGGACAGGGCCGCACATACGCCGCGCGCCTGGGGGCGGCACCGCACGTGCACCGGGCGCCCAAGGCCCGGGGCGCAAGAATGGCTTGGGCCAGGCCTGGTCACTAGGCGGGCACACATAAATGCCCCGGCAGGCACCATGGCGCCCGCAGGCACCGCATTGGGGACCACTGCGTCTAGATGTTACCGTCATCACTGTTAATAATAAACAGCGCAGCGACTGGGCAGTCAGTTCTCCTGGATCATCGCTGTCCTGCTGATACCTCTTCTGTCTGTGTCTAGTTCATAGCCCTGCCCCACAGACCAGTAGTGAAGGGGGGGCTCAGGGCTCCGAGCTCCCTCCTCACAAGATGGAGAAGTGCTGAGTTCTGTTCTTAGCCCCTTGCCCCTCTCCAGAGGAACCGCAAGTTTCTCTTCCTGCTTTGAGGCGCAGAGGCCAGTATCTGCTCCGGGCGGCCAGCGAGCTGCATAAGGCAAAGAAACGGTCACACCTCTCAGGCCGAGCACACCCGCAGGCCACTGGCTGGGGACCCGACTCCTGCTTTGGGCTACCTTTGCACAGCAGGGTCCCTTGGCAGTGTTAGGGGGCAGGGCTCTGGCCTGGCAGAGACCGGCAAACTTTTTTTTTCCTCTCCCCTGCTGCTTTCTGATGTGGGCACTGCTACCATGGCCCACACTGTCAGTGGCCCTCTCAGTGGGGAGTCACCGGGCCCTGCACCCCCATCTGCAGTCACATGTGACTCTCGGCCAGCAAGTAAAACAGGTTTATTGGCTCACAGGGATACAGCGTAGCACAGACTTATTAGCACAGGAACCAGATGCAGTCAGTACAATCCAGCTTGGGGTGAGGGGGGCCAGGGCCCTGGGCACCCTCCCTGCATCCTAAGCTTGTGGAGACTAACTCCCACATTCAGCAGCCCATCCCCACCCTGCAGGCAGCCCCGCCTCCTCCTTTGTCTAGCTTCCCGGACAAAAGGTGTCACCTGGTCTTCCACCCAGTCTGAGGTTACAAGACAGCCTGAGCTATTGTTATGGACGTGCTAAGATGGGGCAGCTTGGGGCAGTCTCTCCTCCATGAGAGCCACATCCAATATTCCCATCGCCAAGCCAGGTACCAGTGCAGTGCCCAGGGAAACTGAGGCACACATACATGGGATTACAACAGAACAGTACAGGACCGCAGGAATCACCTACAGCATGACAAAGCAACCAGAGCGAACACAATCCCCACTCCATCACACCCTCCCTGGCTCAGCGAGGAAAGATTTCCCGACTGGGAGCATGTGAAAGCGAGTCGGTGTGGGGGCAAATGTGCATGTAAGTGGGGTAGGGTGCTCATGCTCAGGGCCGGCCCACAACATTTTGGCACCTGAGGCAGGGAGTTCAAATGACGCCCCCCATGCCCCTCGCTTGGGCCAAAACTTTTAAAAGGTCTCTTGTGCCCTCCTTCCTCCAGCACAGCACTCCACCATCTCTGTGCATCTAGAGCAGAGAGAATACATACGCACCAGCAGCAGACACCATTTTCTACACTCTGGGTCCTAGTGGCGCCCCTCCCCCCATCCCTCCCCAGCCTGGCACCTGAGGCGGCCGCCTCAGTTTGCCTCATGGTAGGGCCGGTCCTGCTCATGCTCATGAATATGGGGAAGTGATAATCCTCAGCTCCTAGATAGCTCAGTTCAATAGAGCTCAAAGTGCTTCCCCCCCTTGCATGTATTTAGCCTCATAACAGCACCATGTATGGACGGGGAAACTGAGGCATGGAGTGACTGAGTGGCCTGCCTCTGTTCCACTGCCTTGGCTTCCAGTCCTTGCAAACATCCCTCCTCCAGGCAGACGGTCAGAGGTGGCGCCCATGCGGAAGCACAAGAAAACCCCAGCTAATCTGCTCCATGACCAGCTTGTTCATCTGCTGCCCACTCGCCTCAAGTCCCACGGGCCATTCTGAGCGGGCAGAGCGGTTCTCCACTGCCACTCAGAAGCCCCCTGGTGGGCACAGAGGGCTGGGTCTGACCTAAACAACAAGCATCTCTCCAAAGTTCCCTCAGTCCCCTGGTTCCTTGCTCCGCCGAAGACAGTGGATGAGCCTCACCCATTTTAGGATACTCCATGGACGAGGTGTCCACCTGGGGCATGAATGGAGACTCAAGAATTCCCCATGGGGCAAATGCAACCACCTCCAAGTTGTTGCCAACACGGTGACCGAGTGCCCCCATCGCTACCTTTCCAGGCGCTCTAGCCACGGAGCTGGGCAAATCAGCAGCCCTTTCTGGCTTTGAAACGCTGCTATTTCTGTGAAAAGCAGCCGTGACAGGCCCATGGCCATGTCAGAAGGGCTGTGGCAATCTGAGAGGCTTTCCTTGAGTGCTGTGTGTGGTGTTTGGGGCTGTGGCTCGGGGCCTGTGATGGCGCGGAGGTGTGGGTGCACGTGTGCAGACGTTCACATGGGCACATGTGTGGTGGGATGGGCCAGGCTCACTGGCCGCAGCAAAGCTGGGACAATCTACACCCACTGACGCTTTGGCCCCTTATGTGTGTGAATGTGAAGGTAGACATGCCTGTGTGCACATGTGTTACGTGTGCCCCTCGATGGGTGTGGGTGACTGCACGTATGTATGTCTGTGAGCATGGGGGAGAACTGCATGTGTGTGCAATTGTGGGAGGGGTGAGTGCACCTGTGTTTGGGGGCTTGTGATTGGTGTGTTCTTGTGCCTGTGAGATTTGGGGTTGAGCCCATCTGGGTTTACGTGTTCAGTGGTAGGGTGTGAGGGAGTGAGAATACTTGTGTTTGGAGTGGCTGTGAGGTTACATGCAGATGCACAAGTGTGTAGTGTGTGTGCATAGGCACACATGCATGCAGGTGTGGGCACATGCACATGTGTATTGGTGTGTGGGGATGTGTGTGCATATGCACAGGTGCGGGGGTGAGTATGTATTCACTTGCGGGTGTGGATAGGCACATGGGGCAGTGTGTGCACATGGGGGGTGCCTAGGCTCATGGGGGTATGTGTGCATGCACAAGGAGGGCTCTTCATATAGCTACTTGTAGGGGTGAGTGTGTGTGCACACGGGGATGTGGATACATACATGTAGGGTATATGCATGTGGGGTATGTGCCATGGACGATGGGTAACCCCCATGGCTTGTGGAGGCAAGCCCCCAAACCCCACCCCTTTTACTCGAGGCCCCCGACCCTTGTGGCCACTGTTGGCCTCTGCCTAGCCCCCTCCTCCCACATGCACAATGGGGCCACTGGCCCCCAGCCGGGAATAGCACAGCGCAGGAGCTGCAGGCAGCCAGTAGGCAGCGTGGCTGCAGCCTGCCCCAGATTCAGAGCTCCAGTGGGCAGCACAGGCCAAGGCTTTTCTGGCTCTGGAGTGCCAGAGACAAGAGCCAGGTGGCATGATCCCATCCTCCCCATGCCATGCCTGCCCCCAGTCCCCGCAATGAGAGGACAGGCCACATGGCACAACCCCCAGTCTCTGCCACTGCAAGAGCCACCTGGGGGAGGGAGCCAGGGGCCGGCACCAGGAAAGGCAGATTGGGAAGGCAATGCCTTCCCCTGCCTATGATACCTGCCACCCCTGGCATGTGCATAGGCATATGTGTCGGGGTGAGTGTGTATGCACATGGGGGTGTGGATACGTGCGAGGTGCATGAGGTGGGGTATGTGCATCAAAACATGTGTACGTGTGAGTGTGTATGCACAACAGGTGGCGTGCATGTGCATGTGGGGGGCTGAGTGCATAGGGATGAGGCTTGGTGTGAACACATGCAAGCATGTGCCTGGCCCCCTTCCTGCCTCTCTCTCCTTTGCCAGCAGAGCCGGTGGACCGAGCGACTGTGCTGAGCTGGGCTGCAAGTCCCTTCTTGCAGGGGTGCAAATGAGGCTCCTGCCAGGCTAGCTCTGGCTCCGGCTCCCTAGCCCAGCTCAGTGTAGTGCAGCTGAGAGGCTGGTTTTTCCTGCTGCCCTCCATGGCTTCCACCTGTCCCAAGGGGATGGGAATCCTGGCGCAAGCAGGAGAACATACCCAGCGCCTGCAGCCTGGACAACTGACCCCGAGTGACCCAGCACGGGCCTCTTCCCAGGCCCCCGGTGCCGGACACCTGGCTGCAGGTGGCTCCTTGGCAGAGGACCAAGGGGTGACGGAGGCTCAGCTCCCCTCTCTCCCTGCAGGGGGCGGTGTGTGCCCGTGGTGGCAGCTGACCTTGCCTCTGCCCAAGCTCCACCTGTTCTGGGGAGCACCTGGGCCTGGCCCTCTGGCCCAGAAACCCACACACCCCGGGGTGGGAGCTGGGCGGGGCAGAGGGGGAACTCAAGGTGCTGCACAGCCCCTGTCCTTGGTGCTGAAAGAGCTGGCCAATGGTGCCCCATTGGCTACTGGGCTGGGCATGTAGGCAACCAGTGGCCACCAGCCATCACCTGAGATCTGCCTGGGGTGCCTTGGTCAGAAGACTGGGATTAACAATGAGCTGGGCCAGTGGGGGGCCCTGTGGTGCCAGAGAGGGGGATTCTGCCCATCCTCCCCCCCACCAAGTCTCCCAGGCAGGAAATTCATTCCCGCTGCAAACATGCTCAGAGCAGTCCTGGTGACTGCCTCCCTGCCTGTCACTAGCACACACCAGCCTCAGGCTCACAAAGCACTTCACAGAACTCAGTTCAGCCTCAGTTTGGCGGGGCATTAGCACCCCATTGTACAGAGGGGGAAACTGAGGCACAATGAAAGAAGGGAAATGTCTCCCCCCAGGTCACACTATGAATGAATTGAGACCTGGCCTAGGAGTGCTGGCTCCTACGTGTCTGAGCAGTGAAAAGAAAACCCAGGAATCCTGATTCTCTCTCCTCCTCTAACCACTAGATCCTACTCCCCTACCAGAGCCAAGCTAGAAACCAGATGTCCTGACTTGCTGCCCTGTCTACTCTAACCACTACTCTCCCACAGCTATAATTAGAAACCCAGGAGTTCTGATTTTCAGCTCACCAACTCTAACCACTACACCATACTCCCTTTCCAGAGCCAGGACTGGAACCCCTGGGAGCCCAGGCTGGGCCTCAGTAACAAGGCTCAGACAGCCGGCTTGAACCTGAACGGATGCACCTTTGCTGGGCCTTAGGCGCCAAATGCTGCTTTGGGCTAGTGCCAGGAGGCAAGGTGTCGCTTTGCTGCTTTGTGCTAGAGCCAGGAGGCAAGGTGTCTCTTGGCACACCCCAGCCAGAGTGGCATGGAAACCTGGCAGGCAAAGCAGAAATCAGGCTGGCCTCAAGTGTCATCCCAATCAGCTGGTGATGCACCAGTTCTGGCTAGTCATAGAACCCTAGAACTGGAAGGGACCTCGAGAGGTCATCGAGTCCAGTCCCCTGCCCTCACGGCAGGACCAAGCACCGTCTAGATCAATGGTCCCCAACCTTTTGGGGCTGCCGGGCGCCCGGGGGCGGGGTCACTCACGCGCCGGGCACCCAGGGGCGGGGCTGCACACACGCCCGGGGATGGGACTACGCACATGCTGGGGGGCGGGGCCACCCATACACCGTGTGCCCCGTGCTGGTGCCACCCATGTGTCACACTCCCGGGGCCGGCGCTGCTCCTGTGCTGCACGCTCAGAGGTGGGGCTGCCCATACGCCACACGCCCGGGGCAGGCGCCGCTCCTATGCCACGTGCCTGGGGCGGGGATGCACATACGCCACGCGGCCGGGGCCAGAACAGCCCATGCGCTGCATGCCCGGGACCGGCGCTGCTCCTGTGCCGCGTGCCCAGGAGCCAGCACAGCCCATACGCCGCATGCCCAGGGCCAGCGCCACCCCTGTGCCGCACGCCCGAGGCCGGCGCCGCCCCTGTGCCACACGCCCGGGGCCGGCGCCGCCCCTGTGCCGCGCGCCTGGGGCTGGCACAGCCCTTGCGCCATGCACCCGGGGGCGGGGCCGCCCATACTCTGCACACCCAGGAGCTGGCACCGCCCACGTGCCCGGGGGCAGGGCTGGCCCCGATCACTCGGCGGGCGCACAGAAATGGCCCGGCGGGCGCCATGGCACCCGCGGGCACCACGTTGGGGACCACTGGTCTAGATCATCCCTGACAGGTGTCTGTCTAACCTGCTCTTAAATATCTCCAGTGATGGAGATTCCACAACCACCCTAGGCAATTTATTCCAGTGTTTAACCACCCTGACAGCTAGGAAGTTTTTCTTAATTTCTAATCTAATTTTCCCACGCTGCAATTTAAGCCCATTGCTTCTTGTCCTGACCTCAGAGGCCAAGGAGAACAATTTTTTCTCCCTCCTCTTTGTAACACCCTTTTAGATACTTGAAAACCGCTGTCACGTCCCCTCTCAGTCTTCTCCTTTCCAAACTAAACAACTCCAATTCTTTCAGTCTTCCCACACAGGTCATTTTCTCTAGACCTTTAATCATTTTTGTTGCTCTTCCCTGGACCGTCTCCAATTTCTCCACATCTTTCTTGAAATGTGGTGCCCAGAACTGGACACAATATTCCAATTGAGGCCCAATCAGCGCAGAGCGGAGTGGAAGAATGACTTCTCGTGTCTTGTTCACAACACTCCTGTTGTTGCACCCAGAATCATGTTTGATTTCTTTGCAACAGTGTCACACTGTTGACTCATGTTTAACTTGCGGTCTATTATAACCCCTAGACCCCTTTCTGTAGGGCTCCTTCCTAGACAGTCGCTTCCCATTCTGTATGTGTGAAATGGATTGTTCCGTCCTAAGTGGAGTACTTTGCATTTGTCCTTTTTAACTTCATCGTGTTTCCCTTCGACCATTTCTTGAGTTTGTCCAGGTCATTTTGAATTTTGACCCTATCCTCCAAAGCACTTGCAACTTGGGCCCTCTCTTAGTACCAGCCGGGGGGGCACAGAGATGGGAAATGCCACTTTAGCTGGCAGATAAGCACCATGGGCAATCAAAGCAAGGCCCTCTACAGCCTCTTGCAGTGGCCCCTCTCAAAGGCTGTGGATCTCATACTGGAACTTTCTTTTCCACCACCCTCACTCTGCCAGCACGCCCCCTCATCTGGCCAGGACCCCCTCCCCCATTCAGCAGCAGATGTTGAGTCTCTGATTTGTATTGGAAGGTGACCATGGGTCCAGCCCCTCCCCTTCCGCATGAGGCCCCACCCCTTCAGCAATGTCCCCGCCCACTCTGGGTGGAGCCATAACACACCCGACCCCAGCCTGATCCCCAGCAGCCAGGGAGTGTAGGCAGTTTTGGGAGGGCAATACCTTCCCTTGCTTACATTACCGGCTGCCCATGAAGGTGACAATCCCTCCTCCACCCCGGCAAACAGCCCTGCCTTAGCGCTCTGGCACCAGGCTGTCTGCAGACTCAGGCAGGCTTCGCTCAGCATTTTGGGGGTTTGCTCACAACTCTCGGGGCTATGGACACCAAATGAAAGGGTGGGGCCGAGTGACTCTGCTTGCGACTGCCTTGGTGGGTTGTGACCCCCAGGCTGAGGGGGCAGGCAGGAAATGGAGACCACTCGGCCTCTCTAGGGATTGCCCCAGGCGAATCCCCTGGCTTGGGACATGGGGGCCAAAGCTCTCAGCAGACCCCTTCTTGCGAGATGCCATCATGTGAGACAGGAAGCCAGCAGGAAACGGGTTTGTTTTGCTTAATGAATGAGACAGTGCTGGGGAAGGAGGCACCTGCAGGGGAGGGGGGGCAGGAGGAGGGTTAGCACCCTCTGTATGGCTGGATCTCACTGCCCAACTAAAACTGGTGCTGTCTCAGAGCGAGAGCCAGCCCCAGCCAGAAGAGCTCCCACTCTAGACCAACGAGGCAGACACAGAGCAGGAGAAAGGCAGAAATATTATTATCCCCATTTTAGAGAGGAGGGAAGCTGAGGCACCGGGGGGGGTTCAAGGCTGGGCAGCCAAAGCTCATGGAATGCCCATGGGATCTGGGGCCGCTAGCTCGGTCAGGCTCCTTTGCTGAGCCGGCGCTGCCCTGCAGAGCTGTCAGGCGGTGCCATGGCCCCCCATCTAACTCGAGCTGCAAGAGGAAGAGCGGGGCTGGCTTCTCACGGTGCAAGCGCTCGGAAGAGGAAGTTGGGGAAGTGGGGGGCAGATGGCAGATAAAGGAAGAGGCTTAAAATGCACGTGCTTGGCAGAGCACACGGCTTTGGGGGGGTTTCTGCTGACTTGCCGATCATGGGCAGGGGGCTCTAGAGAGCCCACCCCACCCCTATTTGTCCTCAGGCCTCGTTACATGCCCATGTGGAACAGGACTGGGTCCCTGCTGCTCTCAGTCCTGCTCCCTGAAATGGAATAATCACCTCCCCTTACCAGCCATGGAGCCAACAGCACTTTCCAAAGGCAGACAGGCGCATTAGCCCTGTTGTATAGTTGGGGAAACTGAGGCATGGGGCAGGAAACTGAGAGTGCCAGGACTAGAAGCCATGCTCTCCAACGCTTCAGCCCAGTGCTCTGTCCACTAGGACTGCCTGCCTGCCCCTGGAGCAAATGTTGCCCCAGCAGCACTTTTATTTTCATGAGGAAGTCAATTTTCTGAGGGGGGAGATAAATACGATTGTGCATTGCAGTCATTATGGGAGGCCCCGGTGTGCTAGGCATTGCCCATATGCACAAGTGCAAGAGAGCCCTTGCCCCAAGCAGCTCCCAGAGTGAACTGACAAAGGCTGGTTATGACCCTCACTTTGCTGATGGGAAACTGAGGCACAGAGTGATGCAGCAAACCACCCCAGATGGGGAGACAGCAATAGAGACAGGAACTGAACCCAGAACCCAACCCAGGGCTCTCCCCACTCACCCATCCTCTGCATTTCAGCCACCACCCCCTCCCCATGGGAATATATTTCAACCCCTCTCCTTTAGGGGAGGGGTGGGGAACCTATGGCCTGGGGGCCAGACCCAGCACCTGGCTTGCCTGAATCCAGCCCCCAAAGGTTCAGGGCTACCCCCACAGCAACAGGAAGCCAGCACTGGTGTTCAAGCCCTGTGTCGCCCCCGTAAACTCCCCCCCACCACAGGGCTGGAGCACCAGCATCCTATTTTCCATCTGGACCCCCACCCGCAGCCCAGTCCTGCACCCCACCTCCACTCCTGCACCCCACCTCCAGCCCAGTGCTCCCACCCCGAGCCAGCTCCTGCATCCTACCACCCTCCCAGACCCACTAATCCCCAACACATTCCTGCCCCCTCCCTTCTGCCCAGACCCCACACCCAAAGTCTGCTTCCCGGCAGCCCCCCCACAATCTACTAGCCCTTTTGTGCGGCCCCCGACTGTAGGGAAACATCCTGTCTGGATTTAAAACCGCTGGGGAAAGAGATTCACCCCATGGACAGGATTCGCACCCAGGTCCCATCCACAAGTCCATCTGGCCTCACTCCCCCACCCCGGCCTGAGTAGGGCTGCCCCCTGTCCACGTTTTCCCAGGAGCATCCCTTTCTGGAGGCAGCTGGCCTGGGAAATCCATCCGGGCGTCCAGCGCATGCAGCTAGCCGGCTGGAGTTATGGGCACAGGGTTACCCTAGATGTCCCCTTTTTCTGGGTCTCAAAAGCCACAGGCATAGGCCTGGTCCCGCTCACGCCCTTCCAGACCCGCCAGCAGTGGCGTAGAAAGGGGGAGGAGGGGCAGTTGCTCCCGGGCGCCACGCTAGGGGGACGCCAATTTAGTCCCCCTCCGCTCCCCCCGTCATCCCTCGGCTCGCCTGCTCCTCCTCCACCCTCCGCTGGCAGCTGGAGCCTCCTCCCTGCCTCTCTGCCCCCAGCCCGACCCTCCTCTATCTCCACTGGTGGGTTAGTGCGTGTGGGGGCCAGGCCCCACACTGGAGGGGGTGGGGGAAGACACTGTACAAGCTCCCTCCCCCCTCCCAGGGTCAGGCTCAGCTGTGCACCAGGTTTGGGGCCCCACTACATAGCAGTGGGGTTGGGGGGAGCGCAAATTTTTCCTTTTCCCCCTGGCCACATAACCCCCTCGCTACACCTCTGCCTGCCAGTTCCTGGGTGACAGGCGGCAGGTCGGGACTGGGGCTGGCAGGGCTTCATGGTGGCTCCCCGTGCTGGAAAGCAGATTGCGTGGGGACTGCTGCTGCCCCAGGGTGGCGTCCCATCTCCTCCCCCTCCGATTACCCCATGGCATGACCCTGTGGTTCAAAGGCGCTCTGGCTTCCCGGCACCGGCGCGCAGCACCAGAGCCTGCGGCCCCCCTGCCTTTGCAAAGGACCACGGCCATGTGGATCCCAGACAGCTGGCTGCAGCTGGCGTCGGAGCTCCCTTCCCTCTTGGGAACAGCCAGGCCGCCGGTTCAGGGCTTGCCAGCTGAGGCCAAGCGGAAATCTGCCCAGCGCACTTCAGGGAGAGGGGATCTGCAGCAGCGTCGATTGTCCTGGGCCAGACTTGGGCCAGGCGAGGGGCCAGTTCTGGCATGGCAGGAAGTAGGGTCCCCGGCTGATCCAGGGGGCGAGGCTTGGAGGAGTGGTGTGATCAGGAGGGGGCAAGCCGGGGAGAAAGCAGCAAGGGTCAGGTCAGATGTGCAGGTGGTGGGCCAGGCTGTGCTGCCAGCAGCCCCTCCAGCATGATGCTCTGTGACCTATAGCGGCCACAACCTGCCCCCCTCCCCGAGGGAGAGCCCCACCAGGTCTAGGTCCATTGTGCTCAGCCACAGACTCATTGCTGGTATTTCCCAACAGCCAGTACCCCACACCTGCACACCAGGGGGGGTTTCCTCTGCCTCTGGCCGGACTCTAACCCCTGCACAAGGTTTCAGGCAGCCTGTCTCAGCCCTGAAAGGCTAGAATGAGCTCCTCAAAGGCCAGTACTGCTCAGCAAAGGCAGAGCTAGTCTAGTGGTTAGAGCAGAGAGGCTGGGCACTAGAGCTCTTGGGTTCTTTTCCCTGCTCTGGGAGAGGAGTGGTGTTTGTGGTTAGAGCTGGGAGCCAGGATTTCCTGAGTTCTACCCATGGCTGTGGAAGGGGAGTGGGGAGTAGTAGTTAGAGTGGGGAGGGACTGGGAGTCAGGACTCCAGTGTTCTGGACCTAATTCATGGAGGGAGCATAGGGCCTAGTGCTTTGGAAGAAATGATGGAATTCAGGACTTGGCCGCTGACTTGCTATATGGCCCTGGAGAATGATTTTCCCTCTGTGTGCCTCAGTTTCCCAATCTATATAATGAGACTAACAGGATTAAGGCTGCAGCTGGCCCAGTGGGTAGGGCATTGGACTGGCAGGCAGGACACCCAGGATGTGTTCCCAGGGCTATGACTCGTTGCACAACCTAAGGCAAGTCACTTCCCCTTCTCCGTGCCTCAGTTTCCCCCTCTGCTGAAGGGAGATTAGAAGCCCCGCCATGCTGGGAAGGGGCTGATCCTGGCAGTCCTATTGTGACTGCCAGACTGATGGGCGAAGGCTCCTTGTTCTAGTGAGATGAGGCTGAACCAAGGCCAATGTGCCTTAAGACAAAGATTGCAGGAAGTTTAGAGAGGAAACAAAAATTTCCCCGGTATCTGACCCACTCTGCCAGCTGTTCTTTGTGTCTGCAGGGAGCAGCTCACGATCCGAAGCAAGTCAGCCCCATCAGCTGACAAGGGCGGGCCCCAGCGACGGTTCCTCAAGGAAGTTTCAATAAGGTTATCTCGCCCGGGTGCTGCCTCGCTGGGGGGTTGCGGTCCTTCATGCCCAAGCCTGCTCCAGGGGAGCCTGCATGAGCGGCAAGAGCCAGCGGGCGAGAGCCAGGGACGCGGTGAGTGGCGTACGGGCTGGCGAGGGGGCGTGTTTGAGCATCCTGTACCACCGGGACTGAACGCGGGCTATTTGCGGGGCACGGGGAGGGGGGGGCATCGTTTTCCGTTCGGTTTCCGCCGTAACATGTTGGGACAGGCAGCAGCTCTGAGTCAGCGGGGATGGACTCGGGGCACGGTTAGAGATCTGGCTGGGACATGGGGCTGGCTCCGGGCAGGGGTTAGTGCTGCAGCGGGGCCGGGTGTCTCACTCACTTCCTTCCTCGCCCAGACACTCCTGCCCTTCCTCCTCCCCCCACACACCTGGGAGGGCCGGGGATGGAGGGAAGGATGCGGGGGAGAGGGGAGGATGCTGGTGGGGGGAAGCCTGGGCACGACTAAGCATGGTACAGGGAGGGAGCAGGGAGTCAAGACTCTGGGGATTTGGTCCTGCGTGGGGGCAGGGAAGCATGCCTAATGGTTAGGGCGGGGAGCTTGGGTGCCAGGATCCCAGCCCTAAGAGAGGCGTGGGGCCATGGGGGTTAGAGCAGGGGGCTGGAAGTGAGGACTCCTGGGAAGATTTAACCATTTCCAGGCAGGGCGACTTTGCCCACAGGGGAAGAAGCTGCGTTCAAGACCAGGGCAGCTCTGCCAGAAGAGGGGGCGGGGGGATCCCAGACGGTTTCTGAGCAGCCACGTGTGCCTCACTCCACCAGCAGCTCCTCTGCTTGCCTCCGGGTGAAGCAGGCCTGTCCCGCCAGATCGCCTGCTCCCGGGGCGGCGGGGGGCAACCCAAGGCTGTGCATGTGACCCTAGCCACAAAGGGTCTGGGTCTCCGGGCCCGGACACCCAGGTCCACTGACTGCAAAGGACAGTTGTTCCCCAGGTGTGTGTCTTCTGGTGGGCAGCTGGGAGGGGTCCATCTGCCCATGGCAGGAGCGAGGGGGGGAGAGCTTTGCCCACCCACTGACACAGGATAAATGCCTACGGACCGGCATAGACTCAAATACAAAACTTTATTCTTTCTGGTTTCGTTCCCCTTTCTGTTAGAACAAGGCACATTGGTGTGGCCCTGCTGGGGGGCGCCTCTTACACTTGACATCGCTTAGGACCACAGCATGTATTAACCCAGCCCAGCGTGGGGGGCCGTACACCCCAAGAGCAGCGCCCCTGGCGGGGCTGTGGGCCCAGCCGTGGCTCGCCATTGGAATCGGTAGCAGGACGATCGCCGCCTGGCACCCCATTAGGGTGGCCCAGCGAGCTGGCGGCGGGGAGGTGCAGTGGGCAGTTGCGGGCAGGGTGGAGAGAGGAGCCTAGATGCATGGCTCTCCCCACAAGCATGGGTCTGGGTGGGGAGGAGGGATTCACCAGACAGTGTCCTAGTGGAGATGATTGTAGCCCACTGGTCAGTAGAGTCAGCTGTGCCCAAGCCCCCAGCCCAGCCCCTCCGCCTGAGCTGGTGCTTTGAGAGCCCTGGTTCCATCCTCAGCCTACCAGCCAAGATGGCAGATGTCTTGCAGCCACTCCCCAGTCACAGGGAGGCAGTGTTTCCTAGTGGTTAGAGCACTGGTCTGTGGGGTGAGCACGTCGTGCCTCCAAGCCTCAGTTTCCCCATCTGTGAAATGGGGGTGACCAGACTGACCTCCTCGGGGAAGTGCTTTGAGAGGTAGGACTGGTTATGACTCAGCCCTTGCACTCTGTCACTGTGGGGTGTCCCCGTGGGGAAGCCCCTTTTCACTTTCTGACAACCCACTGCCCTGCCGGATGCTTCTCTGGGATATTCATAGGCAGGCGACTAAATTAAACCACCTGGAGAAGGCCATTGGTCTGCTGGAGGGTTCGCGTGATTGAGCTTGGCAAAGCAGCTGAGTCACAGCAACTCCGCTTCCCAAGGTCTTTGCTCTGGGGATCTGAAAAGCTAGGAGACTCATAAGCCACAGCACACTCATTTTACACTGGGGAAACTGAGGCACCGAGCAGGCTTAATGTGAACAAAATGCTACAGGCAAGTCATTGGTAGAGGCAGGACTAGAAGCCTTGAGTACTGGCTCGATCATTCCAGGCCTCACCACTATGCCCTACTGCCCTCCTAGAGCCAGCAGTAGAAACTCAGGGGTCTGGGTCAACACTAACCACATTCCTGTCATGAGCTAGGAACAGAACCCAGGGCTCCTGGCACCCAGTCCTGTACTGTCACCACTAGTCCTCACTCCTCCCCCACAACCAGCAGTAGAACCCCGGGGTCCTGACTCTCCATCCGCCCTGCTCTAAAACCACCAGCTACCACTCTCCCCTCGGTGTGGCAATAGGACCCAGGAGTCCGGGTGGTGCCTGCTTTACAGCCCTGTGGCAAGGCTGCAGCTGGGGCACACCCAGACTCCTGTTTGCTCCGGGTTTGCTGGGGGCTGGGAGTGCCAGAGAGCCGGCCTGACAGCAACATTTCCCACCTGGTCCCTGGGCCTTGCCTGAGCGCTGCTTCCGCTGCACGTTTGCCTGCAGGGCGGCTCAGGCTGCCGTCTTGCGAGTCAGGGCCTGTGGCAGCGAGTCAGGCTGGCGGAGGCCCACGAAAACCCCCTCAATAGACGTAAGGAGAATCACTTCCTTGCAGACTCATCTGGCTCCCTTGGGAGCCCTTGGCTACGTCTACACTGCATCCCTCTTGCGGAAGAGCCAATGCAAATGAAGCGCTCATTAGCAACGTCCCGCACTTCATTTGCATATTCCCTTCTGATGCTCTTTGCGGAAGAGGTTTCTGTGCAAAAAAATGCAGCGTAGACCCTTTTGCGCAAGAACCCTTATTCCTCAAAAAATGAGGTTTACACGTTCTTGCGCAAAAGGGGGGTTTTGCGCAAAACAGACCCGCCTACACGGCTTTTTTGTGTGCAAAAACCTCTTCCGCAAAAAGCATCGGAAGAGAATATGCAAATGAAGTGCGGGACGTTGCTAATGAGCGCTTCATTTGCATTTCCTCTTCTGCAAGAGGGATGCAGTGTAGACGGGGTGACTAACGCATGCCACCGTCACCTCCAGCCCCAGATCTGCAGCCAGCTTTGGCTGAGACCCTGCTGGTTCCCTCCCAGGAAGTCTCAGGCCCAGCAGATATGGTTAGAAAGGTGGCAGTGGGAGGCTGTGAAGCTCATTCCAGCTCCGGCAGTGGCTCACCATTGGGCCTGGGGCAAGTCGCTTCACCTGGATGGCTCAGGTTGCACGTGGGTAAGGCAGGGACAACGCAGCTTTCCCCCCAGGGTTGGTAGCAGGGTAGTTTGTGTTTGCAAAGGGCTCAGGAGGATTTTGTTGTGGCTTCCAGGTCTGCCCTGGCATGGAGGAGCTTTGCAGAGGCCCCACCATTGGAATGGGTCAGGTTTATTGCCAGTGGAGGAATGGGGAAACTGAGTCACGATGCCGTGCCAAAGATAACAGGGCACATCAAAGCTAGGACTAAAACCCAGGAGTCCTGATGTCAAATCGCCCCTGCTTTAATTCTTAGAAACACTCTCCTGCAGAACTCAGGAGTCCTGGCTTCTTCCACTCCCCTTGCTCTAACCCCAAGGCAAGGTGTCTGAGGAGGGCACATTATCCCATTAGTGGAGCCTGTCAATCCAGTCCAGCCTCATGCACTGCTGCATGGATGATTAATTGGGCTTTATGCTCATCTGTCCAGCCAATTGACTCGGGTGATTAACTGTCCTCCAGGGACACCGCTGTGCAGCAGGAGAGTCCCACGCAGCTTGGAACATCAGCTAACAAGTTGGCCAAGTGCGGCTAACTGTAGACATTCAATCACCTGGCGCTAAAAGGGCAGCACTGCTGGCTGGCAGCAGTAGTCAGGGCCGGATTAAGGCATGGGCTCGCTGGGCAGTTGCCCGGGGCACCAACATATGGGGGGTGCCTGATGGCAGCTGTAAGGGGTGCACAGCACCCCTTACAGCTGCCATCAGGCGCCGCGCGCCCGGCTCCCAGATCGCGGGCTGCAGCAGCTCCCAGCAGCCACCCTGCAGCGGCCGCCCAGGGCGGGGGCCGCATTAACCCCCGCCGCGCTGGCCAGCAGCGCCCTTTCCCCCGTGGCCGCGGGGCCCTGCACGGCCAGGCTCGGCCCACCCGGGCGGTCCCGGGCTGCGCGCCAGCGGCAGTAGCTGGGCCGGGCCGGGCCGGGCCGGGCCGGGCACGTGCATCCTGCCGCCACCAGCTCCATGCGCCCTCCCCCACGTGCCGGGCGGGGGCGGGGCCACGCATGCGCCCTCCCCCACGTGCCGGCATAGGGGCAGGGCCGCGCATGCACCCTCCCCCAACCCGGGGCACAATTAAACTGTCTGCCTGGGGCGCCGGAATGGCTCGGTCCAGCCCTGGCAGTAGTTGGTTGTTATTCTCCATGGGGGGGCCCCGTGTGTTACCCTTCCTAGTCCAAAGGGCACATCTGAGGGGGAGGCAGCAGGGCACCAAAGTTCCCTCTAATTTTTCATCCCTGTAAGGAATGATTTTTGTTACGTGCACTGAGGCGTGTGTGGCTCTGCGCCACCAGTGGAAACACAGGCCGCCAGTTGTGGGCGCTCCGCTAATCAGCTGGGCAGCATTTCGTTCTCTCCTGGGTGGCTGCCCAAGTTCCTGGTTTACAGGGAATGTTGGTGGCAGCTCCCGGGGTGGGATGAAGACTGGAGACCCACAGCTGCTGGGGTGGGGGTGGATTCCCCCGGCCAAGTCTGCTCACCAGACGCCGGTTCCCTAACAAAGCGGCTGCCAGCGCTAACTGCCCGTGAGGCTACCGTACATGGGCCGGACTCCTGGGTTCTGTCCCTAGAACTGCTGCGGGATCCAGCCCCTTCCCAGCGGCCAGAGAGCCCTGGAACCAGGGGTCAGTAACTCAGTGGCCTTAGGGCCAGGGCAGAAAGGGAGCAGGGTGCAGAAGAAGCCATCCGCCCGGCTCCTGCTGCAAGCAAAGAGGGGACAGCCGTGGCAGAGCCTGGCTTCAGGACACCACAAAGACGCTGGCCAAGCAAAGCCACTGGCTGTGTTGGGACTGCAGGCAGCCTGGGGGCTTGGGGCTGCTTCCCACTTCAGCTGCGCAGGCAGAAGCTGCAGAGGCTGCCGGGGGCTGGGCTCGATGGTTCCCCTTCTGGCTCTGAGGCCTCTCTGCTGGATGTTACCTTCCCCCGCGGGCTTGGGAACAGGCCGGGAGGGAGTGGAATCGATTGGAAAGTGAGGGAGAACTCGACTTGCCCCAGGTCACTGGGAAGCGCAGCTTGGAAAGGGAGCCACCCTCAGTGGTGAGAGGGGCGCCCCACAGCACAAGGGCGGGGGACGGGCGGACAGGTCAGCCCCAGGGTAGCAGACAGGTGGCTCGCAGCCTCCCACAAGCCACAGATGGGTGCAGCCCAGACAGCTGCAGGGCAAACGTCCTCCCACGGGGCCGTGCCCAGGAGCAGCAGGGGCACTGCAAGTAGCCTGCACAGACCTGGGAACAGAAACTCGGAGTCCAGCCCCCCC
Organism: Pelochelys cantorii; assembly: GCA_032595735.1. NCBI lineage: Eukaryota > Metazoa > Chordata > Testudines > Trionychidae > Pelochelys > Pelochelys cantorii. The sequence continues at coordinate 15,813,273 of CM064349.1, read as the reverse complement.
AGTCCCTTGCTGTAACCACTAGCCACCACTGCCAGTGTCCATGTGAAAAGCTCCAAGCTGGGACAACCTGCTTGCAGGATTGCTGAGCCAGCCATCCTCCCAAACAGGGGAGCCCCTCCCCATATTGGCCCAAGCCAACTTGCAGGGCTAGTGGAGCAAACAATGTACCCAGGGCCCCCCACCCTGGCCATCCCAGCTTCCTCCCAAAGAGCTGGCTCCTTGCAGGAGAGGAAGAGGGCTCTGGGGAGCAGAGGATGCATCTGCTGGAGGCATCACCAGGCAGCCCAGGAGAGCAGGAATGAACTGAACACATTACACCGCCATGCAGACGGCAGCTTCTGTGCAGGAATTTAACCAGAGCAAGTGGATAGGCAGCAACCAGTCACACAGCTGCTCCAGGAACAGACCCAGGCCTCCTGACTCCCCAGGGGCCCTGCTGTAACCAGTAGATGCCACTCCCCTACACAAACCAGGGTCACAACTCAGGAATCCTAAAGGCCCCCTTCTCTAACCACTAGACCCCGCTGTCCTCCCAGAGCCAGGCATGGAACCCAGGAAGCCTGACTCCTAGCCCCCCCCGTTATAACTATTGGACCCCACTCCCCTCCCAGAGCTGGGACTAGAACCCAGGCGTCCTGCTCCAACCACTAGACCACACTCCCTCCACAGAGCATGCCCTTCTCCAAGCGGTTTGGCCAAGCGCAGGGAGGCCCCATGCCTTGCGTGGGACGCAGGACTCCAGTAATGTGCAGCTATTGTCCCCAATGATCATGTTCACTGGATCAGCCGCTGGCAGCTACCCCTGCGAGCGACACCTGGCAGGCGTCCGTCCCTCCCCTGAGACCTGCCATGGCAGCACCGCACCGCCTCAGCATCTCGGCAGGGCTGCCAGTCTCCCAGAAGGAGACGCAGTCACTCAGCCTGAGCCAGACTAGTGAAAGCGCCTGTTATCCCAGCCCACTGGAGCAAGGATCCTGCTGCGGCCCTAGGCAGTGCTGGCTTCCTGAGGCTGCAGACAGGGCAGCCTGAACTGATAGCTCAGAGGGAGGGCATAAGTGATGCCCTGTAGCTCAGCAGGGTGTTAACTCTGAACCATAATGATGCAGGTGTAAACACGAAGGTTATTTGCTTTTTTAGCCACCAAAAATCCAGTTGCTTTCAGTGGGCTAAGCTTGGGGTTGTAGGAGAGCTTGGGGCTGGTGGGTGCAGAGGTGGGGCTGGTGGCCTGATCTGCCCCTATTCATGTAAATTACCCTGTTAACTCTGAACCATAATGATGATGAGCGGCTCAGTGCACCATGGGTAACTATTTTAAGGCTGGGCATTTTTTAATGGACACGTTCAGATCTGATGCCTGCTCTCAAAACTTTTGAGGATTTTAACTTAGTCTAAAAATATAAAATGAAAACTGACACTAAATTAGTACCAAGCCATTTGAACCTAGAGAGCCATGCCCCCAACCCGGGCCCCTATTACCAGAATCCCCATTTCCTGGTCTCATCCCCTCCAAGAGGTTCATCTTCCCCCTTTAAACTCCCATGACATCGTCTTAATGGAATGGACAATGGGGATGGTAGAACAGGGGTCAGACAAATCCGGCCTCTCTGGGAAGCACCGGACGGGGGCTCAGGAAGAGACGGGGCTGTTATACTCAAAGGCAAGGAGAAAAACAGGAAGTAAAGCTGAGTGTGCGTGAGACAAAGAGAGCGAAACTTTCCCCTTCTCTAACAGCCTCTCACCAAGGATCTCGAAGAGCTTTGCAAACATTAACTAAGCGTCCCAGGCCAGCCCAACTAGAAGGTTGGCCGCGGTGTCGGCAGGGCGCTCACTTGCAAGCGAGAGGGTTCAGAGCCCCACTCTGCCCGGGGGCCTATCCCAGGACTGCTCTGTGCCTTAGTTTCCCCCTTTGGTTAATATAGCAGAGCCTTCCCAGGAGTGCTCTGTGCCTCAGTTTCCCCCTTTGGATAACATAGGAGAGCCTTCCCAGGAGTGCTCTGTGCCTCAGTTTCCCCCCTTGGTTAACATAGGAGAGCCTTCCCAGGAGTGCTCTGTGCCTCAGTTTCCCCCCCTTGGTTAACATAGGAGAGCCTTCCCAGGAGTGCTTTGTGCCTCAGTTTCCCCCCTTGGTTAACATAGGAGAGCCTTCCCAGGAGTGCTCTGTGTCTCAGTTTCCCCCTTTGGATAACATAGGAGAGCCTTTGGTTGCCTGGTCTCTTTCAGTCATGAGCTGTTCAGGGCAGGGAGTCTCAGCCCCAGCACAATGGAGCCGGGAGGGCGGTTGGGGCTGCTGGGTTAGAAATCAGGTCCGATTCCCCATTTCGGGCTCGGGCAGAGGGGAAGAGCGAGTGTTTGTTGCTAGCTCATTTTTGCAACTCTCCTGTGGTAAGAGGCACTTCCTGGTAGCTTTGTGGTAAGGGAGGGGACCCAGGCTGCTGGTTGGGTGGCCAGACTCTGGCTGGCTGGCCCAGAAGCACACAGTAGGATATGGGTCCAGCGTAGGCAGTGACCAAAGGGAGACCCCCTTGGGGGGCGCAGTGTCGGTTCCATCCCTGCAGGCTCTGGCACGTGCTGGGAATTTCCCTCCTTGCCGTAGCTGGGAGAGCTGGAGGCCTGAAGACAAGTTGTGTGGGTGGCGCTGTCGAAACGGCCCGTTGAGACGCAGGCAGAACCTGCCCTGTCTCCTCCCCCACTTGCAGTGCTGTGCCCTCCCGCTCCTCCATACTGGGCCACCGCAACCCCTGCAACACTGCACTGCTCCCTGCAATGCCCCCCTGACACTGCACCGCCCCTGCAACACCAGCCCCCCGACACTGCACCATCCCCTGCAAAGTCCCCCAACACTACACTGCCCCTGCAACACCAGCCCCCTGCCACTGCACCACGCCCTGCAACGTTCCCCCCAATACTGCACCTCCCCGTGCAATGTCCCCCCCAACACTGCACCTCCCCATGCAATGTCCCCTCCTGCAACACCAGCCCCCCAACACTGCACCACACCCTGCGACATCCCCCTGACACTGTACCGCCCCTGCAAAGTCCCCCCGACACTGCACTGCCCCACAACACCAGCCCTCCAACACTGCACCACCCCCTGCAATGTCCCCCTGACACTGCACTGCCCCCTGCAACACCAGCCCCCAAACACTGCACCAACCCCTGCAACACCAGCCCCCCAACACTGCACTGCCCCTGCAATACTAGCCTGACACTGCACCACCCCCTGCAATATCCCCCATACTGCACTGCCCCTGCAAAGCCAGCCCCCCGACACTGTAATGCCCTGCAATGCCAGCCCCCCAACCCTGCACCGACCCTGAACTGTTCCCCCAACACTGCACCACTTCTGCAACACCAGCCCCCAATACTGCACCATCCCCCACTGCACCACTCTTGCAACATCCTCCTGACACTGCAATGCCCCTGCAATGCCAGCCGCCCGACACTGCACCACCCTGCAACATCCCCCCCCACTGCACCATCCCCTGCAATGCCAACCCCCTGATACTGTACCACCCCTTTCTCCATTAACACTGCACCATCCCCTGCAGCAGTATTGCCCCACCCCTCTGCATTAGCCCTGACCACCCCGGTCACCGCACTATCCCCTTTACAAAGCCTCCCCACTTTGCATCACGCCAACAGCAGCTCCCTCTCCCCCTGCATTAAGCCAGGGCTCTGCTGCTCTGGGGCAGCCCTGCACCGGGAGAAACATAAAGGAGGGTTTGAGGCCTCCCTGCCCCCTGAGCAGGAAGCAAGACCCAGCTCCTCAAAGGCACCAAACTCCCAAGGAGCTCCACAGGAGAGCGGTGCCCAAAGACCAATAAAACGCTGAGTATCAGGGTCCAGCCCAGAGAGGGACTGCTTCATAGTGAGCTATAGCAGGGAGGGGGCTGTGATTGTGGTTCCCCATGTGGGGAGGAGGAGGAAGCAGGTGGGATTTGGCATGTGCTGGAGTTTGCAGAGCAGGGCGTTTGCTTTCCTAGGGATCCCTGCACACTCTCCTCCACAAGGTCCTAAAGCAAAGAGGTGCCTGTTCCATCCCCCAGGCCCATAGGGAGCTGAACGCTGCAGTCATTGCTAGGGGTGCTGTGCTGCAGGCAGCAGGGTGGGAGGGCTCAGTAGGGGGTGCTCTCCCTCCAGAGTCACTGCTGACCCCAGTGCACTGCTAGGGGGCGCTGTGCTGCAGGCAGTTTGCGGGAGGCACTGAATGGGAGTGCTGTCGGTTTGCAGTCAGTGGTGACCCCTGTGTGGAGGTGGGGAGCATTGTGCTGCAGGGAGCAGACTGGGGATCTGTAGGGGGCGCTCTCCCTTCCTATTCGGGGTGTACCTCAGTGTGGCACTAGGAGGCGCTGTTCCCTTTCAAAATGAGATGTTGCCAAGCCCTGTTTTCCAGGAGGGGGCCTGAGGCACAGAAAGTTGCTCTGATTTACCCACTTGGGCAGTGGGGCCGATCCAGAAATAGAACGGAGGCCGAGCTCCTCCATCCTCTGCCAGTCGGGACGTTTGTCTTCAGGCCTTTCCGGCTTCGGCCCTGACCCTGGCTTGCCAGCAGCCTCCCCTTCCAAACCCATGCAAAGCCAGCAGCACCGTGGGGAACCCTGGCTGCCCATACCCCCCTCCAGCTGGGGAATCCACCTGGGACCTCACCTGGAAATTCTCTCAAGGAGGAATCTGCAATTATCAAAAAGACCTTCCACCAGGGCCCTGTTAAACTGGCAGGGGCACCTTCCCGGTTCTCTCCCCCAGCTGGGGCCCCAGGCAGAATAACTGGGAGCCTTCCTCTTCCCCTCCCATCCATGCTCCTCTTCCTCCCCCCCTCCCCAGCCCGATGGGATTCAGCCATGTCACAAAGCATGGGGAGAGCAGCACTAGGGGCATTGCTGGGGAGCGGCACTAGGGGGTGCTGTGCGGCAGGGAGCAGGGTGGGTGTTTCAATAGGTGGCGCGCTCCCCTCACAGCTAGTACTGACCCCATTGGGGTTGTGGGGGTGCCGCAGCAGCACCCCCAGTTTTTGTGCAGGTCCCACCCACCACCCGGTGCCCAGGATCCTGGTGCTGCTTTCCCAGCATCCCAGGCTCCACTCCTGGCCCTGTACCTGCTGTACCCTTCTGGGGCTCTCCTCCCAGCCCTGCATGTAGGCTGCGGGGACTTGGCTACCTCAGGACTCATGCCACAGGCTCTGGTCCTGGCCCCACCATCAGGGCCCCGGCTTCCACCAACCTCACTCCCGGGGTTCTGCACATGGGGTCCCAGCTGCCACCAGCCCTGCACACAGGATCCCAGCCTTGGTCCCCTTAACTCTGTCCATGTTTCTCACCCACTTACCCAGAATCGCAGCCCCGCTCCTGGCCCCAGCTCTGGGGTGGGGGGAGACAGACAGGACTAAGGGGGGGAGGTTGCGAGAACCACTGGCTTTCAGCACCCCCACTGTAAAAAAGGTCCCAGTGCCACTGACTGTGGTTTCAGCCCCCTTCCGTAGTCTTTGGTGCATCCTGCCCTAATGTGGCTTAGAGCTGCTGTGTGCTGAGAACCAAGGGGGCTGCATTTCTGCCTGGACTCTTTGGGGATGAAAAGCATCAGAAAGACAGTAACAGAGGCCACGACTTAGAGGGGTGATTTTGGGGCATCCATCTGAGCAATTGAAATGTCATGAAACAGGCTCCCCCCAAAAAACCCCCCACAAGTTTTGCTTCAAACACACGAGATGAATACATTTGGGGGAAGGAGCTTTTGTATGTGTTGGCTGGGGGTTTGAGCCATCAGAAATGGGATCCAGCTTTCCTCTGCAGCCACAAGGGCTAGAAACTGACTTTGTTTTGAAATGGAAGCTGAGAATCTCGTGTAATCCCAGGACTCCGGGACCTGAGGCTTGAAGAAAAATACCAAATATCATAGCACTTGTGCTAACGTGACCCCTTAAGGAACCTGGATGTGGGAGGGTGAGGGGGTATGCTCAGTGCTTTCTCAGGCATAGGCCCCCAGAAATTAAAGCACTCCAAATCCTCACTACACAAAATCCTGGCTGTTCGCTTCAATCTGGCTGGTGCCTTTGCAGATGCTTCTTGCTGTTCATCCAAACAGCTGCTTCTTTTCTGAGGCAAGGCATTCTGTCTGCTTGTCTGGATGTAGCCAGCCCCCGTACCATACAAATTGAGGCCCTCACCATCTGTAACATTTCCTCAGAACACCTCTGTGCAGCAGGGCAATTATCTCCATTGGGCCGGTGGAGAAACGGAGACACTGAGCAGCTAGCTGACTTGCCCGAGGTCACAGCAGAAGTTTGTGGCATAGGGACAGATTTGAATCCAGGTCTGCTAAGCTAGCACCCCAACCCCTGGGCCATCCTTCAGCTCAGAAGGAGGCTGGGGGTCAGCAGGGCATGGCTTTGCGCCAGTAATCTCTGGGGTATGGGGCCAGTGCCCCTCCCCCCACCATGCCAGTGGCTCCTGCCATTAAGTGTACTTTGTAGGCCTAATGCCACATTTTAATTGCACTGCTAACCTAGGCAGGTTTCCACTGCATAGTCCAGGATGCTCTTTCTGTCCTGAGCACTGTAACTATTTACCGAAGGGTAGCTATGTGGACAGAGCACTGGCCTGGGGCACTCCAGACCTATTTTCCATTCCCAGACGGATGACCCTGCCTCAGTTTCCCCAATAGCCAAATTGCCCTTCCTTTGTTGAGAACTTTGAGATCTAAGAATGATAACAGAGCGCCCAGGGGCACCCGGGGCACTGTGCCAGGATTAGTGGTTTGTATCAGAAAGGGAGAGAGAGAGAGATCTGGATTTAACACCAGGACTGACCCCCGAAAGCCAGTACAATCGAGGGCAGCTCTCGTGACTAGACTGGCACAGCTGCAAAGGACCCATGAGCCAGTCAGCCTCCAGATACATGGCAGCGCCAAAGGTGTCTTAGACCAGTCTCTGGCAAATCCTCACTTCCGAAGCCTCTGTTACCCAGCCCGGCCACCCCTCACTGCCCCAGCAGTAAAACCAGAAGTGGGCAAAGCAAAAGAGCCTTTCTGGCGTTCCAGGCACTTGGGTGCAGAGAGGCTCTGATTCTGAAAGGGTTTAGCCCAGCAAGGTGGGTGAACTAGAGGGCTTGGCAGTTGGCAAATGTCTCCAGTTGAGTCAGACGTGTGGAGCGCTGCAGGCTTTGCCAAGCCACGGCTTGCTGGAGGCTTTGCCACGGTTCCCACGCCACAGCCGCTGCAGAGCATGACCAGCTGGTAGATCACGTGCACATCCGCTGGGGGGGGCAGGTTGTGCAGCCACACTGTGCTTATCAGAGGAGCAAGTCCTGAGAGGAGAAGTAGGCAAATGCCATAGGCCCCAAAAGAAGAAGTGGGTAAAACTCCGGTTAGCAGTGTTGGCCCTCGACTACCTACGGATCTGCTCCCCTTCCGGTCAAGCCAGACGTAAAGTTCTCATGCTCCCAGGGCATCCCCTCCAAGAAGGCAGGACTTGAGGGGGGGCGGCGGGGCTGGAAATTGTGCCCTTTATCTGCCCAAGCTGGGCCCTGCTCAGGCTTTCAGCCAGATCCCCGGAGGATGTATCCCCTGAGGGCACAGTTAGGGTCCAGAGTGACCTAGACAGATTAGAGGATTGGGCCAAAAGAAATCTGATGAGGTTCAACAAGGACAAGTGCAGAGTCCTGCACTTAGGATGGAAGAATCCCAAGCATTTTTACAGGCTGGGGACCAACTGGCTAGGTAGCAGTTCAGCAGAAAAGGACCTGGGGATTACAGTGACTGAGAAGCTGGATATGAATCAACAGTGGGCCCTTGTAGCCAAGAAGGCTAATGGCTTATTAGGGTGCATTAGGAGAAGCATTGCTAGCAGATCTAGAGAAGTGATTATTCCCCTTTATTCGGCTCTGGTGAGGCCACATCTGGAGTACTGTGTCCAGTTCTGGGCCCCCCATTACAGAAAGGATGTGGACACATTGGAGAGGGTCCAGCTGAGGGCGACCAAAATGATTAGGGGGCTGGAGTGCATGACCTATGAGGAGAGACTGAGGGATTTGGGTTTGATTAGTCTACAGAAGAGAAGAGTGAGGGGGGGATTTAGTAGCAGCCTTCAACCACCTGAAGGGAGGTTCCAGAGAGGATGGAGAGAGGCTGTTCTCAGTGGTGATGGATGGCAGAACAAGGAGCAATGGTCTCAAGTTACAGTGGGAGAGGTCCAGGTTGTATATTAGGAAAAACTATTTCACTAGGAAAGTGGTGAAGCACTGGTATGGGTTCCTTTGGGAGGGGGTGGAATCTCCATCCCTAGAGGTTTTTAAGTCCCAGCTTGACAAAGCCCTGTCTGAGTTGATTGAGTTGGGTTGGTCCTGCCTTGGGCAGGGGGCTGGACTTGATGACCTCCTGAGGTCTCTTCCAGCCCTAGGAGTCTATGATTCTATGTAAATTAGCACCAAAGTCAATGGAGAGAGGGCAATTAATACCCAGTGGCCCCTGGTTTCACCAGGAATAAATTCCCTGCTAATGGGGCTGCAGAGCCACACAGAACACCTGTGCGCAGGGCCTGGGGCAGTTTTGCCGTGGGGCAGCCGTGTCTCACCAGCATTTCACTAAATTCCAGAAGCATCAGTGAGCCTGGGGTGAGACTTGCAAGTGGCGTACCTGGGCTGTGTAGGGACAGTTTGAGCCACGTCCACCCCACCTTGGTTGCCCCCTGCTAACTGGCCCAATGGAACACATGCCGCTCTGGAGCAATGGGAAAAAGAAGACGGCGCTGTTCATGGCAATGGGGTGGGATGCAGAGGGCACTAGAAGACAGGGGTTGTCTGCTGTGCCCCCAAATCACGCTGTCTGTAAAGGGGGCCATAAGAAACAAACTGAGGATGTTTGCTGAATGACGGGGGAGGGTCATTGGAGAAGGCCTGATGGTAACATATATTCCCTATCAGAGGGGTAGCCGTGTTCATCTGGATCTGCAAAAACGACAAGGAGTCCTGTGGCACCTTATAGACTAACAGATGTATTGGAGCATAAGCTTTCGTGGGCAAAGACCCACTTCGTCAGATGAATATAGTGGAAATTTCAGAGGCAGGTATAAATATGCAGGCCAAAATAAGACTAGAGATAATGAGGTTAATTTAGTCAGGGAGGGTGAGGCCCACTTCTAGCAGCTGATGTGGAGGTGTGAACACCAAGAAAGGAGAAACTGCTTTTGTACTTGGCTAGCCATTCACAGTCTTTGTTTAATCCTAAACTGATGGTGTCAAATTTGCAGATGAACTGTAGCTCAGCAGTTTCTCTTTGAAGTCTGGTCTTGACGTTTTTTTGCTGCAGGATGGCTAGCTTTAGATCTGCAATTGTGTGTCCAGGGAGATTGAAGTGTTCTCCTACAGGTTTTTGTATGTTGCCATTCCTAATATCTGATTTGTGTCCGTTTATTCTTTTACGTAGGGACTGTCCAGTTTGGCCGACGTATATAGCAGAGGGGCATTGCTGGCACATGATGGCATATATTATATTGGTAGATGTGCAGGAGAATGAACCAGTGACAGTATGGCTGATCTGGTTAGGTCCTGTGATAGTGTTGCTGGTGTAGATATGAGGGCAGAGTTGGCACCGAGGTTTGTTGCAGGGATTGGTTCCTGAGTTAGAGTTACTGTGGTGCAGTGTATAGTTGCTGGTGAGAATTTGCTTCAGGTTGGTGGGTTGTCTGTGGGCGTGGACTGGCCTGTCTCCCAAGGCCTGTGAAAGTGAGGGATCATTGTCCAGGATGGGTTGTAGCTCACTGATGATGCGTTGGAGAGGTTTTAGCTGAAGACTGTAGGTGATGGCCAGTGGTGTTCTGTTGGTTTCTTTCTTGGGTTTGTCTTGTAGTAGGAGGCTTCTGGGTACATGTCTGGCTCTGTTAATCTGTTTCCTCACTTCCTCGTACGGGTATCGTAGTTTCAAGAATGCTTGGTGAAGATCTTGTAGGTGTCGGTCTCTGTCTGAAGGGTTGGAGCAGATGCGGTTGTACCTTAGTGCATGGCCGTAGACAATGGATTGTGTGGTGTGTCCAGGGTGGAAGCTGGAGGCATGAAGGTAGGCATAGCGGTGGGTAGGTTTTCAGTATAGGGTGGTGTTTATGTGACCATCACTTATTTGCACCGTGGTGTCCAGAAAGTGGATCTCTTGTGTAGAGTGGTCCAGGCTGAGGTTGATGGTGGGGTGGAAATCATGGTGGAATTCTTCCAGAGTCTCCTTCCCATGGGTCCAGATGATGAAGATGTCATCAATGTAGTGTAGGTAGAGGAGGGGCGTTAGTGGACGACAGCTGAGGAAGCGTTGTTCCAGGTCAGCCATAAAAATGTTGGCATATTGGCCCCACAATATGCCAACATTTTTATGGCTGATCTAAAGGTAGCCATCCTGCAGCAAAAAAACGTCAAGACCAGACTTCAAAGAGAAACTGCTGAGCTACAGTTCATCTGCAAATTTGACACCATCAGTTTAGGATTAAACAAAGACTGTGAATGGCTAGCCAAGTACAAAAGCAGTTTCTCCTCTCTCGGTGTTCACACCTCCACATCAGCTGCTAGAAGTGGGCCTCACCCTCCCTGACTGAATTAACCTCGTTATCTCTAGCCTTATTCTGGCCTGCATATTTATACCTGCCTGGAAATTTCCACTACATGCATCTGACAAAGTGGGTCTTTGCCCAATACATCTGTTAGTCTATAAGGTGCCACAGGACTCCTTGTTGCAAATATTCCCTAGCGCTTTACAGAGGAGGGCTGCAACAGCTCCATCTTACAGCAGGGGAAACTGAGGTGCAGAGCGGGGAGGGAATCGCTCTCAGATGCGCACAGGCTAGAGTGCAGATCATTGGTATCCCAGTCCAGTGCATTAGCCCATAGCCCACTGCATGGGGAAGGGAGGTTGGGCTGATACTCCCTTAGAGTCGGGCTGTCAGCTCTCTGAAGCCAGGCGGAGACTATGGAGGGAGGCCCCTGGAGGATTCAGGGCAGAGACACTGCTCCCCCTCTCCCCGCAAAGCACCGCTCAGGCTGGTAGAAAGGAATGGCATCTCCCCGCTCCCAGATCAGCACTAGAGCATGTACAGTCATATAAATGGAGGACACTCGGGGCAGAGCTGCTGGCTCTGCTGAATCCCAACCAGGGGCCTTCCCCCCAAAGCCCTCTGCCTTCTCCCTTCTCCTCCCCTAACAGCTGCATCTCTTTGCCCCCCCGCAGCCACAATGGAGACGTTCAGCTCCAGGAACCTGGCCCTGCAGGCAGAGAAGAAGATCCTGAGCCGCATGGCCAGCAAGTCAGTGGTGAACGTGTTCCTGGACGACACCAGCAGCGAGATCCTGGACGAGCTGTACCGGGTCTCCAAGCTGCACACCCAGAACCGGACCGAGGCCCAGAAGGTCATCAAGAACCTCATCAAAGTGGCCGTCAAGATCAGCGTGCTGTATCGCAACAACCGCTTCAGCCCCGGCGAGCTGGACCTGGCGGAGGAGTTCAAGCACAAGCTGCACCAGGGCGCCATGACGGCCGTCAGCTTCTATGAGGTGGACTTCACCTTCGAGCCGGGCGTGCTGGCCCAGCTGCTGCAGGACAGCCGGGACTTGCTGCTCCGGCTGGTGGAGAAGCACCTGACGGCCAAGTCCCATGGGCGCATCTGCCATGTCTTCGACCACTTCGCCAACTGCGACCTGCTCAGCCAGCTCTATAGCCCCGGGGAGCCCTACCGGCCCCACCTGCAGAAGATCTGCCAGGGCCTGAACAAGCTGATAGAGGAGGGGAAGCTGTGAAGTGGGTTGGGAGGGGCCTGGCCTTTCTCCTCCTTCTCAGCCAGCCACAGATTATGGGAGTTGGAGGCTTGTATCTGGCGCAAGCTTGGAAGCACCTCGCTCCCTCCAGTACCTATGGAAACCCTAGAAGAGCCCTCAGGGTTATCGGGGATGGAGAATTAGATGATCCAACGGGACAGTCGAGACTCAGGCGCAGCCCAGTTACGCTCAGGATGGCCTGCGCTCGCTTCCCCCCACCTCAGTCCTCTCCACAGCCTCATGGGCTGGCCCGTCTCCAGCTCTCTCTCCCCTTCCGTGACTCTTGCAGAGCTGTTGGTTTTGGACGTGCTCAGCTTGCTGTTTACTAACATGTTAAGAGGGGAGACGCCACATCCGGCTCGTCATGGGGGGGTCTGCTGCGCAGGGGTATGGGGCCGGCCTGGGGCGTCCCGTCTGGGTGCTGGCAGGCGCTGCATCCCTTTGAAAGCCCCACCTCCCCCCAGCCCACTGCATGACAGTTACCTCAACGCAGGGCCAGCTCTAAAGAGCGCGGGGCCCGATTCCGGGGGCGGGGCCACACATGCATAGGGCCCCGGATGTCATGATGCATGCGTCGCTCACCTGGGCGCGGGGCCCCCTCGGGCGCGGGGCCCCACACCGGGGAATCAGGTGAATCGGCCTAAGGCCGGCCCTGCCTCAACGCTTCGTTCTGGGAGGCTGGTGGGCGTGCAGGGGTGAGGCTGGGTTCATTTCCCGCTGCATAGTATCAGGAGGCTAGATCAAGTTCCTCCCAAACACTCCCTGCGCCCCTGTCAGGCAGGGACTAGAATCCCCTTCTCCCCGCTCCACCACCAAGAAATAGCTGAATTGGCTGCCCTGAATACACAGCCCTGTGCTCATCCCATTTAACCCTCACAAAAGTAACCCCTTAAGGAACCGGGGGGGGGCACACCCCCTGTACTTTCCCAGACTGAGCCCCCCCCCCAAAATTAAAGCTCTTCAGCCCCTCCCTACAGACCCCCCCAGCTCCCTGTTTTAATTTGGCTGGCACCTTTGCAAATGGAGAGATTACAGGTTCAATTCCCACCAATGCCCAAGCCCCAGGGGTATGGTAACTACAGAGCTGGGGGAGTGGATGACTTCTCCCCCTTCCAGGAGCTGCCTTCTAGGGGAGATGTTAGTCCCCTAAAGCAAAATCTTCCCTGCAAATGAGCATATGCCCTCGTCCCAGTACAGCCTGGTGGGTGTGAATTAACCAGAGAAATGTAACTAGCTTTCAGATCTGCCCAGAGATCATTAAAAGCAGGAAAGGACATTGCACCTTCAGCACCCCCTCAGGTGAGGGACTTTGCCACCCCAGCCTCCCTCCCCACTCACGGTATTCTAACAGGGCTCACGTCTTGTCAGCAATTAGCAGGGCTTGGACAGAAAAGTGAGAACGTAAGAATGGCCATACCGGGTCAGACCAAAGGCCCATCCAGCCCAGCACCCTATCTGCTGACAGTGGCCAATACCAGGTGCCCCAGAGTGAACTGAACAGGTAATGATCAAGCGATCTCTCTCCTGCCATCCATCTCCACCCTCTGACAAACAGAGGCTAGGGACTGATTATTTTCAGGCATAACGGCTTTGCGCAAGAGGGTTTTTCTTGCACAAGACGGGGCAGTGTAGACAGCTCCATCTTGCGCAAGAGCCTCTTCCGCAAAAATGGCGGCTCATTAGTTATGCAAATGAGGTTTGGCAATATTCCACGCTGAGCCTCATTTGCATAGCTCTGGCGCAAGATCGCGCCAGTCTAGACACAGCCCCTTAGTCTCCTCTTTTCCAAGCAGAAAAGTCCTAGTCTCTTTAATCTCTCCTCATACGGGACCCATGTCCTTGGGCTCTGATTGCTGTTACATGTGTGATGGTAACGTGGGCGGCCCTCAAGATCGGGACCACATTATGACAGGTGCTGACCAGTGAGACCGAGCCCCTGCCCTGACAAGTTACTGGCTGGACAGAGGGAAAAGAAGAATCTAAGGCCTTAAGAAATATTCAATCCCCCAAGGGCACCCTGGGCAGAACCAGGAATAGAACCCACATCCCTGGACTCCCAGCCCAGAGCTTTGACTGTCACCAGAGAGACCAACCCAACCAAGGGCTTTTGCTGCCCAAACAGCTCTTCAGCCACCCAAGCTAATCAGGCCCAGCCTGGTCAACCTTTGGACAGGGACCTCTCAAGGGCTACCGCAATTAAGATGCTGTTACTATGAAGTGGGCTGCATGAAACAAATTCAATGGGTCTCAGCTCAGTTGGCAACACATGTCCAGGGTACAAAAGTGCCCACCCCCCTCCAAGCATGAAAGGGATCCAGAGGTCTCCAGGGCTCTCAGTCCAGCCCCTGGCATGGGCATCTGACCCCCTCCCCCCATTTCACTTAGGCAGGGAGGAAGTAGCCAGGAGTCTGTGGCAGTGTTCCCTGAAAGCTGTGCACTTGGACAGCCCCCTAGGAGAGATTCAAATGGGCACCCAGCTGATTAGCAGAGTGCCCACAGCTGGTAGCAGGTGGTTCTCCTGGTGGTGCACATCTTCACATGCCTCCATGCATGTACGAATTTGTTCCACACATGGGTGGACCGTCAAGGGTTAGCGGAAGTTGGGTGAGATGGGCAGAGGCCAGGGAAGGAGACGATACCTGCAGGACTCGTACAATCCCAGGAAAGCATCACTGCAGCGAAGGTGAATGGTGCAGCAATGGGACATGCCAGCACCACGGGCAAGGCAGGGCAGGGCAGGGCAGGACAGTGGCAGTCACTGGAGGATCAGGCCCAGAGCTGCTCAGGATTCAGCCAAGGGGAAGCACTAGTCCTGTTGTCCCATCATGGCAGGCCCAGGTTATCAATTGCCCCATTCTTACTACATGAACAGCCCCCTTCCTGCATGCAGGTGCAGAGCTGTCCCAAGGGTGGTGCGGTGCGGGACCTGGGGCAATACCCCCACCAGTGCCCAGGCATGGGGCTTAGGGCAACCCCTCCCACCAGAGACCCCACCCCACCCCCTCATCCCCTCTCCCAAGCAATGGGGGCACTTGCCATGCAGGCGGGGGGGAGCTGGAGCGCAGCAGCCTGCTCTGCCTCCCGTGCTGCCCACTGCACCTCACTTCTCCATGGGCAGCGAGAACCAGCTCACCCTGGGGTGGGACGCTCTGCTTCCGGCCACAGCTGAGAAGCTGCATGCAGCAGGCTGCTGGGCCACTCCGGCTCCCTCCACCCACATGATGAATGGGAGGAGACGTGACTCCTGCTGCCACCATCGTGCCAAGCCCCCGTAACCTCCCCATCCATAGAAGGGTTGGGGCCACCTCCGCAGGGCCCCGGGGTGGTCACCCCAGTTCATTCTACGGATAGGACAGCTTTGTGCAAGAGCCCATCACCCTGCCCTACTCAGCTCTGCCACCCACTGCTCAGCTGCCCCCCTATCCCTGCCCCTCACTCCCACCACACAGCCCACAGCACCGTTATTACAGCTCCGCTGCTGCTCCTCTGTCCCAACCTACCATTCCCACCCCAGGCTAGCACAGGCCTTACTCACTGCAACCCGGCTCCTAAGCCAAACGAGGCAGCAGCCAATGCCAGGCCCACACCAGTCGCCCACCGAAACAGAAGGCAAATGTCTAGGGCAGCAGGATTGGGCCAACATTTGGAGCAGCTCCCCTCTCCCTACCCCTACGAGCGCCGCTGCTGCACAAAGGCCAACCCACACTCACTTTGTGCCTCACCAGAGAAATAAAGGGGAGGAACAGAAATTATTTACCATGGAGACGTGTTGCGTGTTTTGTTCCAAGGGCCAAAGAGCAATCAGGACGGGAGACTTTTATTGGCAGGTCGTCTGGCCGCTCACAGGGCGGCAGATCACAGTCTTGTGCAGGAAAAGAACCTGACCGTGGGTAAAGACAATCCAGGCCTCCCGTGTGCAAGCTGGCTTTACAGATGGAACCGTGGGAAGGTTTTATTTTAACTCAGTTTCTCTGCCCGGAGCTGGGCCACGCTGGACGGCGAAGGGTTTCAAATCAATAAGGCCGAATGAAACATGAGCAGCAAACTGGGGCCCGACTTACCTGCCCCATACAGAGGGCTGGGCTTCTAGCTCGGCTCACGTGGCTATCACTTTTGGAGGAGGGGCTGTTCTGGGTGTCTCTCCATTCTCCCTGGCCACAAATGCCAGTTACAAACCACTACCTGTGCCCATCTCCCTACCCTTGGCCTGAAACATCAGCTGGGGAGCTGAGAGTCAAGCTGGGCGTTTTCCCTCTCACCTCATGCCCAGTAACAAAGGAGATATGAACAGGCTCTTGGCTCTAATGGTGCCCCATTTAGCCCCAGTGGGCCAGCTGGGCAGAAAGGACTGATCAGCCCTTGGGTTCATGGCACACAGAGGGGCAGACCCTGGCTTCCTCCCTTGGAGTCAGACTAGCTACACGGGGCTACCAGGGACAGGCCTCGGCTCCCTCCCTCAGAGCTTGGCTAAGCAGAACCCTAAGCAGTGTAGCTCTGGCAGACCTAGGGGGCAGACCCATGGGGAGCAGAGGTAGCAGGGACTGTACCAATTACTTCCAGGGAGAGGAAGCTGAGCAGCGTGAAGAATTTGCCCCCTCAGCCTCCAGCCAAAGCCCCATTCGATGGAAAGACTCGGGCAGATTTCGGCTCAGGACCCAGGGGTTGGGTTTCAGCACAGCAAGTGCTGAGTCCTCTCTATGGCGGAGCCTAGCCCCAGGTGGGCACAACATCAGGGGGAGCTGCAGGTGACAATGCTTATGGGCCTTGCTGACTCGTCTGCCAGGCACCCTGTAGGATCAGCAGCTAGAGGTCCTTCCACTCCCCCCTGGATGTTGGCTTGTGAAGGTGCCTGGCAGGCCACGGTCCCTCAACAAGAAGAGTGGGGGTGGGAGTCTGCAGCTCGGGATTAAAGGGTCTCAGCAGATGATTGGGGGCAGGGCTGAGGACCTGGCCCCGAGTCCTTTCCCCAAAGTTTCTGCGGAGGAGCCAAGGAGCCCAACGGGGCTGTAGGCGACCAGGCTGTCTCAGAACACGGCGACCTGACAGGACGAACAGGGAGAGGCAGGCATGCTGGGAAAGGGAGCGCTGGCTGCTCTAGCAGGGCTGAGAGCCAGGCAGTGGGAAAGGCCAGCTGGGAGCAGTGCAGAAAGAGCTGAGCGTTACAGTGGGTTGCCGCGACATCCCTGCCCCCAACGGGGTGCTCTGCCAGTCACCCCCATGCCACACCTCAGTGCACACCCCCGCTCCTTCCTGCACCTAGCCCTCTGCAGCCAGCTGAGCCCTCTGCAGGTTGGCGTGAAGGCGTGGGCGGCCGGCGGGTTCCCACAGGTTCCTGCCAGGATTGGGGCCCCCACAGCAGGGAAACCAGCGACTCCAATCCTGTGCCGCCCCCTGCGGATGGATGTGCAGGGATGGAGGGGAGAGGCGGGCCTGTGGGAGGCAAGACAACACCGCCCATCAGAGTGTGAAGATCTCGTCCTCCTGGTCCCGCAGCGTGGTGGCCCGCGTGGTTTTGGTGAGTGGCACGGGGCCCAGCAGGGAGCGCTGCTGAGCAGAAGGAGAGGGCTCGCTCTGACAGGGAAAGGTCCTGCTTGATCCTGGCTCGGTCCCAACGATTCTGCAGGGAGAGAAGAGGGGGTTAGATCTCGGCAGGGGAATGGCCCCCACAGACAGACCCTGCTCGGGGATCCCTCTGCTGTGCCCTGCTAGGGAATGTGTGAACCAGCACAGTGCCCTCTGCTGGGGCTGGGAAGGATCCAGGGCAGGGAGGGGATTCCTAGGGGTGCAATAGACCAGAGATGACAGAGTACAGATGGGGAGGGGGGAAGACTGTAGAAGCTCTGTGGGATCTTTGTTCAAAGCCAACAAAACCCTCACATGGCTGGGTAACCTAGGGCAGAGCATGAACCAGCAGAACTGGGGGCAGCGTGGGGGGGCCATGGCCTGGGGCTGAGACTGAGGGCCAGCTGCAGAGCTGGGGGGCCAGGAGCCCAGGGCTGGGAAAGGAGGGGGCTGCGGGTGCGGATTTAGGGGCTGGAACCTTGCTCAGTTCCGAGCAGAGAACTTGACCGCAGGCAACGGCACCCTCTAGTGGCCCCCGAGTCTAGCCGGGCTGGCTTCGCAGCCCAGGATTCCCTGTACAGCAGCCAATGGGGGGCCCCCGACAGTGGCCACAGGCTCCTTCAGCTATGCCCTGAGCCAAGGCATTGGCAGCTTATCCCCCGGCAGCTCTGCACCGAGGGGAGGACAAGAACCCAGTGGTTTCTAACAATCCAAGCTGTACGGGGACCTCTGCCCCGTGAGCCACAGACGCTGACAGACTGGATCCATCCACGCCCCATCCCACCTAGCGTGCCCTCCCCCTCAGGAGCGACCAACGGCCGTTTCCCCTGGAGGGACCCAGGAAACAGCCTGGGACCCTCGTGAATTCCTTCCCATCCCGGCAGTGCACAGCACGGGCCTGACAGGACATGATTTCTTAGCTCTTGCCAGCACAGCACCAATGGGAGATGAAGCGGGGGCAGGGAGGGGCCAAACAGCATCACAGCAAGCACATCTGAGCGCCCACGCTGCCGTGCGCGGCTGTTCGTCACCTTCAGATAACTCCCTACCACCCACGCACAATCAAACCTCTCCTCCCCGCGCCGGATTGCCAGGAGTGCTGGCCACGGCACCAGCGGCACCTGTACTTGCCTGGCCACTGTACAGCACGAGGAGGAGCAGGATGGAGGCTGGGGAGGCAAGGAGCAGCCAAGGGCTGGGGCATACTTCACCTCTGCCCAGTCAGCAATGAACAACCCCTCGCCGTCCCCCACAGGCCTGAGCTCTCTTCGCTTCAGCCCCCACCAGGATACTGCCCATTAGCCTTGGGGACCAGTGTTCCCTGAAAGCTGAGCTCCGAGATGACCACCCAAGAGAGACTCAAATGCCACCCAGCTGATTAGCAGAGCGCCCTCCAGCACAGATAGCCAGCAGCATGTGTTTCTATTGGTGGTACACACTGACACATGCCTTGGTGCATATAAAATTTATTCCGCAAGTGGATGGGAAAAAATTAGAGAGAACATTCTTGGGGATTCCTGATTAAGTCTGGGCCAGTGGGGAAGGAGCAGGTTAAAGGACAGGACGTGAGTGGGGTCTCACAGGTTTCGGGCTGTGGGCTCCTTTTTTTTGACAAGCACAGCGCTTGATTTGACAGGGTTTTAATTTCTCCCTCTCTGTTGGGTTCGTCAGACCTGAGCTGTGGGTGCTCAGGCATCACTGCGCCCCCTACAGGAGGCAGCTGAAACTTGTGGGGTCCCCTTGCCCGTAGCAGCCCACAGAGGATATTAGAGCGAACACAAGGGCAGCCGGCAGAGACCCTCCTTCTGTGCTGTTAGCAGGGGCCTATGTGCTGGAGCAACAGGACTGGGGTTCCACCCCCTGCCCATACAGCCCGGGCACCATATTAGTGCCACAGTAACCTCAGGGTGGCACTCACGTGATATCCCCCTCCCGCAGCTTCTTCACTGCGGCCTTCTTGGACAGGTTGATCTCAGAGTCGAGCTTCCGTAAGAAATCCGTGGCCGAGAGGTCATGACTGGGGATGGAGCCTGCGCTGGCCACGGAGCTGTTTTTCAGCACCAGCTTCTCCTCTCCCGTGGCAGGCTGCGTGGCTCCTTCCTCCCGGTTTAAGCCGTTCACCATCTCCTCAGGCTCCACCAGGACGGGGATGTGCAGTGTCGTCTTGAGGAAGATGGAGTCACTGGTGTACAGACGATTTGCCCGCTTGATCTGCTCCATCTGGGAAGGCACCATAAGATTTGTAAGCCCACTAGCCTGCGACAGACATCACCAACCTTCTCTATTCAGAGCATGTTCCTAAAAGCTACTTTGCAAGCTGGGTGCCTAATATCAGTCACCACCAAAATGCAGCCACTTCTGGGGTGGAGGGCACCAGTAAGCAAACAGAACACCATGCAATGAGAGAAAGCAGGCACACAGCTGACCTGGGCTGCAGATGCCGGGTTTGTGCTGGCAGGGAGAAGGGTTGGGGGTTGCTAGAGATTTAATGTTGAAGATTGGGGGGGGGGGGGGACTCAGCATACTTGAGCCTCAGTTTTCAATGCAGCCAGGTGAATCTGTGCTCTCCCACTGGAGGGGAGAGGGCCATGCCATTGACAAGTCTGCTAGCGGGTCCACCCCGCCTGTCTCCTATGCTCTGCCGGGGGTGAGAGGGATGAGGAAAGACAAACTGGAAGCCCTTCACCATGGCACATGCCTCATCTCCAGCCCAGAGACCAAAAAACCCTCCTTTCCACCTGACTGGCTGCTCATTAGGTCCCTGCAAAATGAGCTGGCAGGTTCTCAGCATTGGCACTCAAATACAGCTGCCCCCCTGGCTGGCAGCCCCAGAGAAAGCTCCCCTCTTTCCCTGCCCCTCCAGCTGCAAGGCAGGGCACTCCTGCAGCGAGCAGCATGCATGTGTTCTAGGGAAGAATGAATTGCTGCAGTCAGGCTCCAGGCCTGTCAAGATTTAAACTGCTGAGGGCCACTACTGCCTGACCACACCGCAGACGGCAAAGCAGGCCCAGCCCGGGTGGATGTGTGTGTGTGTGTGTGTGGGGGGGGATTTTGTTCCCACCACCAGGGGAATTTCTGCTGCATACACTGAACTTCTGTGAAAACCACTTGGGGCCACAGAACAAAAAGTTGCAAAATACAGGAAATGAGAAGGGTGCGAGTTCATGTGAATGCACGAGTGCACATTAGCCAGGTCCCATCAGCCACATGAAGAGGCAGCAGCACACCTGGGCGACCATGAGGAGACAGCAATTGCAGGATTGGAGCCCTCAGACCTGAACCTGCATGAGACTCCAGACATTCAGCCCTCCCATGCATCCACCCATACATCCACACCACGAGGATCCCAGTGGGGTGCCCACTCCGAGTTCCATGATCAGGATGCTGGACTGTAGATTCCAAGAGGCAGGGACTGTGGCTTTGATTTTGCTGCCAACCCCCTTCTGGAGTGCCATAAACTATTATGATTCATTAGGTGTATTGCAGAAGCCTCTAGGAGCCTCAGCCAAGAACCAGGAGATCCCGCCACAGGGGAAACAGAGGTGCCTGGATGCAAGAGGGGTGACTCCTGCCAGCAGCCCCTCTTCTTAGGGGTGCTCATGATGGGAGCCTCCCTACTTCACCCCAGACATTCGGCAAACAAAAAAGCAGTAATGCTGAGTATTTTAGCAGAACTCCTCATCCAAGACACACAAAGCACAGTACAAAATGGGGTCCCCCTAATCAGTGGAAATCAATGAGGCCCCAAGCTGCAGGATCAGGGCTGACACAAGAAAGAAGGGAAGCCGGGACAGGTCAGGTATCGAGCACTTTACAAAAAGCAGGTCCATGGGAATAGCTCTTTTTATAAAACGGAGAAACAGGTATAGAGTGGGGACCAGAAACCAGGAGACATGGCTTCCTGTTCCCTGCTCCATCCACAAGACCCCACTCCCCTCCAAAGCTGGGAATAGAACCCAGGAGTCCTGGTACTGCCCCCTGCTCCAATAGTGGGACCTCATGGGGACCCCAGCTACATCCCCCAGATCGCAAGGGGAAGCTGCTGTGCAGACCTACCGTGACGCCATACTTGAGTGCCAGCCCCTGCAAGGTGTCCCCCGGCTCCAGACGATGTTCCACCCTCCTCTCCCTCACCGGGGAGTGTGTCGACTTGATGAGGCTGCCGTAGGACCGGGTCCTGCTGCCACAGAGCAAACCAGCCCCTCCAGGGGACCCTTGCCGGGAGGGAGAGGCCATCTCTCCCCCCAGTCAGTGGTGCAACCAGTGCACGCGGCAGAGGTGCCTGGGATTTGGAGGGGTCACGACTCCTGCCAGCACCCTCTTTCCTGAGGGGTGCTCATGGCAGAATGAACAAGGGCCCTCCCAGGCAGACTAGGGATCCCCCACTTCTAGCCCCCCCACAAAGGGTCTCTCTCCGGTCTTCCCCCTCTTGGCCTCTAGTCCAGGGCAGGGGGGCCAACCAATTTCCGCCCCACACAGCAAAACCCAGACTGCACCGATGGGGGTGCAGGGGGTCCCCCACTTTCCTCCCCACCCCTTACGCCAGAGAGGGATAAAGGGGGGTTTCCCTTATCTTATCCGCGCCGCCCCCCTCTTTACTCGGGGGGAGGGGCAAATTACTCTCCCCTCCCCCCGGAATCCAGCCACCTCACGGACCCCGCCACCCCCTGCCCGTTCCCCCCCCGCGCAGGGCAGCCAGAGTCTGCGCTGCCTCCGCCCCGCCCCGCCCCGCCCACGCCGCGCAAAGGCCTCTGGGAACGTAGTCTCTCCCTAGCAAGCTGACTCCCCGATACCCGTCAGCTCCCCCCCACACACCTAACAACGCTCCGCCCCTTTGGAGGCCAAAGGGGAAGCACAACGGGGAACATCTCCCCTCGCCCCCACCAAGGCATAAGCGTCGTCTAGGGGGAAGCAGAGACGTGGGTGGAGACTACATTTCCCAGCATGCCCCTCGCCCTCTAGCCCTCTTCACGCATCACATCACGCATGGCAGTTTTGACCCCAAGGGCCCATCCGCGCCGAGCGCCCAGAGGCATGCTGGGAAGGGTAGTCCCGGAAGTGAACCGAACAGGAAGTGCGGGGTGGCTCCAGTTTCCATGGTTACCGCCGGTTGGGACGGGGTCTAGCCCTGCTGGGGCGCCGCCATGTCCTTCAAGCGGGAGGGGGATGACTCGGCCCAGCTGAATGTGCTGCAGGTGAGCGGCGGGGCGGGACGGGACACCCCGTTTCCGCAGGGTGGCCCGGGCCACTGCAGCAGTGAGCGACCCCCGGCTCCGCCTCATTCCCCTCCGCCCCCTGTCCCCGGAGAGATCCCCCCCCAACCCCCGCCGGCCCCACAACTCTCCTGAGCCCTTCAGCTTGCCCAACGCCCTGCCGCCCCGGCCTCCCCCCGCTTCCAGAGCAACCCCCGGCTCTTCCTCATCCCCTCCAACTCCCTCCATCCCCAGCGCCGCCCCTCTGGCTCTTCCCACAGCCCCCTCCCAACTGGCAGCCCCGTTCCCAGAGTGACCTCCTGTCCTCCCTTCCGCCTTCCCGTAGCCCCAGAGCGCCCCCTGGTTCCCCTCTCAACCGCCCAGCCTCTCCTCTGCCCCCCACCCCCCCCTCCTTCAGCTCCGCCACTTCCCCTTCCCAAAACAATCGCCTCAACTCCCTGCCGGCCTCCCATCCTCCCCCAGCGCCTTCTGGCTCCCCCCCAGCCATTCCCTGCCTCCCCCTGACACTCTCCCATCCCCAGATTGCTCCCCCTTCCTTTCCCCTGCTCCCTCATCCCCCAAACAATCACCTCAACTCCCTGTTCTCCTCCCAACCCTTCCCCCCAGCCCCAGAGTGACCACCTGGCTCCCCTCTCACCTCCCCCCCCTCCAGCTGCTTCCCTGCTACTCCCCACTCCCCTTTACTCCCCCATCCCCAGAGTGGTCCCACAACACTCCTCAGCCCTTGGCGCCTGCCCTCTGGCCCCCTTTTCCTGCTGCCCTGGGTTCTGTTCTTAGCCATTGCCACTGGCCTGCAGGATAACCTTGGGCAAGTCACTGCCCTGCTCCGTGCCTCAATTTTCACATCTGTAAAATTGTAATAATGATACCACCAGCCTCCTTTGTAAAATGCTCTGAGACCCACAGTTGAAAAGCACGAGATAAGATCTAGAGGTGGTTGTTGTTGTTGTTGTTGTTCTATAGGCCCCTACCAAAATCACAATCCATTTTGGTCAATTTCATGGTTACAGGATTTTTAAAATCATAAATTTAATTATTTTGGCTATCTGAATCTGAAATTTCACAGTGTTGTAATTACAGCAGGAGTTGTGGGGGGAAGGGATGATTGCGGTACTATTCCCTTATTTCTGCACTGCTGCTGATGGCGGTGCTACCTTCAGAGCTGAGCATCTCTAAAAGCAGAGCTGCTGCCAGCAGCAGCACAGAAGTAAAGATGGCATGGCATGGTATTGCTTCTCTTACCTCTGTGCTGCTGCTTGCGGGATGCTGCCTTCAGACCTGGGTGCCCAGCAACAGCCATGGCTCTATGGCCACTCAGCTGTAGGCAACGCAGAAATAAGGGTGGCATTACCGTGACACCCCCCACACACAACTCCCTTTTTGGGTCTAGACCCCCAATTTGAGAAACGTTGATCTCTCCCATGAAATCTGTATAGTATAGGATAAAAGGCCAGATTTCCCAAAAGGCCAGATTTCACAATGGGCAGCCAGGTTTCATGGTCCGTGACTCATTTTTCATCGAAGGGCCCAATTCATCCTGGTGCCAGGTGCTATGCTGCCCACACCCAAAATATTGATTCCTCAGTAACGTGGCCTGTTCATTTATTCAGAAAAGAAGAGTTGCAGATCTGCTGGCAAACTACATCCCTGAGGATGAGGCACTGTTGCTAAGGAACGGCAGGTATGTTAGATCTATTCTATGGTAGGCAGCACTGTTCTGAGAGGACCATGTGCCATAGGAATCAGATTACAGATGAATCTTTGAACCAGTTCAATTAATTGATTAGTGCATATATTTTGGGGGCTGAAGCTGCAAAATTGACAACGTGACCTCATGCACAGAGTACCGGAGTGGGAGGCAGGACGTTTGGGTTCTTCCTGTTCTGGTACAAACCTCTTTTGTGTCCATGAGCAAATCCCTTTATCACTCTGTGCCTTAGTTTCTCCATCTGTAAAACGGGGATAACAATGCTGCCCTTCCTTTCTCCAGTGCTTTGAGATCTAGTGATGAAAAGCACTTGATAAGACCTAGCTTGGGGAGGGGGGTGTTATTTATTAAATTTTCTGATCTGGATTTCCAGCACTCAGAAATGTTTTGCTCAGGCCCATTATAAAAATAAAGATGGTCTGGAAAACATAAACCTGGATCTAGCTTTGGACTTGAAACACCACGAAAATCCAGGGTGCAGTGCATTGAGGCTGATCTGGGGTGTTTTGTTTTTTGTGTTAGTTTTCATTGTGGCTTTGCAGACGGTTCCCGCTTCCCTTCAGATATAAAAGAGCCACATGCCCCCAAGAGAGCCTCTGGCTAATATTACAGACTCAGACAGGTGTCACCAAGGTGTGAGGGGTTACTACAGAACAGTACAGGGCAGTAGAAATCATGTGCAACATAACAAGCGAACAGAGTGAATAAAGCTTTCAAACTTTTGAATGCCTAGCAGAGAATGAGCATAAACCAGTGGCCTTGGGGCCAGGAATTTGGGTTTCAGTTTTTGACTCTTCTTGGTTGTCACTTAAGTTCTGACTTGTTCCCCTAACTTTCAAACTGGAGATAACAAAATAAAGGGCATGTGGTCCAGCATCCAGGACACTGGTGTGGGAATCATTGACTTGTTGGGCAAATCACTCAGCTTCCCCATGTGTAAGAGGGGTAGTAACATTTAACCTGGCTACCTGTGCTCTGGGAACCTTGGCCAGTTATATTTGTAGAAATCCCACTGTGTTGAATGACTCTGAGGATCATGGTCATTTATTCTAGTGAATGTCTCTCCCACCTGCAGTGTTACCAAGTGCACTGTCTCTTAATGCTGATAAGAAGGGCTGGGCCCAACTGCCCTAGCAGGTGTGCATGACGGGAGGAGGAATATCCTGGCTTGATCTGACTATCTTTCCTCTCCTTTCTCAGATATGCCTGCACAGTGTGTTTCCACCGTCCAGTCTTCGACACACTTGACATGCTGACAGTCCACAGGGCTGGCAAGAAACACGTAGCTAGTAAGTCAGCCCCGAGGGCTCAGTTGCTCAAGGAACTGCTGATCCTGGGAACTGCTGGTCATGGGGATGGTGCAGAAGGAAGGAAGAATCCAGCTAGACTCCCAGAGCTCAGGGGCAGTTGGTGGTGCTGGGATGTAAAAGAGCTGTCTTACCACTGTCGGAACTGCCAAGCTGGATCAGACCGAAGGTCCTTCTCGGCCAGTATCCTCAGTCCAACAGTGGCCAGTGCCAGGTGCTTCGGAGGCAGGTGTGACTGACAGATGTGGGATAATCTGCCTCTCCATAAGGCTTTTCCTGGTGCCTAATAGAGGTTAGTTGTAACTGACATGAACCCCTTCAAAATCTGTGCTTTCAGGGTGAACTGCCTATCTGTCTTGGGAAAGACAAACTGAAATGACCCTGTAAGATTTGGTGCTTGCATTGCTCAAAGCCATCCGTCCCCTGAGACACGGCAGGCAGTAGCAGTTCATGCCATCCCAAAATGTCAGCCATGTTGTGGGTATCCCAGTGGTGATGTACCCCCAGCTGGGTGGCAGACTGCCTGGTGAAGAGTTGTGCTGCCTGAATTAGCCTGTAAAAAAAATGAGTAGGCCTGTAGCACCTGAGGGACTAACAAAAATATATATAGTGTCGTGAGTTTTCATGGGCAAACCCCACTTCCTCCGATGAGTGGAGAAAAAAGGGGGAACCTCCAAATGAATAGCCTGTCTGTCTCTGTGTGTGTCCCAGGCCTGCAGACTTTCTATGGGAAGAAGCGCTCGCATGAGAATGAGGTGCAGAAGCGGCGGCAGCAGGACTTCCTGCGGGCAGAAGAGGCAGGCGCACAGGTTGGCATGTGTACCCTTCGGGAACCCTTCCTACAGCATTTACCGAGTTGGCTGTCCTTAGCTTGTCTATGTTTTCCTTAGGATCTTGCATGCCCTGCACCCTTGCTGGCTCAGACCAGGAAGATTGCCCAGAATGCTTTGCTGAAGGCCTCTCCCTACAACAGCTGCTGCCGAAGGAACAGGTAATATCTGTGCGTTCCCTGCCGGCTTGGGTCGAGGGTTTGTCATGGCATGGGGGACTGGTACAAGAGCCAGGCATGGTCTTGGCTAGGTCTTTGCTGCTAGGTCTTTGTGCCACCATCTCCACAGCAGTAGGTTCTTCTCCTCTGTCCCTCTGTAAGGACCTGTAACATAGTGTGGGTACCTTGCTGGTTGCTAGGCTTGGGCTGTGGGTGACCTCATCTGGCTGCTGTCTGTAGCACAGCCCAGCAGGGCAGGGGATGAGTCATTATGCAAGGGAGTTCTGAACCTGTCCGACGAGTTATCTCCCAGGGAGTGGAACAATGGGAAGAAGGCGGAGTGGAGCCCTGGGGGGGGCAGGGCTGGAAGGAAGTTGGTTAGTTGCTCTCTGGGATCATGGAGGAGACAGCCTAGGGAAGGGGCTGGAATTTAGGGCCCAGTCTCCCCCATCTCAAGGGGGGCTGAGGCATCCTAGGCCTGCCCTGTAACCAGATTACATCTGTGCTGTGCTGTATCCTGGAGAAGCAATAAACTCCCTCTATTCTACTGGCTGGTGGAGTCTGTTCGTGCCACTACAGGGGTGCAGGAGATGGGGAAATCCCAACAGCGCCGTCACAGGACCATTCGCCCAGCTGAGGTCACTTAGCATAGCTCCATGGATGTCTATGGCATGGTGCTGACACCAGCTCAGGATCTGTCCCTGAATCCTTAAGTTCTCCTGGTGGGCCAATCTCAGAGTGCAGTGGGAATGGTCTCGGAGCAGGGGCTTGCGAGTCTCTGCTGTTCCTGCTTTACATTTCAGCAGCAAAACATGTATCATGTAAAGGCAACAGATTTGAGAAAAGAGTGTGGTCTGATAGTCAGAGCAGGGGTTCTGGATTCTGTTCCCAGCCTTAAGTGCTTAGGGCAAAGGGTTAGGAGGAGAATGCCTGGATTCTCCCAGTTCTGGGAGGGGAATGAAGTCTAGTGGTTAGAGCAGGGGCAGGGCGCCAAGAATCCTGCATTCTGTTCCCAGATCAAAGAGGGGAGCAGGTCTGGTGGTTAGAATGGGAAATTGGGGGGAAGGACCGTCCCTCTGTGCCTCAGTTTCCCCTTCTGTAACACAGAGGCTACGTCTACACTGGCACCTTCTTGTGCAAGAACTGTTTTGCGGAAGAGTTCTTGCGCAAAAAGTCTTCCACAAGAGTGTGTCTACACTGGCATGTGCTTTTGTGCAAGAGCATCTATGGCAGTGTGGACGCTGTTTTGCACAAGAAAGCTCTAATGGCCATTTTAGCCATAGGGGTTTCTTGCGCAAGAAATTCATGTTGCCTGTCTATCCTGCCCTCTTGCACAAGAGCTCTTGTGCAAGAGGGCTTATTCCTCGTGCGGAGAGGAATAACTCTTCTGGAAGAAGCCCTGTTTTCTGACACTGTACTGTAAATTTACTTGTGCAAGAACGTGCGTGCAGTGTAGACACCCAGCAAGTTTTTGCGCAAGAACCCGCCAGTGTAGACGTAGCCAGAGAGAATATTTACTTCCCTTATGCGGGGAGTTGTGAGGGTTCCTCCCTGTCCAGAAGTCACTTGGGGAATCTTCTGATGGATGTGACTCTAGAGAGCAAGATGCTGTCCCAGGTTTGTTACTGTGGCTATGCACAACGGGCAGCTGGTTGCCACTGTCCTCAGGAGATCTGCCATCTGTTTTAGGTCTGATGGCAGCAGCTCAAGCTTCAGTTCTTCTCGGACGGAGTCTGCTGTCCCCGCTGCCTCAAGAGGTGCTGTGGGGAAGCAGCCAGGAGACCCAGGAGGCTCTGTGGCAAGAGGCGAAGAGAGATGCGCTGCTGAGGACATTCCGCCCTCCACACAGCTTCCTGGATATGCCAGCCCTCGGGCAGGTACCAGACTGAGGGGCTCTGCAGCTTGTATATTTCTGTAATCCTCTGGAAATTCCATTGCTGTTGTCTCCTGGTTAGAGTGGGAGACTGGGAGTCAGGACTCCTGGGTTCTATCTCCAGTTCTGGAAGGGGAGTGTGTGTGGGGGGGGGCGAGTAGAGAGTTAGGCTTCCTGGATTCTTTTTACTGTCACCATCAATTATTTGCTGTTTCTCTGGGGCAAACACCCAGGCCTTGGTTTCCCTAGTGGGGTGCAAGATATCATTGTCACTCCACTTTGTAAGCAGTGTTACAGATCACTGTAAACATGCAAAGCACCATTACCTTTGTTGCATGAGCTCCCTGATCTCCGTCTGCCATGAGCTGACAGTTCAGCTTGGATCTAGGTACATCCACAGAGGTGGTGAGGTCTCCACAGAGGTGCTGATGGGCAGTGATGCTCCCAACCTTCCAAGGCCTCGGAGCCTCATCTTGCCCCTTTCTTCTCATTCTAGATTTGCAAAAGGAACCTTCTACAAAGATCAAGAGAAGCAGCAAAGGAAAATCCTGCCTGTCTGCCAAGCCTGAAGCCATCACCCCTGAGAAACGCCAGGCCCTGGAGCACTATCTCCTGCTCAGAAGGTGAGTTGGCTTCTGCCTGTTCCTTGCTGAGCAGCAGAGTGTATGGGAAGGGGTCTGATCACTGGAGACTGTGTGGTAAGAGCTTGTCTCATCACTCAGCAAAGGGGAAAAAGCCCCCTAAGTGCTACCTAGCCCATTGCTGTTGGACAGCATTCCCATACAGCACTCCCCAGCCATCCATCTCTAAATGTTTACTAAGGGATGGCTTCACAGGTGGAGGGAAACTGAGGCACAGGGCGTGGGATGGAGTGACTGGCACTGACAATTGGTTACAGAACCAGGAGTCCTGGCTCCTTGGCCTGTGTCCAGTCAGTAGACAAACCATCTCCTTAGCACCATACTTCTGTCTTCTTAAATTGGCATCCCCCTGTCCTGTGTCTGTAACCCTGTCAGTCTGTCCTTCCTGCAGCTCAGGCTGGATCCAGGACCCTTCCGGCAAATGGATGAAAGACGAGAATGTGGAGTTTGACTCTGATGAGGATGAGCCACCAATCCTGTCGCCATCCTGACTTCCCAGCCTCTCCAGCTAGCAGGATACCCCCAGGAGCCAGGCCTGGTGCTAAGCTACACTGACCGAACTCTTGGGACGGGCAGAGGGGGGCAGGAACAGCCTATCTGCATCCTTCCATTCTCCTCCATGGCTTTGACTTCAGATATAAATCACTGGGGGAGAAGGATGTTTCCAAACAGTTCCTAGAACCTCCCCCCATAACTGCTTCACCATATCCAGGGATACCACTGGGGTCACCCGCACTGGGAGCTGTCTTACCACCACCACCACAGCTTCCCAGCACGAGGTCTGTTCTGTCTCAGGAATGAGCCCAAGGCTGAGATGCAGCTCTTGGCAGAACACAGAAGAAAGGGGCAGTGCCAGAGGAAGTCAGTGCTTTGGTCTCACCTAGTGTCTTACTTGCTTCCCTCTGGGAGATGCTTTTATCATGCCCCTTTCACATGGAGAAACAGGCACCAACCAGCAGCAACATGCACGTGAGTCCATGGAAAGAGTCAGGAGCCCTGACTCCCA
Organism: Pelochelys cantorii; assembly: GCA_032595735.1. NCBI lineage: Eukaryota > Metazoa > Chordata > Testudines > Trionychidae > Pelochelys > Pelochelys cantorii. The sequence goes on along the minus strand of CM064349.1, from coordinate 15,783,192 downwards.
CTTCTGATTACCTTTATTAGGTGTATTATGGTGGCACTGGGCACCTCGGCCCTGGATTGAGCTAGGCGCTGCACAAAGACGCTCCCAGCCCCTGAGCTCACTGGACAATGCTGTCTCCTAACAGGCAGTTCTATGGCCTTTTTTTTTCTGTGGTTTAAGTTGTTTTTAAAAAGTCAATCTTAAAATTGGATCCGTTTCTCCTTGCTCTGGGGGTGGCTTGATACTTAAAAAGCCATACACGCGTCTGTTCTGCTTCCTGGGACCTGTCCTGTAGCAGCCCACTGGGAAGGGAGCACCTTCCTGTTCACACTACTGTTTGATGCTTCCTCCAGTGACCACACATGGTGACGAAATGGGGCAGTGCTCTCTGTGTGGTGTTCCTGGCCTGAGCTAGCAAAGCCCTTGAACATGTGCTTAATTGTGAATATGAGAGCAGTCCCCTCTAGAGCAGAGGGCTAAAATAATTATTTGTTAGATGTATTACGGTAGCACCATAAAGCCTTGGCCATGAACTAGGACCCTCTTGCATTAGGTGCTGTATATTATTTGTGTATCACAGTAGCACTTAGGAGCTCAGTTGTGGCCCAGGACCTATGTTCCCCCTAAGCTGCACAGCTTTCCATTAGCCCCACACGGGTTCAGGGATGCAGCAGGGACAGATCTCTCTCCCCAAGCCCTGAAGTTGCCATGGCTGGCAGAGGAGAGCTCTTCCCTGCCAAACCCAGACTGGAGCTGCGATGGCTGGGGGAAAGGGGCTTCCCTCGCTATCCCCAGCAGGTAAGCCCAATTCCCAACCCCCTGTCCCACCTTGACGATCCCCCCCCCCCCAGCCCTGAGCCCTCCTGCACCCTAAAATCTTCATCCCTGGCTCCACCCCAAAGCCCACACCCCCCAATCCTGAGCTCCTTCCCAAACCTGGAACCCCCCTCCTGTACCCCAACTCTCTGTCCCAGCCCTGAACCCCTTAGTCTCAGCCCCACCCTAGAGCCTGCATCCCCAGCCGGAGCCTTCACACTCCTGCGCTCCAGCCTTCTGCCTGAGCCCCTTCCCGCACTCAGAACCCCTTGGCTCCTCTCCTGCCACATGAATTTTGTTAGGTGCACCAGTGTCTGTCACACATCACCTCCACATTGGTGCAATAAGAAAATTCATTCCACTCGGGTGGGAGAAATTAATGGGAACACTGCCAGGACCCCAAGACGCTAGGCGCTTGTACATGTATCATGGTACTGTTTAGGAGCCCTAGTCAGGGGCCAGCCGGGTCCATGGTGCTAGGCATTGCCCCCAGAGCTCACCGTCTCCCAGCTGGTTTTAGCTCTCAGGGATCCCTAGACCCAGTGATAGAAACACAGGGGCCAGATCATCTTCCTAGCCATTCAGACTGGTGTAACTCGCTGGCCTCAGTGCCTCATGCCTGAGGTTCCCACTGACCCAGCTGAGCTTTCCAGGTTGAGTCAGCCCTCAGTCTACATCCTGGCTCATTCCTATCCCCATTCCTAGCCTCCCTGACCCAGCATCCTCCCTTCTCGGGCAACAGTAAGACCTTGGGGTCAGCCCCGCCAGGTGCCCTGGGTCCCATTCAGCTTTCTAGATACCATGTGTTGGCAGATCGCAGAGCCTCGTGGTCCTGCCAGGCATTAGATCCACTTGCCCCGGGCCACTGCAGCTGTTTGAATCCTGAAAGTTCTCAGCTCCCGCACTTGCCCCTCTGGGTTTCCAGCACTCGCTAATACAGCTTGAATACTGCCAGGCGTGAGCCCAGGGGATTAGCTAGCCAGTCGCTATTCTGCTGGGGGTGCAGAGCTTGCATTGGGAACAGGTGGGGCTGGACTGCCTGACCAGATGGGGCTGTTCTGTCTCAGCAGTGGCTGCCTGGCCTGGGACAGCTCAGGCAGGGAGATGTCAGCTTGGCTTGTAAAGTGACCATCAAGTGTGGGAGCCCAAGTCCTCGACCCACCCGCAGAGCTGCTTGTGAACGTGATTCGTCTCTTGTTCAACTCAGTGAGGATGGAGGCTGCGTTTAAGGCTCTTTTGCTGGCCCCACAGGCACACCTAGTTGGTTCACGTCCTGCTTCAAGGAGCAAAGGAGGATGGCACCTGGGGAAGGGGAGTGAGGGGTGCCAAACGGCACTGGGCGGGCTCTCTGGATCTGCACCAGAGCTTGCGGGGCGGGGGGAAGGGTTGTGAAGCTCCCAGCCCTGATGTTCCTCCATGCTGCTCTCAGAGCTCCCAGAGGGCGCCAAAAGCTCAGTTATAGGGAGGTGCAGCCGGTCTGCTGGCTCCCCCGCCTCAACATTTCTAGTGCCTGAGACACAGGACAGCCAAACGCTTCCTGGTTCTGCTACTTGCCTGCTCCATGAGATTGGACAAGTCCATTTCCCCCTCCTACCTTGTGTGGATCTGCCTATGAGCGCTGTAAGGGAGAGGCTGACTCGTGTGCTGAGTCTGCAGTGCCTGGCATAAGGGGGCCCTAATCTAGCTGCTACCATCAGCGTTAAATCCAAATCTCTGCTGGGGGAACCTTTCCTCCCTGGCGGCATCAGCTCCACGGCGGGTGCTGCTTCTCAGCCACTACCCCCAGGCGCTCTGTCTCCAGTGCAGTGAGGGGAAGGGCCAACTGGCTGGATCCTCTGGACCCCAAGCGGGCCCCGAGTCTGGAGCCATTATTCTGAGCTCCAGAGGGTGACAATGAAAGGGCCACACGCACACACCCAGAATACAGGCAGGGCCTGGCCAGCTCCCCTTAACCCATGTCCAAAGCCACAGAGGGAATTCACAATCCCTGTGACCCTGGGCTTGGGGGTGGACTAGGCATGGAGGAGAACCTCAGGAGGGGAGTGGGGGATGCTTGGCACGATGCCAGAGCTGCAGGAGGTGGTCCTGCCCCGAGTCTGCCTAGACGGAGGCCATTCAGAAGTTGCTCTGCCAGCCCCTGCAGGCACCTTGTGGACACTGCTCTGCCATGTTTCCTGGGCCTGGTCCTGAACAAGGCCCTGGCTGGCCATAGATCTGGCTCCTGCCTATAAATAGGCAGTGGGTGTCAGGCTGCCATGCCCTCTGAGGTCTCTGTGCGGGGAGGTCATGCTCCTGGGATGAATCGCCCCGAATGGCCAGCAAAGCGCTGCAGGGGAGGAACATGGGCCTGGGTGCCAGTGCCAGCAGGGTGTGAAAGGGGCCGAGGCTGCAGGAAGGGTGCTGGCCCTGGCTGTGGCAAGAGCTGGAGTTCCCTCTGGTGCCCGGGCCTGCTGGGCCCAGTGGCGCTGATGGCAGGCAGGGGGAACTCAGCACCCAGAGAGCAGATGGGCCCTGGTTGTGGTGCCCCCACCAGAGGCTGGCATGATCTGGCTCATCCCCCATGAGCCTGCCCTCCCCTCGGCCACACACACACGGCTCAGCATCCCTAAGGACAGCTGAGCCGCCCGCTTTAATAGGTTGTTTCCAGCTGCTAGACGTGTAAATTTTAGGGCTTATAATCTTTCCGGCTGGGGAGGCCATACGATGCACTTGACTGATGGCAGCTGAGGGGCAGCTGTGGGGGAAGGGTATACTGGCAGCAGCCTTCGTCGAGCTGAGGTAGAGGAGAAAGCGAGGGAGGTGCCATTGGTGGTGGTAGAATCTAGCCCCGATTCCTGAGTGTGGGGACCAGTGCTGGCCAGGAAACCTTTGGCCTCGTTCCTCTCCTTGAGGGTGACTCTGTGCTGTCCTGTAACCCGATCGCCCTCGCTGCCTTTCGCAGGCTGATCCCAGGGGTATAAATACACCAGAGCATGGGGCGCTTGGCCGTGATCCTGCCTGCCTGCCTGCCTGCCTGCCATCGTTCCCCCGGTGACAGCTCTGGCAGCCTTTCATGCCACAGCTTAGCCAGAGGGATCAGCGAGCAGGCTGATGCCAGGGGGTGGCAGCCCAGGGCGGTGCCATTTGTGGGTTGGGCCAGTCCTGGATGCTGCATGTGCCTGTGCCTGCCCCAGCCCTGCCAAGTGCCCAGCACCCATGGAGACAGCCGGAGCTCAATCACGAAGTCCCTACACGTCTGCCTCCAGCATCCACTGGCTCGCAGGCACGTGCCAAAGCTAAGGGCGTCTTCCCCCCTCTCTGCTATGACCCAACGGCCACCTAATCACACCTCCACTTATCCTACCCTGAGGGCCAGCTGCATCGGAGCTGCTGCCCTAGAGGAAAAGTGGGGCTGGATCCCCCGTGACGGGCGGGGCCTCCTCTCCCTGTTGGCTCCCAGCAGTCCATGGGAGACTGCTCTCAGAGTGCCTGCTGCTGAGCATCTCAAAGCAAGTTCCGGAGGCCAGGCAGGATCAGCAGCCCCCATACAGGAGAAGGGGAAACTGAGGCACAGATACGCCTTGCCCCAGGTCACACAAGGAGTCAATGGCAAAGCAGGAAATAGCACTCGGGTGTCTTGACTCCTCCCCTACTCCCACCTCCGATCTTACCGCTGGACAATGTTGCCTCCCATTTCTAAAGCTCTGGAGCTGCTGCTCTGATTTGGCCCTTCCCTTCACAGTGGGCAGGACTCTTCGGGCCTGGTAACAGAACCCAGGTGTCCTGTGTTCAAACCAGCCCCTCTCCTCTTACTGGGACTCAGGGCTCTGCTGCAGGCAGGTGTGGCCACCACCTGGAAAGGGGCCACAAGGCAGCCCAGCTCCATAGCCCTCTCCAGTGCTGCCCCTAGTAGCGCTGCCAGACGAACACCTGTGGCCACCAATGCAGAGACCCAGCCGAGTGACTGTCCTGGAGAGAGCCCTGCCAGCTGTCCAGGCCCTGTTCTCCCCCTGCCTCCTGCCCATCCCCATCAGTCATCCCTGCTCCTCATGGCCTGGGGCCGCAGTCCTTTGATGCTGAGAAACACACACGTGTGGGAGCTGTGCAGCTTGTTTACGAGGCGGGCAGGGCTTAGCGTGGCACCGGACACGCTTGCTGACTAATGCCACCTGCCCCCATGGGCTCGGGGATGTGACGGCTGCAGGCACAGGGAGGGGGCCAGCACACCATGTTACCATATAAGCCCATCGGTCGGCTCCCAGCTGGGCGTCTTAGCCTGCAGACACCGCACCAGGGCACGCAAGGCCAGCCCCAGCAGCCCTCCCCCAATCCAGGTCCCTTACCCCAGAGCAGGGGTTTGTTCCCTGGTGTCCCCAGCCCTGGATAGGTAGGGCCACCCCCCCATCTGGCAGCAGAGAGGGGGCCATAATAGACGACGATTGTAGCCGGTCCCAGCTGTCGGGAGCTAGGCTGGATGGGAAAGCTAGGCCTGATGGGTGCTGCCAGCTCTGGGGTGAGCAGGAATGAGGCTGCCAGGTTGTGCTGCAGGGAAACCCCCCCCCCCTTGCCATGGTACCCCTTGATTCTCAGCTACTCTGTCACCCAAGGAGCTGCCGCAGGCATCATGTGTTCGAGGGGCCAGGGGCTGGGAGGAGGCAGATGCACACTGGCCAGCAGAGGGAGGGGGGGCATCCTTAAAATGACCTTCCGGCTACAGGATTTTAGAAGAGCTGGGGGCAGCTGGAGCTGAGGCTGCGCTAGGCCCTGGACAAGCAGCGCTGGGCAGCCTGCCGGAAGAGAGGGGCCTGTGTCAGGTTAGCAGCACAAGCTAGGTGGGGGGTTTGGCCCCAGCTCCACCACAGGGTCTAGGCCCTGTTCCAGTAGGGAGTGAGCTTGGGTGTGTCACTTCCCTGCTAGCCCATCAGTTTCCCCTCCCACCACTTGACTAGTTATAGGGTGAGCACCTCCAGGCAGGGCCTGGCCTCATGGGGCCCCAAGCTCAGGGGCAGCCTCTAGGCATCCTTGCAAAGAATGTACTAACTGGAGGCTGTGGTGGGAGGGGAAGGAGTGTGGGGGAGCTGAAGGAGGTTAAAGAAGAGGCCGCACAGGCAGTGGAGGAATCAGGGTTAAAGGAGGGGTGAAGTGGGGGGATCTAATGTTAAAGATGGTGGGGGCAGGGGATCCAGGGGAAAGGAGGGGCCAGGATGCAGGGGCAAAGTGGGGAGGGTGGGCAGGACAAGGATCCAGAGGCAAAGGCAGGAGGTGCAGGGATCCAGGGGCACCTCACCCCCTACCCCAGTCCTGAGCCTCTGTCCACATGGTGATCTCTTTATTTACAGTGATAACCAAAATACTCGCTTCAGTTCTCTTCCTAGGAAAGAGTAACCTGAGCTGGGGACTCCAAGTGCTAGAGGGGGCGGGGAGGCAACAGCTGAGGGTCGGCTCCAGGAAATCTACAAAAAGAACCAAAAGCTCCACTTTGCTTTGAGCTGGAGGCAGAGCCCTGGCCGCAGGGCACCAGCCGGCCGGGGCCAATGGCTTCGAGGCACAGAGAGGCGTTAAACAGCAGCACCGAGCATTATGTCTTCCTCTGCTTGCGACCTGTGGGGCAGACACACAGCAAGTGGTTCTGGATCTGGGGGGCACAGTTCAGCCCAGAAGTCCCCACCCCTCCCTAGTGCACCCCACCCCACCCGCTGTCAATCTACCAGTACTAACCTGTCTGAACCTTCTCCCCCTTCCCCAGAGCTAGTTCCAGCCCATCCTAGAGACAAGCAGGAAGGAAATGCCGCTCAGCAGTAGAACAGGAGGTGAGGAGGCTGACATCCAGCAGGAATGGGTGGCCTAGTAGGATCATCTGTGGGGGTGTTACCACTCCCAGGGTGTTAATCCCCCAATCCTGGGTAAAGTCCAGGGCCTGCTTTCCCAGTCTGACCCACCCCCACACTGCAGGTTCAGCTGGCTACTAGAGCTTTCACTTCTTGTCCTAACGAGGGGCACAGGGAAGGCCACTGCCTGGCTGGGGGCGTGGAATTGAACCCTGAACCTCCACCTCCCAATGCACAGGTTTACGAGTTATGCTGCTTGACTTAAAGAAGCAGCACCATTAGCTCTAGGGATGTAAAATCCCATTTAATGGGTTAACCGGTTAAACGTAATATTTACCTGGTTAACCAATTAAAGAGCAGTGGGACTCCTCTGCTCACCGTAGCTGGGCTGAAGTGGCCCTGCTGCTGGTGACGAACCTGGGCTCGCTGCGGACAGGGGCCGCTCTTGACGGATCAACTGGAACCGATAAACATCACCCACTAAGGGTGATGGCTGCTTATCAGTTAACTGGCTAACCTTCCACATCCCGAGTTAGCAATGCCCACACACCCATTGTGTGGCGTCTAGTCACTAGAGGGGAGCAGCATCACGAGGCACTTCACCCCAGAGCGGAGTGCATCAGGGTTGAGTCAATGGGGGCACTCTGGGCAAGGGGACCATTGTAATTTCAAGGGGGCTCAGGCTCCCAGAGGGGCAGGGGGCAGGAGCAGTCTGTCCCCTCGCCGCCACTCCCCCGGCCTGCTACTTACGGAGCTCGTTGTTCTTGGTGATGGCAATAGAGGCTCTAGCCCTTGGTCCCTGCTGCGTGAAGTGGTACCCGAAGCGGATGATGGAGGGGCACTTCTCCAGCATAGCAGCCATCTCCATCTCCACCGAGTCCCCCAGCCGCTGACACTGGGCAAAGGAACGACAGCCTCGGTGGGGACGACTGCCCGGCTGAGCTGGGCCCCAGGGGCAGGGAGTTCTGCTCCCATCTCCAGCCCAGCCAGCCTGACACAGGCTGCACCAGCCCTGTGGGGGGCATGGCCCCAGGGACCCGTCCAGCTGTCTTTGCTTTGATTGCAGGCCTGGGTAGCCTTGGAAACACACACCCCCACACTGTAGCCTCCAGGGCCCGGCCTAGCCGAGCCTGGGTCTCTGCAGAGGCCGCCAGGCGTCTGGGAGCTGGCCTGACAGCCGCCAGACTTGTCCCACACCAGCTGCTGTGGGGTGACTATGAAGCGCAGCCAGCTCCAAGCCGACCCCTAGCATGTGAGGCATCATCTCCCATTACTCAGCCCCAGGAAACAGGGGCTACTGTGGACAGACATTGGCCTCCGGGAGACTTTGGCAGAAAAGTGCAGATGGCAATTCAGGCTCGTGGTGCTTGGGGTCCCACCAGGCACCCAAGCCTCCAGGGCACTTCCTAGCCTCGGCACCTGAGCTTGCCCAGGACCTGTTCCTGGACTGGCTCCTGGGGTGTCTCACAATGGGGGTAGCCCAGAGCAAAAGGATCAAGCCATCGTTTCTGTGTCTCAATGTGCAGGAAAGGCCAAGCGGTAGTCAGGCTGGGTCCTTTGCCCATGGGGTTTGGAGCCAGGAGCAGCTTTGGGCAGGGCAGCACAGTGCAAGTGGGAACATTGGTCCTAGCTCCCACCTCTATGGCCAGAAGCTGGGATCTATCGAGCTCTGCCCCCCCCCCCCCAAAAGCAGGAGCGGTCGGGTTTCTCCAGAGCCTGGGCCCCAGCGTGGTGCCCATCCCAGACTGGGCAGTGTGGGCAGATGGTTGTTTGTTCCCAGTTGCACCCTCCATAGATCCCTTGCTCTGGGACCAGACACCCAGTCCTGGCATCTGGCTGCCCTGACTCACTGGGGCCTATTGGAGTCAACCAGAGCATTTCCATTCATTTCATAGGGCCTCTCCTTACCCAACCCACCCCACAGCCCCTGGCTACCAGTGCTGTGTCCCCTCTGCTCCTTAGACCCACTGGGTGCAGCGTGAACTCAGCCCCTCCCTGGATTGGGCCCTTGATTAGCAAGGTGCAGCTGGCCAATGACAATGAATAATTAGCCTCTGTCTACAAATGTGAACTCTTGTAACCCCCAGAAAGACAATCCCCAGCCCTTGGGTGAGAATCCCAGATGTGGGTGTCAACATTCCTTACACACCCGGGTAACGTTATCCCTGTTTTACCTGGGGGAAACTGAGGCACAGAATGGCCAGCTTCCTAATCACAGGCTGACTGCATCCTTTAAGGAGAAATGGAGCCAGTCCTGCCAGTGTCATCATTAGCAGCCTCCTAGCCTGAGGGGGCAGGACTAACTGATAAACACCTGGACTTCACAAAACCCTGGGTGAGGGGAAACTGAGGCAGGAATGTTGCAGAGCCATCCCAGGCCACAAGGGGGTGCTCAGAGGCACTCGCCCTATCACACTCCTATTAGAATCAATTGCCAAATTCCCACTGACATTAGTGGGGTCAGGATTTGACTCGACATACCCACAGAATCTGAGCTTGGATTAATTAAAAGTTCCCGACACCCAAGTCTGTATCCAAGACACCAACAACATCCAATGTCCATTGGCCCCACCTTTTGCTTCCCAACCACCCGTCAAGCCGTCCAACGACTTGCAAGCCATTCCAGTGCCATGTCCCCACTAAACGGCACATGGCCCCCTGCCGAAGCATTCTCTGGCAGCTGGGCTTGGTGACTGTACCTGGTTGTCCACCTTGAGCTCGGCCAGCGTGGTGTTCTGCTGCATGCCCTTGATGACGGCCATCATCCCGGCACTAGTGATGAAATTGGATTCAATGTTGAGGCTCCGAAGGGTCTTGTTCTCTTTCAGCATCTCAGCCACGGCCTGTGGGAGTCCCAGACCAGAGTCAGTCATATCGACCTCTCACAGCCTGCGATCAGTGTCTGCTGTGGCGACATCCTCCCCACGCAGCCCCCGGCACAGAACACACAGCTAATACATCTCTGGCCTGTTCTTGAGCCCCCATGTAAGGGGCTTCCAAGTAGACACCTCTCTCGGGACCCTGGCTGGCTGGAAGTCAAGGAGGGTAGTAATCGGGGTGGCTGTTGAGTGGCGTGACACAGCTGCCCTCCCCACTCTCACTGGCTGAGGGACGGCGTGAACACAATGCTCCCTCTAGGCCTGTTTTGCAGGATGGTCCCAGAAGGGTTCTAACAATGCACAAGATTCTGAGCTGAGCTGTCTTCCCAGGGCCACTCAGCCCAGCCGCCACCTTCCATAGCCTCAGCACTTCCAAAGCCAGAAGGGGCAGTTGTGACACTTGGCATTGCCCTGGCCAGAGAAGCTCCCAAAACAAGGTCGCGAGCAGATCTCTTAGAAACATCCTGTCCACCCTGAAACACTGTCAGCGATGGAGAATCCGCCACAACCCTCAGGAACCTGTTCCAGTCACTAATAACCGTCTCCTGTGAACCAGAGGCTTTGAAAGGGCCCAGAGTAATAACAACCCCAAACTCTTACCTATTGCTCGGCATCCACAGATGGCAAAGGGAGGTAAGCATCGTCACCTTCATTGTACAGCCAAGAAACTGAGTCGCAAGGAGGTGAGGTGACATGGCCGAGGTCACCCAATGACTCAGTGGGAACAGCACCACCCACTCCAAAGCCAGGGCCTTATGGACGGGACCACCCTGGGCTTTCTAGTGGTAGCGGAAGGGAATTGCTCCTCAGCTGTAGCTTGTATTCTGAGCCTGGCTCTTACATGGCCCTCGTCCATTGGGTTCCCTCCAGAAAGTATGTTTCCATCTCTATCCATCTATCCACCCCCGACATCCACTCCCTCCATCTATCTACCCCATTCACCTGTCCCCTGATATCCCCCCACCCTAGTGTCCTCGCCTCCCTGCTGTCTACACTGCCACAGGGAGGCGACCTACCAGAGCTGGTGGGGATCTAGCTAGAATGGATCAAAGCTAGCTCAACTCCAAAGAGCAGGGAAGCTACAGCAGCACCAGTGGCTGCACCTGCCCCATCAGGCCCCTGGGGACGTGCACAAGCAGCGAGCAGGGGCCATGGCCTGGGCTGCTGCAGCGTCACTGACACATGAGACTCGAGCTCACGGATCCACTGGCTGGGGCACGTCTACAGGTGCTGCCCTGACACCTCCCAGCTGCACTGCAGATGTACTCACCGAGGCCAACAGCACCTAACTGGGTGCGTGAAGTTAAGCAACTGCTTAAGGGCTTTGCTGAATCCAGCCTAGGCATGAATTCCTCTCAGGGAAGCTGGTTCCCTCTTGGAGAGTCAGGCTCCCTGGGGCATTCCGATGCCAGCTGTGGCTTGTCAGAGCTCAGGGGGCAAGGGAGATGCCCCATGCAGCTCCCTGGAGAGCGTCCATCTGTCGGGAGCTGCAGGGCTTACCATGGCCACCGCATCACTGCTCCGAGTCGCCACCAGGCTCAGCTTCTTCACGTGGGTGTTGGTTTTCATGGCGTCACAGATTTCCTTCAGCGTGGGGATGGGAATGTTCTGCAAGAGGAGAATGCAAGAAAACAGGAGCCTCACGGGTCTTTCTGGCATCATAATGGAGGGACAATTGGGGAGAGACGGGTCGCAGGGGTAGAGAGGTGGATATCGGGGGATGGGTTGCATGGATGGATAGATGGAGGGAGATGGATATTGCGGAATGGGTCACAGAGGTGGATAGATGGAGGGAGATAGATAGCAGGGGATGGGTTGCAGGGGTGGCTAGATGGATAGGCTATCAAATTAAAAAACTCTATAATAGTGGGTGATTTCAGCTATTACCATATTGACTGTGTACATGTCACCTCAGAGATAAAATTTCTTGATACGTTAAATGACTGCTTCTTGGAGTAGCTGGTTCTGGAACCCACAAGGGGAGAGGCTATTCTTGATTTAGTCTTAAGTGAAGTGCAGGATCTGGTCCAAGAGGTACTGGACCGCTTGGAAATAGTGACCATAGTGTAATAAAATTGAACATCCCTGTGGTGGGAAAGCAGCCCAGCACTGTGGCATTTAATTTCAGAAAGGGAAACTACACAAAAATTAGGAAGTTAGTTAAACAGAAATTAAAAGGTACAGTGACAAAAGTAAACTCTCCACAAAATTTATGGAAACTTTTCAAAAACACTATAATAGATGTCCAACTTAAATGTATATCCCAAGTTAAAAAACACAATAAGAGAACTAAAAAAGCGCCACCATAGCTTAACAACGAGGTAAAAGAAGCAGACACAGATAAAAAGATATCTTTTAAAAAGTGGAAGTCAAATCCTAGTGAGGAAAATAGAAAGGAGAATAAACTTTGTCAAATTAAGTGTAAAAATATAATAAGAAAAGCCAAAGGGCTCATCTAGACTATGCAGAAGATTCAATCTCACGAAAATGAAAGTAATCAAGACATGGGTTTTTTTGGCAACCCCCCCTTTTTTTGAAAAGCTGCGTAAACCTCATTTTTTGAGGAAAAGCGGCTTTTCGAAAAAGGGGGAGGTTTGCCGAAAAAAAAACGCATCTTGATTACTTTCACTTTCGAAGCTCCGCTTTTAAAAGTGAGATTGGAAGAAGATATGCAAATTCCCAAAGAATTTGCATATCCTCTTTCGAATCTTCCACGTCGTCTAGATGAGCCCAAAAAGGAGTTTGAGGAACAGCTAGCCCAAAACTCAAAAAGTAATAGTAAAATGTTTTTTAAGTACATCGGAAGCAGGAAGCCAGCTAAACAACCAGTGGGGCCCTTGGATGATCGAGCTGCTAAAGGAGTCCTCCAAGATGATAAAGTCATTGCAGAGAAGCTAAATGAATTCTTTGCTTCAGTCTTCATGGCTGAGGATATTGGGGACATTCCCAAACCTGAGCCATTCATTTTAGGTGACAAATCTGAGGAATTTGTCCCAGATTGAGGTGTCAGAAGGAGTTTTGGAACAAATTGATAAACTTAACAGTAACAAGTCACCGGGACCGAACTCAAATGGGAAATTGCAGAACTATTAACTGTGGTTTGTAACTTGTCCTTTAAATTGGCTTCCATTCCTAATGATTGGAAGATAGCTAACGTGACGCCAATATTTAAAAAGGGCTCTCTAGAGGTCATCCTGGCAATTACAGACTGGTAAGTCTAACGTCAGTACCGGGCAAATTAGTTGAACCTATAGTAAAGAATAAAATTGTCAAACACATGGATGAATATAATTTGTTGGGGGAAAGTCAACATGGTTTCTGTAAAGGGAAATCATGCCTTACTAATCTGCTAGAGCTCTTTGAGGGGGTCAACAAATATGTGGACAAGGGGGATCCAGTGGATATAGTGTACTTAGATTTCCAGAAAGCCTTTGACAGGATCCCTCACCAAAGGCTCTTAAGTAAAGTAAGTTGTCATGGGACAAGAGGGAAGGTCCTTTCGTGGATTGATAACTGGTTAAAAGATAGGAAACAAAAAGTAGGAATAAATGGTAAGTTTTCCAAGTGGAGAGAGGTAACTAGTGGGGTCCCCCAAGGGTCTGTCCTGGGACCAATCCTATTCAACTTATTTATAAATGATTCTAGAGAAAGGGGTAAACAGTGAAGTGGCAAAATTTGCAGATGATATTAAACTGCTCAAGACAGTTAAGACCAAAGCAGACTGTGAAGAGCTTCAAAAAGATCTCACTGAACTAAGTGATTGGGCAACAAAATGGCAAATGAAATTTAATGTTGATAAATGTAAAGTAATGCATGTTGGAAAAAATAATCCCAACTGTACATACAATATGATGGGGACTAATTTGGCTACAAATACTCAAGAGAGAGATCTTGGAGTCATTGTGGATAGTTCTCTGAAAACATCCACTCAGTGTGCAGCGGCAGTCAAAAAAGCAAATAGAATGTTAGGAGTCGTTAAATAAGGGACAGAGAATAAGCCAGAAAATATCTTATTGCCTCTATATAAAACCATGGTACACCCACATCTTGAATACTGCGTACAGATGTGGTCACCTCATCTCAAAAAAAATATATTGGCATTGGAAAAGGTTCAGAAAAGGGCAACAAAAATGATTAGGGGTTTGGAACGGGTCGCATATGAAGAGAGATTAAAAAGACTTGGACTTTTCAGCTTAGAAACACGAAGACTAAGGGGGGATATGATAGAGGCCTATAAAATCATGACTGGTATGGAAAGAGTGAATAAGGAAAAGTTATTTACTTATTCCCACAATATAAGAACTAGGGGTCACCAAATGAAATTAATAGGCAGCAGGTTTAAAACTAACAAAAGGAAGTTTTTCTTCACCTAGCGCATAGTCAACCTGTGGAACTCCTTGCCAGAGAATGTGGTGAAGGCTAGAACTTTAACAGGGTTAAAAAAAAAGAGCTAGATAGATTAATGGAGGTTAGGTCCATCAATGCCTATTAGCCAGAAAGGGTAGGAATGGTATCCCTAGACGCTGTTTCTCTGGAAGTGGGTGACAGGGGAGGGATCTTGTGAGGATTACCTGTTGTGATCCCTCCCTCTAGAGCATCTGGTATTGGCCACTGTCAGCAGACAGGATACTGGACTAGATGGACCTTTGGTCTGACCCAGTATGGCCGTTCTTATGGAGGGAGGAGGATATCAGGAGATGGGTCACAGGGGTAGATACATGGAGGGAGGTGGATATTGGGGGATGGGTTGCAGAGGTAGACAGAGGGAGGTGGATATTGGGGGATGGCTTGCAGGGGTGGATAGATGGAGGGAGGTGGATATCGGGGGATGGGTTGAAGGGGTGGATAGATGGAGGTGGATATCGGAGGATGGATTAAAGGGGTAGAGGGAGGGAGGTGAATATCGGGGGATGGGTTAAAGGGTAGACGGAGGGAGGTGGATATTGGGGGATGGGTCGCAGGGGTGGACGGAGGGAGCTGGATATCTGGGGATGGGTTAAAGGGGTAGATGGAGGGAGGTGGATATGAGGGATGGGTTAAAGGGGAAGACAGAGCGAGGTGGATATCAGGGGGTGAATCAAAGGGGAGGCAGCCCAAGAGATCGGTCAGTGGGTCTGAGTTCAGCATGTATCTGCTATTTACTCCCCTCTGTGCCGGAGCAAAGGGGTCTCAGGACACCTGAAAAGCAGCCATCCACCTGAGCTCTGCACTGGCTCGCTGCTGCCATGGCACCGTGCTAAGGCTGGACGCGCTGACTCATGAAGCTAAGGCAAGGGAGGGGGATTATCATGCCCAGGAGCTCTCAGAGCACTGCCAGCTCCCTGCCCTGCACATATTTGCCTCCCTCAACCCTCCATCTGCTCCCCTCTCCTAATGGCGGGGTCACAGCTCTAAAGCCAGGCCTGGCCAGCAACCTCCCTTTGGTCTGGGGGAGATGGAACCACTGCCCAAGGCAGAGCAGCCAGTGGGAGCTGACAAGAAAGGGTCATGCGGATGGTGCTGTCAGTTCGAGCAGCAGTAGAAGAGGAGAGGAAGGTCTTTAATGCCTGAGGCTGCAGCCAGGCCAGTGCTGATCTGCTCCGTGCATCTCTCTCCTGCATGGTGCCAGAGGAGAGCAAGATGGAGAAGGTCCAACATAGCCCAAGACTGTGGCCCAGGCTCTGTTCCCTGAGGGGCTGAGGTCCTGGCCCCAGTCTGCTTGGCATTCCCGGGGCCCATCTGTCACCCTGGTCAGATGCCCCCACGCCCCAGAGCTCCCATCCTCTCCCATGCCCCTTGCTGCCCTGGCACAAACTGACCTTGATATTGTTCAGGTTGACCTCCTCCAGGTCCTTGTCATTGCTCTGGATTTTTTGCAGGGTCTCCTCCACGTTGGTGGGGTTAGGCGGCTCGTCTGGGACGGGTTTGTACTTATCCGGCTTTACCACGCCTGCAGGGATAGACATGCACCACCGGGTCAGCAGGGGAAGATTCACCGACCTGGTCCTCACGCTGCACCAGACCCCAAAGCTCAGCTGGCCTCGAAGCCAAGGGAACGCTACCGATCAGCCAAAGACTCTTCGCTGTGGCTAATCACTCCTGATTTACACCAGGGTAAATGCTGGGAGAGTTTAGCCCTGTGTCCCGGCATCTCCTGCCCTGCATTACTCACAACGATCCGGACAGAGAGGAATTCGTAAACCCCTTTTCGTTCTCCTCCCGCATCCGCTGGTGTCATGCATTTCACACCCGCTTCTGGCAGCGGGTTCTCAGGCCCGCCAGGGGAATGGCCCAGACCTAGGCATCCAGGCCTTGCTCTGCAACAGACTGAGCGGCCAAACTGGAGTCAGTGCGCGCATGGGACGACCACACAACCTGCTGCCCCACCGGCTGAAGCGCACTCACTGTTGATGCCTTCGGTGTTGGTGATGTTGCCGCTGCAGATGGCTTCATAGTACTGCTTGTTGCTCATCAGGGTGTACATCCCCAGAATGGCTGTTGGGGAGGCAACAGTAAACAGGCCGCTGGGTTTAATAGCAAAGGCCGAGGGTCTGTGCTGCAGAGGTAGTGAAAGGGGGTTGCTGCAGCTCTCTGCTTTCCTGGGCTCACTCTGCCCCTGCTTGGCGGAAGGGAACTGTCCGGTCTCCCTAAACTGCACTAAGTGACAATGTTGCTGTTTGCTGTTAACCAGCTACCACCTTGCACCCCAGAGGTGGCTGCATCTCAGCACTGGCCAAGGGATCCCTGTGCAAACAGTTTGCTCCTTCCACCCCAGAAGCTGCTGCATCTCACCAGTGAGAGAGCTCTCCCTGTATAAAACCTTCCACTCCAGAGGTGGCTGAATGTCCATAGTGGAGGAATAAGCTATCTTGTGTTCCACCCCAGTGAAGGTTGCATGGCCACAGTGGGTGCCTATCGTTTTATAAGCAACTATCCTGTTCCACCCCAGAGGTGGCTGCATGTCAGCAGATGGCCAAGCTCACAAAGCACCCCATGGCTCTGGGGATTGAAGGCACTTCACTATTATTGTAGCAGGCCACAAGGCAGCCCTGTGGCCATGCTCCCAACCCGACCGCGGCTGGCTGCGGGAGGTCTTAGGAAAAGCCCCTCCATGTAATCTCTCACCACATGCCCCATGTATTTTTATTGACCTAGCATCTCCCGGCGGGTGTAAGCGGATAGCCCTGGACCCTGCCGTTCTCATTTTAGCCACCCACTGGCTCCCAGCCAGCTCGCTCGTTGCTGAGCTCTGGGAATCGGAGCTCACTGTGGCTTGTATGGGCAGCAGCGGTAACCGCCCCGAGGCGGCATGGGGGCAGGGAGGCTGGGAATCAAAGCTGGGTCCCAGAGTTACAGCAGGCCAAGCTGTGTGCTACTGAACTGGGCAAGGGGTGAGCCCGGGTCTCGCTTTACCCCCCTTTTCCCTCTAGGCGCCCCCTGCCCCAGGGAGCTCAGAGGTCTGCTGTGCCAGGCAACAAGCCAGCCAGAACGTGCAAGGAGCTGCCCCTGAAGCACAGTGAGGGTGCACACACACAAGAGCGTATGCACACAGCAGGCCATGTGTGCACATGTGCCTCACACATACAGGGATTCACACAGGTTCATACAAACATGCAGGTACACATATATGTATGTGAACATGGACACACCAGTGTACGAATGTGTACACCCACACACATATGCTCATGTGCTTGTATTTGCACAGGGGCATACAAACGTAGACACACTGGCACATATATGTACGCACATATGCACAGGGACAGGTATTCGCACAGTGCATGGATTCTCATGGATGCAACCAAAACACAGGCCTGCCTAAACCCAGAGGCTTAGCCAGGATCATGCACACACCTCCATATGCATTCACATATGCGTTCACATGCAAGCAACATGCACAAATATGCCTCTGCCAGCATGCACACAGCAGCATCTCACATGCACACACACACACCAAGTTCCCCTGGACTGTGCTGCCATGCTCAGTCTGGACAAAACTTCCCAGCTCCCCAGTCTGGCCAGGCATTTTCACATGCAGCAAAACCCCAGACCTCAACTCATTCCCTTGCCACTAGCCCCACTGGAGTTTTCATGACCCACTTGCTAATCACAGGAGCTTGGATGGGTGAAATCCAGCCCTGGCAGCCGTACATTGATTTCAGCAGTGGCTGTGCCCCTGGCCTGTCTCCCACCCATAAGGGATGTTTTAGGGCAGCCTGTTCCCAGAGCTCCATAGTCCTCAGCCCCAAAGTCTGGGGTTAGTGTCTGGGCTGGGGAGTCCTGAAGGTTAGAGCTGTAATATTGTGGTGTTTGTGTGCCACTGCCCTCTGCTGCATAGAATCAGGAATGTGTGTCATAGGCCCTCTGCTGTCACCCACTAATGGAGATTCTCCTGCAGTTCCCATGGCAGGGGCCTAGATTTTTGGAATAGGAAGATGTGGTTTCTATTCCCCCTGCCACCACAAGGGTATGTCGCAGCCTGTTGATGCCACGTAGCTTTTCCCATGATGACAACCAAGCCCTCTGTAGATATGTCTACATTACAGAGTTTTGTCAGAAAAACGGCCATTTTTCTGACAAAACTTGAGGAACGTCCACACTGCAATCGCGTTCTTCCACAAGCAAATCAAAAGAACAGAGGGGTTTTCCGGCATTGGTAATCAGGAGTGGACTGGCAATCAAAATAGGCCTGGGAACGGCCCTCCCCATGACGTCACCCCTGAGTGCCCCTCAAGCCCCGCCCCCTTTCCCTGCGTCGCGTCCAGCATGCAACACAAGTGGCGGGTCAGGCTCCGTGCGCCGCATACAGCACGGATGCAGAGCCGCTCGGAGTGCGGGGCAACGGCGGCCCGTCACGGGTGGATACGACGGCCCACCAGGAAATTCCCGGTATTCTGCCGGGCCAGTCCACCTTGTTTGTAATCCTCATTCTACGAGGAAGAAGCCTTTTTGCGAAAGAGCTCTTTCGTAAAAAGGCATGTGTGGACGGGGAAGAGGGAGTTCTTTCAGAAGAAGAAGAAAGAGGAAAAAGCACAGGTGCCCGGGTGGCCATTCCATCCATAGCAATCACCATTCCGTCCATAGCATTCAGTCTGGATGCTCTCTTTCCAAAAAGCAATCGCTTTTTCAATGCACGTTTGCAGTGTGGACGCTCTCTTTCAGAAAAAGCTTTTTCAGAAGATCTCTTCTGAAAAAAGCTTCTTTTGAAAGAAGCCTGCAGTCTAGACGTAGACTGTGTGGCAGGCAGGACCCATTTCCTGCTGTCAGCATCTCCCAAACCCTCACACACTCATGCACAGCAGATAAGCCTGCTACAGCCTTTGCTAATAGACCCACCTTTCCACTTGGGCAGCAGATCTCTGGCAGTGGGGATGGAACCTATGACCTGTCCAAGTGCTTGGCATCTCACCAACTCCATCTGAATCCCCTGCTGTGCCAGGATCCGGCCAATCTTCACTCAGCACCAGTCACAACACACCCACCCCAGAAATGCCAGCTGCCCAGTGGCAGTGACCTCAAGCCAGAGCCTGGGCTCCAGGCATTCCCCACCAGCACATACTTGGGCTCAGGCTTGGTTAGAGGCAGGACACTGCTGCCTCCCCCACCACCGTGGCCCCAAAGCAGACAGGCTTTGCTGTCCCCAGAGATCCCCACCTGCAATGTCACACATCTCTGCATCAGTGGCATTGGCCAGGGCTTCCTCCAGCTCAGGTTCCAAAGTGATCTTCTCCTCCTTGGGGATTTCTTGCTGGGGGGTCTTTGGGATGAAGGGTTTCCCTGCAGAGAGACAGACGGGGGTTAGAGTCTGGGCTGGGGAGCACCAAGGGTTAGAACCATCATATAGTGCCGTGTTTACACCCCTGCCCTCTGCTGCATGGAATCAGGAATGTGCATCATAGGCCCTCTACTGCCAGCATCCAGTGGAGATTCGCCTGCAGCTCCCATGGCAGGACTTTTGGAGCGAGAAGATGTGGTTTCTATTCCCCACAAGGTTATAAGTAGAAGCCTGTTGATGCCATGTAGCCACTGACTGGTGATGGCATCTTAGATTCCCACAGGGCTGTCTGCCCTGGAATGCCTGCTTCCCCCCAGCTCTGGAGTGGGAATTGCTGTCCCAGATCAGACGGGTGGTGCACAGATGCAGCCAGCTCCAGGGCAGAATGAAGTGAATTCAGGACAGGAAGCAAAGGAGAATCCAACTGAAAGGGCCGGGGGGGAGCGCTGAGTGACAGAATGGGAGAGAGCAGAACCTAGGGTTGCCAGAGGGTTTCCACAAAAATTCCTTAACACTGCCCCCACAAAAAAAACCAACACTGGGGAAAAAATTCTGTTGAGGAGGGAAAAAAGGGGGGAGACCAAAGTCGTTGAGCCAAAAAAAAAAAGGACCCCAAGGGTTATTAAGCAAAATAATAAATAAATAAATTAAAACAGTATGGCCCCTTTAATTGCGTGCAGAGTCAGAATAGGGATAGGAACAGGAGAGGGTGAGCACTAAGACCCAGGGAAGGCATTGCTTCCCCTTGCTCAGGTCTTTAGTTTTTTTTCCGGTGACCTTCTTGTTTTCTTGGTCAAGCCAGAAGGGAGCTTCCCTGTGGAACCAGGTTAGCAGGGGGGCTGGGGGCTGGGCCCAGTTGCTGAGTGTCGTAAGGTTGCCAGGTGTCCGGTATTTTCACCTCCTGGCAGGGAAAAAACCAGAAAATACTGGACATTTCAGGTGTCCGGTATTTTCTGAATTTTTTTACCGGACAGGAGGCGAAAATACCGGACTGTCCGGGTCAGTACCAGACACCTGGCAACCCTAAGCCCACCCCTTTCACAGGGGAGTTCTGGGCTCTGCTCTATAAAATTCCTGGGCTTGGCTGGGGGGGGGAAGGGTGGAAGGTTGTGAAGGGGCATGGTCTTGGGGAAAGGGGTGTGGCTTTGGGTGGAAGGGGCAAGGCTTCAGCTGCCTTCCCCAGCTGCGTCTTCACCTGCTGCCCATGGGTGCAAACAGATAGACAGACAGGGGAGCAGAAGCCGGGGAGGGGGGATTATTAGGTTATCCTGATCAGAGCAGACATGGAGAGAATATGGCACCCTGCACTGGACCGGAGGGCTGAGATAGGTGCTGGTGTGAGATCCTACATCAGTGAGATCAGGACTGGCCAGATCCTCTGCTCTCTGTCCTGTGGAACAGCCTTGGGCCTCATCCACACAGAGCTCAGTGGCCCAGCAGCTCTGGAAAACCCTAAATCTGAGCCACGGTGGCAGCTCTCCATGCCCAGTGGAACTTTCTACCATCAGTGTGAGGCCCTGGGCACGAACTCCCCAAGGACTGGACCTTCCCAGTGTCCCCTCACCCTGTCTGCTTCTCCACCCAGCCCTTCCCCAACACTCCAGAGCAACTCCACCAAAACAATCCCCTCCCACACACAATCCTCCCCCTCGCTAGAGAACAAGTCACAAGTGATGGGGACAGTCAGGTGGTTTAATGCACACCTGGAATGTGCCCGCATGCCATGGTAATGGGTGGATAGGAAACTGCATAGACCAGGAGGCCCTGCTGTGAGCAGGGGCCGGAGGATGTATGGAGGAGATGGAGCAGAGCAGGACACCCAGAAGAGTCTCGCGGGTCTTATGGCTTGTCTACACAGGCACGTTTTGTCTCCAAAATCTGCCTTTTGGCAACAAAAAAGGGAGAGCGTTTACACTGCAATGAGACTTTTGTTGGGAAAACCATACAGTTTGGGTGAGAAAAACCTTCCAGTCCTAGGAAAGACTTTTGTCTTTTCCCCTTCTTTTATAGTTGATAGCCAATGTGGACTCTGCTGTTTGTTTTGTCAAGAGAACTGGCTTTCACCAGTATCCCACAATGTCTGGCCTGATGGCTCTGCTCAGTGTTTTGTGATCTCTGCTGCCCTGCAGGCATGCCCCCCCCCTCCCCTTTCAAAGCTCTGAGCAATATCTGACAGCTGAGTGAGCTGCTCCCTTTGGGGAACAAAGAACAAATCATTGGATTGCTCCTGTTCTGCCCTGCTAGGAACATAGTGGCAGGCAGACAGCTGCTACAGGGGGAGGGCTGGAGAGACTGCTGTGCTGCCTTGATATTCCTCAGCACAGAGAGCTCACAGAGTTATGAGGCAATCCCAAAAAACGCAGGGATCAGCTCTGCCTTCCTGCAACACTGCACTGTGGGGCATGTTTTGCTGACCTACATGGCTTTGCTCTATCTGTCCACAGGGGACCTACCAATGTGGCCACAAAATGTTCAGTGGGAGGCAGACAAACCAGTCTGACCGGTTTTCACTTTTGGTGACATTCGCATGTCGACAGCACTTTTGTCACCAAACCTTCCCAGTACAGACACACCGATAGACACAGCCGTAGCTTCAGGGGAAACCTGCCACTGTCCGACACCTGATTTTCAGGATGTTACAGCAGCTGCAGCAGCAGCGAGGGCTCTGGGGGCACTGGCAGCAGGGTTGAGGTGGGGGGGGTTAAGTGATCTTTGCTCTCCCCTCCCAGTGGCCCTTGGAGACTTGTACCCCCCAGCCTATTCTTGCCCGGGGGGGGGCATGTACCCCTGGCCTAGCCCTGTCTGGGGGGGACATGTACCCTCTGGCACTGACCCCATGTCAGGGCCAGGGACTCCTGGCAGCTTGGTCCCATCTCCCTTAGTCAGGGGGGCGGGATCAGGTGATGTAGGAGTCTGCTGTTTGGGCCAGGGCAAGTTGTGCCAAGCCCCCTCCCCCACCCCATGTACCCCGCAGCACCCCAGTACCTCTCTTCTCGCCGGTGAATGGCACCAGGTCCTCACGCTCCTTTGCCTCCAGCGCCTGCTTCTCCAGGTGCTGCATGAGGGCATCCCGGTCCAGCGGCCCCGTCGGGCTCTTCTTGGTTTGGTCTCGCTGGCGCAGCCCAGCTGGGAGCATCATGTTCTGGAAGGAGGCAGGAAGGAGTCACAGGTAGGACAAGCCCCCCTAGAGATCACAGCCCCATCCCCACCCCTGGGGAGGGCACAAAGCCCTTTGCAAGTGGCAATGAATGAAGCCTGGCACCAATGCCCCATGTTACAGAGGGGAAATAGAGGCACCCAGCAGGGGCTTACCCAGGAACCTAGTGTGAGAGCTGGGCATAGAACCAAGAAGTCCTCCCTCCCTGCCCTGTGCGCTGACCACTGAACTGCACTCCCCTCCCACCCATATGGGTCTGAGCTTTGAAGGGTTTTAGACTGGCATGGCTGTCCCACCAAGGCCCAGGTGAGAGTCAGGGCTGGCGGGGACAGGGATCGAAGCTTCAAAGCCTGGAAGTCAGCATCTCCCCACAAGCTACAGCATCTCTCCCTTCCCACCCCAGCCCCAGGCAGCCTCACCTCGGGGTCCATCTCCTGCAGCTCTAGGTCGAGCTGGTCCAGCTCCTCAGGGGAAAGTTCCCTCAGGAGCTTCTCCTCATCGATGTCCCGGTACTTCTCCAGTTCCATCCGGTAGGAGGTCATGGTTCAGCGGCGTCGGAGGTGGCCCCTCCCCAGCGACCGAGCACAGAAACGTAGCCTGCGTGGGGACACAGACAGGTGTGGGCACTCCCTGCAGCAGGGCTTTCATCAGGTTCACCCATGGGACTCCCTGCTCCCACACAAGACTTATGGAACTCAGTGCAAAGGGACAGGATTGTTGTTAACTTGTGGAACTCCACGCTACAAGATTCCAGCGAGATAAGTCCACGGGACTCCTCAATGTGGGGTATTAGTCAAATTAGTCCTTGAAACTCACTGCAAGGTTAGTCCAGGGGACTCCCTGCCACTGAGTATTAGTGACACCACTCTGTGGAACTGCCTGCCAAGAGATATTAGTGAGACTAGACAGCACAACTCCCTGTCATTGGATACTACCCAGGTTAGCCTGCAGGACTACCTGCCACGGGATAATAATGAGATTGCTCCATGAAACTCCCTGCCAATGTATGGTTATTAGGTTAGCCTTGGGACTCCCTGCCACTGGATATTAGTGAGGCTAGCCTGTGGGCCTCCCTGCCAGTGACTGTTATTGAATTCCCTGCAGTCTAAAGACACTAGGGTCCAAAGTAGCAGTGGGCTAGAATCCAGCAGTCAGGCCCAGCTGAACCTCCTGTCCCCTCCCAAGGGTATGCAGCATTAACTGCCCTCATCTCCCACCTCCTCTCCCAAGCCCAAGGGTCCAGTGCCAGGAATAGTGAAATCCGTCCCCATTCCCCACCCCCACAAGCTGCCCCTCCCTGCCTCCAAACTGCTGCAGTAGCTCAGTGCTCTTATCAGAGACCCCATGGCCCCTCCCAGGGCCTGTCTCAGCCCTGCAGCCATCAGCACCGGCTGATAAAGGAGCGAGTCTGAAACAGATGTGCTGCGCAGGGTGGGAGGATGCAGGGGCTATCAGTGAGCCCAGGCCCAGGGGAGACAGCCCCCAGAGGCACCACAGAGTCCACAGAAGGCCACAGCTCCAGCGGAACCATACTGGGAGGGGACAGCCAAGAGTGGGATTGGGATGGAGATGGTCAGGGGCTAAGGATGGCAGGGAGATGGTACCAGAGCTGGAGAGGGAGTGTCTGCCCTGGGGATGGAAGGGGTCCATGCGGCATGGAGGGGGGCATCATGCGGATGGAGGGCATCATGCTGGGGATGGAAGAGGACCCTGGGGAAGGAGGGGGCAGGCCAGGGCATAGAAGGAGCACTGGGGACAGAAGCTACAAGGCAGCCAGCACCCTCCGCTCTTTGACCAAAACTGCCAAGGCAGCTGCTCCAGGAATCTGCCAACCTGGCTGGGCAGGGGTCAGCTTGGCGCCCACCCCTGTGTGCAGTAATACCTGTGCATAGAGCAGGTAGGATGGCCGCCCCATCCCATCCCCACTGGAGCAGGGTCTGAAGCAGGCCTTAAAGTCACCGAGCTCAATGCTACATGGGTGCAGTGGGTTTTCCGGGGCTATCCTGGGCCTTCCACCATGCTGATAAATCAGAGAAGGGTCAGGGAAGAGTTGGGAGGAGGATTAAAGTGTGGGAAAAGCTGCCTTAAAGCAAGACGCTCCAGAAGGTTAACGGGGGAGGAGGAGGAGAATTGCCCACAGTCTCAGTACCTACATGGGGAACAAACATTTAATAACAGGCGCTTCACACTAGCAGTGAGAGGTCGAACATGATCCAGTGGCTGGGAGCTGGCATCAGGGCCGGACTAAGGGGTGGGTGACCTGGGCAGCTGCCCAGGGCACCAACCTATGGGGGGCGCCTGATGGCAGCTATAAGGGACACACAGCGTCCCTTATAACTGCCATCAGGTGCTGCGCACCCGGCTCCCACAGCGCCGGCCCCTCTGTCCCTGCGGCGCCGGCCAGCAGCGCCCTTCCCCCCACGGCCGCGGGGCCCTGCACAGCCAGGCGCGGGCCGCCCCAGACTGCACGCCAGCAGCGGTGGCCGGGCTGGGCCGGGCAGCACATGCGCCGTGCGCCCCGGGGGCAGGCCCCGGGCTGTGCGCCAGCGGCCGTGGTCGGGCCGGGTAGCGCATGCGCTGTGCGCCCGGTGGCAGCGCCATGCGCCCGGGCCCAGGGCACCAAAATGGCTCGGGCCGGCCCTGGTTGGCATGAGGCACAGTCAGACAGGGAACAAGGGGCATGTTTTAAACCAGGAGAGTAATTAACTTTGGACCAATCTACCCAGGGTTGTTGGGGATTCTCCAGCACTGCTCATTTTAGGGGTGTTTTTCTAAAGCTCCACTCCAGGAATTCCTCTGGGGCGAGTCACTGGCTGGGGTAACAGAGAAGATCACCCTGGTCCCTTCTGGCCTTGGAATCTATGAGCTCCATGAGTAGACAGCCCCAGAGCTTTCCCACCCATAAAACGGGTGGTGCTTGGAGAGCCGCAGCCGGGAAGCATTTTAAAGAATGAGTCTGAGTTGCATTTACAGTCAGGCCCTTTGACCCAGCTCTGGCAGCGTAAGGGGAGCGTCTGCAGACCGTTCATCCACTTCAAGCCCTGCCCGCTGCCGCCTGTTGCTCGTAGGTGCATTGGCACAGGGCCCAGATCCCATGGGGATGGGCACCATGGGAGTCGGGGTGGACTATAGAAGCAACTGGGACTGGCCAGGGCCCGAGGATTCCATTGAATCTGAAGGGGCCCCAGAGCCACATGGAAGGATTCTGATCTCACACCTTAGTCTTCCATGCAGTTCCTCTCGATTTACCAGCATCAGAGCAATCAGAGTCAAGCCTACAGCCGCTAAGGCAGAGTTGCTCTGATTGGTGAGACCAGAGATTTTCAAACTATCAGTAGCGACCCAGGACTGGGCTGTGGAATGTCAGGCACTGGGTCTGGTTGCTGCAGGGGGATCAGGTGAGCAGTGGGGGAGCTAAGGCAGCTCCCTGCCTGTCCCGGCACCGCAGACAGTGCTGTGCCCCAGAAGCAGCCGGCAGTAGGCCTGGCTCCTAGGTGGCAGGGCAGAAGAGGGCACAGGGTTCCAGCACTGTCCCTGCCCTGAGCACTAGCTCCGCACTCCCATTGGCTGGGAACCTGCTGCTGGCTGCTTCTAGGGCAGAACGGTCTGCGGTGCAGGAGAGGCAGGAAGCTGCCTAAGCCTCCCCACTGCACTGCTGACTGGGAGCTGCTCAAGCTAAGCTCCTCCTGGCCCAGCCCTGACCCCCCCACACACACAAAGCTGGAGCCCCCTCCTACAGCCCAAAGTTCCCATCCTCAGCCCCACCCCGGAGCCCACACTCTAATCAGATTCTGTTGGGTCGCGGCATCAACAATTTTCTTCAACTGGGTCATGAGAAAAAAAGTTTGAAAATGGCTGGGTTAATCTGATCTGCCTGCCACAGGCCAGAGACACTCTCCCAGGGTACCTGCCCTGGAGGGAATTATTGATATTACCACCACGTTCGTATGTTAAAGCCACAGCCAGGCACCAGCTCCAGTCAAAAAAGCCCTTTCTCATAGCCCCTCCGGCCACACGGCTCCCGACTGCAGACTGACCTTGCTCTGCTAAGATCGGAACAGCCAGGTGCTCACTTGGAGCCGCAGCCTTACTGGGGCTGGGCTGCCTGCTGAGTACAAAGCAAGGGCATAGTGTCCTGGAGGGCCCTAGGAATCTGGCAATAGCCCTTTTGCCTTTCCCCAGAAACACGGTAGGGCCAAATGCGACAGTCCTCTTGTTTTATTCCAAGCAATCCAGTGTAGTTCTGCCCTTCTGCCCCCATGGGGCTAGGATCCAGCCAGGTCAGACGCTGAGCAGGGACAGGCTGGACTGGTAAGACAGAGAGGAGACCTCCAAGGGCCACCCACCCACATCTGCAGTCCTAGGGGATTCAGTAGGTGGTGCTCTCCTTGCTGGGTCACACCCCCGCATGGCATAGAGGGGGCTGCTGGCAGGTGTAACATTAGCCATCTCCTAGTGCAGGCATGGGGCACGCCCCTGGCTTGCCTGGATCCAGCCTCCAAGGCTCAGGGCTCCCTCCCAGCACTGGGGAGCTAGCGCTCCAGCCCTGCAACCCCCCCTCCTTCCCAGACCCAGCACCCCTACTGCTCCTGCACCCTCCCATGCCCACCAACACCCAACCCACTCCTGCACCCTCCCTCCTGCCCAGACCCCACGCCCCAAGCCTGCTTCACCACAGTCCCCTCCCGCACACTGAACTCATTTTTGGCCCAACCCCAGAGCGTAGGAGGGCCCCCAAAATCTACTAGCTTGTCCCCCACCTACCCACCCAGGCTCTGGTGTGCGAGGGGAATAGGGGAATGTGGGTTGTGTTTGGGGAAATGTGTTTCTTCTTTTGTGCAGCCCCAGCTGATTTGTCTGTGGGTCAGTGGCCCCTGACCCAAAAAAAGTTCCCCACCCGTCCTAGTGCTTCAGCGGGTTTTTGCCCCAGCGGCCCAGCCAAATTCCAGCCTCGGAAATGTGATGGCAGCTCCCTAATAGTCCTGCAATTACACTAGGCAGGCCCTGTCCTCACCCAGTTCTAACAGCTGCAGCAGCCCTCCCCAGAAGTGGCCACATTTCAGCACTAGTTGAACCGACCCACATGGATCTGTCACATTTACGCAGCCCTCTGGGCTGCAGAGCACTGTAGCAACAGCAGCACTGTAGCCATATAACACCTGTTATATTCTTTTGGTGGGGGAAAAGTAGCCAAACCTCATCCTCCATCAGGAGCTTGCATGGAGCCAGGCTAGGAGACAAAGCTGTTTACTCCGAGGGTCAAGTCCAAGCCGTGCATGTCCCAGGCAGACACAGCTCCTGAAAGCTCCAGGGAAGGGTCTTTCACCGACCAACAAGAGGAAAACATGCCCTACAGCCCACAGAAAAGCAGGCACTGAACCCCCCAGGGGCAGCTCATCCCCTCCTCCGAAGCCTGAGGTGAGACTCCAGAGCCCAAAGCCCAATGGCCAAAGAGGGTAAGCCAGCCCCGTGGCCCTTCTGCGAGCCGCTTGGAATGTTGGCTTTGTGATTAGCTCAGCCTCACACCCCGTCTAGAAATCCACCGCTCGGGAGCAGGGCTTCCCGCTTACCTTTCCCAGGCAGACCAGGGCACTGCTTTTCCAGGCTGGGGGAAAGTAGCAGCAGCACAATGCTGAGGCAAGGGATACCGCTAGCGAAGTGTGTGAGATCAGCATTTTATTATTTTAGCTCCAGCTGGGCAGAGGGGGAGGTGGGAGAGCGAGATCCCATATACAGGCTGGTTATCAATCACTCCAAACTGCCCAGCAGGTTTTCCAGTGCCTGGCAGACCCCTAGTGGTCACATGCCAGAAATGCCACTGAAAGCAGACAGCGCTTCTGGGTTACAGTCACATATGGGGTCCCCCCCATTTTGCTTTGCAGGTGGAGAGGACAAAAGATGAGGCCTTAGCAGCAGGAATGGCTCTGGCAGGTCAGGGCCAGCCACACAGGCACCCTGGTGGAGCTGAGAAGAGAGGACTCCTCTCACTCCAGATCCAGTGGGATGGGTCTGGGAATTCCCGGGTTTAGCTCAGGGCCAAACAGGCAAGAGAAAGTCTGTAGCCTGGATCAGATGAGCAGATGAGATTGGGGGGCTCTGTGAGGCAGGGATCATCTCTCTGATGTGCCTGTACAGCACTGAGCACCGGGGACTTCTGGGCCATGACTGGGCACCTAGCAGCTACTGTAATTCACCTAATCAAAGTCCCTTCTGGCCTTGTAATTTATTCAACTGAATGAGTGAAGAGAAACAGCAGGAAGATGGGGGGGGGGATTAATTAATGAAGCTCAAAGGATGTGGGGTAAGGAAAGGAGGGTGAGCTTGCAGTGAAGGTACTGTCTGGAACTCAGATGATCTGGATTCAATTCCCAGCTCTGATGCTGTTAGCTTGAGGCCCTGTGCCTCAGTTTTCCCACCTATAAAATGGGGATAATGCTACATCCTTGGGAAGATCAACACATGCCCCAAGGCAAAGCATTCAGATACTTTGGGGACAGGGGCTGGATAAGAAGCTACACAGGCAGATGTACCCTGTAGGCAAGGGACAGGGGATAATGACAGCCAGCTGCAAGGAGGGAGAAGTACTTGGAGGTAACTAGGAGCGAGAGGGAGAAATAGCAGCTGAAGCTCAGGAAGGGCTTGTTAGCAAGCTGTACTGAACTGCAGATTCAGCCCCCGAGGTATGGAGTCCCCAGTGCCCAAGACACTTCAACCCAAATTGGAGTTGAGAGGGGGCAAGATCACTGTGGGAGTAAGTAGGAAACTGAATGGGTGACTGAGGCAATCGCCCTAGGAATGGGTGGTCTTTTCTTTCTCTTCTCTTCTCTCCTTATTAAAGCAGCTGGGCTGGTGATGCTGCCTGACAATCCGGAGGAATAACACACAGGGCTCCAGCCCTCCCCAGGGCTTTACCGACAGCACTTATCAGAGCCATGCAGGCTGGCTAGCCCACAGTAGAGAACCAGCAGGCCACAGCCACCAAGGCTATGTCTATACAGTTTCCCTCTTCTGCAAAAGCCTATGCAAATTAAGTGCAGATTAGCATATTTCTGGGCTTCATTTGCATAATTAATTAGGAGCTATTTTTGCGCAAGAGGTTTTTGCGCAAAAAGGCGTCATCTACATAGCGCCTTTTTGCGCAAAAAACCCGTCTTGTGTAAGAGTCGTTCTTCCTCATTTTTTCGGAAGAACGGCTCTTGCACAAAAGCGGCTCCTAATTCATTATGCAAATGAGGCACAGCAATATGCTAATCTGTGCTTCATTTGCATAGGCTTTTGTGGAAGAGGGAAGCTATGTAGACATAGCACATCTAACCTGAGATGGCACGGCCTGTACTTTACAGCCCTGCCCAAGTTCCAGCCAGCACCCTGAGTCAGGGTTTCCGCACAAACAGCACCTTGCCCCTCTGGTTTTTGCAGTCAGAGTTTTACCCTGTCTGCAGTCTCAGCTAGAATCAAGTGAATATCATATGGCACGCGTCGCACTTCAGGGCAGAGCAGAGCAATCATACATTGGCACTGCCCTTGCTGTAGCTGATCAGGGAGAAGAGGACAGCAAGCTTCAGCAGAATCTGACCTTTCACTGGCTCCTCCCCAACGCCCAACGAGCCGCACCTCGCAGCCAGCATCTGTCCTGTCATTTTATTATCTTGCTAAACAGTTAAACAACAACCAACCATTTTAGAGCTTAAAATCCCTCCTGCCTCCTTACAGCAAAAGTGACACCACCCGACGCACACTGGTTTGGTTTTGGTAGGGTCTCTCAGGAGGGGTACGCTGTGCACACTGGTTTGGTCTTGTGCAGTCTGCTGGGAATGGCGAACTGGGCATGTTGTTTTGTCTTTGATAGGATCTCCCAGGGTGAAATGGCTGTGCATACTGGTTGGGTTTTTGCAGGGTCTCCCAGGAGGGGTGGACTGGGCTGGGCATGCTGGTTTGTTGTGGTAGGGCTGCTGCGGGCATTGCTTTTTAGTAAAAAAAAATTAAAAAAATAAAAATAGAGCAATGAACCATCCCCTCCTTGAGGTTGAAAGACATAGGGAAGAAGGGGTGAGTCAATACTGAGTCACCCAAATGTGCCTGTGTCCCTTTAAGTTCTTTCCTGGAAAGGGAACAGCTGCTCCCAGGCTTTATGTGGCTGGGACAGTTTGTTTGATGATGATTTTCTGCCTGGTGGCCCGGACGTTTGGGTCTGCTGCAGGTGGCCCTGCCCCCAGGGCTGCGGAAGCCGCTGCGTTGGGCAGCCCATGGGCAGTGATGTATTTCTTATAGGCCTCGCGGATGATCTTAAAGGCTCGGATGTTGGAGTAGGGGATGTCGGTGATGGGGTCCCGGTAGACGGCCAGCTTGTGGGTGACGGGGCAGATCTCCTTCACGGGCAGCTTGGGCTGCTTGGCCTTAGGGAAGAAGCACTCAAAGGTCTCGTCGTCACTGAAGGTGATGAAAGTGCGAGAGCATTTTCCCACCGGGGAGGCAGCATTTTGCGGAACTTCTGCTGTTTGCTGCATGTCTTGATCCAACCTGGGGGTGTGGAGAAAACACAAGAATCAGCTCAAGCTGCAAATGCACAGTGGGAGCAAGAGCATCCAGGACTCTGGGCCTGGGGGGACAAGGCAGACGACATATCGGGCACTTGTGTTCAGTAAAAATCTCCAGGCAACCTCAACATGAATCAGGGTGAGAACCCCAAAACCCCAGATAAATCCCAGCTTGCAGTAGCACGTTCCAGTGAAAGGAGGCATGGCCCTGCCTTGTCCGAGCCTGAGTTCTAATCCTACCAGCCTGACCTGGGATATCCCTGGGAGATCAGCAGGTTCTCAAGCTGTGTTTGAAACCCAAAATAGGTCTAGCTGGGAATTGCACAGCTGGCCCCCATGTCCTCAGCAGAAGACTAACCAGGGCCAAACACCAGCTGCCCTTGGGGGATCCAGATCAGACCAATGAGATGAAGGAACCAGTGGCTTTGGGGACTCAGGATCCAGTTCAGAGAAGCCGCTGAAGGCTGGGATGCCAAAGGGACTCACTGAACGGCTAGGGTCTGTAAGACAGGGCTGATGTCTCCCAAGGGCTGGTTCAGGGGCATCTCTTAGGAACTGGGGTTGGCTCCTGCCAGCTAGAGTGCAGGAGTCAGCAGGGACAGTGAAACCTAGGTGGGAGCTAGCAACCCAAGGGGCCAGAGTTCAGGCTTGGGAGATGGGAGGAGAGAATACAACCCCCCTACACCTACCCTTCCACATCTACATTCTCCTCCTTCAGTCCGAGGTCAGTGATCAGCGGCATGGTCCCTGAGTAATAGCGGATCATCGGCCCCACACACTTCCGTTTCTTCTGCACCTGCTTCTTCTTGTCAGCTTCCAGACGCTCATAATTCTCTGCAAGGGCGAGTGAATCGAGCATGAACAGAGCAGAGCTTGGAGCAATGGGGAAGCTTGGAAAATACCAGCAGCCAACGACCCAGGCACTGACCTCTCCCCACTGCCTTCAAAGCTCTGAGCTCTTTGCCTCACGCTAGGAGGAATCACATGGAACCACGCAAGAGCCATCAACAGTCAAGTGACCAAGCTTCCAGCATTTCAACAGAGGGGCTTGTGCCATACCAGCAGCTCTCACACGGCAGGGCACCAGTGAGCTGCAAACTCCTTCCTAGTGGTCTGAGAACCAAGGATGGATAGGCACATGGGCTCCCCAGTCAGTTAACTTTCTGAGCCCCATCCCACGTGTCTCTTGTGTAGCTCAATCCTGCCGCTGCAGTGGGATGAAGGCTATTGTCTGAAGGCCCCACAAGCCTCTTGCCTTCCCACCCATGTCACTCACCCAAAGACCGCAGGTTAATCTCCTCTGTGATCTTGGCCTCCCTCAGCAGCTCCTCCTGTGTCAGTGGCCTGTCATAGTTTGGCCCCCCCTTCTTGCGCTTTGACTGCACCTGACGCTCCTGAACACGGAGGAAGGTCTGACGCGTGTGCTCCGTGGTCGACTGGCGCATGTACTTGCGGCCTGCAAGTCCAAGGAGCAGGAGGGAAAGTCAAGGGAAGCAGAGACATCATAGCACCCAAGAAACCAGTGTAGCAGCCCCACGATGACTCCTCCCTCTCTGTGGGTCACAACTACTTCAGCAGCCATATTTAAATAACCTCAAATCAAACCTCTGCTTTGCAAAATGATGCAGCAGCTTTGAGAGAAACCTTACAAACAAGGTGTTTCTGCTCACCTAAACGGAATAACTTTGATCCTAATTCACATCAGACACACTTACTGTCTCCCACTTCATCCTGGAGTTCCAGGGGCGCAGATTTCTCCTCGCGTGCCTTCTGGGAGCTGCTGGCAGCTGTATCGGGCTTCTTGGGTCTCAAGCTTTTTATGGGCTCCTAGTGGGTTCAGATGAGAGCTGATGTGCAGAAAGGCAGAACCTCCTGCGGACTTACTATATAATGCTGCTTTGGAGATTTCAGCCCCATTTAATTAAAGGGATTATTTAAACACGGGATTTTGTAACTTCTTTTTGCGAGAGGGCCCTTGGTGACATAAATGCCTTTTTTTTTAAAAAAAAGTGCTCTGCCTGTAATACTAGTTACACCTTTGATTACAGAAAGAACATTTTCAGTCTCTGATTTACTTTTACCATTGCTATGGTCTGTTTATTATGGTTAGTTTCTAATCACTTAACATCACTCCTGCAAAGTAAGGATGTTAAGTATTGACTAATTGACTAATCGAATAGTCAATGCATTTTGCATCGATTATTTGATTAGTCAATAGGGCGCCTCTGCTGTGAAATGCCACAAGGAGCCCAACACCGGGCTTCCTGTGGCGTTTCAAAGCAGCAGCACCTTATGGAGCCCAGGGTCAGCTGGGGACTCCCCAGCTGACCCCAGGCTCCATGCGGTGCTGCCGCTTTGAAGTACCCCCTCTTCTCCCTCCGCCCTTGCTGCCTCTATCTGATAGAGGCAGCAAAGGGGGGGTGGGAAGTGATTGGTTGACTATCCTGTTGACTATCCGATAAGTGTTTGTTTATCAGATAGCTGACTAGTCATTCACATCCCTACCGCAAAGACCCAAAAATAGAACTCAGGAGTCCTGACTGCACATCTCCTGCTTAAACTTGAGACCACACTCCATCCCAGAGTTGGAAATAGAACCCAGGAGTCCTGCCCAAGAGACTGCACTCCTGCTCTGGAAGGGCACTGACTGACTATGCTTTCAGGCTTTACTGCAGCTAAGAACGTAAGCAAAATAGCCTATAAATGGAATTACTGTCAACTCCCCAGTTACCCCCAAACTAGGTTATAATCTGGTTATACTGAGAGTTTTGCCAGCAGTTTTCATGTGGGTCCCTCCCTTAGCCCCACAGGGCTATGTCAGAAACAGGGGTTAGCCAGCTGCTGTGTAGAGACCACTGCCCATCACACTGACTGTGGTTGTCTCATTGTTTTCTCACGCTCCCCCATCTGTATCCACTTGGCACCACCTGTCTTCTACTCAAATTAGAACCTCTTTGGGGCAGAGGCCACCATTGTTTTCATGGGCCATACAGCACCATGACCCGCTGCTCCTTCCTCACCTTGTAGGCTTTGGTGACCACCCGGCGTTTCCTCTTGGGCTCGTCATCATCCTGGTCACTGGCCGGCTCATCACCCTCATCGATGTCGAAGTCCGAGTCCACTTCATCGTCGCTGTCCGACTGGTCGCCTTTGTACTCATCGTCGCCCGACTCCTGCCCAGGAGATGGGGGGGGGGGGGAAGGAAGCAACAGTCAGAGGTGAGCTGCCCCCACTGCCTCTTTGGGAGCCTCACTCCCCCAAGCATGTCCCCCCCCCCTCCATGGGCCCCTCTGCTCCCCACCCACACTGCCCTCACCACAGCCAATCCCCAACTCAGCCTCCACAAGGGGCTGATGCCCCCCCCCACCAAATCCTCCACCGCCCCTCCAGGGACACCTCACAGCCCCCCCCCCCGCATCCCCCGTACAATCCCTCCACAGCCCCCCCCCTCCGCTCCCTTCCCCCCCCCCCACCTCCGTGAAGCCCCCGTAGGTGGTCTGGTAGAACTCATCCTCCTCGGCCTCCAGCAGCCCCGCGAGCCGGTTCCCCGCCGTGCGCCGCGGCGCCCTGCCCCCCGCCAGGCTCATCCCCAGCCGCCGCCGCCGGGCCCCGCGAGCGATTGCTCAGGCCTGGACCAGGCCAGAGCGAGCGCACGCCGAGCGAATTCGCCCCACGGAGCGCCGAGAGATCGAGGCGGGGAGGCGCGGCCAGTGGAGAACGATGGAGCACCGAGCGATCGATGGAAGCCAGGCTGCACAGCTGGGGACAGACGTAGAGAAAGGGACAGCTCCTCTACTGCACGTTTCAGAGAGTCTGTCTGTGTGTCCGTCAGTGCCCCAGCTGGGGGACATGAACCCCTCCCCTAGCTGTGCCTGCTGGAGCTGTAGTGGCCATGGACAGATGCTTCTCACTTGGCCCCAAGCTGCTGCGGTGACAGAGGGTTGGAGTTGTCCTCTCTCCCCCAGGGCAGCCTGAATACCAAACCCCATGCCCCTCTGCAGAACAATGATTTAAGTGAAAACAAAAAAACTTGAGTTAAGGACTTGAGCAATGCCGGGTTCGTCTTCTAGTAATACAAAAAAAATCATCAGTTACTGGCGATCTGGATTTTGATGCTAAAGGTGTCGTTATTTTCAGCTTTTCCCTGCAGCCATGAAGCCTCCTAGTTTGAGCTGGGAGGCTGACAGACTTGTTGGGCTCCTGGGCAAGGTTGGGCAACTCCATGCTCCCAGAAGGGGCAGAGCCTCAAACAGGAGGGGGTGGGATTGGGAAGCCCTCGGCACCACCTGGAGCAGGGATGAGTAAAAGGGCCTTCGCAGGCCAGATCTGGCCCACCAAGTGGGTTGATCTGGCTTGCAGAGGCCTTGCCTCTCCCTCACCCCCAGGCCAATCAGAGCCTAGGGATGGGGGAGCGCGCACAGCATGGTGAACCCTGGCAGTTGACTCTAAGCACCATGCGCTAGAAGGCAGGGAATGAAAGACTTTGCGTGCTCCTCCCCACCACCCCCAGACCAATCAGGGCCTGGGGGCAGGGGAAAGCACAGGAAGTCTCTTCCCATCCTGCCAGGAGTGCACGGCGCTTCTAAGCACTGCATGTTCCTTGCAGAACAAGGGCAGGGCAGGAAGAGACTTCGCATGTTCCCCCCATCCCCAGGCAAATCAGGGCTTGGGGATGGGGGAAGCACACAAAATCTCCTCCTGCCCTGCAAGGAGCTCAGTACTTAAAGTCAACTGCCAGCTGCTGTTCTGCTGGTGGTTGACTCTAAGCGTGGCACTCCCTTGCAGGTCTGGGGCAGGAAGCAAGAGACTTTGTGTGCTCCTCCTCCCCCAAGGCCTGATTGACTTGAGGGACAGAGGGGGAGCACGTGAAGTCTCCTCCAACCGTTGGGGAATGGGTGCCTAGAGAGAACTGCCAGTTGTTCAGAAGAGCTGGCAGTTCTCTCTGCAGGGAAGGGGGACAAAGACTTTGCGTGCTCCCCCATCCCCAGACCAATCATGTGGGTGGAGAAGCACTGAAGTGTCATGGCCCTGCCCCTTCTGCCTGAGGTCCCGCCCCTTCCGGCAGCCTGGGGCCACTTCAAACATTTCTGAAGTAGCCCCCTGTCAAAAATTATTGCTTACCCCTGGCC
This sequence comes from Pelochelys cantorii, assembly GCA_032595735.1. Taxonomy (NCBI): domain Eukaryota; kingdom Metazoa; phylum Chordata; order Testudines; family Trionychidae; genus Pelochelys; species Pelochelys cantorii. The sequence continues at coordinate 15,747,137 of CM064349.1, read as the reverse complement.
TGGAGTGTGCCACACTGCCCCCTCCCCCAAACCTCAGAGCCACCTGGAGCACGCCATGCAGTGCTCCCGTAGTGATTTACAGGGCCCAGGCTGCCACCACTTCTACTCCACTCCCTCTGAATTGCCAGGCCCCTTTGTCCCCCCATCAATGGGCCTGTGTGTGGACAAAAAAATACTGTAAGCATCTAACACAGTGGAGTTTTGTCCACAAAAGCTTATGCCCAAACAGATCTGTCACAGGACTCCTCGTTATAATTCCACCACAGCACAACAGGTTTGTGGCCTCCAATGGGAAATACATCTGTTCATTGGTCTTATCCCAATGTAAGATCCATGGGCCAGATTCAGTCCTGGTGTAAATATGCACAATCCTATTGAAGTCAACAGCAATTGCATTCACTAACAGCAAGAGATTAATTTGGTCCACAAAGAAAAATAAACCAAATCTTGACTCCCACTAGCACTCTCTCTGCGGCAGAAGTTTTTTTAACACTTTCCACAAAGCATGCCTTTGTTATGTGCTGTTCATTTCTGATCTCTCAGCGTGATTAACTCATCTTTGTTATAAATCTAGATTGATAATATACCCGGAAGAAACTTACAAAACTCAGCTAATAATGCATGATGGACTAATTATCTCTTGATCTGCTTTGTTGCTAAAATATGTGCTGTGAATCTGAATTTGGAACTTACAGGTTTTTTCACACCATAGGACACAGGTGCCAGCTTCCTCCTTTCCCCAGGAGTGCTCAACCCCAGGCTCTACCCCCACTGTATCCCTTCACCAGGCCCCACCTTCACCCTGCCTCTTCCTTTCCATGTTGGGCCCCTGCCTTGCCTCTTCCTGGCCAGTTCTATCCCTTTTCCTGACTGCTCCTTCCCAGCTCTTCTTGCACACTGCAATGCAGCTGATTGCAAAGGCCAGGTGCTGGAAGGGAGGGGAGGGAATTGATCGGTGGGGTCCTCTGGCTGGTGGGAGGTTCTGGGGAGGGGAAAAGGAAGGCAGCTGCCTATAAGGGAGGAGGGATAGCTCAGTGGTTTGAGCCTTTGCTTGTTAAACCAAGGGTTGTGAGTTTACTCCTTAACAGGGCCATCTGGGGCAAATCTGTCAGGGATGGTATGTGGTCCTGCCGTGAGGGCAGGGGATTGGACTCAATGATCTCTCAAGGTCCCTTCCAGCTCTATGAGATGATATATCTCCATATGTTATTGTGATAAGTGCTTATTGTTGACCTACTTATATCTGCATGCAGCCACTACAGCTATTGAATTGCTTGTGTGCCTGCACACTTGGCTCCTTGTGTTGGTGGTGTGTATTGCTACCAGGAGCGCTAGTATCCATTGTATTGCCAGTGTGGGGAACTGTGAGACAGCTCCTGACAGGCACTAACAGTTGACATAAGTATCACAGTGTCCACACTGATGCTGGGTCAACCCTAATTTAATTGACCATGACTCTACGCCACTTGGGGAGATGTATTACTAAATCGGCACAGAGAGGCACATAAACACCAGTGGGAACCAAATGTAAATGAAGACACTTCCACAGCCAGATCAATGCAAGGCAGCTAATATTGACCTGTGTACTGCAGACCAGGCCTAAATGTAGGAAATCTAACTTGACTCACTTGGGTTTTAGTTTCAGGTTTGCTGGGACCAATAGCTCCTCCTAGTATAAGTGGTAAGAAATAATGTTTGGAGATTGTATGATAACACTCATACCATTACCTATCTAATCTCACATCCTTCTGCTCCTTGCTGCCCTTTTAAATTTCCTCTCTCTCTGGCTTGATTGATGGTTACCCTGCATTGGAACAATATCATTTAAAACCTGCTTTGCATTAATGTAAATAACAACCCAACATTCAAGACAATAAGGAGTCAGGCTGAGAGTGCAAACTGTGCATGTGCATTGCTGTTTGCTTGTGCTGCGTTGTCTGTCTGAAATTGCTTTTGCTTTCTGAGATCCATTGCAGTGTTGTCTAAAGGTTCGAGCACAAACATGGGAATCGAGTTAATGTTCATGCGTATTTTTTTAAGTCAATGTGAACTTTGCCCGAGTACAGACTGCAAGGCGACAGGCTTAATTATGTGAGACAAAAGAGGCCAGCTCCTTCCCTGATAAAACTCCGTTGATTTCAATGGAGTTACATCACAGATAAATTCAGCCCAGGATACGTGCAGACCAGATGTAGGGGCATTGTCACTGACCAATGGGTAACAGCTTTTAGAGCTAAAGGTATTTAGGTGCCTACCTCCAATGGGAATTAGACACCTAAACACCTTTGAGGATTTGGATCTTAGTTACCAGGATTATTCTGTGTTATTTTAACAGCTGTCAATTATTTTTTTTCAGCGTGTAAGGACTGTTTTTGTGTGTTATTGTTAAAAGATGTGTTGGGGGGCTTACTCAGTGAATGCCTTAAGCAAAATAAAATGTAACTAATTACAGCATCTAGAATAAGGCCACCCAGTAACTCCCAGAATCATTCTGCCACATGGGAAGGAGTGCTTGTCAGGTAATCTATTTTTAATATTGATTCTTGTAATAGCAAATCTTGCTGGACCTATTTTGGGGCTTTGGTGGATACACATATGGGTGTAAGAGCTGAAAGGTTTAGTTCACATGACCTCCCTAGCTGCATGGGATTCTGTTTAGCTCCCAGGAATGGTCACACAAGCAGAGAGTCTTATTAGCTCCCAGCAGCCTATATACATCTCCTCTATGGGTGCTGTTTGTATTGGGTCCCACTGAAGGAATATGGAACTAGTCATCTCTCTGAGTCAGAGCTCTCAGGACTCCAGAGAGTGTAGGATGCTGCTGTCAGACTCCCTGCTGCAGCACGCCAGCCCCACGCCCAAACACAGTGTGATGAGGCTCAGTTACTTAGCGTGTATCAGTACTTTGAACACATACAATGCTACAGATGTGCTGAGTAGTCTCTTTATTATGGGCCCCTTTTACTGACCAGAAAGGTTGTTAACGTGTTTGTTATAGTAAGATAGAAACAAGTATACTTGGGTTATGTATATTTTAAAGTAGATTTGAAGCCCTGGTATGAATGTAAACCTCTGTGCATGTGTAGTGGCCGGAAAGGGCTAAAGCAGGCCAGAGGGAGCCTGCACAGAGCTCTGGCCAATCAGGGAGAGGCTTTTAAGAAGCCAATTAGAGGGCAGCTTGTTGGGGCAGATCTGTATATAAGGAGCTGCTCAGCATAGAAAGGGCAGGTGGCTCCTGACCAGGAAGGGTGAGGTACTGCTTCTCAGGGAAGCGCCTTAGAGAAAGCAGTGCTGGGCAGGCTCAGGGGAGCTAGAGAGAGTGAAGCTCTAACACCTGATGCCTGCCAGACTGTAGGATTTGATGCCAGGGCTAGGGAGATGCAGGGGTTACAAAGGAAGTGGCCCAAAGAACCAAAGGCAGTTAAGAGGGGAGTGAAGGAGGGCAGGATGAGGCTGCTGCCACAGTGTTGCTGGGCCAGGATCCAGAGTAGTGGGGGGGGCCTTGTTTCCCCCTTACACCACACCTTGCCAACAGAGATAGTAGTCTGTATAGACTGTGGCTTACCCCTGAGGTGAGGGGCTGGACTGGGGTTGCAGTTGGCCACAGTGGCAGGTGAGACTGATGACTGCTGATAGCCCCTAGAAAAGGGATGAGAAGCCAATGTGGCACTGTTGGAGGGCAGTATCCTGAAGAGGACAGAGTGGGCCTGGGAGTGACATGACTCCAAAGCAGAGCGTGGTGATGACTGGTGAGGTGCTGGCCAGAAGGGGGTGCCCTGCTGTGGACAGTGCTAATTCTCAGTGTGACCAGCAGGAGGTGCTGTGGAAACGAGTCCCCATGCTGTGACAGGATGGATTATTTTTAACTGCAAATCAAATGAATGATAGATGCACCAATATCAGCATCCTCTTGCAAGCCAATGTTATGCACCAAGGTGATTCATAATTTATCATCAACTTCCCTGGGCAGGCCATGTTGTTTTGGCAGCCTGAAATCGAGCATCTGGACAAGTCTTCCACTCTCAACTCAGCCAAGGCAAACATGACCGAGGAGGGCTGGAAAAATGCTACAGGGATGTCCTTGAGGCTAATATGAGGAAATGCAACATTTGACAGTCATTTATGGAAATGTATAACCCAGGACTGACAATAACAGAGGAACTGCTTGAGGCAGGGAACTTAGCACTTTGAGAATCAGATGCAATTACATGTAATGGAAAAACAGACGCGGCAGAAAGAGTGTGCTATGGCTTAAACTGGTACCATAAGAGCCATCAGTGGGGACACAGATAACTTGAAATGGACAATTCATGAAAGACAACCGTCCTCAGCTTCGAGGGATTTCCAATGATGAATATAAAATAAATAAATAACAAGAATTATCTGTCTAACTCCATATATACATAAATAAATAACAAGAATTATCTGTCTAACTCCATATATACATATCTGCCCATGCAGGGTGTTATGTGGGTGCCTTTTATCATGAGGAACAAGCCACATCCTGCTGTGCTCCTGCAATTCATGTTAGATTCATAGGAAATGCAGCATTTCTCAGGCGCTGGCTTGGTAAAATAAGCAAGACCATCTGAGCAGGATAATGACCTTTTTTTTAAAAGTTGTTCAAATCACCAGCTTGGCCCTGCCGGGACATACAGCCCTCTTCTTACAAAACAAGCCGACAGAGCTCTGCTGATTTACAGCAGATGAGAATGTGGTCCAAATTATGTCCAGTAACAATGCTTCTAGGGTGTCCTAACACATTAAAGGTTTAAGCAATGAATTAGCCATAATTCTAGATTGTTACCAGCTGAGGTTTTTTTTTAACACAACAAAGTTTGCAACCAAAAAAAAAGCCCTTTCTGGAACCGTCTCTTCTCCCTTTCCTCTGGGAGCTTAATCCAAAATCCTCTGAAGTCAGTGGGAGTCTGAATCCTCAAAGTAGAAAAGACCTATAACATTATCCAGCTCATCTCCCTGAGGATGGGAAAGGTTTGTTCTCTATGGGAAGTTTTCCACTGCTTTGTCTAGTCTTTGTCTTTTAAAAGTCTGTCTTGAAATCAGAGAAGTTATTGATGTCTGTAAACTGTCTGTCTCCACAACACTTCATCTGTGGTCATTGATGCTCCTATTTCAATAGCAGGGGGCTCATAAACCAGGGCTAGGTCTACACTGGCACATTCTCACGCAAAAACTCTTTTGCAGAAGAGTTCTTCTGCAAAAACTCTTCCAGAAGAGAGCGTCTGCACTGGCATGTGCTTTTGCGCAAGAGCATCCATGCCACTGTAGACGCTCTCTTGCGCAAGAAAGCTCTGATGGCCATTTTAACCATAGGGCTTTCTTGCGCAAGAAATTCATGTTACCTGTCTACACTGGCCTCTTGCGCAAGAACAGTTGCACCAAAGGGCTTATTCCTGAGCGGGAGTGTCAGAGTTCTGGAGCAAGAAGCCCTGATTTCATACATTAGAATGTCAGTTTACTTGCGCAAGAACACGCGGCCAGTGTAGACAGGCAGCAAGTTTTTGCGCAAGAGTGGCCGCTTTTGCGAAAAGATCACGCCAGTGTAGACACAGCCCAAGTGTCCTGGACACATTCCAATCTAAACCATAACATCTTCACTTAGCGTGCGTCTACACTGCACCCATAGCTCGAAATAAGCTGCACAAATTGAGCTACACAAATTGCATACCTTATTTTGAGTCAATTTCAAAATATCTTATTTCGTAATTCAAAATAACCCATTATTCCAGACTGTCCCTTACTCCTCGTGGAATGAGGTTTACAGAGATGTCGGAATAGCAAGTGTGATATATTTCGATATAACGGGCTTGCTCTTAAGACGCGGGATAGCTAATTTGCAGTGTCTATATAGTCTTCCTGTCCTAAATTCCTGCACGGTGTTTCTGTGTGCTGTGCTCCACCCCTCTGGTGGAAGACAGGACTGCTGTATGCCCAGTCGTGCTTTAACTTGTAAAGGGCTTTGGGACTCTTCTGAATGAACAAAAATATAGAAATTTAAGATCATTATCATCTACAGGGAATCTTGGACTGTCCAAATGGGAACTGTTATTTCAGCAAATCCATTTCAATTACACTTCTGACTTGGAAGATATTTCAAATTTCAGATAATCCACATTGTAGATAATTGGAGTTGGGATCATCAGGGCTTACCTGTATTCTGGAGCACACACTGTATGTTTTGATTGCTAATATCTCAATATTATTGTTAAACTTGCACACCTCAGTCTTGTTGATTGCCGATTATATCCTGTATGTATCATATGACTCTTAAGCAAATGCAAATTATTTGTAGATAGTTGAAGCATGACACTCAGATGTACAGAAATGCTTTTTCTCAACCTGTGGACTATGCACATTTTTTTCAAACATTAGCTTCAAAGCCATCAGTGTGCTAGTCATTAAAACGTAACAAGACTCAGTCTTTGCCCTGAAGAGAGTGGTGACCAGAGCTGTCCCATCCATAGGATGATTCAGGGTGGCTGCCCCAGGTCCCATGCTTTGAGGGAGCCTTGCAATGGTCGCTTCAATCCCAGCATGGACGGGACCCAGGGGATTACTGGGGCAGGGCCTAGCACAGTGCAGCAGCAGGGGCTGGCTGCCCCTCTCCCCCTGCATCCATCATGGCAGTGGAAGCTGGAGCAGCTTGGCAACCTGCTCCACTACGCCCCGCCCTGCCGCTTTCTCGGCCCTTTGTGCTCCACTTCTCCATGGCAGCAGGAACCAGAGCCCCCCGGCTCCAAGGTGCTCTGCTTCCCACCACTGTGCAGAAGCAGGGCACAGTGGGATGGGAGAGGGCAGCAGGGCAGAGCAGAGCAGAGGAAGCTGCCAGGCTACTCTGGCTCCCGCTGCAGTCATGAGTGTGTGTGTGGAGGGGGATGGACCCCGGCTGCTGCCCTGTGCTTCACCCCCCCCCCCTGCTTTGATCCCCCAGCTCGCGCTGCTCAGGGGAGGGGGACAGGGATACAGCAGGGGGTGGGACTTGGGAGAAGGGATAGAATGGGAGCAGGGGTGGGGAAGGGGTGGAGGAGAGGTGGGGCCTGTGGTGGGGGATTGCCCCAGACCCCTCTAAGAACAGCTCTGGTGGGTGATGGCAATTACTATGAGCTGAGGAGGGACATAAATGGGGCACTGGCCAAGTGACCATCCCCCACTTATGTGACTCCTCCCTGCCCCACCCCCAGGCCAGGGGAGGGCCATCCCTAGGAGGGTGCTGTGGCTGGGACAGCCCCTCCCCTGTCTGTCCCAGATCCTGCCTCTGCCTGCTCCTGCCCCTCTCCCACTCAACCCCTTCCCTAAGCCCCTGCCCCTGCCCTGCCCTGTCCTGTCCTGTCCTGTCCCCTCCTCTTTCCACTCCTTTCCCAAGCCTCCTCCCCTTAGCAACACCGCTGAGAGCCAGCCGAGTGAGCTGAAGCTGGGTTGCTCCGCTTCCTGCCACCACCAGTGAGTGCTGGGCTAGGCCCAACGCTACTGCCAGTGCCAGGCCCCCACTAATACTCCAGCCCACCTTGGGCCTCACAGGGCCCCCCATAGTGCGAGCCACTGGCTCTGCCATCTGCTGGTCCCTTGTCCCTCCCCCCATGATATTTGGATGTTATGTGACCCTTTGTACCTGCTTCCACATGTTCCCCCGGCCTGAAGACCTTGCTCTCTAAATACACAATTTTCCAATTGAGGATGGAGGAAGCAACACACAAAAAGCAGTGTGATGTGGAGTGAACAGTCAATGACATGAGAAGGTGGCAAGTTAAAAACTGATCAGAGATACTTCTTCCTACAGTGTACAAGTAGACTGTGGAACTCACTGCGACATGCAGTCATTAGGGCCAAGAATGCAGCAAGATTCAAAGAAGGGTTGTGTATTTCTGTGGATAACCAGAATTTCTAGAGTTAGCATAGTCATTGCTAATGACATTTCTGGATAAGAACATAAGAATGGCCGTACTGGGTCAGACCAAAGGTCCATCTAGCCCAGTATCCTGTCTGCCGACAGTGGCCAGCACCAAGTGCCCCAGAGAGGGTGGACCGAAGACAATGATCAAGCGATTTGTCTCCTGCCATCCCTCTCCAGCCTCTGACAAACAGAGGCCAAGGACACCATTTTATCCCCTGGCTAATAGCCTTTTATGGACCTAACCTCCATGAAATTATCTAGCTTCTCTTTAAACTCTATTATAGTCCTAGCCTTCACAGCCTCCTCTGGCAAGGAGTTCCACAGGCTGACTACACGCTGTGTGAAGAAGAATTTTCTTTTATTAGTTTTATGGATGGGATATTCTATCTCATGCCTCAGTGTTTAAAAGGATCTCTGACTGATAGTGTATAGATTGGATACCCTGGGGGGAAAAAAACCTCCCACAGCACCAAGTCTCAGAGCCCTGGTCTACAGGGCTGAAAACAGCTGTGTGGATGCTTCTGTTCTGGCTTTGAAAACTACTAATTGCCAGGTGGCTTGGTTTTTTGGAGTTTTTTTCAGTACAGCCATACCCACAGAGACCAGGGTGAGCCCTACTGTGAAGGGCACATTATCCCACATTGCTGTGTGGTTCTTCCACCTACCTCTGAGGTAGCTAGTGCTGGGCATTACTGAGAAGATGGACTTCGAGTCTGATCCAATTTGACAGTTCCCTTTGTTCCTGTGGAATGCAAACTTTTAGCACCAGTCATGTTAGTTGCAAGGTTTGTGCCTGGATTTTTTTACTCTCTATTATTTGCAGCTAAAGTTTCAGTCACTGGTTCCATTAGTGCATATCTGCACAGGGAAGGCATGAGGTATGGGTCTGATGCAAGTCCCAGTAGATATGCAGTGGTGCCAGAAGGACTGCAGAAGCTGAAGGGAGGGATAGCCAAATGGTATTGTGACCTGAGGCACAGGGTCTCAATGCCACTCACATTTGGGCTTAGCCACTGCTCCATCATGCAGCTGGGATAGCTGGGTCAAGCATAGAGGTTCTCCCTTTATGCCACCTAGCTGGGGTCAGAGGTCAAGAGGGGCTTGGCCCCTTGCCTACCTCCCCTCAATGTATCCCTGCCAAGTTCAAGTTCATGTTCTCAAAAATGGACAGCATCCCCCCCATTTAAAAAGTATGGAGCAATGGCTCTTGGGCTCTCCTGTTGCCAGCTCCCATGTCTGGGGAGAAGTGCATTTCAGGAAAGGATAGAATCATGGCTAACCCGCATTATTAGGGGAGTTTTCATGTGCCAGTAACTGATGCAAGGTGTAATTTTCTGAAGGAGGTTGGGCTTGACACCATGGGAATGAGTCAGTTTCCGGAAACAGTGAAATCGTGACCCTTTTTTAATTTCACAAGTCAATATTTGACTATCTAAAGAGCACAATAAAAACGGGGAAAGAATTTCAGGATCCTTTTAATACCCCCATGACTCAGAGCGGGAGTCCACAAGATGAAACATGCTCTGACGAAAATGGAAAAATGAGTGGTTCTCTGTGCAGTTGTTGCAGTAAGAGTTCCCCTCAGTAGGAGCTCATTACTTATGTAAGAAGCTAACCTGGAAACTCATAAACAGGAGCATTAGCATATCTAGCACGGTCCACCCTAGAGTTCTTCTTCATGTCCTCTAAGGGTAGGACAAGAAATAATCCTCTTAGTTTGCACAAGTGACATTCAGGTTAGATATCACAAAAACCTTTGAACTCTAAGGAGAGTTAAGCACTGGAATTCGCTTCCAGGGAAGATTGTGGAATCCCTATAATTGGAGGGTTTTAAGAACAGGTTAGGCAAGCACATCTAAGGGTGGTCTAGGTATATTTAATTATGCGGAGGGAGGGAGAGGTGGACACAATGCACTAGATGACCACTTAAAGTCCCGTCCAACCTTAAATTCCTATGATATTATCTCAAATTAAGGCTGACAGTCCTCTGTGGAGTAGATATTATTGCCCCCATTTTACAGATAAGGAAACTGAGGTACCGAGATGGGACATGACTTGCCCAAAGTTACTCAGCAAATCTGTGGCAGAGATGGAACTAGCACTCACCTGGGTAACATGGGGATTATGGTAAAGATCCACCATACAAGGGAATGAGCCAGGGTGAATGAAGTAATTTGTGCCTGGTGCTTGGTCCATGTAAAGTTGAAATACACTTATTATTCTTTAAAAAGTGTCTCCTCCAAGATAGGCGTCACCAGTGCTTTTTTTGTAAGAAAAAAGGTGATGGTACTCTGGGGCAAATTGTTGAGCAAAAAAAAAAAAAACCCGCACTGGGGCCAAAATGCGGTCGCGACCCCTTTAAGAGCCACAGCACCTCTTTGGGAGCCCCCCAAAAAACCGTGCATCCCGAGCAGACTTCCGTCAGGAGCCAAACCACCCCAGAAAAACAGGTGCCAGTACGTGCGGGAAAAATCCCATTCCTTTTCTGTGGGCTGGGAAAATAGATGACGGTATGCCATTCCGGGCAGTACCGTCAGAAAAAAAGCACTGGGCGTCACTAGCAAAGCAACAACAGGAAAGTGGCGTCACCACCTGTGTACAAGGCAGCTAGAATGACCAGCGCACAAGAGCAAATAAATGGCTTAAAAATAACAGCCCTCAACATGACAGTGGGCAACTTGCAAGCCCCTTTGTTTGGACAGCCCCCTAAAAGGGGCCTCAGGAAGATAAGACAAAGGGCTCCCTGAGGGCTCAGTCTGCTCTGAGCTGCATGTAAGATGCAGATTGTGGCCCAGAGTTTTCTCCTGATTTCCTGGGACACAGCAGATGGAATTTGATTTTCTCATAAGTGCTATGAGCTGAGAATTGCTGGGTTTAAATTAGTATTGACTTTGAAGAGCTGGAAAGAAACAACCAGGAAAAACATCACCAGGGTCTGGTTTTTAAAATGTAGCGATACCACTTGACATGCAAAATAACCACAATTGCCCCATGGTTTACTGATTATCACCAGTTACAGGACAGGCCCTTCAACCGTCCGATTATATTTTTGTCGCATCACATTTAAGTAGTCTGCTTATGAAATCAAGATTAGTAAAAATGCTCCTTAATTCACTGGGCCAAACTATCCTTTTTTTCATGACTGTTGCTAAAGACAGGAAGATTGGATTTGTCTGAAATCCCCACAGCAACTATTATTCCTTCTGTGATGTGGAGCCTCGAAATCTGGCTCTGATATTTGCCTGTAGGTGGCAGAAACTTTCTAATGCCTGCCTATAGAGTCATCCCAAACAGACCTATTATTACCCTCATGTGGGAAATGGTAGGATGGGTTAACAGAGCTGACAAATTGGAAAGGACAGGGGTGTTAACATTATGTAAGGCTTTTGTTTCAAGGCCGGTAGCCTGAGTCACCAGTTAAAATAAAGTGATGCTTAATTTGACAAGGTGGGAGCTTTCAAAACAAGGACTCTTCTCTCCTGGCAATTGCAAAGGTCCCATTCTGTGTTGTGTTCACAGCAAAGGGTTGTATCAGTGTGAACCAGTCTTCCCTGTAAGGTGTGTGCTTGTGTAGCTGCTTGGGAGAAATTCAAATGCTGCCCAGCTGATTAGCAGAGCACCCTCAGACTGGTCTTGTGTTTCTATTGGTGGTGCAGATTCACACTTGCCTCTTTGCATATAAAATATTATTCTGCACATGGATGGAAAAGATTAGAGAGAACTTTGGTGTGAACATGGATTTCCCTCATCACACTGAATCATTTACAAAGGCACTTCTGACCTAAATAGCGTTTCATGAATGATCATTTATTAATAATTATTAAGAATTCCCTCCTGCCAATGCTATATAGGGGTTAGGTATGTGTTATTATTCACACTTTACAAGAAGTGAGAGTACGGCAGAGAGATTACGTGATTCGCTGTCAAAGATAGTATTATATAACCTATTGCACCTATAAGGCATCTTTCATCCCCAAATTCCTGGCAAAATGGGATTACTGCCTTCACCATTGAAATGCAACCAGCTCTAGGGTGGAATGCAGTAACTATTTAACAGCTCACAGTAATGCTACATGACAGAAGAGAAGACGGATCCCATAACCAAGTGAAACTGCAGTAAGGATTTAGGGAGGCAAAATTTAATCACTCATAATTACTCGGGACTTCCTTATTTTTTAGTCAAGATCTTTAACACTGTTCAAGTATGGACCTTGCGTGCATGCTTTCACCTGGCATTGCAAGATGACACTGCACCAAGACACCATCAAGTCACTGTCATAGGATGATGCACCAAGAAGAACATTGCACCAAAAGGTGATATGCCACAGTGGCACCACATGATAATAGGCCACTATGCAACTTAACCATACTAAGCTACAGAAGCCATCTTCCAGCTGGGGGCCATGATGAAACTGGGCCAAAATATGCTACCACGATATTGTAGCATGATGACCTGCCGTAACATGACATGACAACTTTGTGTTAAGACACAAGCAGTTAGTGTTGCAATCATTAAAATGTGTTGCAGCATGTCTGTGCTGACTCACAGGGGCCGTCACATAGTATTGCGACAAGCTGGTGTGATCATGCAGGTGCCATATTGATAGTCTGCATAAACAGTCTTGGCATGACATGTCAGCTTGACAATATGATGTCATTGCTTGTTGCCACATGGCCAAAAGACCACACAACTAGGTATCAGGAAATCCTAAGGTGACAAATGGCCATTGCCTAGCAATACAACATGATGTAGTTTCTTGCAGCATGTTGACAAGAGAAAAGGCCAGACACAACATGACACAGCACATGAAGTAATTTCGCTGCTGGATTTGATCCACTGAGACAATGTGATAGGTTAGGACAGGGCTATTCAACTTTGGAAGCGCCGGGGGCCACAATGATACTCTCAGCACATGCCAAGGGCCACAACTTAAATGTGGTTGTATATACATGCAAATATATATGCAAATATATGCAAATAACTTCGTTCACACTGACGGGCATGAATACAAAGATTAAGGCAAGACTACACAACATGCAGGCCCCATTTAAGTCAGTTCCGCTGATAATAAAATGCAATATTTACCCAATTTCCACCCATATGACAGCGATTTTAATAAGCAATGACAGTCCAGGAATTTAACTACTAAAACGTGTATCAACAGAAGACTATTATATTGACTACTTTTTTGTTTTGGCTCTCATTCGTGGGCATGTCTTGAGCCCCATGTAAACTCAAACTGAACCATGGTCTGCAAACAAATGGGCCACGGGCCGCATGTGGCCCATGGGCCACATGTTGAGTAGCCCTGGATTAGGATGTAATACAGGAAATGTTTTAGGTGAAATGGTATTTATTCCCTTTGTTTTAAAATGGTTGTGGTTACTGGATCTCTGATGCCTCTTGATGAACCTGTACCTAAAGCATTAATATGAAAATATCTCATCCCTTTGACTTGCTGTACTTGGAGGCAAATAGCAGGCTACAGCAATACACAATTAAACTGTTGAGGCTACGTCTACACTGGCGGCTTCTTGTGCAAGAACTCTTTTGCGGAAGAGTTCTTGTGCAAAAAATCTTTCACAAGAGCACGTCGACACTGCCATGTGCTTTTGCGCAAGAGATGTGCTTTTGCGCAAGAGCATCCATGGGAGTGTGGACGCTCTCTTGCGCTGATGGACATTTTAACCATAGGGGCTTCTTACGCAAGAAATTCAAGTTGCCTATCTACACTGCCCTCTTGTGGAAGAGCTCTTGCGCAAGAGGGCTTATTCCTTGAGGGGAGAGGAATAACTCTTTCGGAAGAAGCCCTGTTTTACCATGCTATACTGTAAATTTACTTGTGCAAAAACGCTCGTGCAGTGTAGACAGCAGGCAAGTTTTTGCGCAAGAACGGCTGTTCTTGCGCAAGAAGCTGCCAGTGTAGACATAGCCTTGTGGTTTAACTTGCCTTGCCACACGTTTTGCTCAAAAATTATTCACCAATCATAGGAATTTAGTACATCCCACTATGAAATAAGGATTAGACTCTTAGGCAAAGTCAAGTAGAAAATTAATTCTTATAAACTGCAAATTCCAGATCTTTCAATTCAGCTAGCAACACGGCAAAATCAGGATGTAACATGCCAAGGCAATATGACACCATGACAATGTGCTGAGGCCATGGCATGGGATGATGCAGTGAGGTCAGCGCATCGCTCAGTGAGAGTGGGATGAGGTCAGGATATGAAGCACCATGGCAATGCAATAAGGTCAAGATATGAGGTGGCACATTGAGATCAGGGCATGATATGCCATGATAAAATAAGGACACGAGGCACGATGATGTGAGGTTAGGCTGTGACATGCCACGGTGGCATGGTGAGGTCAGGCCGTGCCATGGCGTGACATGATGAGGTCAGGATATGCGGTGCTGCAGTGAATGATGTGATGATGTCAGGACATGAGTTGCCATGGCAATGCAGTATGGTCATGCTGTAAGATGCTACAGTGACATGGTGAGGTCAGGGCATGTTGTGCCAGGAGAAGGTGAGGTCATATTAGGTGCTTGCAGTGAATGAGATGCCAGTGATGTCAGGACATGAGGTGCTATGGTGATGTGGTGAGGTCACGTTGTGTGAGGCCCCAGTGGCCCCGTGAAGTGAGCCCATATCATGGTGTGAGATGATGAGGTCAGGATATGAGTTGCCTTGGCAATGCAGTAGGGCAGTGCTGCTGCACCAGCTTGGTGAAGTCAGGCCATGTCCTGCCATGACCTGGTGATGTCAGGACTGTGCTACAGTAATATGATGCCATGATGACGTCACAACATAAGGTGCCATGGCAACGGAGTGAGTTCACAACCCCCACAGCAACACAAATGAAGTCATGAGGAGACGTTATGTTACCATGGCAACATCCCAGCATCATGACGATGTGCCCGGCCCAACCCCTTGACATCAGGCTGGAAGGGGTTGCTCTATCATTGTTTTTGTGTGCTCCACCAATGTCATGTGACCCATGGCGGCCTCCATGATGGAGTCAGCCCAGCCCCTCTTCCGTGCGCATGCGCTGCAGGCTGCCCAGCGCCGAGCAGCTCCCCGCTGGGTTTAGTAATAGCAGGCGGTGGCCGCAGCTGGGAACCTCATCGCTGCCCCCTCCCATCCGCGCTGCGTGGTTGGGTCCGGAGCTGGCCGGGCGAGTCCAAGGAGTAGGGAGAAACCCGCCCTCTCTAAGCCCGAATGGTGCCGTCCTGAGCCGCGAGCGGAGCAGGGCGGGCGGCACCAAGTGAGGGGCTCCGGGGGGGGAGGGAGGGGTGTGTGTGTGTGTGTGCAGGGGGAGGAGGAGCAGCTGCCGGCGGCCGGAGGAGCAGGGAGAAGCTCCAAGATGGCGTCGGCCGGCCCAGAGTCTGGGGGCAGCAGCAGCAGCAGCGCCGGCATGGCGGGTAAGGGGGGGCGCGCCTGAGGGGCTGGCTGTGGCCTCCTCCCAAGGGGTGAGGGAGGGGGACCTGTGTGGAGCCGGGCGGGGCGAGGCCCCTGCATGGGGGTGGGGGGAGCTGCCCCTCTTCCAGCTGCCGCGCGGCTCTGCTCCTCCCCCCCCCCCGGACCATGGGGAGACTCGCCGCCCCCCTTTCTTGGCCGGTAGGTGCAGGAGCTGGGGGCGGTGGCGGGGAATCCCCGACCCTCGCCCCTGTGGGGGGGCGGGCGTTTGCCCCTCCCCCCCTTGTAGGGGGGCTGAGGGCAGGTGATGGGGTGATGCCAGGTGGAGACCTTCCCCGCGCTGCCCCACTGCTCTCTGCCGGACCCGGCAGGGGGGGAGGCAGCCTGGCTTCTCCAGGCACCTTGGGACCCCGCTGGAGCCCCGGGTGCTGTGGGAGCGTGAGGTGCTTTAGGAGGATCCGTATCTGAGAAGCCCAGGCCAGGACTCGCCGGTCCTGCCTCTGTTTACCGAGGTGGGAAGGGTTTTGTTGCTGCTAGACTTCAACAAGAACCTTTATTAACTCGAAGCAGGACCAGAAACCCTGTTGACAGGCGCTGGAAGCAGCAGTCAGTGCCATTGCCAGACTTTCCGGGGGAGGCCAGTAATAATAAAAAAAAATGGGGCCGTGGCAGACAGCCACCCCTGGGAAAGAGTGGGGCCATATTTAAGGGTTACATGTATCTCCAAGTGACATCTTCAGAGCACTTGCAGACAGTAATTTATCACTGGGGAGTTACTGAGTGATACTCTTTTTACAGGAATGGGGTTGGGTCTGTAATAACAGGCCAATCCAAACACCTCTCCATAGCCTCTGGCTACACTGCAAGTTAACTTTTAAAAGGCCTAAAAAAACCTAATAGTCTAGCTGCACCTTAAAGACTAACAAAACATGTAGATGGTATCATGAGCTTTCGTGGGTACAACCCACTTCTTCATATGCCTTTAGTTTACATTTTAATCAGTCCACCCCCTGTCATCCCTCCATTTATGTGTATCCTTAGTTTCTCTGCACAGGCTTTATAATCTTTCCACTTTCTGCTCTTCCACTTACCCATCACTTATGGTTTTGCCTGCACTAAATGACTTCTGAAAATATCCTAGAGTGAAAGCTTTCTGTACACAGGGCCCTGACATCTTTGTCACAGTGTCATCTAGAGCTGTTCTAAGCAGCATTGATGATAAAAGTCAAAATGCTGTCTACTTAAGTGCTCGCACTGTTGCTGCGGCTTCACCAAAAGTGTAGACAGGCACAGGCTTTGGAACAAGTGATGGCCATTAAGTCTTTGGCTGTCTTATGGGTTTTAAGATGTTATGTTCTTTGACTAATTTGCAAATGCAGGTTTAGAGTATAACTGATCCCTCTGTTTCAAATGATAAGACATTTATCTTGTGATCTTATTGCTGTGCCATTGGAGGATGCAGACTCTGGTCCTGAATTCAGCAATCATCTTCTGGAGGATTTAAAGAGAGTTCTCTCTCCAACAAAACCACTGGTCTTGACATACCTGCAAGTTTCTCAGGCTCCAGAGGAAGTATAGTTCCTCAGGCAGAAGAAGCATAGCAGTTGAATATTAAAAATGATTTCTTAGCTTGGACATGGAGAGCATGCTCAGTCTCTCCTCACAATAACCACTTAAAGACTTGGCATGGTTAGGGCACTGTCCACACTTTAGAGTGGCACATGTTGCTATTTACCGTCTGGTACATTGCTCAGTTACTGGTTTCTCTCAGCATACATAAAGGGGATGAGTTTCTGAAACTTTCACCCTTTCCTCCTTAAAGTTCAGTCATACAGAGTTTCCTCCACCCTCTCTGTATGACATGGAGATGTGTCTCTTTGTTTGTTTTTTTTAACTAGGGGTGGAACCACCCAAGAGGATCACATCTTGTTGCTTTCACTTTGAAGTGGGACAGCATGTGCCAAAATTACCAGTGTGCATTCAGCGGTGTAACTAATCCATAGATGTATATCCAACTGAGTGTTCATTGTAGCCCTGATTTTGGGCCTCTCTCTCATCTCCAGGCAAAGGAACCTAACCTAATTTTGAGAGTGGAGGCAGACTTTTTCTGACAGATTTGAAGTGAATTGCATAAGGGAGTTCTGAGCTAAGGTACCATAAATAGTTACCTACAACAATTCAACAAATCTTTTAAGCCCCCTTTGATATATGCCTCCCCCCCCCCCAGAAAAAAGCATAGAAAAAGATAACTTATTTTCTTGATCTTGTCTAGTCAGAATCTAATACACAAAATGAAAAATTAGTTGAATACACTCCACATAAAAATTTTAAATACCTGAGAAGTAGTATCTTAAAACAGAACGTCCAAATGACTATTGGAGTCCTTGGCTTCAATTTTATAGTTTCTTGTTTTTTCCTCACAAAGTTAAACTTCAAAACCCAGGATGGATTGATTTAAACCACCAAGTGAAAAGGCTCAATTTAATTTATACATATGAATGAACTTTTCATTTTTACTTCAGTTATTTTTTTTAAGAAGGGTTCATTCTCATTGTTTGATATCACAATTAAAACATGATCATGTACAACTAAGTAGGGATGTAATAGTTTAGTCAATTAACCAATTAAATGATAAGCTAAGGTTAATGCTATAGACTGCATGCATTCCCCTCCCCCAGTAAATTTTTTAGCAGGCTGGCCAGCAGCCTGGCTCAGTCGTGGCTTGCAATGGGTTCGGGACCTACCCTTGCTGACGCTCTGCATTTAAAGTGTATTAGGAGCCAGGTGGGCAGGCAGCCCAGCTCAGTTCTGGCTCACGCCAGGTCCGGGAGCTCAGACCACCCCCCAAGACAGGCACTGCTGCTGCTTTATCAGAGGCAGCAGCACAGGGTGACAGGCAGCCGGTCCGTGAGGGGAGCTGGTTTTTAAACTGGCTCCCCTCACAGACCAGCTCCTGTCTGGCACCATGAAGCTGCGGTGCGGAGTGGCAGGGGCTCCTCAGGAGTGAGGCTGGAGTGCACTAGCTGCCGGCCCCGCCCCCAGGCTATATAGAATAGTCCACTAACCAATAAGCATTAATGAGGTTACTCAACTATTCAATTAACCAATATTTAATATCCCTAGTGAGGCATGAAAGACAGGACTATGCAGCACTTTAAAGACTAACAAGACGGTTTATTAGGTGATGAGCTTTCATGGGCCAGACCCACTTCCTCAGATCAAACTGTGGAAGAAAATTGGCATGACCATATATACCAAAGGGATACAATCAAAAAAAGTGAACACACATAAAATTGACAAATCAGATTTTAGAACAGAGGGGAGCGAGGGGGGAGGTTAGTGTCTGAGATGATATTAGGGGTGATAAGATAGCTTCAATTATATCACCTTTAAATATGTTAAGGTGTTTTATAATCCTCACTCTCCCTTGTTCTAGAAGCGCTATCTCTCAGGAGACAGAATGCCATTTTAGATGTAGTCTAAATTCTGTTCTGCTGGAAAGGCAAATTGCTGTTTTTCAAAGTGGGGAGAAAAACATGATCTTAACATCACAGGGAGCCAGCGAGTAACCTCTGGTTTCTAATGTCAACTCCCTCAGTGGCCTTGGCAAGTATCTTAAGTTCCTTAACATAAGTCCCTTTTCTGTAGAATGGAGATCACATCTCCTTCACGGAGTTGTTGTGAGGATTAGTTAATGTTTAGCCCATCAAATAGTCTAGAAAGCATTCCTGTCAGAATGCTCATGCTTTTCAGAAAAGTTGAATTGTTTTCTGCAGATACTGAAGTCTGCCACACTGTCTTAAGGAGCCAAGAAACTTAAGATAACACCATTTGATCTCCCATGGCAATGTTTTCTCCTTGTAGAACAAAATACTTTCACATCTGGCCTTTGTAATTAAAAAGCATTTTGTTGCTGCACTTGTTGACTCTACCAGGATTTAATTGTATTATTTCATACTTACATAATGCGCTTCATCTTCCAAACATTCTAATCCTTGTTTCTAAACAATTCACAAACAGCTTCCTGCCTGTTTGGTGGTATTTCTTCTTTACAGGTTGGGAAATGGAGGCAGAGAGGTATTGACAAATCACTTTGCTGTAGGCGGGGGACTGTGTGTAAGAGCCAGGATCAGAAGTCATTGGCTTTTAGCTTCCTGTCCTTTGGCACACTCTTCTCGCCTTAAGAATTTCCGTGGCTTTTTTCAGTCACAAAGGCTGTCTGCTCCACGTTTGTTACCCATTCATGCATGGGTGGGGAACCTAAGGTGCAGGGGCCACCTCCGGCCCCCAGTTTACCTGGATCCAGCCCCCCGAGGCGCAAGGCTCCCCCGCAGCATTGGAGAGCCCATGCTGGCGTTTCAGCCTCCCTCTCCCACCATCCCACTTCCTAGGCTCTGGTGTGCGAAGGAAATATCAGGAGTGTCTTTCTACTCCTCAGTCAGGGGCCTCATCAGTGGGGGATTGGTTTTTCTTTTTTGCTTTTCACTTGTGTGCGGCCCCTGACTGATTTTTCTTTAGGTCAGAGTTCCCTGACCTAAAAAAGGTTCCCCACCCCTGCATTAAGGTCTCTTGTCTGTCCTTCTCTTACTCCTCACAATGCCATATGCATAAATCTTGCATTTTATTTGGCAAATCTTGATACAGGTCCTTGGAGTTGCATAATTCTGATTAGCATCTGATTTTCCCACTTTACTGTAAAATGATCTTAACTGCTGCCTCGAACACAGCCAAAGCCAGCAACAAATGCACTGTACAATCCAAAGTTTGCAGTGCCAGTTTACTGGTGGTATAAAACATTAATGATCAACTCTAGCTGTTCATAAAACTTTGGCTGATAAAATCAGCAAGGGCATAAGGGCTTCTGGTGTTGAGGGAAATAGCAGATGTCCATGAGAGAGTCCTTTTAATGTGTGGTGGTCTCACAGTACTGGAAACAGTTTTATTTGCCACTAGAAATGCACTTGAGAACAATTATCTTTTCCAAGCATTGCTCCTGCAACAGTGATCAGAAAACAGGGAAAAAGAATGGTCGATTAGGTTTTTACAGAATACTCTCACCCAAAGGCCTGATCGGGGCCATAACAAGGAGGGACAGCTGCACAGGGTGCAAAAATGAGGCGGGGGGGGGGGGGGTTATGTGGGGTCACATGCTTTTTCCCCACCCAGATTTCTGCCTTCCATTCAGCACAGCGGTTTTCAAACTGTTGGGTGCACCTCTCTAGAGGGGCTCACCTTACAGTTTGAAAACCATTGCCTCCTGCCATGGGATTGGGAGCTGAGAGCCAGGGTCCAAGCCACACTGTGAGAGCTGGAGCACTGGCTGGCTGCGCGGCACCCTTCTCCTCTCTAAGCTGGGCGGTGTCTGCATGGCCAGGTGATTCCCCCCAGGCAGGGGTCAGCTCCAAGGGCCATCAGCAGCCGATACTGAACTCTTGT
This sequence comes from Pelochelys cantorii, assembly GCA_032595735.1. Taxonomy (NCBI): domain Eukaryota; kingdom Metazoa; phylum Chordata; order Testudines; family Trionychidae; genus Pelochelys; species Pelochelys cantorii. Next base: position 15,726,370 of record CM064349.1, on the reverse strand, counting down.
GGGAGAGGCAAGAGCACGTTGCAGTGCAGCTCAGAGTTGTGCTGCGGGTCCTGCCTGGGGAGTGCCTGGCTGTGAAGAGGCAATGTGGTTAGAGGGGCAGGGCAAGAAGGGCTGCTGGGCAGCCAGCCAGCACCCCAGCTCTCACAGTGGAGAGGACCAGGGGACTGAGTGAGCTCGGCAGCTCCCATCAGTGTCTGATCTGCCAGCAGGTGACTGTTTCCAAACTGTGGAGTGTGTCATTTAAAAACCTTTGTGCTAAATTAAAGCCACAAATCTGGGGGGAGGGAGGAGAGGAAGGGATGTGATCTGTGTGCCCCCATATGTTGTCTTTAGGGGGACACACATTCTTGCTCGCCCTGTGTGCGAAAATGTAAGGATCTGTGTCTGATTCTAAGCCCAATAAAGTCAAAGGAAAGATGCCTGCTGATCTCAGTGGGGTTTGGTTCAGGACCCAGAATAGTTTTGCTGTCAAGTATATTGCTAGATTTGTTATGATAATTATCTCCAACAGCAAGTTTATAATTCCCATGTTCCAGTAGGTTTACAATGCTCACTTCCTAATGTGAGTGCACAACTTCACCCACAAACCTTAAAGAGGTGGGGAGAAAAGTTTGAAAACCTGTTTCCCCTGCCCCATCTCTCTCACTTGCTAAAGTTCTTTGTTCAATAATGGAGTAAAGTGCACAGAGCTTCCTATGTTTCCTTCTATTTCTGGATGTCTTGATGTCTGAGCTCAGCTATCTGTATTAGGTATTTATAAAGTGCCAGTCGCTGTTGCATCTAACCCCTGAGGAATAGTTTATTCCTGTCCTGTATAGCAACAAGAAGAACTTGCCATGATAATATGGTGCAAAATGTTCCCGGGTCAACTCTGATGGTCTCACTGTGAGCCTAATCATTGTTAGCAACATCCCAGTATCCTATCTCATGCTCTGATCCACTAGTTCATAGTACAGTACAAGTGAAATACTGAGACAGGAAGCTGTGCACTAATCCAGGGCAACAAAGTCATTCATGCATGCATTAATTCTGCTGACTGCTAGCAAATTGTGGTAGCAGGAATGAGTGTTTGTGAAAAAAATTACAAAATATAGCAAGTCTTAATAGCAAATTTAAATCAAAACATTTAGGAATGCTCATAGCATAAGTTGTTGGATAGATCTGTTGGTGCTCAGAACCTCAAAGTGTCATTCACTGCTTGTCCTTCATGCCACAATCAATTGGTTTTATAGATAGTCTCTTTCACAGGACTGTATTCTGACCTGGTGGGGGGGTGGATTGAATGATCTAACAGATTGCTTCCCTCTCCAACTACTACCATCAAGAATGTTGCTTAGACTTTTCATTCAGGCCAGGCTTCTGGAGTGTCTAAGAATCTTTTACCAAAAGCAAATGAACTATTTAGATACTTGTCTTCTCCAGATACAAAAGAGTTTTTGTTGTGAATTAACTCAGCTGAGCAAGGGTGTCTTGTGAAGAACTCAACTTTTTTTATTATTTTTGTACAATGTTCACTTTCTTACCTTGGAAAAATTGTATTTTGGTCTTGATTAAAATTTGAGTAACTTTACCAACAAAAACATCTTCTATTTTTTTAAGTGTTGACGTTTCAATTAATATTGTTTACTTTGCTTTTCCTTGTATAGATTTCAGCTTTTTGTGCTGCTCAGTATCATCTCAAAGAGGTAGACAAATTGCATATATATGCTTCAGACGCATGGGTTTTCTTCCTATCCAATAACTAGTAGAAAACTACCCACTTTTACATAACTGTCTTGGCTTTTAAGAAGCAAGATAAAGAATCAAGCCTTTTGTATGCTTAATAGATGGTTCTATAACTTTGCCCAGCGAAAGCTGCTATTTTAATTAAATGGCTCTTTTTTAAAAGTGCACGTTATATGAAAGTACTAGCAGACTTACCTGGCATTGCCTGGGTGCTTCAGGGCAGGGCCTTGGGAATGTGTAGGGAAGTGTGTGAGGCTGGGGGCCAGGGGCCTGTTCTCTCCCCCACCACCCTGGTACTGCAGCCAAGGGCCAGGCAGGGTGGCTACTTACTGATATGCTGGCAGGCAAGATGTCAGAGCCCCAGCCCTGCTGGCCATTCTCTTGGTCAGGGATTCCCAAACTTTTTGACATGGAGACCAGTAAATCCATTCACGAGCTTTGGGAGGACCAGTAACATATATTTGCATATTCATTAAGCAAATTATGAATATTCAAATAAGTTGTTTCTGGTCCTCCCAAAGCCCCCAGTGCTAGCGTTAGCAAAGCTTTTGATACAGTCACCCACAATATTCTTGCCAGCAAGTTAAGGGAATATGGATTGGATAAATGGACTGTAAGATGGATAGAAAGCTAGCTAGACCAGGATTTTCCAAACTTTTTACTTTAGTTGGAACCCGTTTTTTTTCAGTACTGTTTTTTGCAGCCCAAAAATATAAACGCATATTAAAAAAAAAGAATTAAAAATGAATAAATTTTCAGTGTTTCACCCAGCTGCATCCTCCGCCCAGCCTGGGCCAGGGCTTGGGGGACCCAGCGCCGCATGGGCACTCCAGGAGGCGGGAGCAGATTGGGGGTAGGGTATCTGGCTAGGAGGGAGGGTGCAAGGAGGGGTAGGGTTGCCAGGTGTCCAGTTTTGTACCGGACAGTCCAATATTTGAGGGTTCTGCCCGGGAAACAAATAGAGAAAATACCGGACGTATAAAATGTCCGGTATTTTCTAATTAGGTACGTTTTATTATTATTAGGTGTATCAGTCCATAGCTGCGAACTGCCTGGCTGGTAGATGTGCTCATGCTGCGTGAGTGTGTCTACCAGCCAGGCAGTTCGCAGCTACTCGAGGGAGGCTATGGGGGGGAGCAAATGGAATCCCCGGAGCCAGACTCACTAGTGTGCCTGGGTCAGTCCTGCTTCCCGCCGGCCGATTTGCTGCCCCGCCCCCCCCCCCGCCCCCCCGCTTCTCTCCCCCATCAAGCCCTGCTGCCCCTGTCCAGCCCTGCTTCCGGCAGCTGGTTCTCCCATCCTCCTGCTCACGATCTCTCCTGTCCAGCCCCCGTACCCCCCATCCAGCCCTGCTTCTGCCGCCTGCCTGCCCCGATCTCCGCCGGACAGCCCCGCTGCCCCCAACCCTGCTTCCGCTGGCTGCCCACCTCCCCCAGTCTCCGCCGGACAGCCCCACTGCCCCCAACCCTGCCAGTTCCCCCCCACACACACCTCCTTCCAGCCCGCCCCGCCCACTCCCCTCCCGGCAGCCACAGCGAGGCCGGTATTTTTTTCCCGCGGCCCAGTATCGGGCCACGGCCCATAGTTTGGGAGACGCTGCTCTTGGTGGTATGACTGCCCCAGGGGACACTGCAGGATAGCTCTCCCTTGCGGGCTCACTGCCCCCAGTGGCCACTCTCATATCTCTTCCCTCCAAACAGCAGCTCTTCTACCTCCTCCCCCTTCCCCCCGCCCCCTTGCATCTTATGGAAAATTGTCCTTTTTCCGGGGCTTCTGGTTGTTCTGGCCCAACCAAACCCTGAGTTTGCTTTAAGTTAAGGAGAGGGGGGAAGCTGCCTACCGAATTTGGTGGCCCTAGCTCTTATCATTTAGGAGGGGTTCTTGGACCAACGACTCGCCAACAGACATACAGACACACTCTAAAATATATATAGATGAGCTACCTCCTGACATCTAGGTGCCAGGATTATTCTAGCTAAGTCTTTTTATGCTTTCATACCTCCTTGACATGCCTTTTTGAAAACATCTCAGCTTTGTTCCATCTGCAGAATCTTTGAAAGCCATCTTAATAGAAAGATTTTTTTTTTTCATGTCCCTCTCCATCCACATTCTAGAAGTGTTGAAAGGAAACCTAAAATTGGGAGAGGAAATGGAGATACAGCTTCTTTCCTCACAAGAGCTTCTAGCTGCTTCAATGCATGCTTGTTTGATGTGGCTGTGGCGCTTAGCTTGTAAAATGCTTTAGATCCTGAAGAGCGTAGCTGTTGATGTGTTTGTGTTTGGTAACATTTTCACTTTTATTTTGATCTAAAACATGAGACAACTGAAATTTGTCTGAACAACTCTATAAAAATAAGCACTGATGGCTGTGAGCACCCCATATTAGCGCACCTATCCATTAGACAAATGAGTGAGGTGAGAATTTGATGTGTTGCATACTCCTGTCAGAGCAGTTTGCAGACTGTTTAACCAAAACAGCACCACAATAGCTTTAGCATGGGTTTTAGTCTGATATTTATGCAATGTGCTGTAAGTAGTATATCACTTGTAGTGGTTCTGTACTATTTTCAGGTAGCTTCTATTTGCTTTGCCTGATGCAGTTTCCAGTAAGTAACTCTATGAGCAGTCTGAATTCTGGTGGGGGTGGCACTGTAGGTAATGTCTGCCACTTATCTAATCCATCTATATTCCAAAAGAGAGACCAGGCATGGAGTTAAACCACAAAAAGAATTGGCTTAATTCTTCAGTTGATTACCTGCTTGATTTTAATTAAGGACTTGAGAGAGGTTAAAAATACTTTTCCCCCCAAAACCACTCACGAATTTGAGCAAATCTAACACATTTTCAGAAACACTCAGCTACAAGCTAAGCTTTATCTCAAGGTTCAGTTTTGTAGAAAATGTGCTCACTGAGTTGGCTAATGCAGTTGCCTTTCATTTCTCTATATACTGCAGGAGAAATGGTCATTTTAAGAAAGAGAATAACTGTAACTTCCTTACATGGAAAGTCGTCTAGGCTACATCTAGTGTGACATGCACATAAAGCAAAGGCAGGCGAAGTGAGGTGTGTGCTGATTGCACACAACATTGACTGTAAGCCGTGCACACTCTGCATCTAATCAAAGCGCTGCTATAGTTTGAGTTTGCACACCCTACAAATTTTAGGCATGCAAGCACAATTAGCAAAACTATCCTATTCCAGGAGAGTACCTTGGTTATGACAGTCTTGCGGCCCACTGAGGCTATGTCTACACTACATGCTTCTTGCGCAAGAAGCTTTTTGTGGAAGAGATCTTCCGCAAAAACTTCTTGCACAAGAGCGCGTCCACACTGCAAAAGCGCATCAAAAAAGTGATGTGCTTTTGCGCAAGAGTGTGTCCAGACTGCATGGCCACCAGGGCATCTGTGCTTTTTTCGATTGCCTCTTTGTGCAAAAAAACCCCTGTTTCCTGTCCCCACACACCTTTTTGCGCAAGAACTCTTGTGTAAAAAGGAGTTATTCCTTGCAGAAGGAGGAATACCTACACCAGGAAAAACCCCTCTTTGCACAAAAACTCTGTAGTGTGTAGACCTAGCCTGAGATGGAGGGCCATTCATGTGGCCCACTTGGCCTAGGTTGCTCATTACTGCTTTACCAAGACACCTGGGAAAGGAATCTCTGTAGTAACGTGGAACACTTCCCTTTTAGGACAGTTGGATATCGCAATCAACGGATATTGCATGTTTATTTGGAAATAAATGAACTAGAGAAAAAGGAGGGAGTATTTCCTTTGTTGCACACGGTGGGTATGTGTTACAGCACAGGGTAACTTTCCTGTGCTGACTAGAGATTTTTCCTTGTAAACAGTGACACTTGATTTGGAGATAATGTGTAATAGCATTCACTAGGATTACTTGATGGGAGACTGTTCTCTCTAGCAGTTAGAAGTTCCATTGATGGGGATTCCACTGCCTCTTTTGGAAGCCTATTTCAGTGCTTAACTTCCCTTATGGTTAGAGTGTTTTTCCTAATATCTAAATCTCTCACTTCAGATTAAGACAATTACTGGTTGTCCTGCCTTCAGTGGACACAGGGAATAATTGATTACTGTCCCTTTTATAACGGCCCTTAACAAATTGGGCTAGTGTCATCAGCTCTTCACCTAAATTTTTCTTTTCTCAAGACTGAACTTGCCCAGTTTTTTAACCTTTCATCATAGATCAGATTTTCTAAACCTTTTATCATTTTTATTGCTCTCTTCTGGACTCTCAATTTATCCACATGTTTTCTAAAGTGTGGCTCCCAGAACTGGACACAGGAGACAGCTAAAACCATTAGTGCCACGTGGAGGCCAGTTTCTTGGTTTATCTTCAGTCCCAATGCTGATGTTGCTGTGTGTCTTCAGGCAAATAACTGTATATTGTTCTAAACCTCTGTAAAACAAGAGTGCCTGTCTCTCATTGGTAGAGAGGCCAAGTGAGTATGAAGTACTTTGGAATACTCAGTTGACAAGTGCTATACAAATGAAAAATTGAAGTGGTATGTTTTTGGCTTTTTTGGGAGACTAATATTTTTACATGCAATTAAAGTTATAAAAAGGCTCATTTGTTGTCCCTTCTGAATAAATAGTTATAGGTAAATCGTCATAGAATTTAAGGTTTTAAATGGATGGGTATTAACATAGTTAATCTCTAAGATGATGAGGCTAGCTATGCTGCTCTTTTAGTGTGACACAAAGAATATTTGGTTTGCATACTTACAGAATACTTACTTGAGAAGGAAATAGGGCTCACTTGTTGCTGAACAGGTGTTGTGTTGTAATGACTGAGTTGCTTCCTCCACCACTGTGTGCCAGACATTGGCTGTTTGGAAAGCCCTGTTCAAAGCAGTCACATGGATTTCAAGGTGATTGTGTAGCATTATGAGTCTCCCATTAAAACAGCATCCTGAAAAACTGGGTGGTGGCTGCATGGCTTCTGTTAGCAGTACGGAAAAGTATAGAAGCTAGCTTCCAACTGGCAATCTGTTTGCTTTCAGATCCATTCTGTTCTGTACTGACAGAATTTCCTGTTTGGGGGAGGGGAAGAAGTAGAGAACAAAAGCTGTTAACTTGGACTATCAGACAGAGATTGAACGGTGGCAACAGAAGCTTAAAAGCATCATTTGCTTGAGCTCTTGGACTTGTGTCCCAGGACAAACAGCTCTGTTTGAAGTGAAGAATTGGCTGCCCTGCTAGCTTGACTGCCTTTGGTTTATGGCAGTGGTTTTCTACCTTTTTTTCATTTTCAGAATCCTAAAAAATTTTGCATGGAGGTTCAGACTCCTTTGGAAATCATAGACATAGTCTGTGGAACCCAACCCCCGGACTACAGGTTGAAAACCACTCGTCTATGGCCTTGCATAGTACAGCTAGTTGCAAGTCAGTGCATATGACTACAACTGTGCATTACTCATTTTTATGAAGAGCACAGAATGTACTGGGAGGGGGAGGGAATAGCTCCTGAATATGTGAAACTTCAAACATAAAAATTAGAACCTGTCATGACACCTTTCTTGCCTTAAGGGCAGAAGTGAGGTGGAAAACAAGTTGAAAAAAATAGTCACTATATTCTCACTTGGGTTAGTGAAAAGCTTTTGGCACAATTTTTTGTTTTGTTTTTGTTTTTGTTTTGCTCACTGTTTCATCTATCTTGAATCGGAGCTTTGATTGATAAGTGAATTGGAAGGATGTTCAGATTTCACTGTTAAGTGCGTTTGTGGCCTTTGCTGAAATACTGTTTTCTTTCCACCATAAAACCGTTTTTCTTGGCCCCTGTTTTGAATGACTCAAGTTGCCACGGTTGTGAAATAGGCTTAATCAGACTGGGGAGGCTATTCTGCTATAAAGCTGGAATTTTTTCATCCGAGGAAGAGGAGGACATTCAGGTTTTTCCCATGACTTCATTTTATGTAGGAGCAGCATCTCTGCTTTTGCAGTTGGGGGGGGGGGCTGTTTCTGAGCCTTATGGCTGATCCATGTGGTGGTTTTGCGGCTTAGACAAACATTCACAAAAGAGGATCACAGAGTCAGTTTCTGTTTCCATATCCAAGAGACAGGACTGGAATCCCAGCCTCAAAAGGTGGAAAAAGTAGTAAATCACCTCACAGACATTAAGCTCTAGTATTCTCTGAATCTTGACCTTCAACTCGAAGGATTTATGTTGCAATTTAAAAAAAAAAACTGGAAATAAGTTTATAATGGAAGCGTTGATACTGCAGCATCACAGAGCTTGAGCTATGAAAATTGGGTTGTTGATGTTGTGATTTTAATTAATGCTTAGTTACACCAAGACTTAATATGGCTCTAACTCAACTGAATTTGATGAAGTTGCATCATCTTACACTGTGTCTGAATTTGGCCCTGAGTATTTATACAAGACCAAAACATTCTTGGAATCTAGCTGAGCAGGAGAGATCAGACTAACAAATAGTCACACTGTGTGAGATAAACAAAGTTAAGTTGGGATGGTTGTGTGCTAAGCAGAATGACATTTCCTTGTGGCCTGAACATTTTTTCCCTGTGCTGTGAGCAAGAGAAGTTGAAATCAAACATGAGTCTGTGCTTTCTCAGATGCAATAAAACATTCAGACCTCATCAGAATGTCAGGCTTTTTCCACAATACATAATAATCTGTGTCTTTTTTTGCTAAATGTCTCTTAAATTTCTATCTTGACAGGGTCAGCAACCTTCAAAAAATCATTCACTTCAGAGGTAAGTTACTTCTTGAAAAATGGGTGTGCTTTGTTCTCTGGGTAGGGACGTAAATGGGTGCTTCCTATGAAAGTAGGCATTTTGACCTTGTATATGGCTTGAATCTGAAAGAGAAAGCTGGAAACAAAGCTGGAAAAGTAATTATAAGGCTGCAAAAGAGCTGGTGTATTCACTTGTGAAATCAGTGGGCCGTTGTTCCTCATGAAGACAATTGGATCCATTTTTATATCCTAATGGCCCTACAATTTCAAATGATTCCATGCCATCAAAATACTATATAAAATGTCATGCCACAGAGTCTGAGTTGAACTCATTTTGACCAAGGAATACAGTTTATAGAAAAACAGAATGGCTGTTTACACAGAAGACAATGACCCAGACAAGTTTCCAAGTGGTCATAGAATAGATAAGATGCAGCTAAAATTACCATCACTGCTTGAGAAACTAGATTAATTTGCACCTCCAACCTAGCTCACTCACTTCCTCAAAGGACTGAGGTCTTCTAAGGGTACATATGTACTGCAATCACAGGGTATAATTGCAGCTTGAGCACACATACCCAAGCTAGTTTTGATCTAGCTAGCTCAGATACTGGAACAGTAAAGCTGTGGCCTTGTGCACTTGGGTCTGTTCAAGTCTAGTCATACCCTGTGATTGCAGTATATCCATACCTTTTATGAGGACTAGTTCTACCAGTAAAGGAAGGCACAAAGTCATTGCGGCCTAAGGTCATTTAGGACCAGTCTGCTAGAAATTAAGGCTTCAAAGAGCAATCTGAAAACTCTTCCCTTGTTTAAGAACCAAAATTCCTCTTCCAGTCATTACCACCTCTTTATTTAGATTCCAAATCTGCATCACACAGAAAGCTCCCAGTAAGCTAGTATCTCTCCAAGATTCTTTAATGTCAGTTGCTATTTTGCAGAGGAGATTAGGCCGTACAATATCCCTCTCCACATTAATATTCAGAAGCAGCATGCAAATGGTTCAGATCCCAGCATGTGGTACTCCATCTTAATCCAAGCAGCTTTTGGCATTGCATGCTGGGACTCATAGTTTTCTGCAAGCTGCATCTCTATTCAAGGTGGAAGTCAAAAAGAAATATTCTAGAGAGTTTGATCAAGAACAACTCCTAAACAGTAAGAGCTAGGACTACCAAATTCAGTAGATAGCTCTTCCTCTTATACTTAAAGCTATGTAAGGGTTTCCCTGTTCCAGGAAAATGGGATATGCCTTGAATGGGATTGCTTCTCATAAAACCAAAAAGAATAGAGAAAGAATCACCAAATCAAATATGGTTCTCAAAATGGACATAACTGAGCAAATGTTGAAAGACTGAACCAAGATAAGCCAGAAAAATAGGATGAACCTGGAATATGATTGCTTCTCAGTAAACCTTACAGAAAAGAGGTAAAACAGAGAAATTTGGAGTAGTAATCTGTTTTGGCATTGCTAAATCAATGCTGAAGGTTTGAAAACTAGAAGACAATGGTATTGGAAACCGAATCAACTATAGCCCTTTTTTGTTAAAACATCATCGAGAATAAGAGTTTATAGGGATGAAGAAGAAAAAGACACTTAATGAAATTCCCATTTAAAAAAATTACTAAAATTAACTTAGTAAAAATAATACTGTATTTTTGAAAATAAAATCATTTCAATAAAGCCAACTCCACAGGCTTACCCCAAGAGATGCCCCGTAGCCCTCTGTAGTTACGCCTCTTGATTCTGGTCAGGGAGCTATACCTAGGATACTGTTTTTAAAACTTCTTGGTTCTTGTCTTCATCTCTACATCTAGATGTCTAGTTCTTCTGGGCAGCCTGGCTCACAGACGATAAAGAAAGGTCATAGAGGAGTAGATTCCACTGGTGAGACTACATATAAAAAGGTAGGTGCCTCTCGCCTAATTAATCTGATTATTTTCATTCTCCTACTTGCTAAATTAATGCTGCCCAGAGCATCAGGGTTTGTGACTCATTCTGTTGAGCATAAAAGGTTGGGTAACTTGTGAGACACACAGTAAAGAAGATCTCAGTGGGAGCAAAGGCTGACGGGCTGAATATGTGCTTTGGGAGTATCTTCTGTGCCTCTGCCTCCTGAAGACAGAATTATTTTTTTAAACCTTACCCCATTAGCAGCACTCGTGAGGATCCTTCTCATTTACTGAATGCGCTTGATGCTGTCTGGATATAATAGCAGCTACAGATTGTGATTTTGCTGAAGTTTGCTTTACATAGGGCAGATTGTGCGTTGGTTTCTTAAACAAGCCTATGGAGGTAGGGATCTTTGGACTCTACCACTAACTTACATTGGACTTTATCAGTATGTGCCAGCTTGCTTTGCAACTAGAGTGGTTTCCCGTGTTTGGATTAAATGGATAATGGCATGATCCAGGCATTTCAGCAATTCTCGCTTCATGTAAGTGGAAGTTTCTCGTGTGACATCTC